>CM040127.1:136625562-137225562 GCA_022559845.1 Amorphophallus konjac | reverse complement strand
GGCGGAATAGTAGAAGGTACATTGAAAGTTTATTCCAAGTCTGCATATGTCTTAATTGATACTGGTGCTTCACATTCAATTATTTCCAAGAAGTTCGCTGATCCGTTACCCCTAGAACCGGAATGGATAAAATTAGTCTTGTATACCCCTCTAGGAAACGAGACTGATATTACACACCATTACCAGAACTGTGAAGTATTGGTTCATGGTAAGAATCTCCCTATTGATCTTATATGTTTAGATCTAAAGGAGCATGATGTCATACTAGGAGCAGATTGGTTATCTAAATATCAGGCAACGGTCGATTGCCGCAATAGCAAGGTTGCTTTCGAGGAACTTCCAGAACTGATCTTTACTAGCCCCAAGAGGCGAAGCAAAACCCCTCTTATTTCGGCTCTCCGAGCTAGCAAGCTCATCAAGAAAGGATGTGTATCTTTCCTTGCATTCGTCACGATTAAGGAGGCTAAGGAAACTAAGATAGAAGACATTCCGGTGGTACAAGAATTTTCGGATGTGTTTCCGGAAGATTTGCCTGGATTACCCCCACAAAGAGAAGTGGCCTTCACCATCGATTTAGTTCCTGGTGCGGGTCCAGTGTCTAAGGCACCGTATAGAATGTCACCTGCTGAACTCAAGGAGTTAAAGGAGCAATTGATGGAACTCATTAAGAAAGGATTCATAAGACCAAGTACTTCCCCATGGGGAGTGCCTGTATTATTTGTAAAAAAGAAAGATGGATCCACGAGGTTATGCATCGACTATCGACAGTTGAATCATCTCACTATCAAGAACAAGTATCCACTGCCGAGAATCGATGAGTTGTTTGATCAAATTTTAGGATCCAAATACTTTTCCAAAATTGATCTTAGGTCGGGATATCGTCAGTTAAGAATCAAGGATGAGAACATTCATAAGACTGCATTCAGAAGCAGGTACGGCCATTATGAATTTGTTGTTATGCCTTTCGGACTAACGAATGCCCCTGCTGCCTTTATGCAGTTAATGAATAGTATATTCAGGCCTTACTTGGATCAATTCGTGGTGGTCTTTATTGATGATATATTGATTTATTTCGAGACCAAGGAAGAGCATGAGAAGCATTTAAGGATTGCATTACAAATATTGAGGGCAAACCAATTATATGCAAAACTCAGCAAGTGTGAATTCTGGCTTGAGGAAGTGACTTTTCTCGGACATGTTATATCAAAGGATGGTTTATCAGTAGATCCATCAAAAGTTGAAGCTGTAAGAAATTGGGAAAGACCGACCAATGCTAGCGAGATCCGAAGTTTCTTAGGTCTTGCTGGCTATTACAGGCGATTCATCAAGGATTTCTCTATGATCGCCGTACCACTTACGAGGTTAACTCGCAAGGAGATCCGTTACGAATGGAGTGAGGAATGTGAAAGAAGCTTCCAAACTCTCAAGGATCATCTTACTACAGCTCCTGTCTTAGCTATACCAATAGAAGGAGAGAAATTCGAGGTATACACTGATGCTTCTGGCATTGGCCTCGGATGTGTTCTAATGTAACAAGGAAAGGTTATAGCTTACTCTTCTCGTCAATTAAAGAAGCACGAAGAGAACTATCCCGTCCACGACTTAGAATTAGCCGCGGTAGTATTTGCACTAAAGATCTGGAGGCATTATCTCTATGGAGTACAGTTTACTGTATACTCCGATCACAAGAGTCTCAAGTATCTTTTCTCTCAAAAGGAACTAAATATGAGGCAAAGGCGTTGGCTAGAATATCTCAAGGACTTCGACTTCAATATACAATATCATCCCGGAAAGGGTAATCATGTAGCAGATGCCCTTAGTCGAAAGCCGAGAGCACTGTTAGCCAATTGTATGATTCAAGAATGGAAATTGCTGGAGCAATTCTCTGAACTCAATATAAGCCTGGACACAGACTTTCAATATGTCATATTATCTCATATAAGCATTCATCCAGACTTATTAACTGAGATACAAGCACTTCAGGATGATGACCCAATATTAGTAGAAATCAAGGGCAAACTAGAAGGACAATCTGATTTCCAAATAACTTGTGAAGGAAGATTAATGTTCAGGAATAGAACTTGTATACCGGATTGTCCCGAGTTAAAGAAAAAGATCTTAGATGAAGCTCATAGATCAAAGTACACGATTCATCCTGGATCTACCAAAATGTACCAAGATGTGAAAAGGAATTTTTGGTGGCCCAACATGAAAAGGGAAATAGCGGACTACGTGTCGCGCTGTCTCACGTGCCAACAGGTCAAGGCGGAACACCAAAAGCCTGCTGGAAAATTACATCTTCTAGATATCCCTAAATGGAAGTGGGAGGATATTGGTATGGATTTCATCATGGGTTTATCTAAATCAAAAGAAGGACATGATGGAATATGGGTTATTATTGACCGATTGACTAAAGCGGTGCATTTCTTGCCGATCAAGAGTCGATGGTCAGTTGATGTTCTGGCTGCATTATACATAAAAGAGATAGTCAGATTACATGGTATCCCTGTCTCGATTGTGTCTGATAGAGATCCCCGTTTTACTTCGCATTTTTGGAAAGGACTACAACATTCGTTGGGAACAAGGCTTACCTTTAGTACAGCTTTTCATCCTCAAACGGACGGTCAGACCGAGAGAACTAATCAGGTGGTTGAAGATATGCTCAGAGCTTGCATCATTGATTTCGATGGAAGCTGGCATGATCACTTGCCTCTGGTTGAATTTGCATACAATAATAGCTACCAGGCAAGTATACAAATGGCACCTTTCGAAGCCTTATACGGAAGGAGTTGCCGATCACCCTTATGCTGGGACGAAGTTGGAGAAAAGCAACTGCTAGGTCCAGACATGGTAAGGGATACCACTGAGAAGATACAATTGATTAGAGAAAGACTGCAAGTTGCTCAGTCTAGGCAAAAGGCTTATGCCGACACGAGAAGGAGAGATCTTGAGTTCCAAGTCGGAGATCATGTATTTCTCAATATATCGCCTGGACGTGGCATACGGAGATTTGGTGTTAAGGGCAAGCTTACACCAAGCTTCATCAGACCCTTTGAGATACTGGAAAGAGTTGGCGAGGTTGCTTATCGCATCGCATTGCCTCCTCAACTGTCCGATGTTCATAATGTGTTCCACATATCTATGTTGAAGAAGTATGTGCACGATCCATCGCATATTATTGATCATGGAGACTTAGTTATCCAGAAGGATCTCACATACGAGCAGAGGCCTATAAAGATACTAGATCGTGAAGTACGTACTCTAAGGAATAAGGTTATTCCCATGCTAAAAGTACAATGGAATAAGAGTTCCGATCATGAAGCCACATGGGAGACCGAGGAATTCATGAGGAAGTAATTTCCAGAATTATTTTAAGGTATATGCTCTACACTCTCCACTCATATGTATACTATGGAATTTGGGGACCAAATTCTGTTAAGTGGGGGAGGGTGTAGCAACCCTGATAAAAATAAGATTTTTAAATAAATCAAATTAAAAATAAAAGATAAGTAAATAGATGACAAAGAGCCTAAATGAGTAAATCATTAATCAAAAGGAAAATAACGCCTTTTATCAAGACGCTGATTCAAAAGGAAACGCCTCTGTCTAAGGCGTTAATTTAAAAAGGACGCCTAGACTATAGGGCGTCAAATTTCAAACGACGGGAAAATAAAATTAAGGAAAGAAAAGGAAACGCCCTCTACATGGACGCGTTTTACATAAGTAACGATGCTCGACAAGGCGTCAATTTAAATTCGACGCCCTCACTTAAGACGCTAATTCCGTTTGTGTTCCGTTCGAACCAGAACATTATCCAGGGAAAGTTTATGGATTAGTACGAGTTAGTAGAATATAGTAAGGACTCTATCATGGAAGTATTACTTCCAATACAACTCTAACCCTATTAGGATCCTCAAAATCTTATAAATACCCTTGACGATCGAACCCTAAGAACTATTTGGTCGAAGCTCTGTTGCTGCGTACGTGAAGAACAGGTGATGTTCTTCTGCCTTCCATTGCTTTTGCCTCTGGTTGTTTGAGGAAGGAACGTTAATATTCTTTTCTTCTTCTTCCTCATCTTCCTTTACAGGTAGCATGCAAACAACTCGTTGAAGAACATGGTTCTTCATCCACATCGTTCTTCTTCCTCTGCTTTCAGTTGAGTATTATGAAGAAAATTTATGTTTCTTCGTCATCTTTGCTATAGGTTGACTACCCTGTGTGCTGAAGAACGAGGGATTCTTCATCAACATCCTCTGCGTCCATAGAAGAAAACATCTTTTTTTTCCGGTGATCAGAAGACTCTGTTACAAACAGAGTATCGTTTTCTTCACCAGAATCCTAAAACGTGTCTTCACTCAGATCAATAAGGTAGGTTTTCTCAAGAACGTAGCCCAAACTAACTCCAGTTGCTAGTAATATCTTCTGTCATACATGCATATAGTTTTATTGTGGTTTCAGATGTTTTCTATGTAATTTCAAAAAGAAACGCCCTTGACAAGGACACTAATTTAAAGAAGCGACCCACACTAGGGCGCTAATTATTGTTTTGACGCCCTGCCCAGAAGTCGTCAATTGCATGTAATTAATGAATACCCACGTTTAAAAATTTAATATCTATGTAACAATGAATCTAATATATTGCATGAGTATACCTGTGAAATCCTGCTATTTTTCATGTCATGATCATGTGCCCTTTTTTCTGAAATTTTACTATCTGAAAATTGGTAAATTCCTGAATTCACGACCTTGTCTAGGTCGTCTCCTACTGAACTGACACCCCAGACCAGGGCGCTAATTGAAAGGTAACGCCCCTGTCCAGGGCGCGTTTGTGTTAAAATTCCAGAATATTGATTTTCTGCAGAATAGAAATATTGAAGGGACGACTGATGTACAAGTCGTCAAATTCGTAAATAAACGCCCCTATAGAAGGCGTTAATTTGATAAGTAATGACTTAGATTAAGTCGCTATTTACCTGTGACACTATTTTACACTGTTACTATTAACCGACAGTTTCATATATATATATCTATATACATATATATATATATCGGCACTATATTCCAGTCCGTGAATATAGTCCCACGTTTCATGATGTTTTAACGTTACCCCCTCAATTCTCATTGACATACAAGCTCTCCATTGGACATTCCGTTCCTTTGGACTAGCGAGTTAGTCATAGAGACCTCCGTAAGTCTCCTCGCAGCCTTGGATTCCCTCAAGGCCGATTGAGCTGGTTGTACCATAAAAACCCATTACATTACCTGATTGCCATGTCACTCTAAAAGAAACATGGTATACCGGCCCTCATGTCATGCCATGGGTATGATATGAGAATTATCTTAATGAACGGGAAAGAACATGCCGTTGTTATGCTGTTCTTGTAAACCCCAATTCTATAACAACATTGTTATGATGTTCTTGTAGACCTCAATTCTATATTAAACTTGATGTTCTTGTGGACCTCAATTCTATATAAAGAATGTCCATACTTGTTTGTCATGGTACCTAAGGTAGGGAACCAATTCCACCTAGTTTTATCGATAATCGTGATTGTACCGTTATTATCGCCATTCTATGTCAAGTTTCATATTTTGGACTCTATTCTATCAAAGTCTATCCTACATGTCTATAAGCTTTATTCTTGAAATTCCATATTGGCTATACACAAAAGTGGATGTTAAAATACATGATTAATGCCTGCGCATATAGGGCCCGATCTGGTCCTGGGAGGAGCACCCGAAAGTACTTGTGCCCATGGGAGTTGATTGATCATGGTATTGGCATTATACCGAAGTGCATGACTAGCTTGATTGAACATTCCACAAATCTTGTACTTGTACTTGACTTGACATTACATGACTTGCGTGACCCGAAAAAGGGTAATTACATACTTGCGTGCTTGAACATGATAGCCAAATTCCAACATGACATGATGAATACACTTGCTTGAATATCTTGATATCTTTTGATATAAGTTCTTGAAAGTTCATGACTAGTTCTCGTCGCTATCTTATTGTTATACACTCTTTCTATCTTGTCGTTTTATGCGAGCATGCATAGCTATAATGCAAACATGGAAGATGTAATTACTTAAACCCATTGCTAGTTCTTGAGATATAATTTCCTACTGAGCGTTCGCTCACTTAGTGTTTCCCTACTTTTCAGGTAAGTCCGACGATGAGGGAACTCAAACAGATGGGAAAAATCAAGAGTGAAAGAGATAGAGCTTCTCCTGTGTTATCTAGTCTTTTTCATATTTTCTTGAGTCAACCTTGTAATTTTCCTTTATTTTAGTTAGTACTTCAAAGGTTTGTAATAGACATATTCTTATGAAGGAATAAAGGATTGGGTTATCTTTACTTTTGCGCATCTCTGATTTTGGTGTCGAATACACTAATACTCTGATTGACATGATTGATATAAACTCGTCACGCATCTCCGGGTATCTTCCGCTCTCGGGGCGTGACACCACCGACCTTCACTCGCTTCTATTTCTGAATTTCAGGAATGTGTTAATGATTGTGCTCTCACAGATGCTAGATTTCTGGGTTCTAAATACACCTGGCGCAATAATCAGCAAGGTGACAAGGGTATTTGGGCTACGCTGGACAGGGTTCTCACTAATGCGGATTGGGTGAAGTCATTTCCCATATCTGTTGAGCACTTATCTCGGGAGGCTTCTGATCATGCTCCCTTGCTTGTAAAATTAGCTCATGTGGGTAAATTCAAGAGCCGATTTTGCTTTCAACAGATGTGGACCATGCACGATCAGTTCCTGGTGGCTGTGGAACTTGGTTGGCGCACAAGCCCTTTAGCCTCCTCTGCCATTACCACCTTATATCTGAAACTGAAACACACGAGGAAAATGCTTCAGGATTGGAATAAACTAGTCTTTGGCCATGTCCACAACAACATTATGGCTACGGAAGATAATGTTCTGGAGGCTGAGCACCTTTATGATCTTCATCCTACGCAGGCCAACTCTGTTATTTTAGAAGACACTAAGTCTGTTCTTGCTGAACGTTTGCTACAACAAGAATATTTTTGGAGTCAAAAATCAAGAGTTCGATGGCTTGCTGAAGGGGACAGAAATACAAAGTTTTTTCACATGACAACTGTTGCCAATAGAAGGAGAAATTGCATTCCTCACCTTCAGAATTCAGTAGGGATTCTCACGTCAGATCATGAGGAGTTGAAGGGCATAGCTTTTGGCCATTTTAAAAATGTTGTTTCCTCCCAGGATCACTATATTAGTGAGAACATTCTTAATAACATCCCTCAGGTGGTGTCTCCGGATGATAATAACTTATTATGTGCTATTCCCAGTGATTTAGAAATTAATGATGTTATTTTTTCCATGTCACTTGATCGTGCTCCTGGCTCTGATGGATTCACGGGGGCTTGTTTCCAAAAAAACTTGGACGATTACTGCAGGTGTGGTCATCAGTGCCATTCAGGAATTTTTTTCGACTTGACAAAAACTTCCTAGATTTGTGACTGCCACGCTTATTGCACTCATTCCCAAAGTTAAAAATGCAACTGATATATCTGATTATCGGCCTATTAGCTTGTGCAAATTCATCTATAAGGTTATTTCTAAAATCATTAGCAATAGGCTAGCTTCCATTCGGCCTAATATTATTTATGTGGAGCAATCTACCTTTGTGAAGGGGAGACATATTGTTGAAAATATTGCTCTGGCTCAAGAATTAGTGCATGAGCTTGGCAGGAAGACCATGGGTGGCAATGTTATGTTTTAAGCTGGATATGGCCAAGGCTTATGATCGCCTTGAGTGGAATTTCTTGTTTGCTGTCATGAAGAGATTTGGATTCAGTGTCCAACTCATATCTCTCATTGAATCACTGGTTAACAATTGTTGGTTCTCTGTCTTACTTAATGGTGATTCAGCTGGGTTCTTTAGCTCATCCAGGGGTATTTGTCAAGGTGACCCTATTACCCCAGATCTTTTCATTATTGCAGAGGAAGCCCTTAGTAGATCTCTGCGTCATGCTCACAATAATGGTAGGGTGGGTTGGTTTGTTGGTCCCCGGAGATGCCCCAATATCTCTCACCTTTTATTTGCTGATGACACATTAATTTTTTGCAAGACTACGATTGCCTCTATCAGAAATTTGATGAGTTTGCTGAGAGATTATGAACGAGCGTCTGGGTAGTTAATTAATGTGGGAAAGAGTGGTTTATTCCTTCACCCCAAAGCCAATGCTATTATGGCCAAGAGGATCCAGGACATTACTGGTTTTTCTCGCCACTTCTTTCCTCACAAATACTTGGGCTTCCTTCTAGTGCTTGATAGATCTAAGAAAATTCACTTTGCTGGCATTATCTCTTCCATTCAGAAATGCATTGCAGGTTGGCGCGCAAATTTACTCTCCCAAAGAGCCAGAGTGATATTAATTAAGCATGTTCTTACATCTATTCCCATCTATTCCTTGGCATCTTCTCCTCTCAACATTGGAGTCCATCAATCCTTAGAGCGCTCTTTTGCCAAGTTTTTTTGGGGCTCTTCCAATCAAGGCAATAGGCGCCACTAGAGATCTTGGAAAGATATTTGTAGACCAACTAATCATGGTGGGCTTGGTATTATGTCTCTTTGGCAGATGGAATTAGCTCTGCGGGTCAAGATGGTGTGGAAGGGCCTGCATTCCAAATCTCTTTGGGCTGAGTTCTTCAGAGCTAAATATATCTGAGGTTGTCATTTATCTGATGTTACATCTAGTGAAATGCAAGGGCACGCTAGGAGTAGCTGGTTACAAGCTAAAAACCTAATTCTTCAGCACAAAAGGATAATTATTGGGAATGGTAGCCAATCCAATTTTTGGCAGGATATATGGTTTGGTAATCACCTCTTTAGCCTTGTGTGTGCAGAATGCCAACATTCCTGACTCCAATGCTACTGTCAGAGATATGATTCTGCACCCCACTCATGTGGATATATCATTCATGGTTAATTTCCTTCCTCCGGATATTAGCACTGCAATCCGGCATGTTAACCTCACCCAAGATTCTGACAAGGAGGTGTGGAGCCTATCCCCAACTGGTGAGTGCCTGGTTTCCTCTATTTATAAAAACACTTGCAGTTACTCCCATGATGCAAATCTTTTTTCTAGGGATCGGATCTGGTCCAAATGGCTGCCCATTAAGCTATCTGTGCATTTGTGGAAAATCCTTCATAATTGTATTCCGACTAATACCAATGTAAAGTCTATTGGAATTCCTCTTTGTTCCAAATGCATTTGCTGTGAGGATTATCATGAGGAGACTACAAATCACCTCTTTGTTAACAATGAGTGGGCTTCTTCTGTCTGGTCTTCTTTCCAAGCCAAGGGTCTTCACATATGGGGCTTCTCAGCTAAAGCTATGATCTCAAACTCTTTGCAAGATTTTAAGAATAAGTCTCTGTTTAGCCTCTTTACTCTTGCTGCACTTGCGTATGGCATGTGGGAGTTGTGGACATCCAGAAATGCTACCAAATACGATGGGAGGAAAATCTCTAGGCAGCACCTTTTTCACAAAGTGTTGGTGCAGGTTAAGCAAATTCTTCACACTGTTGATCTCAAGGAAGACAATCTTAATAGGAGGAGAATACTAACTGGTTTTGGCATTAAAGTTTCTGCTAATAGGGGTCCTCAGATTAAAATTGTTAGATGGTTTTATCCCCCTTGGCCTCATATCAAGATTAACACTGATGGAGCATGCAAACTAAGGGGAGAGTCCAGTGGTGGTGGTGTTATTAGAGATCATAATGGGATTATCTTATTAGGTTTCTCCCACTACTATACGATGTCCAATAGTATTATTGCGGAAGCCAGAGCTATTCTTGATGGTGTCAAATATCTTCAAACTGTATCCTTTCATTCGGCATTGATTGAATGTCATTCTCGAGTTTTTGTGCAAGTTCTTACAAGACAAGTCCCCTACCCATGGATGATCCTCACATACGTCAATGAAATCTGGAGCATGCTTCCTCAGAAGGTTTCTGTCTCTCACATTTACAGAGAAGCCAATACTGTTGCAGACCTTCTAGCTAATTTAGCCTGTAGTACAAAATGTAATTCATTTTTTTCCTCGCAGCAAGAGCTACCCATCTCTGTCAAGGGAGCAGCTCGGCTAGACAAGCTAGGGATGCCTAGCATTCGATTGAGTTAACTGTTATCTATTATATTTGGTGCCTAATCAAATTAACCCCCCTAGCTGTGTGGTGGTGGAGTGGCTATTCCCCCTACCTCTAGTAGAGGGTGCACTCTCTTACCGGCTTCTAGGTAGGGCTTTTCAAAAAAAAAAAACATTACATGGCCATCCATATTTACTCTCTTTAAGGGATCATCCGGGGACCACGCTATAAGGAAGTGAGTCCCCGAAGATCCGAAAGTGATCAAGACTCCAAGAGCCAAAGTTCGCGAAGAAAGACGATCGAATTAGGATTAGATCCCATATTTCTCACCCCTTTGGCATCATGGCCATGAAATAGGTCCAAATCCCAATGCGGGGTTTTGAGAAGGAAACATAATCATTATAAGACGAAAGGCGAAGCCATGAGGGAGACTCCCGACGGTTGGGGACCTCGGAGTCATATCCATGAGATTGGATAAACCCCGGGCCAATGGCCACTGAATCGATGTAAACATCGTTATATAGATATCATGCTTGGAATAAAAAAGAAAATCAACCTATCTATTGGAAGAACAGGAAGAAGTAAATAGAAATAATGCATCACATCGTTAGAGAAGAAGATCGAAGTTCATAAAAAAAAAATCAGGGCTAAGAGCCCCATATCTTATTCATCTCTAAAGGGAAAGCTTTACATCTAAGGCCGAGTTAGACGTCACAGCATACAAAGAAAAGAGAAAAAGAAAACAAGAACTCAAGAACCCACCCTTTACAGACAACTCTCAAATCTTCTCACTCCCTCTTTCTCTTCTTCTTGCAGCGCCCAATAGAATGAAGCCCGAGGGGGTTTCTTCATCGAGGTGCTCTTTTTATAGGGAACTGGAGTCCCTGTTCGGATGGAAAACCTCCCTACATCTTTTATCTTTTTTTGTTTGCTGCTGTCGTGTTGTTGTTGCTACTGCATACGTGGCCGCTACTACTTCGCTGCTGTTGTTGTTGCCGTGTTGCTACTGAGGGCGCGGCGGAGAAGATGGGAGGCCTCTCCCTGTGTGGAGTAGGCTGGAAACTACCCACCGTTTCATGGCTGGCGGCCGTGTGAGGAGGAGCTACTGCGGCACTGTCGTGGCCGCTGCTAGTTCGCATGGAGCTACGTGAGTTGACGGAGGACAACTTAGCGTGCATGGGGAGGCCAGTTAGAATTCAATGCCCTTGCGCGGGAGATGCAAACACGGGGGGAGAGAGATCGCAAAGAGAGACACAGACACAACGTGAATAGTGCCTGTGATTTTCCTCCTATTTCCATTTTAAAAAAAAATCCCCTCTTTTTCATTTGGCCCTCCTTCTTTCTTCTATTGCACATATGCCCCCCCTGCGCCCTTTTTCTATTTGCATTGGGTTTGGCCCATTCATTTTGCGCATTCATTGTTTGGCCCCTTTTCTTCTCTCTTTTTTTTGAGTGCCAACAAATGCCCCCCACCCGCGGGTGTCACGAGCGAGGGACAAGGGAGCGGGGCCTATGGGTGCAGCTTCTTGCCTGACATGTGGTCGATATTGGGGAAGAATCATCTTTAAACATTCTTTGGATTAGCTGTCAGCTTGGGTGCCGATGGTTGAAAGCTGTCAGCTTGAATCCTAATGGTCGGAGAGCTTGAATATCCTTTTTTAAACAACTTTGGACAGCTGTCGGCGTGGATGCCGATGGTGAAGAGCTGTTGGGTCGAACGCCAATAACTGAAAAGCTATCAGCTCGGGTGCCAATGGTTGAAAGCTGTTGGCTTGAATGCCAATGGTTAAGATGTTGTCGGCTCAGGCACTAATTGTTGAAAGCTGTTGGCTTGAATGCCAATGGTTAAAAATGTTGTCGGCTCAAAGGCCGATGGTTAAGATGATGTCGGCTCGAATGCCAATGGTTGAAAAGCTGTTGGCTCGAATGCCAATGGTTAAATTGTTGTCGGCTTGGATGCCGATGATTGGAAAGTTGTCGGCTTAAACGTCGATGGCCAGAAAGTTGTTAGCACGAACGCCGATGGTTAAAATGTTGTCGACTCAGATGTCAATGATTGGAAAGCTGTTGACTCAAGCGCCAATAGTTAAAAAGTTTTTGGCTTGAACGCCATTGGTTAAAATGTTGTCGGCTCAGATGTCGATGATTGGAAAGCTGTTGGCTCGAGCGCCAATGGTTAAAGTGTTGTCAGCTTGGATACCGATGATTGAAAAGCTGTTGGCTTGAGCGCCAATAGTTGAAAAGTTGTTGGCTTGAACGCCAATGGTTAAAATGATGTCGGCTCATATGTCGATGATTGGAAAGCTGTTGGCTCGAGTGTCAATAGTTAAAAAGTTGTTCGCTTGAACGCCAATGGTTAGATTACTGTCGGCTCAGATGCCGATGATTGGAAAGTTGTTGGCTCGAGCGCCAATGGTTAAAGTGCTGTCGGCTTAGATGTCGATGATTGAAAAGCTGTTGGCTCGAGCGCCAATAGTTGAAAAGCTACTGGCTTGAACGCCATTGGTTAAAATATTGTCGGCTCAGATGTCGATGATTGGAAAGCTATTGGCTCGAGCGCTAATAGTTGAAAAGCTGTTGGCTTGAACGCCAATGGTTAAAATGATGTCAGCTCATATACAGATGATTGGAAAGCTGTTGGCTCGAGCACCAATGGTTAAAGTGTTGTCGGCTTGGATGCCGATGATTGAAAAGTTGTTGGATCGAGCGCCAATAGTTGAAAAGTTGTTGGCTTGAACGTCAATGGTTAAAATGTTGTCGGGTCAGATGTCAATGATTGGAAAGCTCTTGGCTCGAGCGCCAATGGTTCAAAAGTTGTTGGCTTGAATGCCAATGGTTAAAATACTGTCGACCCAGATGTCAATGATTGGAAAGTTGTTGGCTCGAGCACCAATAGTTAAAGTTCTGTCAGCTTGGATGCCGATGATTGAAAAGTTGTTGGCTTAAGCGTCAATGGTTAAAATGCTGTCAGCTCGGATGTCGATGGTCGAATATTTTTTTATTTTTTTATTAATATTTTCTATCAGCATTATTGTTTATCATTATCATTTTTAGCATCATCATTCATTTTCATTATCATTTTCTTTTTATCATCATTCATTCATCATTTTTTTTAATATCATCATTTCTTCTTTCTCTTTTTTTAATCATCATCATTTTTCATTTCTTCTTTTTTTATCATCATTGTTTCCTTATCATCATTATTTTTATACCATTATCATTTCATTATCATCACTTTCTTTTTTCTTTTTTTTAAAACCCTCTTTACCTGAGCATGCGAGCACTCATTGATGGCAGGCATAGAGTAGATATATAGGATAGCTTCCCTCTATCGGGGATAGGATAATAACGGCGCCTCTGATCCGCGGATAGAGTGCGACCCACGAAGCGTAACTAAGGGAGATGTGCATTAATCAAGAGGATATCACATAGCCCATGCACATAGTTTACATCACAATCTACACCCGAGACAATTTCTTCGCGGTGTGGAAATGCAGGTATATGAGCAATAAACCCTAGACATAGGGATACACGAATGTTCTAAGTAACACTAAAGGATTACTTTACCGCCTGCATACACAATTCAGGTTCTCAACTTTCGGTAGCTTCACACAGCCCCCTTGTTTGTTTGAAATCTGGACTTCACCGTTCGGCATGAGTTTCCTCATTTGTTTCAGTGGGGATTCACGGCTACTAGGATTCATCCTCATTGCAATTTTATTGCGAGATTTGCTTCACCGTTTTCACGCGAGTATCCTCATTTGTTTCAGTGGGGATTCCCAGCTACTTGGATTCACATTTCATTTCTTCATCATTTTTTTCTCTCTTTTTTTTTTGATGCCAAAGGGGGCAGGTAACTTTTTCCTCACGATTACCTTTCGTGTGAGTATAGGAATTCGAGTATCCCTAGTGTGCTAAGAAGAATTTCTGCCATCCCTATGGGTAAAGAGCATTGATCGCATTGTGTGCAAAGTGTGGGAGTTTTGGCTCGGGTATATTTGTGAGTTACGCTAACAACATAACTATGACTCTTTCCCCTTAATGTACACACTCACCAAGATTGGTTTTCCTTCTTAGTGTATGCCGTGCCGCACACGTAGCTAGGATCGGGGCAGCATTATTTATCAAGGAGATATGGTCCTAAGAAATTTGAAGGAAATGTCTTAGATATATTATAAACAATCATGCAAGCCGGGCGAGCACGCATCCAAAATCAAACTCATGCGAGAGAGGGGTTTTTTTATTGTTATTCTTTTCTTCTTTCTTCTTTCTCTTTCTTTTTTTTAATGTCCTTGGACATCTTTGAATACTTGTGAATCATTTTTTTGTTGAACATCTTCGAGTTTGTGTCGGCACGGACGCGAGTGATTGAAATGCTATTGGCTCGAACGCCAATGGTTAAATATATTTGAATAGCATATTTTTGAACATTTTTTTTTGAACAGGTGCCGGCCGAGATGCTGGTGGTTAGGTATCTTGTGTATCTTTGAATATTTTTTGGATGTGCGTGTTGGCATGGATGCCCACGGTTGAGAAGCAGTCGCTTAAACGTCGATAGTTGAAATGTTGGCGGGTCAGGTGCCGATGGTTGGAAAGTTGTCGGCTTGGATGACGATGGTTGAAGAGCTGTCAGCTAGTGTGCTGATGGTTGAAAATCTTGAATATGTTATTATTATTATTTGAACATCTTCGAACAGCTGTCGGCCTGGACACCGATAATTGAAGAGCTGTCGGCTTGAATGCCGATGATTAAAGAGCTGTCGGCTTCGATGCCGATGGTTGAGAAGCTTGAATATTTTTGAAAAGCTATCGGCTCGAACGCCGTTGGTTTAAGAGCTGTTGGCTTGAATGCCGACGGTTGAAATGCTATCGGCTTGGACGTCGATGATTGAAAAGCTGTCGGCTTGGACGCCGATAGTTGCACATTCTTGACATCGTTGATCATCTGTCGGCCTAGATGCCGATAGTTGAAGAGTTGTCGGCTTGGATGCCGATAATTAAAGAGCTTGGATATTTTTGAACTTCTTTGAACGACTGTCGGCCTGGATGCTGATGACTAAAAAGCTGTCAGCTTGTATACTGTGGTTGAAAAGCTTGAATATTTTTGAATATCTTTAAACTGCTATCGGCCTGGACGCCGATGGTTGAAGAGCTTCGATATGTATATTTTTTTTGAATGTCTTTTGAAGGCTGTTGGCCCAGATGCCGATGATTGGAGAGCTTGGATATTTGTAAACAACTTTTAATAGCTATCGACCCGGATGTCGATGATTGAAGAGCTATCGACCTGGATGCCGATGGTTGAAGAGCTATCGGCTTAGACACCGATGGTCGAAAAGCTGTCCACTCGGATGCTGATGTTTGAAGAGCTGTCGGCTCAGATGCCGATGGTTGAGAAGCTTAAATATTTTTGAGTAGCTTTGAACAGCTATCGATCACTACAAGAAAAAGCGCGATTTGGGACGGAATTTTGCGACGGAAATTTGAGACGGAATTTCCGTCTCAAATTTGGGACGGAATATTTTCCGTCGCAAATTCCGTCTCAAATATGGAATTTGCGACGGAATTTGGGAGGGAAACTATTCTGTCCCAAATTTGGGACGAAATTTGTGACGGATTTTTAGAACCGTCTGAAATTTTTGACCAAGAAATTGTGACGGACTGACTCCGTCGAAAATCCGTCTCAAAATCCGTCGCAAAACACATTTGCGACGGATTTCACAAAACACATTTGTGTCGGAGTCGGTCCGTCACAATTTCTTGGTCAAAAATTTTAGACGATTCTAAAAATCCGTCACAAATTCCGTCCCAAATTTGGGACCGAATAGTTTCCCTCCCAAATTCCGTCGCAAATTCCGTCCCAAATTCCATATTTGAGACGAAATTTGCGACGGAAAATATTTCGTCCCAAATTGAGAAGGAAATTCCGTCTCAAATTTCCGTCGCAAAATTCCATCCCAAATCACGCTTTTTCTTGTAGTGATCGGCTTGGACGCCGATGGTTGAAGAACTGTCGGCTTGGACGCCAATAGTTGGGGAGCTTAGATATTTATTGAACGTCTTCGAATAGCTATCGGCCTGGACACCGATAATTGGAGAGCTTGAATATTTTTTTGAACATCTTTGGACAGCTGCCGGCCTGGATGCCGATAGTTGAAGAGGTGTCGACTTGGATGCCGATAGTTGAAGAGGTGTCGGCTTGGATGCCGATAGTTGGGGGGGCTGTCGGCTTAGATGTCAATGGTTGAGATGCTGTCGGCTCAAATGCCGATAGTTGCACATTTTTGACATCGTCGATCATCTGTCGGCCCGACCATCGATGGTTGAACATCTTTAAGGTTATTGAACATCTGGTTGCTCCTTTCTCACATGGAGTGACATGTGAGGGGTCGTGGAGGAGGACCACATCTTCTTCGACGAGCCATGGTCAGCTTTGACTGTATTTCCGTAGGGCATCCTCCATAGTGTGTTAGAGCACGTAGAGACATGGTTATATCTTGCTGAATCTTTCATCTGAGAAGAGTACCTCTCGGAGAGGCTTCTTTGGCTTCATCATTCGGTTGTCGGGTTTGACGTCGGCCGACTTTGCTCCTTCTGTTTTTTTTACATCTTTTTTGTTTGCATTTGTTAGCTTTAAAGAGTGTAGGCAACATATCACAGTGTAGGGTAATGCTTTCTTGATCTTAGGGTCTCTATCTTTACTTGTTTCATCATTTGCCCCCAGAACCGGGCACCATTGTTATCTTGCCTTTCTTTTGGCTTTCTGCCATAGTTCAAGAGGCTTGAAGCGCCCTTCAGGGCACATTGTTCCTCAGCTGATGGGGTGAGGCCACGTTGACCACCCTTTTGAGGCCGGGCATTTTATGAGGATGCAACGGGTCCACCCTATGCTCGCCCATCTGTATTTTGTATTTCTGGACTGGCCTTTCAATAATAATTTTGAATGGATAACAATCCTCAATGGAATGCCCCCTTTGTTGGTGATAAGGATAAAATTAAAGGTCATCTTTCCATCTTGCATCATTTGACTTTTTGGGCTCCGGGAGGACAACCTTGTCGAACTCGCGGGCCCATTCGAACGACATTTGGGTTTTCTCCTTAGGGAAGGAATAGGGTTTCTTTATCTTATCCCTCAACGAAAGTTGTTGCTTGGCAGATGTGGCTGAAGAAGATCTAGCTGCCTCTTTCGCCTTCTGCCTTTGCTCTTCGAAGGCCTAGAAATCAGTAGCTTGAATTTCTTTTTGCATCGGCCGCCCATCGGTCGGCTCGTTCTTTTGGCTTGGGGTAGCTGTGGCCGGGTGATATTTCGCCAAAAAGGCCTCAATGTCGACCACTATATTATTCAATCGATTGAAGGATTTGACTTCAAGGCCGATCATTCTTGTTGAGATTTCAGTTTTCAGGTTAAGTTTGCATATTGGAACAGCATCTTCATAGTTCGGCGGATGCCGGCATCTTATATAGAGATTTCCCCATCGATGGATATAGTCCAGGGTGGACTCATCATCCCTTTGCTTGATTTCATATAATTCCACCTTGGTGACTTCTCCCTCGGCTAGCTTTGTTTCAACTGTCTACTCCATACTTGGCTCATTCATTACTGCTGGAGCTGTTAGATTTTGGTGCGGGTCGGCTAGGTCTAAACCCATTCCCCACAATTTTCTTCTTATCATTTTAATTTCTTGTATTTTTTGGTATATCTCTATCATCAGAGCGGAGCTAATTTGGGGAGAGTCAGAATGCAGCCTCCCGTATTGATTTCAGGTGAGACTAGCGACATCCTAGTATCATCATCGGACATATTTAGTCCTCCAAAGCTTGATATTCTTGTCCCCACGCCCGTACGCGAGGGAGTATGATAGCATACATCTTCGTCTGGCAGCAAAGAGTGCCCCCACTTTTCCCTGGGCCGATTGGCATGGTGGGAGGTAGAAGCTTCGGTTTGATCTGCCTTTGCCAGCACGAAGCCTATCTCTTCATCTTCTGCTTCTTCAGCCGCTTGGCTTGTGTCGAACAAGGCCGACAATGTATTACAGTAGAGGACAACGCCTCCTCTTCTATCTTTTGATTTTTTCTTCTTCTTCCCCTCTGTGGCCGGCATCTGCCCCAACAGCGGGTCATCTGGCGCTCATGGCACTCCTGATTTCTTTTTCGCATCTTGCATTGGGTCCGGGGATTCAAAGCGCTCCCGTGGGACATATTCGTAGGTGTGTGCCTCAGACACCTCTTTGGGTAACTACCGGTGTATAGACACCATGATGACAACTTTCTTGAGGGCATGTAGGATCCACCTTATATTCACCCATCTGGACCTCCCACTTCCTGATCAGGCATTCGATAATATCTTTAAATACATAGCAATCTTTGATAGAGTGCCCAAGCATTCGGTGATACGGGCAAAAGTGAGAGTCATCTTTTCTTCTAACATCACCTGGCCTTTTTGGCTCGGGAATGGTGACCTTGTTATATTCGATGGTCCATCCAAACAAGGCTCGGGTCTTATATTTAGGGAAGGTGTAACGACCCGAGAATCCGATTACCGGGAAGGCCCGATAACCCGAGACTCGCACCGCCACCCACGAGTCCGAAGACTCGGAAGGGTTAAAAGGATGGTGTGGAGACTACACAAGTATCACAAATAATTGCAGAAATTAAACAGTTATAATATTAAGCAGGAAATAAATTAACATTTTACATGGTCCACAATAGAAAATAACAACAATAACAATAGTCCACGACTAGTACAGTGACAAGGAAGAAAAGTACAGCTACACGGGGCATACCCCGGCTCTGACCTCTGGCACTACCTCTGGGCAACCGCACCACGCTGCACCCCAGACGCGCTCCCCTAGGGCGGCGCCTCACCTGAAACACGGTGAAAACACGCAGGGAATGAGTCTCGGAACAGGACTCAGTAGGGATCACTCGAACCCTACCTCGTAAAACGTGAAACCACTACACTAGCGGTAGGAGAGTACCTCGAAAAGGAAAGCCCTGTACTCTACAGAACCAAGCCCTACGACACGCAAACCGACATAAGTGCCACGGTAAGAAGACCGAAGCTCAACGGCCAACCCGACAAAACCCGAAGGTCGGAAACACACGACTGACAGTCTGTCACTCCGTACTCGACAGGAGTACCACCCACTAGAAGCACAGCCGGTAGCGTCCCCTGACGTCTTACACCGCACCGCAGGTGAACTGCCTGACGTGGTAGGTCCTACCCGAGGCGCAGACACTGTACAAGTAACCATAAACAAGTGACTAGCTGGGGTCACGCCTGTCAACGTGGGTCCAACTGCCCCCAACCACGCGTGCACACACAGACCTTGCGTCACTAGGTCTGGTCCTCTGACCGATTTTCCCCCGTAACCGGACTCTGGCTACCGACGAGGGGCCTACGGTAACCGGTCCACAAACCGTCTCAAAGGTGAATGCCCGTACACCACTCCCAGGTGAGACCAGCACCCCGTACTGGTAGGCTACGACTAGTGGAGGGTCACTGAAGCAGTAGACTCTCAAGTCAACGAAAAACAACGTCCGAATCCGACAATGTGTGGGAATCACCCCACGCACCAACCCCGTCGCACGGTGGCCACAGTCGGAGTAAAAACGGGGTTGCCGCCCACATGGGGCAACCAGGCAAGTGACGGTCCACCCTAGGGCCGTCACAAGCAAGTAACGGTCTAGGCGAGACCGTTACATGCGCCTAACGGTTCAAAACAGACCGTCACACAGTCGAGGGGAAAGGGATGTAACGGCCTGGTCCAGGCGCGTTACAAGAGTGTAGCGCGCTTGGCCCCATGAGTTACACACCCCCACGCTCCCAAAGCCAAAAGGGATGTAACGGCCTAGCCCGGCGCGTCACACGCATGTAACGCGCTTGGCCCAACGCGTTACATGGCCCTCACACTTGGGGTGAAAACAGGAAGTAACGCGCCTAGCCCGGTGCGTTACATGGCCTGACCCCCAACGGTCACAAACCAACGGTCGAAAGCCCCTGACGGCCCTACCCAAGCTCGTCATAGGCAAATGGCGGTCTATCGTGAGGCCGTTACAGCCCCCGACCCCAAAAACACTACTCAGGAATGTAACGCACCCCTCTAGGGGCGTCACAAGCATGTGACGGTCACTGGAGTGACCGTTACACACCCCCGAGCACGCTACGGCGGGAAAACCCCAAAAACTTCGACCACGCCCACGTACCTCCACCGGAGAGGGGGAAAACAAAGGGGAAGACCCCTGGGGACCCCTAGCATGCATCTAAGCCATCCAAACGTGAAATCGCGGGCTAAAACCATAGATCGGGCGAGCTCTCCCCAAATCATGGAAAACCCCAAACCCGCTCAATCAAGCCCCTCTCGGCCTCCCCGTGGCCTACAAACCACGGAAACGAACGGCAAGAGGCTAAGGAACGTCACCCTACCTCAATGGAGCGAATGCTCCGCCGGATCGTCCACGAATCGTGAAGAAAGCTTGAAAACCCTCGTTCTTCCTTGAGCTCCCACGACCCACGAACGCCTCCACGATCACCTCGTCGCCGCCGTCGTCACCACGCCGTCGCCCCGTGCCGTCTGCAGCCGGAGGGGACGCCGCCGCGGTCTCGCCGGACGAAGAAGAGAGGAAGAGGGGGCGGTGCTCACGGTGGGGGAGAAAGGAGGAAGAAGAAGAAGAAGAAGAAGATGGTGGGGGAGAGAGAGAAAATAGGGGGGTATTTATAGGAAATCCAAAAAATCCGGAAAATTCTAAAAAATAGAAAATTACACCCCTGCGATCCTCGGAATGCACCGATCGCAACGGTACCACTCGTGCCCAGGTGAACGGCCCGATTCACCCGCAGCGAGCTCCCGAAGTAAAAGCCGAAACACACACCGGAAATCGGAAAACACACACGAAAAGCCGCGGAACGCCTCCGGGCCTCCGAAACAACTCCGGATCGCGCCGATCCGAACACGAAAGATGTCCAAAACGAAATTTTGGACACAACGGAGCCGGACACTCCGAAAACTAGATCCGGGACCCACGAAGAAAGGATCCGAAAGGTCCAGGATATTACAGCCCTCCCCCCTTAAGGAATTTCATCCTCGAAATTGAGAACAACCAAAGGGGAAAGAAGAGGAAGACTCACTCAAACAGATACGGGAACTGCTAACGCATCTCGTCCTCACGTTCCCACGAAGCCTCACCACCAGAGTGTCGTTGCCACACGACTTTTACCAAGGGAATAAGCTTGTTCCGCAGGCGCTGCTCTCGCCTATCCTCCATACGGATCGGAAACTCTGGGAGGGAAAGATCTGGAGTCACCTCAGGCCAAACGGAAAACTCGAGCACATGAGGGTCATCAGGCATATACTTCCGCAACATCGAGACGTGGAACACGTCATGCACCGGCGCCAACTCAGGAGGTAACTGCAACCGGTAAGCAACCTCACTGATGCGCTCCACAATCGCAAAAGGACCAATATAGCGGGGACTCAGCTTCCCACGCCGTCCAAAACGTATCACCCCCTTCATCGGAGAAACTCTCAAGAACACATGATCGCCCACGGCGAACTCGAGGGGCTGCCTCCTACGGTCAGCATAGCTCTTCTGCCGACTCTGGGCCGCCAACATGTTCTGACGAACCAGGTGCATAGCATCCACACATTGCTGCACCAATTCCGGTCCCGTCAAAACACGCTCACCCACCTCAAACCAATCAAGTGGAGTCCGACAGGGACGCCCGTACAACGCCTCATAAGGAGCCATGCCGATGCTCGAATGATAGCTGTTGTTATAGGCAAACTCCACCAACGGTAGGTGATGAATCCAACTCCCCTGCCACTCCAGGCAGCAGGATCTCAGCATGTCTTCCAAAGTCTGAATGGTCCTCTCAGACTGACCATCTGACTGAGGATGATACGCCGAGCTAAATACCAACTCCGTGCCAAGAGCTCGCTGGAAACTCCTCCAGAATCTAAAAGTGAAGCGTGGATCCCGATCCGACACGATCGAAATGGGAACCCCATGCAACGGCACGATCCGCTCCACATAAAGACGAGCCAACTTAGACACGCTCCAGCTGACCTTGACTGGTAACAACCGCGTCACCTTCGTCAGCCGATCCACCAGAAACCAAATACTGTCCTGCCCACTCGGGGTCCTCGACAATCCCACCACAAAATCCGTGGTCACATGGTCCCACTTCCAAGTAGGAACATCCAAGGGCTGGAGAGTACCTCCTAGTCGCTGATGCTCCGCCTTCACCTGCTGACAGATCAGGCACCTGGCCACAAACTCTGCGGCATCTCTCTTCATGCCAGGCCACCAGAACTGCCTCCGTAAGTTCCGATACATCTTCGTCGCACCCGGGTGCACAGTGTACCTGCTCCCATGAGCCTCGCGCAACACTGCACGACGAACATGCTCCTCCGCTGGGACGTACAGCCTACCACGAAACCTCGCAGCACCGTCCTTGCCGAGCTCCACATCAGCCATCGCCAGAATCCGGGGCAACTCAGGGTCCGCATGCTGAGCCTCTGTCACCTGACGACGGATAGCAGGAGTGACAGTCAGACTCGCAAGCACTGCCAACCCTGGCTCTTGGGGAATCTTGAGCCTAAAAGATACCTCGGGCACTTGTTCCCAGAGCCTCCACTTCCTCAACATCAAGGCACTAATCACGACCTTCCGACTCAAGGCATCGGCGACGACATTCATCCTGCCCGACTGATAAGACAGGGTGAAGTCATAGTCCTTCATGAACTCCATCCAACGCCTTTGCCTGAGGTTCAGATCTCTCTATGAGAACACATACCTCAAGCTCTGATGGTCAGTGAACACCTCGAACTTCTCACCGTACAGATAATGCCTCCAGATCTTTAGCGCGAAGATCACTGCCGCCAACTCAAGGTCATGGGTAGGGTAGTTCTCCTCATGGGGCTTTAGCTGCCGAGATGCATAAGCCACCACTCTACCGTGCTGCATCAACACAGCACCCAATCCGACCCCGGAAGCATCTGTACACACCACGAAACCTCCCGATCCAGAAGGCAAGATCAACACCAGAGCCGAGGTGAGCAATCTCTTCAGTTCCCTGAAGCTCTGCTCACACTCCTCAGACCAGGCGAAAGGCACATCCTTCCGCGTGAGCCTCGTCATTGGGGTCGCAATACGAGAAAAATCCTGGATAAACCGGTGATAATAACCCGCAAGCCCCAAGAAACTCCGGATCTCCGTCACCGACCTCAGTCTCGGCCACTGCATTACTGCCTCGACCTTGGCGGGGTCCACGGAAATGCCATCACCAGAAATCACGTGCTCTAGAAAGTGCACCTTGCTGAGCCAAAACTCGCACTTGCTGAGCTTCGCATACAACTGGTGATCTCGCAACGTCTACAGCACCACACCCAAATGGTACGCGTGTTCCTCGGCAGACTGCGAATAAACAAGGATGTCATCCACAAAGATGACCACGAACTGGTCCAAATACGGATGAAACACCCTCTGCATCAAGTCCATGAAGGCTGCAGGGGCATTGGTGAGCCCAAACGGCATCACCAGAAACTCATAATGCCCGCACCTCGTACTGAATGCAGTCTTCTCCACATCGGACTCGCGAATTCTCAGTTGATAGTAACCAGACCGCAAATCGATCCGCGAGAACACTCGCGCAGACTGAAGCTGGTCGAACAAATCATCAATCCGCGGCAACAGATACTTGTTCTTAATGGTCACTTCATTCAGCTATCGATAGTCAATGCACAACCGCAGACTACCGTCCTTCTTCTTCACAAATAACACGGGCGCACCCCAAGGGGAAAAACTCGGACGAATGTACCCCTTGGCCAACAGTTCCTGCAACTGCGCCCTCAACTCCCTCAACTCAGCGAGGGCCATACGGTAGGGAGCCTTCGCCAAAGGTCCCGTACCAGGCACAACCTTGATCACGAAATCGATCTCCCGCTGGGGAGGTAATCCAAGCAACTCTTTGGGAAAAACATTGGGAAACTCGCACACCATCGCAATGTCCTCGACATCCGACTCCATCCGGTCCGACACAATCACGGACGCGAGAAAACCCTGACAACCTGAATCAAGCAATCGACAGGCTCGAATAGCAGAGATAAGGAATCGAGAAGAGGCGGAACGGATACCTTGGAAATAGAAGGTCCTCTTGCTCGGATGCTGGAAGTAGACCCTCTTCATTCCACAATCCACCACCGCTCCATGGGTCTCGAGCCAATCCATGCCTAGAATCACATCGTAATCCCGAAGCTGCAACGCATACAACTTGCCTGGCATACTCCGCCCATCGATCCAAACCGGAACCTGATCAAAGCAATACGGAGTGATCATAAAGTCACCCGAAGGCAACTCCACTGCCAAATCACAGGACAACTG
Source organism: Amorphophallus konjac (assembly GCA_022559845.1). Lineage (NCBI taxonomy): Eukaryota > Viridiplantae > Streptophyta > Magnoliopsida > Alismatales > Araceae > Amorphophallus > Amorphophallus konjac. The sequence goes on along the minus strand of CM040127.1, from coordinate 137,201,043 downwards.
GGTCACCGGCTCCTCGACGCTCGACGCGAAATCCTCCGAAATAAACGAATGAGACGCGCCAGAATCAAATAAAACCCGAGCCGCACAACCCAAAATCTGAACGGTACCTACCACGAGCTGCGACGCCACTACCTCTGCCCTGGTCATGTGCGTGATCTGGCCCCGAGCTCTCTGCCTGCCTCCCACACTGGCTGACCTGGGTAGTGGCGGATACTGTCCCTACTGCTGCTGCTGCCTCTGCTGCTGGGGAACCTGCTGCTGCGGCGGCCTCTGAGGACAGTCGCGCGCCATATGCCCTGGCTGGTCACACCGAAAATAGATGATCGACGCCGTGCACTGCCTGCCTGGGTGGGTCCCACCACACCGTGGACAAGGTCCTCGCGATCCACCCCCTGATCCCTGACGCTGCAAAGGAATCGGCTGCTGTACACTGCCCGATGAAGCCTGCCCTTGATCCTTGTGCTTCTTACGGAAACTCTTCTTCAAGAACTTCTTGACCTTCGCGCCGAAGGACGCAGATCCTGTCACCGAAGCTACCGATGCCGGTACTCCTGAACCACCCGACGCATGCTGGAAGAAATCCTGCTGCTGGGTAGCCGACTGCTGGCTGCGACCTGACAAGGACTGCCCCTGGCTGATCGGTCCTCGGGTCCTCTGCATATCCATCTCTAAAGAAACCGCAACACGAGATGCTGTCTCTAGATCAGTGGCCCCATTCGCGATCAAATGGTGCCTCAGCTCCAGCCTCAAGCCTTGCACAAACTGCGCGGTCCTCACTCTCTCATGCTCCATGATGTGAGGTGCATACCGACCCAGCTCGACAAATCGGGCCCTGTACTGCAACACGGACATGTCGCCCTGCACCAGCTCCAGAAACTCCCGCATCCGCTGTGTGGCAACAATATCTGGACAGTACGTACGCTCGAAAGCACTGACAAAGTCATCCCACTCGATCTGCTCACGTGGACGAAGCTGAAAGGACGTCCTCCACTCGGAAGACCACCACCTCCGAGCCGTACCCTGCAACTGGTTGTAGGCCAACACCACTCTGTCCTCGGCAACACTCTTCGCAGAACTGAACACCCGCTCCATCTCATCGAGCCAATCACGAGCCGCATCAGGGTATGCTTGGCCGCTAAAGTAAGGTGGATGGAACTGCATGAAGTCCCTCACTGCTCGGCCTGGCCCACCCCTGACAGACGAGCCCTCACCAGCCTCTCCGCCGAACTGCTGAGACATAAGCTGGTAAATGCCACGAAAGAAATCCTCTTCCCCAGGAACTCTTGCAGCATCCGCGGCCTCGGTAGCTCCCGGAACTCTGCTATGCTCTTCCTGGTCCCTCTGGACCACCTGCTGGATCTCCTGACCTCCAGCCGACTGCCCCTGCTGGGAGCGAGAGCTCCTCCTCGGTGCCATACTCGCTCCCGAAGCACAAGACAGAAAACACGAAAACGACAAGGTTAAAATAAACCCGTGGTGCCCAATGCCAGCGTCACCTGTACATCATTACTGTGGACTAGTGGACCACTACAATTACCTATGATTCTCATGTAATTGCACAACCGCGCTCTGATACCAACTGTAACGACCCGAGAATCCGATTACCAGGAAGGCCCGATAACCCGAGACTCGCACCGCCACCCACGAGCCCGAAGACTCGGAAGGGTTAAAAGGATGGTGTGGAGACTACACAAGTATCACAAATAATTACAGAAATTAAACAATTATAATATTAAGCAGGAAATAAATTAACATTTTACATGGTCCACAATAGAAAATAACAACAATAACAATAGTCCACGACTAGTACAGTGACAAGGAAGAAAGTACAGCTACATGCGGCATACCCCAGCTCTGACCTCTGGCACTACCTCTGGGCACCCGCACCACGCTGCACCCCAGACACGCTCCCCTGGGGTGGCGCCTCACCTGAAACACGGTGAAAACACGCAGGGAATGAGTCTCGGAACAAGACTCAGTAGGGATCACTCGAACCCTATCCCGTAAAACGTGAAACCACTACACTAGCGGTAGGAGAGTACCTCGGAAAGGAAAGCCCTGTACTCTACAGAACCAAGCCCTACGGCACGCAAACCGACACACGTGCCACGGTAAGAAGACCGAAGCTCAACGGCCAACCCGACAAAACTCGAAGGTCGGAAACACACGACTGACAGTCTGTCACTCCGTACTCGACAGGAGTACCACCCACTAGAAGCACAGCCGGTAGCGTCCCCTGACGTCTTACACCTCACCGCAGGTGAACCGCCTGACGTGGTAGGTCCTACCCGAGGCGCAGACATCGTACAAGTAACCACAAACAAGTGACTAGCTGGGGTCACGCCTGTCAACGTGGGTCCAACCGCCCCCAACCACGCGTGCACACACAGACCTTGCGTCACTAGGTCTGGTCCTCTGACCGGTTTTCCCCCGTAGCCGGACTCTGGCTACCGACGAGGGGCCTACGGTAACCGGTCCACAAACCGTCTCAAAGGTGAATGCCCGTACACCACTCCCAGGTGAGACCAGCACCCCGTATTGGTGGGCTACGACTACTGGAGGGTCACTGAAGGAGTAGACTCTCAAGTCAACGAAAAAGAACGTCCGAATCCGACAACATGTGGGAATCACCCCACGCACCAACCCCGTCGAACGGTGGCCACAGTCGGAGTAAAAATGGGGTTGCCACCCTCATGGGGCAACCAGGCAAGTGACGGTCCACCCTAGGGCCGTCACAAGCAAGTAACGGTCTAGGCGAGACCGTTACATGCGCTTAACGGTTCGAAACAGACCGTCACACAGTCCGAGGGGAAAGGGATGTAACGGCCTGGTCCAGGCGCGTTACACGAGTGTAGCGCGCTTGGCCCCATGCGTTACACACCCCCACGCTCCCAAAGCCAAAAGGGATGTAACGGCCTAGCCCGGCGCGTCACACGCATGTAACGCGCTTGGCCGAGCGCGTTACATGGCCCTCACACTTGGGGTGAAAACAGGAAGTAACGCGCCTGCCCCAGCGCGTTACACGCATGTAACGCGCCTAGCCCGGTGCGTTACATGGCCTGACCCCCAACGGTCACAAACCAACGGTCGAAAGCCCCTGACGGCCCTACCCAAGCTCGTCATAGGCAAATGGCGGTCTATCGTGAGGCCGTTACAGCCCCCGACCCCAAAAACACTACTCAAGAATGTAACGCACCCCTCTAGGGGCGTCACAAGCATGTGACGGTCACTGGAGTGACCGTTACACACCCTCGAGCACGCTACGGCGGGAAAACCCCAAAAACTTCGACCACGCCCCCGTACCTCCACCGGAGAGGGGGAAAACAAAGGGGAAGACCCTTGGGGACCCCTAGCATGCATCTAAGCCATCCAAACGTGAAATCGCGGGCTAAAACCATAGATCGGGCGAGCTCTCCCCAAATCATGGAAAACCCCAAACCCGCTCAATCAAGCCCCTCTCGGCCTCCCCACGGCCTACAAACCACGGAAACGAACGACAAGAGGCTAAGGAACGTCACCCTACCTCAATGGAGCGAATGCTCCGCCGGATCGTCCACGAATCGCGAAGAAAGCTTGAAAACCCTCGTTCTTCCTTGAGCTCCCACGACCCACGAACGCCTCCACGATCACCTCGTCGCCGCCGTCGTCACCACGCCGTCGCCCCGTGCCGTCTGCAGCCGGAGGGGACGCCGCCGCGGTCTCGCCGGACGAAGAAGAGAGGAAGAGGGGGCGGTGCTCACGGTGGGGGAGAAAGGAGGAAGAAGAAGAAGAAGAAGAAGAAGAAGAAGAAGATGGTGGGGGAGAGAGAGAAAATAGGGGGGGGTATTTATAGGAAATCCAGAAAATCCAGAAAATTCTGAAAAATAGAAAATTACACCCCCCGCGATTCTCGGAACGTACCGATCGCAATGGTACCACTCGTGCCCAGGTGAACGGCCCGGTTCACCCGCAGCGAGCTCCCGAAGTAAAAGCCGAAACACACATCGGAAATCGGAAAACACACACGGAAAAGCCGCGGAACGCCTCCGGGCCTCCGAAACAACTCCGGATCGTGCCGATCCGAACACGAAAGATGTCCGAAACTAAATTTCGGACACAACGGAGCCGGACACTCCGAAAACCAGATCCGGAACCCACGAAGAATGGATCCGAAACGTCCGGGATATTATAGAAGGAGTAAGACTTCATCGTTTTGGCTTGCAAGGGAGGCCCTTCTTGTTTTTTAGCAGGCTTGGCCGGAGGAGGGTTGGCGACCCCTTTACTTTTATCTTTTTTTCGCTCGAACGGCTCAAAGTTGACAGTATGAGCTTCCTCAGGCGCGGGCCATTTATCGACTGATTTGGTCTTATGGCTTGCGGCTATAGGGGTGGTGGAGTATGTGGAGAGGAAATCCTCGATCTCTGCCACCACATTGTTCAATCGGTCGAAGGACCTAATTTCGATTCCAATCATCTTTTCGAGGATCCCCCTCTTCAAATTTTGTTTACAGATTTGCACTGCGTCTTCTTGATGTGTTGGCTGCCTGCATCTCATGCTGAGGTTCCACCATCTTTGAATATATTCTAAAGCCATTTCCATCATTCTTTTGCTTGGAGGCATATAATTCGGCCACAGTTACTTCTCTTTCAGCAACGTAAAACTGCTCCCAAAACTTCCGTTGCATATATGGCCAGTCATTGATAGATCTAGCCGGCAGGTTTGAGTACCACTCAAAAGCGAGTCCTGAGAGGGGGGACCCGAAGAACTTGAGTAGGTAGGACTCGTCGGCCGCCAGATCGCCTATCACGTTGATGTAATAGGCTATATGCTCATTCGGCGAACCTTGTCCGATGAATTTATCAAACTTCGGTGGTTTGTTGACGCCCGAAGGCAATCTCTTGGCCGCATGATGGACATGGTAAGGTACCATGTTGATAGCATGAAAATGGACGTCGTTGATATGCCCGCTACCAAATTTAAATATTCGGCCCACAAATTAAATAGAGTAGTTAAGTTGTGAGACCAAGTCGAATCCACGGAGAGGTTTAGATTTTAGAGTTGAAAACCTTGAGATTTTAAGATTGAAAATCGTGAGAGTTTAGTTGAAAAGTTTATATTGAAATTGAGAAATTAAAATTAATTAAACAAAGTGAAGGAACGATGCAAATTTAGGCTTAGAGAATTCAAGAGACACGTGAACGGAAAACTATAGAATTACCACAATCTCTAAATTTCGAAGAGACAAACAAAGAGGTTAACTTTGTAATGAACAAGAAGGACAATATCAACTCAACTTAATTTAAAAGACAAACTTACGAAATGCGTTGCAATTAAATCAAAGACTATCAAGATGAAATGACTGAGGCAATCCACTAAAAGTAGAGAAATTAAAAGAACTATAAGAATGAAAATAGTTGCAACATGAATGAGCCTCATCCCCTCTCTTCCTTCGTTTCCTTATCACAAACACTACAAAAGCAACTCAAAATAACATAAGCATAAATTTCTCACAGCTCATGGAACTCAAGCACTCTGACAGAACCCGAGTGAAACTAAATAAAATTAACTCTCCCAAAGCTCTTCCCAAAACTCTCAAAAACAACTCAATCACACTCTCAAAAGAACTCAAAAATAACCACCCAAAAATTAACAACCCCCACCAAATCCCATCTCATGCCCTTTTAAAGGGCCAAAATCACCCCCATTACACATTATTTTATTCCACACATTGAAAGCTATCTTTAGGTGCAACGACCTGCTGTGCCAACCACTTTGTTGTGCCCATTATAGCCACACCAATGCCACCACCAAAAATTTATGCTGCCATGTCTCCCTCCTCTCTCATTTCTCAGCTGCATGAAGGGCAGCCCACGTGAAGATCGCGAGGGGGAGGAGGCGCGAATGTGCTTGGCTGGCTATATGAAGAAATGCGCTGGCGTGGAGGGACCCGTGTTCATGAGGGGCGGCTGCTCTCGTTGAATACGCTGAAGAGGGAGGCTCGCGTTGGTCTTGGCCGCTCGAAGAAGAAACCCTGCGTGAAGGGGCCGGGGTGCTCACCAAGTCGACGCGTGCATTGAAGCCAAGGGGGAAGAGAGACCAGAGGGGGGTTGCGTAGGGACATGGAGGGAGCAGCAATGATTGTAGAGGTGTACATGGGCCCTTGGCCACGTGAATGTGCATGGTGTGGGAGAAGTGTAGTGAAGAGGAGTGTGAGTGTGTGAAGTGAATGGGAGAGAGGACCATGCATGGGGTACTACGTGCATGAGGATGCCCGTGTGGGAGAGAAAGGTGGAGAGAAGGGTGGTGGTGTGTGCATGGGAAGAGGAGGTAGAAAGAGGGATGTGAGGTTGTGGAACGTGCATGCGGTGTAGGAGGAGAAGAAGGTGTAGGGGGCTCCTCGGTGCTCGCGGCTTCTTCTGAGAGAGGGTGCAGGCGACGGAGGTTTGCATGGGAGACGCCGGACGTGGCTGTGGTGGTGGTTAGTAGGGAGAGAAAGGGCTTGCGCATGGCGAGGCGGGTTGCTGGCGTGTGGGTGTATGTGCATGGAGGAGAGTGAGCAACGGCGGCAATGGCATGTTAGAGAGAGAAAGGAGAGAGAGTGGGACAGAGGGGGGTCACTCGTGCATGGCGAGGGGCTGCCTGTGGAGGGGCTGGGTGCAGTGGAGGCAACGTCGATGTGGGTAGGAGAGAGATGCGGCCAGTGTGGGACGTGGATGTGAGACGTAGGTGAAGGGAGACGGTTGGCGTGAAGGTGGCTGCGTGCACGTGAATGCTCCTCCCATGCACGAATGCTCGCTAGGCTTTCTATTGGAGGCTCTATTCTGCTGCGAACGGCCGCCGCATGGCTCTTCTCTTCTCGTTGGCCAATCGGCGGCCCATCCCAACTGTCGTCTTCTTTTTCCTCTGGTTAGCACCGCGACGATGCCGTCGTCTTCTCCTCCTCCAGCCTACACCGCCGCTGGTGGCTGGTCAGGCGATGCTCTCTTCGCTATGAAGCCCACAGAGAAGATGCACTATTGACAAAATATAAACTTAGGTGATATTTATGGCAATGTAAAAAATTCTAATTTAATCCCTCAAGTAAAATAATTTTATCAATATATATTTAATTATGCAATTTTTATTATTCAAACATATCTCAAGTCCCATTAACTAAGTTATGTTTGGGATTTTTAATTAATTATAGAAAAATCTTGATTTTACGTGAGGCTGAGATTAACATGAAAAACTCACATAACTAATTAGAGTAAAGCTCAAAAGTGATGTGTGTGATATAAATAAATATACAAAAATAGATGCTTATCACCTGTACACATCAAAAGCGACATAATCATCATTGCCCTTGTCGGCTAACTTTTTTTCGATCATTTGTTCTATCATCATTTTATTCACCATCGCCTGATCGACCGGGCCTGGGCAAGAGTGAACTTGCTGCATTTGCGGCGTCGCCATCGTTGCTTGAGGTGTAGCGGCAGTCCCCTGGTATGGAAAAACTAGGGGTTGTGGTACAGAAATATGTTGTTGCTGGAAGGGAGTGCCTCCTGTGTAGCTAGGAGCCGGCTGAGCTGCGGCCACCTGTGGGAAGCTTCGAGGATTTGGCCATTGTCCCCGGGTGTCCCGGGGGGGACTTCGACCTGCTTTGATGTAGATGCATGTGCATTCTTTTCATTCAGCTGCTTCTTCAGTATTTCAATTTCCTGCCGATATTCTTACAGCAGCATCAGTACAGCAGGGTCATGTTCGGAGGGATCGAGGGTGACACCTCTTTCCTCAACTAGAATTTCTTCAGACGACATGGATGGCCTCCCACCGTCATCTTCAGCTGTGATTACATTGACCGTGACGACCACCACATTCTCATCCCGGCTAGTTTCTTCAGCGAGGTCCACAACTCCTCACCTGGCTGAGTTGGAACTTGGGGCCAAGTCCGCTTGGGCACCCGAATATGCTTGAATTTGGTTGGCTTTGGGGCCAACCCCCCCTTTGATTTGGACTTGAAGCAGTCGGCTTCTCTTGGGCTAGTGCTTGGAAGGAGTTGTGCACTGGCACCGTTGGAATTGCCCTATCGGGCGTGATATTGGCCTGTCGGCCATTCAGAAAAACTCGGACGCCTCCGATGAGTACGGAGTTGCCTGAAGTGGGGAGCCGGCTTTGCAGTGTGCAGGCGTTCTTCTTGGCCGCTATGGACATCTAAAAATCACTAGCAAAAACTCCAAGCTACCCCGAGCCAAACGATGGCAACGGAGAAGGAAAAGAAGACGTGCGTCAATGCATGTATACTGACGCATACGAGAACAAAAAGATGATGAAGAAAATAACAAAAAGGGGGGATGAAGAAAACAAAAGAAATGCATGCAAGGGCATTTGAATCGACGCCAAGCCCATGTGCCACTTGAACTGGCGCAAGAAGCCCTTTGAGGGTTTGAATCGGCGCATAGGGTCTCCAATGGAGCATGAATCCCCCCCTTGCTCCTTCATCCGGCACGCAAAAGCCCCCCTTTTGCCAAGTGAACCGGTGTGCAAGCCTCTCATGCCTTGAATCAGCGCGCAAGCCAGCGCCCCCTCTCCCATGGCCTGTTTGAACCGGCGCAAGCCCTCTCATGCCCTCCACTGAATCGGCGCCTGTTGACACTGAAAATATTTTTGCATCTGCATGTCTTAAGCTCCGCTCGAGTCTCCCTACACCATGTTGACGTCTAGAATATTACTGCACGGCAAGCACACCTTAGTAGCCAGGAGCAGCTAACTAAGCGCAAAAAAGCTAAGAGAAGCTTGAAGAAACGTCCACTCGGACTGCTGAAGTCCAAGGCCACCTGATGGAGTGTCAGCAACTTCATAACTCATCATCTCGGGACGTCTAAAAAGATTCTACAACAACTCGGCAACGCTATACAACAAGTCGAGATCAACAAACCCAACAGATCGGCATCGATTTATCCGTGCCGAACAAACCTTATATCTCGTCCAATCAGGACGAAAATACAACTGGTGGTCCGCCACCTAGTAAGGAAGTCTCCTAAGATGAAGGAATATCCATGGTCCCTCAAAACAGGGTGCCAAAGGCAATATCAACATAAAACCCGAGTGACCCGGTCAGGGTACGCATTATGCCGAAAAAGTCCGTAAGAGGCCAAAAAGCTATCCAGTGAGGGCGAAGATACTTCGAGGGATAGCCCACTCAATGAAGATGCTCCACACATCCACGGAGCAGGCCTGATGGCACAAATCACAATGCCGAAGGTCGAACTAGGATAAAAGTCGAGTAATCTGGCACGGGTTCGGCATGTGTCGGAAATCACTCGGAACTACTATTGGAAGGGCGAGAACCTCAAGTTCATCGCCCGAGAGTCGCTTCGTCAAGTTTGGGGCAATAGCGGACAACAAGATAAGCCAGTGAATTGGCCAAGTCGTCACATGTAAAAAGAATGGGCCAAGGTCATTAGAATTGGGCCTGAATAAATAAAATGGGTCAAAAGAATGTGAAAAGGGCCAAATGGGATGAATGGGCTTAAGATTAATCAAGAAACTCACGGCCAGTGGCCCATATCAGCCGGCGGCCCAGGGCGCTAGATGCCGCCAATCCACCCGCCTTTTCTTCCAGCCACCGTCCAAGACCCTCAAAACCCCTATATATAACACTGATTCGAAGAACAACAACGGAGGGGGCAGCAGAAAGAGACGAACAGAAGGAAACGGATAAAAGATAGAGAGGGATAAAAAAAAGGGGAAAAAGAGGTAGTCTTCGAGGAGAAGGGGCGCTTCTACGGCATTGTGAAGATCCCAACTCCAGTGCAGGTGTGCTTTCACGGCAGATGCCCTCGTCGGGCTACAATCTCCCTTCCCTGTTTTCCCAATAAAGAGTTGCATTGTTCTTGTGCGTTCATTCATATTTTTTTTGAATAGAATAAATTGTTGGACGGATTGAGAATATGAAATTTTCCCTGAGTGTTCATTGTTTTTTCCTATGTCTTTCTCTATTTCTGTAGCCCCATGGCGGCTAAAAATGGGTGTCGATCGAATGGTTAGCTTTCACTCGAAGAGGGTCGAGTCTGTTTCTGTTTCTCCACGTTGTCACTTTTCTCACCGGCAGCATTTCTCATCTGACTCCAGAGACTCCCTGGTGAATGTTAAAATGCCCAGGAGTACTATAGCAAGCCTCTACATGGAGAGGGTGCAGAGGGTCTAAATTTGTTGCTTGATGTGTCTTTCTGCATGCGTTTCTCTGGTTTTCCCTCTTTTCTTCTGTTGGCTCTCTCCCGCACCGGAGCTACACTCCTTGCCGTCGGATCCCTTTTGTTCGCCGGCTCCCCTGCCTGTTTGGCCACAGAGCCCAGCCGCTCTCCAGCTCGCACGGCCATGAGGCCCGGACGGCCCTATCCGCCCCTCCGGGAACTGCTCCTCTTGCAACTTTCTCCTCCGGGATTCCCATATCATCGCGACCCGAGCGAGGCTGTCCCGGGGAAGCCACCTGCTCGCCAGCCTGCTCCCCTGCTCGTGCTGCTGACTAGTCAAGCCTGCCCGGCCATCGGCTGCTCACACCCTTCACAGCACAACTCCCCTGCATCCATGCGCGCCAGCCACCAATCCGCCGAGCCAGCACTTCTCACCCTTTTGTCACCCGTTCATCTGGTTTTCCCTATTTGGTCGTCGGATCACTTTCTTCTGCACCAGTCACCGGCACGGTACACCCCCTTTCTCCGTCTACACCCTTTTTTCCTCCTTCCGTGAGCAGAGAGTTTCATAGTGAAGCAAAGGCTCCTACCCGCGCACCAGAGCCTCGTACGTGGCCGGCCGCCGTGCCATGTCTGCCCTGTTTTCTCACCCGCTTCCTTCCCCAATCCTTTCCCTTTTGTTCTTCTTCAGACCCTCCAGATGAAGCCATGGCCTCACCCATTGATTTTCTGCCACCTGCTGGTCCCAGGCAGGCGCCGTCGTCGATTAGGTGTGAGCCCTCTCTCTCCAAGGCTTCTCCTCCACTCGTGTCCATACAACTGGAGCATACACCAGATGACGGGATGAAGATGGGCGTCTGCATTAATCGCGTGCTCTCCTTTTTACAAGCACGTGATATGTCTAAGAGTGGTTCACAAATGACGCAACAAATCCCGTAGTCCCTCTGATGTAACCATGTTTAGATGCCATCATGGAGCATCAGCGGCTTCGTGCACCTATGATCAAAGTCAAGGTTCGCCGACTCGTTAATCTGTATCGGATCGGGATCCCCCTGATCTGGTACGGTACGCTCGAGTCGTAACCGACTCGGACGGACTCGGCCTGTCTTTCGTCAATTGTCTTCATAATTATCTATTCTTAACCAAACAATTATATTAAATGTTAATGAAGTGATAGCATGTAACCCATCAATATGTAACACCCAATCATGAATTTGGATGATTAAAAATAAGTTAATCCAATCGGTTTGCATGAAAATCAAAGACCACGAAGATGATGCAAGAAGGCACAAGCTAAACTCGATTTTCTTCAATCCAAACTCAAGAGCTAAAGAGGAAAAATACATGAAGGCCCTTTCAAAATTTCAACATGGAAGACTATACATGAAATGCATTAAGAAACCAATGTACATAAGGTTGATGAAAACAAACTTTAACATGTATTATCCTTGACAAACATACGTAAACTATTTGTAAGTCTCCAAACTACACATCTAAGGATTTAAATGAATTCATCAAGCAACAATGCAATATGAGAATATCATTCTTCCATTTTTCACCATGATCAAAATGAACTCTCTAATATATTTTGAAACATCATTCAAGTAATCATTTAACTTTCATTTAACTTCCTTGCTTAACAATGATTCCTCCATGAAGAATTGTAATATTCGGTCAGCTTAGAAACAAAGTAATTAGCCTCAAATGAAACACAAAATTATCTGAAATAAGATTCTTATCAAATTAACCAAAGAGATGACCTCACTTCGTCACTTTTCAAAAAGGTAAACCTCCTTACATATCTTTCAATTCACATGGAATATTTTGCATGAATCTTATGTGAGTATATTCAATGCTAGTTCCAAAACACATTCTGAGGATCATAAAATAATAAGATGCTCATGGAATGAAATAGCAACCGAAGTTTCACATGCAATAATTATAGACATTAGCATTTTGTCATCGTCATAATCAACAGTTTTCCGTTCATCAAAATCACACACATAACACAACAAAATTTATATTGTCACCTGCTAGCAAATGGGCTAAAAGTTTAAACTCTAAATTCTAAGTCCATAGCCCCCATATACATCATGGGAAAAAGAAAAATATGTGCCGCTAATATAATAGTCCATAATCCATAGAAAAAATAGTCCATACATATATCATGAAAAAGAAAACCTGCAAGTCAATCATCATCAGCAGAAAACTCAGTATTTGACGACGATTCCCATAAGTCATCATCTACACGCTGAGATTCTACAATTCCAAACTGTAAATGTGCTGCAGTGGGTGGTAGTGCATGTGGATGCCTCTGCACACATCTAATCATGTTGACATATGATGGTGCATGTGCAGCACTGGGTGGTAAATCAAACTCTACAAAGAATGCCCTCACCACATTTACTAACTCTGTTGGAGGTTGCAACACTGTGGAGGAAGAGGCCGGTGCTGTCGAAGAAGAGGCTGCTACTGTGGAGGAAGAGGCCGGTGCTCTCGAATAAGAGGCTGCTACTATGGAAGAAGAGGCCGGTTCTATTGAAGAAGAGGCTGCTACATGTGCAATAAACTGTGAAAACATGGGAAGGAACAGATGGACATGCAATACAATCTCTGTCAAGTCCCGCGAGAGGCTCAGAAAATCTATGTATGTCGCTAACCATGTGCTCACAAAACATCCAATGAATCCGTCGATCACCCGGCCTCGTGTATCCATGCTCCCAAGCGGGGTGACGTCGGTCACTCGGCATCTACAAGATATAGAAAATACACAAAGTTAAGTTATAATACAAATATGTAATTAACCTACAAAACAACATGGAAGACTATACATGAAATGCATTAAGAAACCAATGTACATAAGGTTGATGAAAATAAAGTTTAACATGTATTATCCTTGACAAACATACATAAACTATTTCTAAGTCTCTAAACTACACATCTAAGGATTTAAATGAATTCATCAAGCAACAATACTATATGAGAATATATATATCTACCTCAAAGTATATATCTACATCATTCAAGCAATCATTTAACTTTCATTTAACTTTCTTGCTTAACAATGATTCCTCCATGAAGAACTGTGTTGGGTATGGTGTTCCCACATTATTTTTGACCCTGGTTTTGATGATAACAAATATTGTGTGTTTGTGGAAGCATATCACTATCTTGTGGTTAATTATTTTCAAAACTTTGTATGTTTGGAAGAGCATGAGTTTTCAATGGCTTTTGGTTGGCTTGCGAAGGAATGGTGCTTAAATTTGATTCTGTGAGTGATGCATTCGATGTAAATTTTAATGTATCAATCATTCATGTTTGTGGAAAGGCTTAAAATGTTCAAAGAACTTGCTCATTCATGTGTAAGGTTTTTGTTTTTGAGCATATGGAAGATTTGGTAGATACATGAACCTTATTTGAATGTTTGAACTTCCATGGCTTTATATTCGAATGCTTAAGAGATTTAAAGTCTATCAAGTGTCAAAGAATGTCAAGTGGATGATGGTAACATCTAACCATTTTTTATGTTTGATTTGAATGGGGTTTGAAGTATTTTTCTAACCATTTCTGGCATGGGTCGACCCATAGGGTCGACCCCCAGTGTTTCTGGACCAGACAGAAGGCAAATCAACTGCATGGGTCGACCCATGGGGTCGACCCACTGTCAAGGGTCGACCTATGGGCTCGACCCTTGAGAGTTGGATTTATTTTTTAGCCCTGGCCGCCCTCTGGTTGCTCAGGGATCGACCCATGGGGTCGACCCATTCCGGCACGGGATTTGCGAACCCGATTGAAACCTATTCTAAACCTTTATAAACTTTACCATAACACCCCCCATTAGTTCATAATCATATTTAGGTGTTTCTAACACACTTTGGGAGGGTTTTATGTGTCTTTTCCCCACCCCTCTATATATATCATTGTGAACTCTGAATTTGGGAAGAATGAACCCTAATGTGCTTGGTTTCTATCTTGTAGGAGAAGAAAGGGAAAAGGAGAGGAGCTGAGGAAAGATTGAAGGTTTTGAGAAAGATTGGAGGTTTTCAACCCCCCTTCTTGTCCATACGAGAACCTTTGGGACAACAAATTGTAATATTCGGCCAGTTCAGAAAATACACAAAGTGAAGTTATAATAAAAATGTGCAATTAAACTACAAAACAACATAATGATTCTATTTAAATACCATAATAACCCCAGTAAGATTGCTACTGAGGGTCGTAATATGAAGATGAGGAACTTGTATCGGCCCCTTCCATATCTCCTTGCAATTGAACTTGAAATGTGGCCATCAAATATGCTTGATACTGAGCCCATGACATGTACGCTGAATACATATTACGGTATTGCATCATGTAATATGTATAATGTTGGGATCCTGAAACATACACAACTGGGGCAACATGAACCATATCCTATAGTAGGATCTGCAGCTGGAGCTGGACGTGTAGGCACACTAGAATGATCACTGTCTGAAGCCATCAACTCCCCCCACATTCTCTGAAGCTCGTGCTCTAGAACTCCACGCTCACGTTCATCCACAATAAAATCCTCAAATATAGCACCTGTCCGACGTGTAGGGATGGGACGAACACTAGAGGAAACTGCTGAAGATGAGTCATAATCTTGTGTACTCAATCTCTCAAAGTCCGATAGCATACCTTAGTAGCTACCACTATCAGCCGCAGAGCCACCTGCTCTCCCCCTAGCATTAAATGGCAAAGGAGCACCATAGTCAATACCATCTTGAGTAGCATGTGTGTATTCTGACTCCCTTGGGAAATGTGTCCACTGTGAATCTCCCCCCACATGTGTGAACTCTGACATACCACCCTTACCCCCAACAGTACCCTGTGTGCTGCTAGATGAGTCATCACTGATGGTGCGCTCAGTATCAGATCTTGGAGTTATCTGTGTTTCTGCATCGGGATCTACTAATGGTGGTTGTTTTTTATTTTTTCCTGTGCGAAATCCAAACCACCTCTTCTTTGGGAGGGGCTGAGGTGGTGGTGGGTCCTTCCCAATCTTTGATCTAGAAGTTTCTTTCGCTTTCTTCCTCTGCAAAGAACTCTGAGATCTCTATGAAGAGGGACCAACTATCCGAGATCTCTGCAAAGAAGGAACACCCCTCTGTGTAGAAGAAGTATCCCGTTGTGGTGGTGGCTGTAAGGGAGCAGGATGTGGTGGTGGCGGTGGTGGCCATGAGAGCGCACGCTCCTGTGGTGGTGACTGTGACGGTGGCGGTGGTGGTCGTGAGAGCGTACACTCCTATGGCTGTGGCTGTGACGGTGGCTCCCGAGTGCTCCCTACAGTAGGACCCTGCATCAGCCTTTCCCACTCAGTATCATCATCATCAACTCACCTACCTCTACCTCTCCTATAAGTGTCAAGCAAAATGATATCATCTTCTAAGTCTATCTCATCATCCTCTATCACTGTCTCCTCAACCTGAGATGTCCCTGCTATACCCTCTGCATCTGATGCTACAGCTGTGGCCAAGAAAGTGTTCGGGAGAGGTGCATCGATCCCCTGGATTAGGGGCCTCCTCGTCAAGCTCATATTCATCCTGTTCTGTAGTTGTCCTTGCGACCCATGACATAATAGGGTCCTCATCGTCATGGAGATATGCAGTGTAATGCCCCAGACTTTTCAGATATTTTTCGGATCATTTTTGTGGGTCTCGGAGTGTATTTTGTGTTTTACACGTGTTTTTCCCTGATGCGCCTTCGGAACTCTGTGCAGGGCGAACCGTGGCGTTCTCCGAATCCGGGACAGTACCGGCATGTTATGCTCCTCCCGAGGATCACGGAGGTAATTTTTAGTATTTTTTTGAATTTATGAAATTTCCAGGTTTTCTATATATATTAACCCTTTCTCTCCCTCCCCTCTCATTTCTCTCTTCCCTCCCTCTCTCTTCTCACGCTCTCTCCTCTCTCCCTCTCTCTCCAGCGGCCGACGGAGCGGAGCGCGGGCGAGGCAGGGACGGCGCGGGTGAGGATGGGTGAGGATCGAGGCGGTGGCGGCGCGATGGAGGCGCGGTGAAACTCGGCCGCGAGTTCGTGTCCCGGCAAGGCTTCAACGGCATTTTCCTCGTGGGTCAGCATCCACGGCGCGCGAAATCTTCGGTGGAGGTAGGGAGATAGACCCCCAGCTCGTACACTTCCTTTCCCGCGAGTTTTGTAGGCCGTGGCGAGCCGAGCGAGTTTATTTTCACATTTTGGGAAAAATACATATTTTTGGGGTGTGAGCCCGATCTAGCGTTTTAACGCGTTAATCGGTGGTTTGTGGGCATCATTGATGCCTAGGGGCTTGGGGAATGATTTTCCCTTTGTTTCCCCATCACCTGGGGGTGATTGAGGCGTGGAATGGGTTTCTTCGAGGTTTCCGCCATTTTCGGGCGGGAATTGAGATCAGCTCACCAAGGTGGGCACGTTCTTGAAGATCGTGCTGCCCCGAGGAAGCACGTTCATTGGAGAAGATGAACAGTAAGGCGGTTCTTATCGCGCTACAGGTGGGCAGCGCGTTCCGTTCTTATCGCGCTATAGGAGTATAGCGCGTTCATTCTTATCGCGCTATAGGTTGCCAACACGTTCTGGTCTGTCGCGCTATATAAGTATAGCGCATTCTATTTTGTCGTGCTACAGGAGTATAGCGCGTTCTGATCTGAATGTGCTATATGTGGGTAGCGCATTCTTGAGGGCGACCATTCGGGCAGCCCAGGGCGGGTAGTCTACGGCTGATCGTGCCTCCCTTGACCGTGTGTGTCTCGGACACCCCGTGGAGTTCCGTGACCCTATCTTTGGGTGTCCGAAGGTTTTATTTCCCTCGATTAGCGTGCCCATAGGTGTGTGTGTTCCAAACTTTGTGTCACGCTTGGTCGAGTCACCATGTATCGGTGTGAGTGCGGTGGGGTTCCCCCGCATGTCGTGGGTTTCTGTGAAAGATGATTCCCGAGTGGGCCATGTGTTTGGCCTCGGACTGTGAGTCCAATCATCCAGCATGGAGCTGGAGGTTTCCTACTTTTCCCTGGGATGGGGAATCGGCGTGACGGCTTGTGCGCTGCCTTGGGAATCGTGCTTCTATGCTTTCCGCGTGGGCCGTGTGTGTGGCCCTGGACTGTGAGTCTAGTTGTCCAGCCTGGGGCTGGAGGGTTTCCCAGTTCCCTTTTCTAAGGGAATGGTCTCGGAGGCTCGTGAGCTACCTCGATATTTGTGCTACCGTGGTTTTATACCTAGAGATTAGGCTAGATTGACGGCCTTGTGCTGTTGCATGCGACGATCTTGACCCCGAGTCTCGTGACTCAAGAAGCGTTGGATTTAGTGAGTCTAGAGAACTGTCCAGAGTCTAGTGGCTTGATGCCACATGGTTCTTCTCGACTTTCACGCAGGGTGTGTGCATGTTTCTCGGCGTTTTTCCTTGGAGAGTGGTCACACGAGTGACTCCCCACTAGTCGTAGCATTCCGACACGCGAGTGGTCCCACCAGGGAGTGGTGGCGAGGCTACCCCAGAGAGAGACAGTTTTAGACTGGTTTCTATAGGGCCCCACGTCTACCAGCCAGAGTCCGACTGAGGGAAAACCAGTCAGAGGGCCAGACCAGGGACGCACGGTCTGTGTGTTCACACGTGGTTGGGGGCGGTTGAACCCTCGCTGACGAGCGCGATCCTAACTAGTCACTTGTTCTGTGGTTACTTGTACGGTGTCTCAATTCTCGCTGGGCCGGAGGGAGACACCTGAGGCGCGGACTAAGACGTCAATGGACGCATCCAGCCTTGCTTCTGGTGGGCAGGTACTCCTGTCACGTGAGACGTGACTCACCTGTTTCTGGGTTCCGTTTTCCGTCTGCGAGACGTGGTTTTCTAGACCGTCCGGTGTTTCCGAGTTAGTGGCCTGAGTGCCAGTGGCTTCAGCGAGATTGTGTTTTGTTAGAGTTGCGTTCACGATAGCGTGGTCGTGACCCTACCTTGGACAGCGTGGTCCAGGTTGGCCTTGTCTGGGAGGACAGGCCTTCATGGCGGAGCTGTCGTGAGTGTTTTCTCGGTAGGGCTGGTGTTAGAGTGGTCCGGTTCCCGATTGTGAGATCGGGATTTCTCTTTCTGATTGACTGGTACAGTAGGAGTAGCTGTAGTGCCGAGTTTTAACCACCCACCGTTTCGCCGTTCCTGCTGTAGTTGTAGCTATTTTTCCTTTCTGTTACCGCCGTTGTTCTCGGTTGGGGTTCCGCGGGATCCCTACTGAGCCAGTGACAGGAGGCTCACCCCTACTTTTCAGATGCGACGGTTATTCCTCGAGGTTCAAGAGTGCAGTGCTGAGGTTCTTAGTTGCCAGCTCACCGGGTCGAGTGTTCACTTGGCACGTGGTATGTTTTACTACTTTAGACTTTACTTTCTGTTGGACTGGACTCTGTTATAGTAGTTGCTTATTTATTTCTTTTAATTATTAAATTGTCCTACATTATTTCCTATTTCTTTATACCTCCACACTTCTTTTAGCCCTTTTGAGCCCTCCCGGCTCGTGGGCGGCGGGCCAGGATTCGAATGGTATCAGGCTCCTCTCGGTATCCGGATCTTGGGTCGTCACAGTTGGTATCAAAGCAGTGATTGTGGACGTGGATAGGAATTCGAAACATTACAGTGATCAGAGTCCATAAGGTCCAGTACAGTCGGCAGCTGACATAGGGTTTTGTGTTTGTTTTTCGCTTGGTTTTTCGCTTGAGAGCTTGGGTGCGCTGCGCGGCGTTGTTGCGGCGGTTACTGTTCATGACTTTCGTGCTAGCGTGGGGTCTGCGGATCGAGGTTGAGAGCTTTCTCCCTCATCGTTGGTGGCCCCGGTTGTCCAGCATGGGCAGAGGTCGCTGGCAGGTGTGAGTTTGCGATGCTGCATTCGAGTCGTTTGCCGCGATGTCAGGTGGCTGGCGAGGACTGTTCGTGGTTAAGTGGCCGTGAGCGTGCTCGGAGGGAGCTGTTGTCGAGTTTGGCCACTCCAGCTTGAGGATTTTCTAGCCCCTGATGTGTTAAGGTTGTGGTTTGTGGTGTCAGAGTGGGTATTCTGATCGAGAGGTGCGCTCGGGTGAGCGGAGGATCTTCCTGGTGAGCTGCTATTTCGTCGAGCCTGATGTTCTTGTCCTGCTCTATGGAGTCAGAAATAACGTGTCGGTCCCGATTATTCTTACGGATTTTGAGGCAGGATTGGGCTGTGGTGTCCCTGTAAGTCTTGCTCCTGTGCTCTTGTGTGCGAATGGGTTGTGTTCGCCTTGGATTTGGTTTGAGTTGAGAAGATTTCGCGGTGGTTTCGGGACTCAAGGATGAGCATTGACGATTGTCGATTATGGCTTGTGTTGCGGCTCTTGGAGTGGCGTGTTGCAGTTCGAGGAATTGCAGCGGTGGTGCATCGAGAGATGCTGTGATTGTGGTCCGACGTGACACTTGCCGAGTGTGTCGGAGGCACTCACTTGACGAGGTAATAGTTTTCTCGGTGTTGGAAGGTGCTGTTCCCAGCATGTGCGAGGTTTCAGGTTAGGTCGAGCATGGAGATCCTTCCGTTGGTCAGAGGTATGTTGAGTTTTTCCTTGGTTGGAGGAGATTGTGTTTGGCTAAGGTTCATCGTCTTACATCGTGCGTTTCGATTGGTTGGCCTCTGTGTGCCATGAAGTCCGTGCGAGACGTGTCCTACGTTTTTGGCAAGGTGGTTGCTCGCGAGGGTTGTGCCCATTTCCCTGGTGCGTAAGGGTGCTGGCGCTGTTCCGGAAGGAGGAGTGCTGGTTTGGCGGTGTTCTTGAGAATTTGAGGCTGGTGTCGTGATTTTCCGATGTGTGGGGGATCGGAGTATGTGGAGTTGTAGAAGATTGCCAGATTAAGAGAGAGAATCAGTGCTTTGGGTTCGAGGTAATGGAGCTTTCCTCACCCTATTTTCAGAAGTTGGCCAGCCGAGTTGTGGATTGTCAGGATGGTGAGTCCCGAGTTGCAGTGTTGGCTGTGCACGTGTGGATCAGAGTGCACAACGGAAGCCTGGTGGGCCCATAACCCATAGGTTCAGGATCGTAGCGTTGGTTGCTACGGGTGAATTCTTGAGATTACGTTGAGCATCTGAGGTTCGTTTCCTTTGTGTGAGACATGTTGTTGCCGTGTCGTTGCTCGAGATATCATGGTTCTTGATACTTACAGGATAGAGTATTAGGGGAAAATGTTGGCAAGCGTGCCGCATGAGTACCCTGTTTTTGTGATGAAGCGTCGGTGTGACCCGGATGGGGTTGTTGAGGATGTCGCCTGACGGAGGTCAAGGACGTGTTGGTCAGAGTCGGTGGCTTGGTGCCCAACTTATGTTGCCAGTCGTGTCCTCGGATGAGATGGCCTTTGGAGAAGTGATCTCTAGCAGACTATGGGTCCCAGTTGGTGGCTGTGAGTGGTTGGTGAGCCTAACCATGTGATCGACCACAACAGCGTTTGTTGGTTATATGGTCATGTCGGATTGTGACGGTGAGATATATAATCGACTGGGGACCCAGAGTGCATTAGTCGTGGTGTTGGCGACTAGGTTGCCATAATTTTGGATGGCACTTTCCTCCCCTAGAGACGTGTGCCATGAATTCTTCCGGAGGTGTCCCGTGGCTCTGTGGTGAGGGCAGAATCAGGATTGGCAGGTGTCCGCTTGGAATTATTGAGGTAGGACGGAAGAGTGACGCCTATGCGTGGAGGTCCTTGATGGGACGTTGGTGTCGCAATGGTTATTCCTTGTATGGTGACCAGCATGGGATGGTTCCCCTGTTGATGGGGACATCAGAGCAAGCCACTTCATTTCCTTGTGTTTAGATATTTTTTTCATATTCTTTTGGGTGTATTTGAGTGTGTAATTGTATTTGTGAGCATTTATGAGTGTTAAGTGTGTCAAGAGTATAATATGGGCTAAGTATCTTGAAAAGGGGTCCAAATTCCACAATTGGGCCTCCACACCTTTAGAGCCCAATTGGGCCTCTCTCTCACATATGGGCCACCCCACATAGGGGCCCAAATGTTGGCCCATGGTCAAGGGGACATGGTAGGTACAAGGTAGGTGTAATGGTTGAAATTGGAACAAAAAGAAGCCAAGTGCATTTTGACTTCTTCATAGGCCGCCCCCTCCATTGTCTCTATGTGGGAATTTTTTTATTCACATGATCCCCCATGTGTCCATCGACCAAGGGAAGTATTGGTCTTTGATAGTTTCATATATAAGCTTGTATTTTTTCCTTTTATGTAATTAATGATCATTTTTAACAAGAAATTGCAAGCAAGCTTGAAGGGTGCACCCCTATCCTCTCTCCTCCCCTCTAGTTCTTCTTCTTCCCAGGGCTGAGACCCTTTCTATCTCCTCCTCATCCCATCTATCTTCATTTTGTGCCACCGCCGCCGTTCGTGCCGCCATCGAGCCATCGCGAGCGATCTACCGAAGTGCTATCTAGGTTCTATTTTTCTAGACAGAGGTCCACTACGGGAATTTTAGCTCCCAGCTCCGACCTCATCTGGAGCTGAAATTTTCAGAGTTGGTTCTTCTCTTGAATCCCCACCTCCACAAAAACAATCACGTCAAATTCCTTTCGTTTGTCATTTTTCCATTTTCGTGTTTTATTATCTTCCAGATCTGTCCCTTTTCAGATCTGTGTAGCAGAAGCTCAGTTCTTCCACCTTTCGACCCCATTCTTGATTTTTTTTGAATCCCCAAATTTATTGGAGGCTCTGTCCACCATATCTATCTTCCATAAATTTTCTTCGAATTTCTGAAGCCCTCTACATATTTTTAGAAATTGAGTCTTTCCCCCAAATTCAGATCTATTTCTGTTGTCCAGATTCGACCCCGAGTCAATATAAAATCCCCACAAAATCGAAACTTCCACCAAATCTTGCATAAGATATATCCTCGTTTTCCTCTCTTCAGTCTCTACAACTTTCATGAAGGGCCTAAAGGCTGAATCGAAGGTGTACATCGCGGTCAACACCAACTCTCAGGAAAACTTGGTTCTGCCCTGAGTTTTTAGATCCTGTGAGCCAGTAGCTTGTAAAATCGACTAATGCCAGATCTGAAAAATTCAATTTTATCTCTCTAGCCCTAGATCAAAGTACTTCGAAGGAGATTTCCAACGGTACGTCTTGTGCGTCGATCCGACGTCGGGAGTGACCACAGCAGCAGATCTCACCTGGTCGCGCGCTGCAAAAAAGAATTGCAGATCCGTGGCCAGCAACTCCGGCGAGTGGAGATCGGAGCCGCCCGGCCTCAGGTCGGTGAACCAGTGCGCCGCGATCCCAGGGAGCGCCCCTCCAGGCGTCCCCACCACAGTGGTGCCAATCCGGTGCCACACGGCTCCACCGACCAGCACGTGGGTCCTACGACCGTGAGTACGCGTGCCGCCAAAGCTACAAGAAGCCACCCGTCAACCCGAACCCGCTACTCCCAGGTCCCACTTGTGCCGCCCTTTACCTCCCTGCGTGGAGTGGGCAGTAATTTATATTGCTGTAATATTTGTGTAATAACTGTTCAGGGAGTACCGATTCGGCCGGGGTCATCTTCCCTGTTGTCCTCCTGGTTTTGATGATGACAAACATGATTAGATGTATGCTAAATGTGTTTGTATTTCTTGAAATAATATTGAAACAGGGCAAAGTGCTAACGAGTGCGTCAACGCTATCATCAAGCAGCGTGGACGCAGCAGTTCAATAATTAGTACAAGACAGCTTCTGTAATGCATTGATGCGTCAACGCTATGAACAAGCAGCGTGGACGCAGCAGTTCAATAATCAGTATAAGGCAACTTCAGTAATACATTGATGCGTCAACGCTATGAACAAGCAGCGTGGACGCAGCCGTTCAAACAATCTGAAGTAAAGCTTCTGAAGAACCTTGGCAGAGTCGACACAACAACTCAATGGGTCGGCGATGTAGTTCATCATAGTGTTTCAAGTAGGTGATGAGTGGACGCAGCAACATCCTGCGTCAACGCACCCAGCATGACATGAAGCGTACGATGGTTAAGTCACTAAGACGATCAGGCAGGGGTCCACTGGGTACACACAGATCGTGGTCAATGTGCTTCGTACATGTATAAAAAGATAAGAGCAGAAAAATGAAACGCGCGAAGAAAGAGCGGGAAGTGAGCAGAAGAGTCTGAAGATGAAAAGCATCATAACAAAGGAGCGAGGAAGATTGTGAAGAACTTGAAGCTGATCCAGTGAATCTGAGAAGCAAAGATCGATCTGCTGAGAAGAGACTTCTTCCAGAGATTCAAGCACATCCCAAGAGTATTGTGCCTCAGATCTGAAGATCAATTTTTCGTTTATCACCGTTGTGTGAATCCTTTGTTTCAGGTTGTTTGTTTTTGATTCGAACTTAGTCTCTTGACAATTATCTCTCTCAGATTGTTCTGTTGAGAGAGGTTGATTTTTCTGATCCAGCGTATTGTGCTGAGATCAGAAGTGGACAGGCCTTTGTGCCTTCAAGCTATTCGCCAGCGGCTCAGGATTTAGATCCTGGTGTAGTTGAGTTGGATCACTCAACTGTGTTAAGGAGGTTGATCCTCAGTTTAGCCAAGCTGTAAAGCTCAGCAGGATTCCTCACTGATTTAGTGAGGAGGTGGACGTAGGTCTCTGCAAGGAGACCGAACCACCTTAAAACTTTGATGTTCTTCTGTGGTGTGATTTGATTTTGTGATTAGCTCAATGCTAAGTGCATGAATAGGAACGTTTATAAATTGGCGCAATCAAATTGAATTAGTTTAATTGATCGAATTTGTATCTAGTTACCTTCGTTTGCTCCGATTAATAATAAAGTTTTTGTGAAGGTCAATCTATTCACCCCCTCCCCCTCTAGCTTGACTATCCTCTACACTCAACAAGTGGTATCAGAGCGCCAGGCTCTCTTATTTTGGTTTAACCACCTAGAGAGATTTAATGGAGAACAGAGGTCTCATACCAGAGGGATATGCGGTTAATAGACCACCATTTTTTGATGGAGCTAACTATTCTTATTGGAAAAATCGAATGCAAGTTTTCTTAAGAGCGCATGATCACGAAATCTGGAGGGTCGTGAGCAAGGGACCTTATCAGATCGAAGGAGATGAGGAGCTATGGGTAAAAGAGCATATTCGCAAATCCAACATTAATTGGCAAGCGATGAATATTATGAAGTGCTCATTGCATCCAAAGGAATTTTCTCGAATATCATCATGTTCCAGTGCTAAAGAAATGTGGGACAGACTTGAGGTTATCTACGAAGGTACCTCAGAGGTAAGAGAAACTAAAGCCAACATGTTAATTTCTGAATATGAGGCTTTTAGAATGAAACCTGATGAGAACATATCTGAAAGGTATGCTAGATTAACTGTGCTGGTAAATGGCCTTAAAGGTCTAGGAAAAGTCTATAGTGATTATGAATTGGTGAGGAAAATTCTTAGATCCCTTACACCAATTTGGCATACTAAGGCCACAGTTGTAGAGGAATCCAGGAATCTTCCCACAACAACTCCTGATCAGCTTATTGGGTCACTAATGGCCTATGAGTTAAATTTTAGAAAAATTGATGAAGATCTCAAGAAGAAGAAGCCACTTGCTCTTAAGGCAGGTCCTAGTAGCATGGAAAACTCAGATGACAGTCAATCTTCCTCGTCCGAAGATTACTCAAGTGAAATTTCCATGCTCACTAGGAAATTCAAGAAATTCCTAAGAAAGGAAGGTAAATTTGCAAAGGGTAGCAGAACCCAGGTAAGAAATAATTCAAGAGTTAAATCAGAAAACTTTAAAAAATCTGACAAGGTAGTGTGTTACAAATGCAGGAAGCAGGGGCACATCAAATCTGAATGTCTTGAGAACTTAAAGAAAAGTCAACCAAAATGGAGGAACAAGAAGCCCAAGGCTATGATAAGTACTTGGAGCGATGAAGAAAAGGATGACGATGAAGAGAACAATTCATCCGATGATGAAGGTGACATAAAGCTATGTTTCATGGCAAAAGAAGATGACCAAGATGAGGTAATATCTCCATTTGAAGATTTTACTTGTAGTGATTGGGAAGATGCTTTTAATGAACTTCTAGATAAATATGAAAATGTAAAGAAAGAGAACAAATTGAAGTCCCACGATCAATGGTACCCAAGAGGGAGGGTGAATTGGGTATGTTCAAAAACTATGAAAACTAATTACAGATTTAAAAACACTCATACGGTAAGGGATACAAGCGCAAAGGGGTCAGTCGAAGAATGCCTTTAAAGCAAGCATCAACAGACTAAGCCAGGGGTTCTTTGGTACTGGGCGGAGTTCAGAAACCCAAGGATTCTCTCACGCTAGATATTTTCCTTCTGATGAGACTAATCACATCAATCAGAGGATATCTTACAAAATACCACAAGATAACCACAAACAGAATGATAAACGAAGATTCGAGCAAGCGTCCGAAGCACACACAAAGCTAGCTAAGTAGAGCAGAATGGAGATAGAAGAGAGGGATTAAATCATACAAGGGACAACAAATTTAAGGTGGTTCGGATGCACCAACAGCAACCTACGTCCACCCCTCACAAAGTGAGGAACTACACACTATCTTGTATAGGATTACAAGATCGACACCACACACACAAACACACGTGAAGGATGTAAAAACCCTTACAAGGATGCTCAACCACACACACACACAAAAAGGAGAGACACTAAAAGGTGTACACGCGAACACGGATCTATGAGGATCCACACACACAAGGGATTGCAAGAAGGCAAGAAGGCAAAAACCAGTTTGAGCACAAATTGAGAATGAATAACAAGGAGTAAGAACACAAGACAGCTCCCCCTTAATGAGTGATGAAGATTCAGGATGCAGCTTCCTCTGATCTTGATCTGCGCTTGATTTGGATGAAGATTTGTACTTGAACACCTCTGATCCTTGATGAAGGAATCTCCCGGATCACTGTTCACGTGAACAGTGCAGGCACTCTCCCCTTGTTCTATCACTTCAGCATTAGGGTTCACTTGCCCCTTGGAAGAGATCTTTTATAGATCTAGGAAGGGCCTGGGACAAGTCCCAAACCAGATCCACAATTCACTCCTTGAATGCTGGACTTTACATTAAAAGAATGAGGGAAAAAGACTTCATTCGAGCTTGGACAAACAAGTCAACAAAGGGGGCTTTCGAGGCTACCGGTTGACCGGAATAAGGGAGCCGGTCGACCTAAACCTGTAACAAATAGGTATTTTTGATTCTGGCAAAACTGATCGACCTAAACGCCAGGGGCGGTCGACCGAAAACCTGTAACCCTTTGATCATTTGGGTTCTGGGAAAACCGGTTGACCGGAAATTCTGGGGCGGTCGACCGAAACCTGTAACAAGGAGAAAACTTCAGTTCTGGAAAAATAGGTCGACCTATCTTTGAGAACTGGTCGACTGAAATGGTCCTGGCCTGCAGAGATGAGTTGTTAGCCCAGTAAGACATATCAAAACATAAATGTCATTAGACGAAAGATTGCTTCATGCATTGCGGAGTTAAGGATAGATAACACAGTACAACTCCATGGGAAGACATTTATGCATTTGCCTCCTTTGCTCGAGCTTGAAGTCAAAAACACGGATGACGATGAAATCATAACCCTGAGTTTTGTTATCATCAAAATCATTCGAGGAGACTCAACAATCTCCCCCTTTTTGATGATGACAAAACAAACACAAAAAAAATGTCAGGGATGGATAGAGCTCTTCAAGCAGAAAAAGACACAACAATCCAACCAGAATCATTCCAACCATTTATATGCGCTCGATGCTGGAGATGTAATAAAAGATAGGAGAAGTGACCAAAATAGATAACAATCAGCAAGTGCCTGTCATTGTTTCATAACAAGGTTGGAGTTACAGGACAAGATGCAAATGCAAGGACACAAGACTCACAGAGTGCAAACGAACGTAGTGCCAAAAGACATACAACCAAACAGACACACAAGCACACAGCAGGCATAAAATAGATAGATAGACAAGGTGAAATGAAGTAGCTACTTCTCCCCCTTTGACATCAACAAAAAGAGGAGTGGGATACAGAATCCGTGGACAGGAAAGACACAGTGGGGACACAAGGTCAGCTAAGAGGTAGGTGGATCAGGCGTCCCCTCAGCAGCATCATCACCCGAAGCACCGACGCCATCATGAGTAGCAGGAGCAGGAGGAGCAGGAGGAGCTTCACGGTTAGCAGGAGGCAAGCGGTCAGAAATGCCATGGAGAAGGTCATCATAATGAGACAACTGTGAATGCATGTGAAGAAGTGATTGATTTGTAATGCGAAAAGCTGCATGGTTATCTTCATGACTGGCATAAAAGGTGGCCAAGTGGAGAGAGATATCATCCAGAGCAAGGAAAACACCATCCATTCGTTCAGTCATAGTGCCCATGAATGTGTCCATCCTGTCAAGGGAGGAGTGAACCCGGGATTCCAAGCCTAAGACACGACCCTCAAGAGTCTCATAGTCCGCCCTAGTGGGAGGACCAACACCCGGAGTGGAGGACTCCCCTTGAAAGAAATGTGGAGGAGGTGGCATCTCATGGTCCGCAGCCTGCACGGGAGGCTGATCCTCCGCCTGAACTGGAGGGGGTGCATCCCCAAGGTCCGGCTGGTCCGGCTGTAACGGTGGAACTGCAGCTGGAGCAAGCTGTGCAACATATGTGGGAACATCTCTAGTAAGCTCACCATCATCACCCCAGTAGTATCCAAGATCGAAGAAAATCCTGTGTTCATTATAGATATCATCTTGTCGAACTTGGAGTGATCTTTCGTGTGTCAAGTCTATCCCAGCATAGATAAAAACACCCGTCAACTGTGTAGCATAGGGTAAGGACCGGCTCAAGTTGGTGCGGCAAGAACTGATCAAATGTGTCATGAGTCGACCTATATTCACTAAATTCGCATTCATGATATGGTAAAAGAGGAACTTGTGGACTGTTGTGACTTCATTGCGACTGCCACTTTTAGGATAAAACACGGTGGTGATTATGTGATGGAGAATGCGCTGCAGCGGTGGGAAGTAGTTGGTGTTCAACTGAAAGCGATTGCTTACACCTTGAACAAACTCACACCCTGTCATGAGGAAGAAAGTGTCTGGCATTTCATCATGACCCCACGATATGTCGGCACCCCAGTCCGAGACTCCCAAAGCAAGTTGGAAAAGTTCAGGTGCAATATGTATCTCCGTGGCCTGAACAAAGGTATACAACTCTCCATTTCTCTCAACCAGGTTGCCATAGAATTCCTGGACTAGGTTCGGATAGTACCTAGTATATCGGGATGCAAAATCTATCCAGCCATCCTGAACGGCAAATAGAGCAAACAAATCTGGTAGAAGCTCAGTCACCTCCTGAAAGTCAACCAGTCGAGGGTTGATGATGGGCCGAGGAGGCAGACGGGCTGCTGGACGTGGTTCTGGTGCCCTCGGTGGATGAGCAGGGGCCTCCCTTCTCTGGCCGCTGGCTTCCCCTAGATTGGAACGCCGAGAACTCCGTCGGGGCGGCATCGTTGGCTAGGAATCCGGCTGTGAAACCCTTCGAAGAGAGGGTGTCCGGCCCTTGGTATGGGAATGGACGAGAAGAGCACTCTTGAAACCCTGGAGGATGCTTTCCAAGCTCTGGAGTCAGGGAGAGCAGGTTGCGGCACCACGGACGACAGTGAAGAACCCGTCCCGGAGGAATGACAGATCCGCCGGAGAGAGTATGGATGGAGGAGGGATGGAGATTTAGGCTAGTGGAGGAGAGAGTGTGTGGTCTAGGGTTTAGAAGGGGTGTTGGAAGGAGGATAGGAGGGATAGAATGAGAAGAAGGGGGGTGAGGGCCCTTTAAAAAGAAGGGCGGTCGGCTTCCGGTTGGGTCGGTTCGCCGGTTTCGGTCGACCGGGACTGTGGGCCGGTCGACCGGAATGGTCGATTACCCCCCAAAAGCTCAGAACAGGGAAAAAGATAACCAGAAGAGCTCCAAAGCTGCTGCCTCAAGTGAATTCCTTGTACAAGAAGGTATAAAATCTCCCTTTTTTTTATGTCCCCTTTTTTGTTTTTTTTTTTAAATGTGGGAAAAAGGAGATGACTTCTAACGAATCAACTAGTGAGGTTGGTCTGAAGACTCCCCCTCAGTTGTTGCCCAGTGACCCAAGGTCATTTGTCCACGTTTATTGTTCAAGGAGTAAAAGGTTCTAGAAATAATTCAAGGAGGGGTATATAAATATAAGAACATATACAATCATGCAAGCAGGAAAATATCATACGGGAAAGAATACACACACACACAATAGGATGATGCATGACTCACTGACTACCCTCAAGGTTCCTGAAATGCATCACTCATTCTAATGCAGACTTAAAGGTGTATGCTCTCACCCTTGCACATGCCAAGTTCCCTTCTAAACTTGTTGAATTGCTCCTGGTTTAATGGCTTGGTGAAGATATCGGCCAGCTGGTTATGGGTATCAATAAAATGCAGCTTGAAAACACCCTTGCCTACATGATCTCTTAGGAAGTGATGACGAATGTCTATATGCTTGGTCCTGGAGTGTTGAGCAGGATTTTTTGACAAGCTGATGGCACTAGTGTTGTCACATAAAATTGGAACACAGTTTATTACAACATCCAAATCAAGCAGTTGATTTTTGATCCAAAGTACTTGGGCTCCACAACTTCCGGCGGCTACATACTCAGCCTCGGCCGTTGATAATGCTACTGAGTGTTGTTTCTTGGAGGATCACGAAACTAGGCACCCGCCAAGAAACTGACAGTACCCACTAGTACTTTTCTGATCGACAATACAGCCAGCATAATCAGCATCGGTATATGCAATCAAGTCATATGAACTGCCGATTGAAAACCACAAGCCAAAGTCTAGAGAGCCAATAAGATACCGAAAAATTCGCTTAACAGCCATAAGATGGGATTCCTTTGGGCAAGATTGAAACCGAGCACATAGGCACACACTGTACTGAATATCTGGGCGGCATGCTGTTAAATATAGTAGTGATCCGATCATACCTCGATATAGTGTGGGATCGACTGGTTTACCATTTTCATTTTTGTCTAACTTGGTGGTTGTGGCCATCGGAGTTGACATTAGTTTTGCTTCTGCCATCCCAAATTTCTTCAGTAGCTCCATCGTGTATTTGGCTTGGTTTATGAAAATCCCTTCGGACGTTTGCTTCACCTGCAGTCCAAGAAAGAATGTTAGTTCACCCATTAGGCTCATTTCAAACTCGCCCTGCATCATACTTGCAAAATCATCACACAGGCCGTTGTTAGTGGCTCCAAAAATTATGTCATCAACGTACACTTGAACCACCAATATTTCTTTACCTGATTTTTTAGTGAAGAGTGTTTGGTCAACATTACCTCTTTTGAATCCATTTTGAGTCAGTAATGAAGTGAGTCTTTCATACCATGCCCTTGGTGCCTGCTTAAGCCCGTACAATGCCTTCCGGAGCTTGTACACATGTCGTGGGTGCTTTGAATCTTCAAATCCTGGAGGTTGTTCTACAAAAACATCCTCCTTGATGAACCCGTTAAGAAAAGTAGATTTAACATCCATCTGAAATAGTTTGAAGTTTAATGAGCATGCAAAGGACAGTAAAATCCGAACTGCTTCTAGTCTAGCCACTGGGGTAAAAGACTCATCAAAATCAATTCCCATTTCCTGGCTGTATCCTTTGGCCACGAGCCGTGCCTTATTTCGGACGACCACACCTGTATCATTCAGTTTGTTTCTAAAGACCCACCGAGTCCCTATCACAGGTTGATCTCTGGGACGGGGTACAAGTGTCCACACTTCGTTTCTCTCAAACTGATGCAGCTCTTCATGCATGGCTTGAATCCAGGATTCGTTTCGTAAGGTATCAATGATGTCTTTCGGTTCTTCCTGTGAGATAAGAGCTATCAAATCTTCCTCTTCTACTTGCCTCAATGAAGCTCTGGTTCTTACTCCATCTTAAGGATTACCGATGACGTTCCCGGCCGGATGATCCTTTGAGAATGTAGAGGTGCTTGGAAGGTCGGGGTGCTGTACTTGCTGCTCCTGCAGCGTCTTGATTGAAGGATCTTCGCTTTCTTCACCCCTACTGGATACTTCTTCCTTAGGTTCATCTTCGGCCTTTGGTGTTCCAACAGTTGTTGAGCTTTTAGAGACTTCTCCTGTATCCACAAGTTGGACAGATTGGTTTGTCAGTTTTGGTTCAGATTCATCAAAAATTACATGAGGACTTTCTTCAACAACCAAAGTCCGTTTATTAAAAACTCGATAGGCTCTAGAGTTCAATGCATAACCTAAAAATATTCCCTTGTCGCTTTTCTCATCAAACTTCCCTAGATTAGACTTACCATTATTCAGAATGAAGCACGAGCATTCAAAGGGTTTGAGATGGGAAATATTTGATTTCTTACCCTTATATAGCTCGTGGGGAGTTTTCTTTAGGATAGGCCTTACCATAGCCCTGTTGATGATGTAGCATGCCGTACTTACTGCCTCAGCCCAAAGTATTTTGGCAAAGAATTTTCACTTAACATGGTACGTGCCATGTCTATCAACGTTCTGTTTTTCCTTTCTACAACTCCATTCTGTTGAGGCGTCCTTGGTGAAGAAAAGTTATGTGTGTACCCCTGCTCTTCGCAGAACTCAGTGAATTCTTGATTCTCAAACTCTCCACCGTGATCACTCTGAATGATAGTGATAGGATAACTTTTATCATTCTGAACTTTCCTGCAAAAAACTTGAAATTCCATCACTGCATCATTTTTATTGGCTAAGAATAACACCCATGTAAATCTGGAATAGTCATCAACAATCACAAAATCATAAGACTTTCCTCCTAGGCTGGAAGTCTTAGTTGGACCAAAAAGATCGAGATGTAACAGTTCCAGAGGTCTAGCAGAGGATACAATATTCTTATTTTTGAAGGAGATTCGTGTTTGCTTGCCTTTTGCGCAAGCTTCACAGACTCGAGCACTTTCAAACTTTAATTTGGGCAATCCGTTCACTAAATCATGTCTAGACAACTTGGAGATTACTCCAAAACTAGCATGACCCAATCTTCGGTGCCACAACCAAGCATTTTCATGATTGTTTGCTAACAGACACAAATCATCACAAGAAACATTATCAATATCAACAGTGTAGACATTGTTGTTCCTATTTCCAATGAATTTTATTCCCTGAGTGCTTTTGTTCATGACGATGCAGTGAGTTTCATCAAAAATAATTTTAAAGCCTTTATCGCACAGTTGGCTGATGCTTAACAGGTTGTGATTTAGACCTTTCACCAAAAGTACATCTTCAATGAGAATTTCAGAATTCTTACCTATGTTGCCGATCCCGATGATCTTACCTTTGTCTTTGCCTCCAAAGACCACAGAGCCTCCATCCTTATCCTGCAGTGATGAGAACACTTCCTTGTCCCATGTCATATGCCTTGAACAACCGCTGTCTAGGTACCACTTGCTCCCCCTAGCTTCAAGACATATCTGCAAGAACGAAAATTCTCATGCAGTTGTTTTTGGTACCCAAACTAGTTTGGGTCCATAAGAGTTAGTCTCATTCTGTGCATATCCTTTTTTGGCCCTAAAATTGTGATTCCTGGACAAGTTTTGCCTGACCCAACAGTTTGCAATGGTATGACCAAATCTATCACAGTGATAGCAGTTGACTGGAGCAAATTTCCTTTGAGATTTTGGTGACTTGAATTGCATGCGTTTGGATTGTGTGTTGGAAGATGAGACGTGGTTGTTCTCATGCACAAATGATGTGGTAATCTTATGCTCAAAGGATTTTTTGTTTTCAGGAGTGTATCCCAAACCTTCCTTTTGGAAGTTAGCTTTAACCCCCAACAAGTTGTCCAGGTTTTGTTTTCCTTTGACGAACCTAGTCAAAGTGGACTGGAGTTCAACCACTTCCTCACTCAAGATCCCATTTTTCTTCTCAAGTTCTGAATTAGCGAACCTCAGACTTTCTCCTTCCCTTTTTAATGTTCCACACATTTTTTCAATTTCAGCCATTTTACATGCCATCTCTTCTTTGGTTTTTTCACTGTCTGAGATGATTTTCAATAGGTTTTCTTTTTCTTCGGTTAGCTCGAACCATTCTTGTTCCAAATTCTCAAATCTAGCGAAAATGTCCTCATCAACCCTTTTTTTTAATCTTTATTTTCAGACCTAATTTTTTTATATTTCAAGTAAAGTTTCTCATATTCGGATTCCCATTGTTCATTTGAAATGAGGTCAGAGTCAGAGTTTACCTCCGGAGATTCATCTCCGTGTGCCATAAGACATAGACTTCCCACCAGTTCTTGAATTTCCTCATCAGATGGTTCATCTTCCTCATCGCTCCACGTAGCGACCATGGCCTTGGTTTTCTTGAAGATGTCCTTCTTGAATTTCTTTTTCAGATCTGGGCACTCACCTCTTATGTGCCCAGGCTTCTTGCATTCATAGCATATGATGCTGTTTGGTTTGCTCGACTCACCTTTGGGTTGAATGGGCTTCCTTGGCCCCTTCCTGAAATTTCCCTGAAAGTTCCTTTTCTTCTTTAGAAATCTTCTCACTTGTCGGGTGATCATGGCAAGTTCTTCTTCTTCTTCGTTGCTTCCATCGCTGGTTTCTTCTTCTTGAGAGTCATCATTGGGTTGATGAGCTTTCAATCCAATCACCTTTTTCTTCTTGATATCTTCTTCAGCTGTCCTTTTCATATTTATCTCATAGGTCATGAGTGACCCTATGAGTTCATCGAGCGTGAGTGTGGACAGATTTTTTGAGTCTTCAATGACGGTAGCCTTTGTGTGCCACGCGGGGGTGAGTGATCTCAAGACTTTTCTTACGAGCTCAGAGTTGGTGTAATCTTTCCCAAGGCTTTTGAGGCCATTTGTGATCTCAGTTAGCCTTGCGAGCATTTCTGAGATAGTTTCCTCCGGCTTCATTTTGAACAACTCGTAATCGCTTACGAGCAGATTGGCCTTCGTCTCCTTGACCTCCGAGGTTCCTTCATAAATGAGTCGCTGTTTGTCCCACATCTCTTTGGCAGAGCTGCACATTGATACACGAGAGAACTCATTAGGATGTATAGCACACTGCATAATATTCATGGCATTATAGTTAACAGTGCATTTCTTAATTTCTTCTGGGGTCCATTTTTCTTCATCAGCCCCGAGTTTGTAAGGACCCATGTCCACAACTTTCCACACTTCGTACTCTTGAGCTCTCAAGAAGACATGCATTCTGTTTTTCCAATACGAGTAGTTCGAACCATCAAAAAAAGGAGGACGGCTGATGGAGTGACCCTCAGGTATCATTCCCTTATTAGCCATTGATCCGGATCTTACTCAAGATCGTTAGACCTGGAAGGAAAAAGAGCCTTAGCTCTGATACCAATTGAAGTCCCACGATCAATGGTACCCAAGAGAGGGGGTGAATTGGGTATGTTCAAAAACTATGAAAACTAATTACAGATTTAAAAACACTCATACGGTAAGGGATACAAGCGCAAAGGGGTCAGTCGAAGAATGCCTTTAAAGCAAGCATCAACAGACTAAGCCAGGGGTTCTTTGGTACTGGGCGGAGTTCAGAAACCCAAGGATTCTCTCACGCTAGATATTTTCCTTCTGATGAGACTAATCACATCAATCAGAGGATATCTTACAAAATACCACAAGATAACCACAAACAGAATGATAAACGAAGATTCGAGCAAGCGTCCGAAGCACACACAAAGCTAGCTAAGTAGAGCAGAATGGAGATAGAAGAGAGGGATCAAACCATACAAGGGACAACAAATTTAAGGTGGTTCGGATGCACCAACAGCAACCTACGTCCACCCCTCACAAAGTGAGGAACTACACACTATCTTGTATAGGATTACAAGATCGACACCACACACACAAACACACGTGAAGGATGTAAAAACCCTTACAAGGATGCTCAACCACACACACACAAAAAAAGGAGAGACACTAAAAGGTGTACACGCGAACACGGATCTATGAGGATCCACACACACAAGGGATTGCAAGAAGGCAAGAAGGCAAAAACCAGTTTGAGCACAAATTGAGAATGAATAACAAGGAGTAAGAACACAAGACAGCTCCCCCTTAATGAGTGATGAAGATTCAGGATGCAGCTTCCTCTGATCTTGATCTGCGCTTGATTTGGATGAAGGTTTGTACTTGAACACCTCTGATCCTTGATGAAGGAATCTCCCGGATCACTGTTCACGTGAACAGTGCAGGCACTCTCCCCTTGTTCTATCACTTCAGCATTAGGGTTCACTTGCCCCTTGGAAGAGATCTTTTATAGATCTAGGAAGGGCCTGGGACAAGTCCCAAACCAGATCCACAATTCACTCCTTGAATGCTGGACTTTACATTAAAAGAATGAGGGAAAAAGACTTCATTCGAGCTTGGACAAACAAGTCAACAAAGGGGGCTTTCGAGGCTACCGGTTGACCAGAATCAGGGAGCCGGTCGACCTAAACCTGTAACAAATAGGTATTTTTGATTCTGGCAAAACCGGTCGACCTAAAAGCTAGGGGCGGTCGACCGAAAACCTGTAACCCGTTGATCATTTGGGTTCTGGGAAAACCGGTCGACCGGAAATTCTGGGGCGGTCGACCGAAACCTGTAACAAGGAGAAAACTTCAGTTCTGGAAGAACAGGTCGACCTATCTTTGAGAACTGGTCGACTGAAATGGTCCTGGCCTGCAGAGATGAGTTGTTAGCCCAGTAAGACATATCAAAACATAAATGTCATTAGACGAAAGATTGCTTCATGCATTACGGAGTTAAGGATAGATAACACAGTACAACTCCATGGGAAGACATTTATGCATTTGCCTCCTTTGCTCGAGCTTGAAGTCAAAAACACGGATGACGATGAAATCATAACCCTGAGTTTTGTTATCATCAAAATCATTCGAGGAGACTCAACACAAATCCCTCAAGAAAAAGAAAAGTCAAACTAACCTGGAAACCTCATTGAGAGAGAAGGTTAAAAATCTTGAAGTTGAAATTACTCATTTAAAAGAGACTCTAGAAGAAAATGAAGAAAGCAAGGCTCAATTAATTGAAATGAAAAGGGAAAATGAATTTTTATTAAAAGTGCATGATGAATTAAAACTTAGAATGCAAAAATTGGAAAGTGATGTTAAAATTGCTGAAGAAAAATATGAAGCTATTTGTGGAGTGAACCAGGAACTCCAGGAAAGCTTAAAGAAGTTGGAAAATGAAAATCAGGACAAACAAGCTTCACTTGAGAAATTAACCCAAGGAAAGGACAATCTTGAAGCTGTCATGGGGATAAAGGTTAATGTTGGAAAAGAGGGTCTTGGGTTTAATCCAATGAAGAAAAAGGCTATAGGAACCAAACTTATCACATTTGTTTCAGAACAGAACACATCTGAGAAAAGCCAAGAAAACTCTATAAAGATTAGTGAAATTAATAAGGGAAAAGGCAAGGAGAAAACAACAGCTGACATGCACAAATCTTCATTCAGTTCATCATCATCATCACACCAGCATGCATATAGGAAATCTGAGAGTCAAAAGTCTGATGTAAATCAACTGCGTCAACGCAAGGTATACACTGAGTCAACACATACTGCATTACAGAAAGGGTATCCCGGTAGAGATGCTCGGAAGAGTCAACGCAGCTCCTATGGTGAGTTGACGCTGTCCATGAATCAAAGTCTATACAATAGGAACGTTGGATGGAAGAGTCGACGCAGTTGGTTTGGAGAGTCGACGCATCCCAGAAATCAGAACATGTATTATAGGAATACTGGGTGGAGGAGTCAACGCAATCATCGTAGTGCGTCTACGCATCCCATACATATCAGTTGGTTTGGAGAGTCGACGCATCCCAGAAATCAGAACATGTATTATAGGAATACTGGGTGGAGGAGTCAACGCAATCATCGTAGTGCGTCTACGCATCCCATACATATCAGTTGGCCTAGATGGTCTAATACATCATGGGCCAGTCACAGTAATTGGAATAAGAATACAAACAATAACATACATTTCCATAATAATGGAAAAGGTTCAATAAACTCATATTAAAAAGGATTTCAAGGAAATCAGAAAGTTCATAATTCAGAACATTCATATAAACAAGCATGGATCCCTAAGAGCTTGTTATCCTATTTGGAACAATCATGTGGTTTCACGGGACCCAAGAGTGTTTGGGTTCCAAAATCTCTTGTTTGAAATGAATTGCAGGAATGTCTTACAGCCATGCACAACCGGTGGTATCTAGATAGTGGCTGTTCAAGACATATGACGGGCGATAAAGATAAATTTTGTTTCTTGGTTGAAAAAGATGG
This sequence comes from Amorphophallus konjac, assembly GCA_022559845.1. Lineage (NCBI taxonomy): Eukaryota > Viridiplantae > Streptophyta > Magnoliopsida > Alismatales > Araceae > Amorphophallus > Amorphophallus konjac. The sequence goes on along the minus strand of CM040127.1, from coordinate 137,163,578 downwards.
AGGTCATGTAACGTTTGGAGGTAACAATAAAGGTAAAATCATTAGAAAAAGGTAAAGTTGGCAACAATCCTTCGAATTCTATTGATGATGTTTTACTTATTGAAGGACTAGAATATAATCTGCTAAGTATAAGCCAACTGTGTGATAAAGGAAATAAGGTTGTGTTTGAATCCCATGTTTGCACTATTCTTGATATGAAGTCTGAAAAAATTAAGTTCATTGGAAAAAGAATAAACAACATGTACATGGTGGATTTAGATGATCCTGCGCATAATAATCTCTATCTTGCTGTGAATAAAAATGAACTTGCTTGGCTTTGGCACCGTAGGCTAGGGCATGCTAGCTATAGTGTCATGCATAAGTTAGTAAAGTTCAGCATGGTGAATGGTCTGCCAGATGTATCATTTAAACAAAATGAAAAAATCTGCAATGCATGCACTCAAGGTAAGCATACTAGAAAGTCATTTAAGTCCAGACTTGAAAATCAGTCCTCTAAACCTTTTGAACTCATTCATATGGACTTGTTTGGACCCACTAGAACAGCAAGTGTAAATGGAAGCAAATATGGATTTGTTTTTGTGGATGAATTTTCTAGGTTTACTTGGGTGTTCTTTTTAACTCACAAGAATGATGCATTTGAAGAATTTCAGGTCTTCTTTAAGAAAGTAAAGCAAAAGGGTAAGTTTATCATTTCATCAATCATATCAGATCATGGAGGAGAATTTGATAACTCTGAATTTGATGATTTCTGTAGAGCAACAGGTATTTCACACAAATTCTCTTCTCCAAGAACTCCTGAACAAAATGGAGTTGTGGAAAGAAGAAACAGAACTCTTGTGGAGATGGCCAGAACCATGTTGATTGAAGGGGAACTCCCAAGGAAGTTCTGGGCAGAAGCAGTAAATACAGCTTGTTATATAGTGAACCGAGCAATGGTAAGATCTAAGTCCAAAAAGACTCCATATGAGTTAATTAATGGTAAGAAACCGTCTGTCGCACATTTTAAAGTCTTTGGATCAAAATGTTTTGTGCAAAATAATGATAAAAGAGTCTTGGACAAATTCGAACCTAAGAGTGAACCTGCTATATTCCTAGGATATTCTATTCACTCTAGGGCTTATAGAGTTTTAAATTTAAAAACACAAGCTGTTGAAGAATCACCTCATGTCGTATTTGATGAATTAAATGAAAAATCTGAAATCGAGCAACATTGCAGGGACAAGGATGATGGAAAATTTCTTGAAGAAAAAGAAGAACAAGTTCATCAAGAGGAAGAGTCAAGAGCAAATGAAGACCAAGCGGAATCGAGTAATCAAGGCAATGCAAGTATAAATGAAGGTAATCCTCTAATCAATGTTAGAACTTTAAAGGATCATCCTTTATCAAGTATAATTGGAAATCTGCATGATCCTACCAGAACTCGATCATATTTTAAGAATATTGAAGAAATGGACAATCTAGCTCTTGTCTCACAAGTTGAACTGAAGAATGTAGGTGAGGCCTTAAAAGATGAATCTTGGATAAATGCCATGCATGAAGAACTAAATCAATTTGAAAGAAATAATGTATGGCATCTTGTACCTAGACCCAAGGATCATGCTGTGATTGGGACTAAGTGGGTCTTTAGAAATAAACAAAATGAAAAAGGAGTTGTTATAAGGAATAAAGCTAGACTGGTAGCACAAGGATACAATCAGGAATTTGGAGTCGACTTCGAAGAATCCTTTGCTCCAGTAGCTAGATTAGAAGCTATCAGATTGCTTCTTGCTTATGCTAGCAGCTATGGAATAAAGTTGCAACCAATGGACGTAAAAAGTGCCTTTTTGAATTGCCTAATAAAGGAAGAAGTCTATGTAGAACAGCCCCCTGGATTTGAATGTACAGAAAACTCTAACCATGTGTACAGGTTGAATAAAGCCCTCTACGGGCTCAAACAAGCACCTCGAGCATGGTATGATAGACTCAGCATATACCTCACTAAAAATGGGTATTCAAGAGGTAAAGTGGATCAAACTTTATTCACGAAGGTAAGAAATTCAGACATAATTCTGATTCAAATTTATGTTGATGATATAATTTTTGGAGCCACTGAATCTAGTATGTGTGAGGAATTTGCTAGGTTAATGACTACTGAATTTGAGATGAGTCTAATGGGTGAACTTCAGTTCTTTCTAGGTCTACAGATTACTCAAAGCAAGGAGGGGTGCTTTATCAGTCAGGCAAAATACATCTCCGAATTGTTGAAGAAATACAAGATGGAAAACTTGAAGGCCATGAGCACTCCAATGAGCATTAACACAAATTTGGATGCAGATCTAAAAGGTAACCAAGTAGATGCAAAAACTTATCGAGGTATGATCGGATCACTCCTCTATCTTACAGCATCTAGACCAGATATTCAATTTTGTGTGTGCATGTGTGCTCGTTTCCAATCTGATCCTAGAGAATCCCACTTAAGTTCTGTCAAGCGTATCTTTCGATACCTTGCTGGAACTCAAGATTTAGGGATTTGGTATCCTGCATCTTGTTCTTTTGATCTTGTATCGTATTCAGATGCAGACTATGCTGGATGCAAACTTGACAGGAAAAGCACAAGTGGTTACTGCCAATTTTTGGGAGGTTGTCTGATTTCTTGGGCTTCCAAGAAGCAACACTCAGTAGCACTATCCACTGCAGAGGCAGAATATGTCGCTGCAGGGAGTTGTGGAACTCAAGTGTTGTGGATCAAACACCAACTCCAAGATTATCAAATTAATCTTAGATGTGTCCCAATATTGTGTGATAACACAAGTGCCATAAACCTGGCCAAAAACCCTATCCAGCACTCTAGGACTAAACACATTGAAATAAGACATCATTTCTTGAGAGATGAAGTGAATAAAGGTAGCTTTAAATTGGTTTTTGTTGAGTCTCAAAACTAACTAGCTGATATCTTTACCAAGCCTCTGAACAATGAAAGATTTTATTTTCTTAGAAGAGAGCTTGGGTTGTGTTATAATCATCTGAATGCCTGATATGTTAATTTGCTTCTCAAGAAATCTGCTTGATCAATTTAGTCTTGGAATGGAATGACCTTGCCCTATCTAAATTGAGTAGTGCATAAGATTGAATGAATCTCACATTCAGGGGGAGTCTAGTCTGGTTGATTGCATCATAAATAAAAGCTGAATACATGGATGAGTTGACGCTGTGAAGTAGCTGAGTTGACGCTGTGAACAACCTTGTTCGAAAACAGAACATATTCTAAAGCTGAATACATGGATGACTTGACGCTGTGAAGTAGCTGAGTTGACGCTGTGAACAACCTTGTTCGGAAACAGAACATATTCTAAAGCTGAATACATGGATGAGTTGACGCTGTTGATCAGATGAGTTGACGCTGTTGTTCAGATGAGTTGATGCTACTATGAGGATGAGTTAACATTGAGGATGATATGAGTTAACGCAGTGACTCACATCATTCAGTTTTTTGGTCTTGGTTCATTGAAATTCCTCTTCAATGTCTTCTTACTTTGGAGATTTCTCTATCTTGATTCATCTTATTATGTCTCTCTATCTCGCTTATTCTACTCATACTCCTCTATGAAGCTTATATTGACATTCTTGAATGAGGGATAATTTTCTTTAGAATTGAGATATGAAGATAATATCATATATTCAGGGGGAGTTAAAGTGATAGTTCTTAATGAGTTTACGATATACTCTAAGTAATTCCATGAAATTCTAATGATTGGAGATCTTTTGTTCTTATGATACTTGAAATTTAGAAGTCTTGAATCTAATAGTGCCTTATGTACAGAAAAAATACTGAACAATTTAATATAACAGAGATCTCTTCATGTCTTGAACCTTATTTGCTAAAAGTAAAGAAACCACTGTGAGTAAAGGAATTTAATATTTGTATTGGTTTTAAACTTACAAAGGGCCTTATATGCTAGAGAAATACACCCCACACATATTGTAAAACTCAGAGCAATGGCAGATATACTGAGAAACTAACTCTTTGTACCAAAGAAGTGCAAAGAAGAAAGTCATGAGGTTGCCTGCTATCTCTGGTATAAAAAAAAAATTTAATTCAGTACAGAGCAATGGTATTTGACCACTGAGAAACCACCTTCATGCACCTATGAAGTGCTTGAAAGGCGTGTCATGAGGTAGGTCACCAACTCTGGTGCTTTAAGGCAGAATGGTCAGCTATGCTGAGTAACCAGGGACTCTGGTGTCTGATAAGCATGTGTACCTGTGTAAAAAGGCTAGCTGTACTTGACTGTGACTGAAAATGTTGAAAGTAAGAATCAAATGAATATATGTGGGTGTGATGGATCTAAAAGATATGTGTTCCCTATAGTTTGTTCACAATACTTGTTAAATTTCTCTCTCTCAGTAAGGAGTTCTTGAATTTTAAAAATACAGGGGATTGAAATGAAAAGTGCTCTCTGTTTGAAAAGAGTTCATTATTTATTCCCGATTTGGATTATAAGGGTTCATGAATTTAAAATTCAATATCTTAAGATCACCTCACCTCTTTATCATTAAATGGATTGGTATTAATCTTAATATATCTTTCCTCATGAGAACTTGATCTACAACACTTAAAAATCCCTGAATATAAGTATGTCTAGTCAATGTCTCAGCATCTTAAGCAAACCCATTTATTCGGATGTCTCTTAAGCTTCTTATCTTGCACTTGTTAGCTCACAATTGCTTCACTGCGTCGACGCAACATTCCTTGGCGTCAACGCAATATAACAAGTGTTACATCTTCAAACCGGTTCACCGACTTAAATCGGTTGAACCGCTCACTAATAAGGGTTTTCGTAGAGTCTTCAAATGACTCAGCATGAACGCTATCAGCCTTATATTTACCATGCTCTCTGAAAAACCCTCGTACCTTCAGTCTCCGTGTTCCAAAACCCTTGTCTCCACTCTCTTCTCTACTTTCGTTCATCTTCGCTACGATAGCTCCACCGAAGGGCTCTCCGAAAGGAAAGAAGAAGATGAATCAAAGTTTGAAGGTTCAGATTGCGGCACAGTCCACGGTTGAGCCGCGCACAAAAGGCACGCATGATATTCAAGCAGCCGCACATGATGTACAAGAGACCAATCTGTTGGACGAGTCGCCGTCACTAGCTATCTCTCGGAAGCAAAAAGAGAAGAAGAAAATGAGGCACCATCGGAGCCCCAGTCCATCAGCCAAAAGGAGAAAGCTCTCAAAATCAAGGTCAGCAAAACCGAGAAACCCTCATCAGAAACCGACATCTAGGTCTTCTGAATCCACCTCGGTCATGAATATTGAAGAACCCCTAAAGGTTTTAATTCCCAGGTATATTCTGAGTACAGATACTAAGCTTTTTGAGGCTTTTCCAGAGCTCCGTCCTACTTTCGACTTTCAAGGGTGGTGGGATTTTGTGACCAAGCACAAAAGTTATTATCCTACTCTCGTAAGAGAGTTTTATCAGAATTTGAAGTACGATTCACAGATCCCCAAATTGTCTTCCTCTATCAGAAATATCACTTTTGAGCTAACTAGTAGTCTGTTTGCTCGAGTGTGGAAGATTCCAAGGAAGGGGCAGAACTACATTCATTTCAGTTAGACGAATATGAGGCATTTGAAGCTTTGACAGGGAAACCCAAAGATACTTCTGATGTGAAGCAAACCTATCTATCAAGTCTGAAAGCAAATAGGTTTACGCCATCTATCAGATTGTTGCATCACATCTGCACATCTATTATAACGCCTCAAAGCAGTGGACAGGAAAGGGTTACAGAAATGCAAAGATTCCTGCTGTATTGCATGATAAAGGAAATCAAGATTTCATTGATCGATGTAGTAATCCAGACAATGGGTACGTGCTTGAACCATTCTAGAACTTTACCTTATGCAGCACACCTTACTTCTATTTTTAGAACAGTAGGAGTGGATTTGTCAACTGAGAAAAAAATGTGTAATCCCCAGAGGCAACTTGTATTCTTTGGATTATGTTCAAAAATTTATGGGATTTAAAATTATTGATGGAAAACCTGTCAGAATTCTTCCTAGTCAGAAAACGGCCCCCTTGGAAACAAGTAAGGAAACAAGGACAGAGGCACCACCTTCTTCTGGAGCAGAAGGTAGTAGTGAAAGAATCCATTCTCCTAGGAGGGAACCTCCAGTTCAGGTACATTCTACGGAGCAAACTTCACAAGAACCTAGTAGCTTTGCACCCACAGAGGAACCTAATATGTGCAGAGTCCTTGGATCTTGTAGCAGACCTTCTTCAGCTTCTAGCGAAATTCCAATTCCAGCAACCGTTGAAGAAATGTTTGTTAATCTAACTATGATGATGCAACGGCAAGATGCTAAGATGGACAAATTGATGGAGTTCACAAACTTTCATATCAACCGCTTGCATTCTAGAATTCTGAAATTTGAAGTTTCAGTGTTATCTGAGTGGCAGAAATTTTTGCTTACCAAGATGGTAGCTGACCAGGCTTCCAGGCAAGTACTGAAGGGTATATCCACCCTCCTAGAAAAATTGGCCAACCTGGTGAATGATTTGCATAGCAATCAACCCTCGTTCCTTCAGTCGTTTGCCAAGATCATTGATGTATGCTATGATCTCAGGATTGCAGTTGAAACATTAAAAGGACAAATTAATTCACTGCCTCATAGCATCAAAGCTGTATTTGATAAGATTGACAAAGTAATTGCTGAACTTTCCTCCATTGGAAAACAACTAGAAAATTCAAAACTTGTTCAGGATGAAATGTCTTCTACCATAGCTCATATGAGGAATTCACTGAACATCCAGCTTCCTGAGATATCACAAGAACTTCGCTCCTTGTTATCCAGAGATCGACCTCAAAGTCACACACCCAGGGGTCGTGGGTCCTCTTCTCGACAAGACCGGTTCTTTCACTGAAGTCTTTTGCTCGATGTTCTCTTTTGCTTTGCCCCCTTCTTGTTGATGTCAAAGGGGGAGAAGATAAGATTTTGAATATGGGAGGAATATGGAAGAAACTTGGATTTGAATGATAGTTGAATGTAATTCAGTATGATGGATGTACTTAAGCATACATGAAATTTTGAGTACATGAAGTAATTTCTCTTTGTGATGTCTTTATAGTGAAATGTTGATAATACCTATGATTTTGGATGTCAAACAGTCATGTGTCTGCCTTAAATCATATTAGAGTTGCCATCATCAAAAAGGGGGAGATTGTTGTCCTCCTGATTTTGATGATGACAAACATGATTAGATGTATGCTAAATGTGTTTGTATTTCTTGAAATAAGATTGAAACAGGGCAAAGTGCTAACGAGTGCGTCAACGCTATCATCAAGCAGCGTGGACGCAGCAGTTCAATAATCAGTACAAGACAGCTTCTGTAATGCATTGATGCGTCAACGCTATGAACAAGCAGCGTGGACGCAGCAGTTCAATAATCAGTATAAGGCAGCTTCTGTAATGCATTGATGCGTCAACGCTATGAACAAGCAGCGTGGATGCAGCTGTTCAAACAATCTGAAGTAAAGCTTCTGAAGAACCTTGGCAGAGTCGACGCAGCAACTCAATGGGTCGGCGCTGTAGTTCATCATAGTGTTTCAAGTAGGTGATGATTGGACGCAGCAACATCCTGCGTCAACGCACCCAGCATGACATGAAGCGTACGATGGTTAAGTCACTAAGACGATCAGGCAGGGGCCCACTGGGTACACACAGATCGTGGTCAACGTGCTTCGTACAGGTATAAAAAGATAAGAGTAGAAAAATGAAACGCGCGAAGAAAGAGCGGGAAGTGAGCAGAAGAGTCTGAAGATGAAAAGCATCACAGCAAAGGAGCGAGGAAGATTGTGAAGAACTTGAAGCTGATCCAGTGAATCTGAGAAGCAAAGATCGATCTGCTGAGAAGAGACTTCTTCCAGAGATTCAAGCACACCCCAAGAGTATTATGCCTCAGATCTGAAGATCAATTTTTTGTTTATCACCGTTGTGTGAATCCTTTGTTTCAGGTTGTTTGTTTTTGATTCGAACTTAGTCTCTTGACAATTATCTCTCTCAGATTGTTCTGTTGAGAGAGGTTGATTTTTCTGATCCAGCGTATTGTGCTGAGATCAGAAGTGGACAGGCCTTTGTGCCTTCAAGCTGTTCGCCGGCGGCTCAGGATTTAGATCCTGGTGTAGTTGAGTTGGATCACTCAACTGTGTTGAGGAGGTTGATCCTCAGTTTAGCCAAGCTGTAAAGCTCAGTAGGATTCCTCACTGATTTAGTGAGGAGGTGGACGTAGGTCTCTGCAAGGAAATCGAACCACCTTAAAACTTTGATGTTCTTCTATGGTGTGATTTGATTTTGTGATTAGCTCAACGCTAAGTGCATGAATAGGAACGTTTATAAATTGCCGCAATCAAATTGAATTAGTTTAATTGATCGAATTTGTATCTAGTTACCTTCGTTTGCTCCGATTAATAATAAAGTTTTTGTGAAGGTCAATCTATTCACCCCCTCCCCCTCTAGCTTGACTATCCTCTGCACTCAACATTCCCCACGCCGAGAGCGTGAAGGTATCGTGTTCGCTCCCTTGACTCTGCATTTTACTTTATTCGTATATACTTTATATGCCGCTGCTAGAGAGCATGTTAGGTTAATCTAGCTCGCTATATAGTGATATTCACCGCTGTTGCGAGAGAGAGCGAGACCGTCCCGTGACCCGATCCGGGCACGAAGTTGAGAGGTGACCACCCTAGCTCTTGCCGGTTTCTAAACCGTGCACGTCCGTATGCTTCCCTCGCTAAGGGATGATCGCTAGCTCATCTAGAGTCCGAGGATCGCATTCCTAATTGGAGTCGAGTCCGTGGTCCATCCCACATCAATTTGGTATCAGAGCGAGTTTGAGTCTAGGGTAGTCCTTGTGTCTAAAATTAAAAGAAAAGAGTGTCATTTACGTCCAGTCATCATCTAAGTCGGTCTAGGTTGCATTTGCATCCCTTTACTCGGTATATAAAAAGGTGTTGTCTGAATGTTAGGCTACACCTATCGGGAAGGCCGCACACTTGCGTGAGTGAACTTCGGATCGATTAACTCCACCACGTACCGAGTCTTGACTACGTCTAGGTGCATCACTTATTTGCATTGGTCTGTGTCTCCTAGTCCTTGTGTCCTTTGCATGCCCACTCGACGAGGCACCCAATACCATCGCCCTACACCTATGGCCAACCCACGGGATATCATCTCGGGAGACCTTCAGTCCTTGCGCGAGGTGATCATGACCCTCGTAGGCCGGATGGACCAAACCGAGGCAACCTTTAAGAGCTTCTCGAACCGCATAGATGGCCGTTTTAACGCCATGGAGGAACGGATGGAGTCATCCGACAGATCCGTCCAAGGTCTGGTCGGACGGTTGGATAAGATGTCAGACGGAGACCCTCCTATAGTGGCCCAAGGCCCATTCACACCCGCTCAGGCGGCTGCCCACGGCCAAGCCATTCCCATAGCCCAGGCCCAGCCCGTCCATGTGGCCCAGGACCCGCCCGCACATGCTCCTCAGCCACCACGGGCTCCTCCACCTGCCCCTCCTCGGGTCCCCAAACTACCGCTCCTTGACCTTGGTCTCGAGGACTATGGGTCCGATAACGCTTATGAGGGGTATGGTCAACGCCGTCGTGGTCTCCAACCACAAAGAGATGAGAAGGATGATAGGGTCCTTAATACCGTGCGAGCAGATCCTCCCATTTTTTACTGGTCTTTGGATCCAAAAGTCAACCTAGATTGGGAGTTCGGCATGGACCGATACTTTGATTGGTACGATATGTCGGAGCGTCGAAGGATCCGATTTGCTACCATGAAGCTCATGGGACATGCACAAACCTATTGGAAGAATGTAGAGAGCCTGTTATTTCAGCGGCTAGAGCCCCCGATTGACACATGGGGCGAAATGAAGCTTAAGCTTTGGCAAAAGTACCTTCCTCCCACGTACCATCAGCGACTCATCGATAGGTGGCAAAGTCTTAGCCAGGGAGACCGATCTGTCTCCGAATGCATTGCTGAATTTGATGAGTACTTTCTACGATATGGTGTCACGGAGGAGAGTACCATGCCCGTTTTCTGCTTTCGACGTGGTTTGCGGCCCCACTATCAGAATGAGCTTTTTCGCCACAATGCCAAGATGTTGGAAGAAGCATATCAAGTTGCTCTCGAGTTGGAGCAATTTGAGGGAGAGTTCGAGCCTAGCCATCGGTCGGGTCCCACCCCTCTTCGTAGCACCAAGCCCCGCCACTCTTTTGGCCCACATCAGCGGCCTCCCATGGCTCGATCTCAGGATCCCGCCCGTCAGGAGCACTTCACTCCTAGGCCTCGTCCTCCCCCGCTCTGGGATCTACCTCCATCCCAACCCCTGGCACCCATTGCCCACCCTCAAGTACCAGCACCCCCACCCCTATTGCCCACTGCTCCTACACCCCCACCATTGTTGCCTACACCCCCAACCCGACGGGAAGATACGGGTAAAGGCCCTCTTATTGGAGAGACCAATAGATCACGGGTACAGTGTTTTCACTGTCATGGGTTTGGCCACATCGCTAGCCAATGTCCCGCTCATGCCACACTAGCCCTAGGGGTTGGAGAAGCCTCACCTTCTGGGCTTGTGTCCGTCAGTTACGAGGCCGATCAGGAACTAGCTGATGAGTACTATGCATCGGAAGGTCTAGAGGAGCCTACCGACACTCAGGATGCGGCTCTCGGATGATAGCCACTTGGTGGGTGATGTCATTGCATGTCATGCATAAGTCAGTCTGTTTCTTTGTGTGGTTTGTTTTGTGTGGTGTGTTTTTGAGTGGTTTGTTTGTGTGGTTTGTGGTTTGTTAGGAGTCTGCATGTGTCTTGTGTAAGCTCGTCGATGTCAGTCCTTTATGAGTGAGAAGCGAGTGGACTCGCTCGAGGAGTTTGGGATCAGCTCTATATCTATGCCCCAGATCTAGTCACCTACAGGGACCCAGCAGTGATTCCTAGTGAGTCTTCGAGCCGTCTCCTCCCCTTGAGAGTGACCCCACACCGGAGTGTCTACCTCTGGCCTCGTTCCATAGCAGCTTGTGCATATCGAGTATATATGGAATTAGCAGGTGACGATCACTTGGAGTGGAGCGTACCCACGTTACTTGGCACGGTGACGGATCCGCCGGAGCGACTCGAGCAGTAGCACCCTTACTCGACGGGGTCGAGTTCCTCCCACCCGGGGAGAATTGATGGGGACATCAGAGCAAGTCACTTCATTTCCTTGTGTTTAGATATTTTTTTCATATTCTTTTAGGTGTATTTGAGTGTGTAATTGTATTTGTGAGCATTTATGAGTGTTAAGTGGGTCAAGAGTATAATATGGGCTAAGTATCTTGAAAAGGGGTCCAAATTCCACAATTGGGCCTCCACACCTTTAGAGCCCAATTGGGCCTCTCTCACACATATGGGCCACTCCACATAGGGGCCCAAATGTTGGCCCATGGTCAAGGGGACATGGTAGGTACAAGGTAGGTGTAATGGTTGAAATTGAAACAAAAAGAAGCCAAATGCATTTTGACTTCTTCATAGGCCGCCCCCTCCATTGTCTCTTTGTGGGAATTTTTTTATTCACATGATCCCCCATGTGTCCATCGACCAAGGGAAGTATTGGTCTTTGATAGTTTCATATATAAGCTTGTATTTTCCCCTTTTATGTAATTAATAATCATTTTGAACAAGAAATTACAAGCAAGCTTGAAGGGTGCACCCCTATCCTCTCTCCTCCCCTCTAGTTCTTCTTCTTCCCAGGGCTGAGACCTTTTCTATCTCCTCCTCCTCCCATCTATCTTCATTTTGTGCCGCCGCCGCCGTTCGTGCCGCCGTCGAGCCACCGCGAGCGATCTACCGAAGTACTGTCCAGGTTCTATTTTTCTGGACAGAGGACCACTACGGGAATTTTATCTCCCAGCTCTGACCTCATCTAGAGCTGAAATTTTTAGGGTTGGTTCTTCTCTTAAATCCCCACCTCCAAAAAAACAATCACGTCAAATTCCTTTCGTTTGTTATTTTTCCATTTTCGTGTTTTACTGTCTTCCAGATCTGTCCCTTTTCAGATCTCTGTAGTAGAAGCTCAGTTCTTCCACCTTTCGACCCCCTTCTTGATTTTTGGTTGAATATCCAAATTTATCAGATGTTCTGCCCACCATATCTATCTTCCATAAATTTTCTTCGAATTTCGGAAGCCCTCCACATATTTTTAGAAATTGAGTCTTTCCCCCGAATTCAGATCTGTTTCTGTTGTCCAGATCTGACCCTGAGTCAGTATAAAATCCCCACAAAATTGAAACTTCCACCAAATCTTGCATAAGATATATCTCCGTTTTCCTCTCTTCGGTCTCTACAACTTTCATGAAGGGCCCAAAGGCTGAATCGAAGGTCTACATCACGGTCAACGCCAACTCTCAGGAAAACTTGGTTTTACCCCGAGTTTTTAGATCCTGTGAGCCAGCAGCTTGTAAAATCGACTAATGCCAGATCCAGGAAATTCAATTTTATCTCTCTAGCCCTAGATCGAAGTACTTCAAAGGAACTTTTCAACGGTACCTCTTGTGCGTCGATCCGACGTCGGGAGTGACCGCAGCAGCAGATCTCGCCGGGTCGTGCGCTGTAAAACAGAATTGTAGATCCGTGGCCAGCAACTCCGACGAGTGGAGATCGGAGCCGCCCGGCCTCCGGCCAGCAAACCAGTGCGCCGCCACCCCAGGGAGCGCCCCTCCAGGCGTCCCCACCACAGTGGTGCCAATCCGGTCCCACACGGCCCCACCGACCATCACGTGGGCCCCACGATCATGAGTACACGTGTCGTCGAAGCTACAAGAAGCCGCCCGTCAACCTGAACCCGCTACTCCCGGGTCCCACTTGTGCCGCTCTTTACCTCCCTGTGTGGAGTGGGCAGTAATTTGTATTGCTGTAATATTTGTGTAATAACTGTTCCGGGAGTATCGATTCGGCCGGGGTCGTCTTCCCCACGTCGAGAGCGTGGAGGTATCGTGTTCGCTCCCTTGACTCGGCATTTTTCTTTATTCGTATATGCTTTATATGCCGCTGCTAGAGAGCATGTTAGGTTAATCTAGCTCGCTATATAGTGATAATCACCGCTGCTGTGAGAGAGAGCGAGACCGTCCCGTGACCCGATCCGGGCACGAAGTTGCGAGGTGACCACCCTAGCTCTTTCCGGTTTCTCAACCGTGCACGTCCGTACGCTTCCCTCGCTAAGGGACGATCGCGAGCTCGTCTAGAGTCCGAGGATCGCATTCCTAATTGGAGTCAAGTCCATGGTCCGTCCCGCATCACCTGTAAGTCTGTGTCGAGTGAGGTGACGACCGTAGACACCAGGATCTTGTCATTTGGTTTCATCGTGCTCCCCTGAGAGGGTCGAGTTGGCGCGATGATTGAGTTCGGATGCGGTGTCCGAGAGGAGTGCAGCTCGAGATGTGGTAATTGTCTGCGTGAGTCAGTGGATGGCCTGTCGTGAGTTAGATCGTGCCTGCTGGGCCGGTGGAAGGTTTCCCGTTGACGTGTATCTGGCAACCAATGGATGATTTTTCACAGACAGTGGATGCGGCGGTTGCGCATCGAGATTGGTGAGAGTTGCGTATCGATAAGGCCTTTGGTGGTCGTTTCCGTGATGTGCCTTCCCGGATGGGATCTGGACTTTGTCAGAGTTTGTCTTCTGACAGAGTTGGCCCAGTGATGTGTCCGGCTTTCAGCTCGCCAGGTGTGAGATGATTCTTGGCGCTGAGCCGATGATCTGGTCACTGCAAGAAAAACCGCGAGTAGCGACCGACCTCTCGGTCGCTATTCGGTCGCAGATCGGTCGCAAAGATCATGTAGCGACCGAACAGACACCTATTAGCGACCGAACATGTCGGTCGCTATATAATAGTCGCTAAATGGCGACCGATATAAATCGGTCGCAGAATAGGTCGCCGTTAGCGACCGATAATTATCGGTCGCAGAATCGGTCGCAGATAGCGACCGATAATTATCGGTCGCAATATCAGTTGCGGATAGCGACCGATATAAATCGGTCGCATTATCCGTCGCTAATATATACAGTCGCTATTCGGTCGCTATTCGGTCGCTAATTTTAATACTTTAATAAAATAAATAATGAAGACAGTCGCTATTCGGTCGCTATTCGGTCGCTAATTTTAATACTTTAATAAAATAAATAATGAAGACAGTCGCTATTCGGTCGCTAATTTTAATACTTTAATAAAATAAATAATGAAGACAGTCGCTATTCGGTCGCTATTCGGTCGCTAATTTTGCAGTATTTTTTTTTTATAAATTTATATAATCGACTATAAATCACCTGATAAATAATAATTTAATAAAATAAATAACCTGATAAATAACAATTTCATAAAAATATATAAATCAACTACACAAATCACAATCTCCACGAACTTCAAATTCATCACATACAAACACACAAATTAATCATACATCCATACTAAAATGACAACATGCAAATAACTAAAATGAAATCACAAATCCTCCGCATATGTGTCATCCTGGTCGTCGTCTCGTCTAACATCTCGCGACGGATGATCCTGTATATCATTTAAAAAAATTAAAATCAAATCCTTAATAAAGAAATCAATTTTTCTTGAAAATTAAAAGCAAGATGTTTTTCATTTAAGTGAAATTGACGAATGACAATTTTAAACGTTTTGCTCAAATCGGTAGTCCAATTTGGACTCCGTCAATTTCTACAAGTCACTCTCACCTTCCCGGTCGTGTTGGAGTCATTGACAAATTAATTGGACATATATTTCTTTATTTTTGACCCTCTTACACTCGATTAACTTGGTTCTATTTAGGAAATGTAAATTTGAGCATCGAGCTCAAATTTGGAGTCCAATTTGAACTCCGTCAGTTTCTACAGGTTACTTTCACCCCCCATGTCGTGTTGGAACAATCGATGGATTGATTGGACCTCTCTTTTCAATTTTGGACCCTCAAACCCAAGTTCATAGAGTTAAGAAAATGATATTTTCCCCTCCTCAATCTAAATTCTTATATTTTGTAAGATGATATTTAGAGTTAACAAATAGAAAATCAATCAAATAAAATACTTACCGGAGGCTGCTGTGCACGAGGTGCAGGAGGTGCTCTATTACTAGCAAGTCCCAATTCTGTGAGCATCTGGGAGACGGTCTGAGAGACGATGGTTGAGATATTCTGAGAGACGGTCTCGTTGACGATCGCCCTAAACATATCTGGAGTCATGGTCGGGGCGGCACTGGAAGAACCATCTGGGGCTGCTGGTGTGGTATCTGGGGCTGCTGGTGTGGTAAATGGAGAGGTCGCATGTGAGACCGAACTCGAGCATGATGATAACACCCTAGTCGTGCCCAAGCTATGTCCAAAACCATAAACATGGCCTTTCTTGGGTGCCCCAGATGCTGCAACCCAAATGTCAGGATCCAACTCTGGACGCTGACTGTCATCCCCGTACCTCTCATCCATTCCTCTACTATATGAGTCCTGCAAAAAACAAAAAAACAAAACAAAATTATTCTACAGTTTAATCTTAAATGAAAACTATTAATGTATACACTTACCGCTACCTCCCGAGCTTTCTCACTAATGTAAGCATTTGTCCCTTTCTTCTTATGAGTATGATCAAAAAGTTCTTGAAATTGAGGTGGCCGCTTTAACTGTACTTCCTGTTATTCAAATAAATCACAGTTTATTATTAGATTAAAAAAAAATACAAATGTAGAAGTGTACTTACCAATCTCGCTTTATGCGTTGCAAAGGAGACAGAGCCACCCGTGTGTACATTCGCTTCAGGATGCGCTGCTCTGTTTTGCTTTGCTTTGTTTGAATTGTCATTCCATTTCTCCGTTCCCCAAATGTTGCACAGCTCCGTCCAATACTCCTTTCTCATCCACACAGGCCCATGCTCCTTCCATTGGTTCTTATCTGTACTTGTACATGCTCTTTCTGCATTTTTTCGGATATTGTGCATAAGATGTTTGAAATTTGCTCTTGCAGTAGTTGTCCATGCAGATCTAGCACGTAACTCATCTGAATGCTCTGTGAATCGATGATTCCTCTACATATTAACAAAAAATAAATTATATGTTACATAACAATAAGTGTGTTAAAATATAGCAGGAAAATGACTTAATATGATAAAATAAGATAAATACCAAGAACATAGTGAACAATAAATCCCGAACATCCATCGAAAAATCAGAAAAGCGACGGATGGGGCCTGGAAAATGTGCTTCAATTGACTTTGTAATAAATTGTGATGCTTGGGCTGGCTCTATTTTATTCCTGAAATTGAAAATATTAATACCACAATGATGAATAGATAACAAAAATAATGCATTACATACCCTTCATTTATCCACACTGCCCGCATCGTCTCATTATAACTGCCCTCCCCCTCGTGATGACTCGTCTCGTCATCAGCACGTACTATACGAAATGGACAAAAATAAATAAAACAAACTATCAAAAAAATATAGAAATGTAAATGAACATACCTGACTCAGCTGGAGGAGGTGTAGATCCACTCGCCATGTGTGATGGCGGTGCAGAGGCCGTCAATCTACCTGTTGTCAGTGGTAACGGTGCAGAGGTCGTGGGTCCTGTAAGGATAAGAATCAGATAGCACAAAAATATAAAGAATTATTTTAAACAAATACTACAATGCATTATACATGAAAGTATACATACCTACTACCGGTGGTAGCGGTGCAGAGGTCGGTGGTAACGGTGCAGAGGTCGTGGGTCCTGTAAGGATAAGAATCAGATAGCACAAAAACATAAAGAATTATTTTAAACAAATACTACAATGCATTATACATGAAAGTATACATACCTACTACCGGTGGTAGCGGTGCAGAGGTCGGTGGTAACGGTGCAGAGGTCGTGGGTCCTGTGAAAATAAGAATAAGATACCATAAAAATATAAAGAATTATTTTAAACAAATACTACAATGCATTATACATGAAAGTATACATACCTACTACCGGTGGTAGCGGTGCAGAGGTCGGTGGTAACGGTGCAGAGGTCGTGGGTCCTGTGAAAATAAGAATAAGATACCACAAAAACATAAAGAATTATTTTAAACAAATACTACAATGCATTATACATGAAAGTATACATACCTACTACCGGTGGTAGCGGTGCAGAGGTCGGTGGTAACGGTGCAGAAGTCGTGGGTCCTGTAAGGATAAGAATCAGATACCACAAAAACATAAAGAATTATTTTAAACAAATACTACAATGCATTATACATGAAAGTATACATACCTACTACCGGTGTAGAAATGGAAGTAAATCTCCTCCCGCTACCCTCTCCCCTCCCACCTGAAGAAGTCCCACGCCGTCCTCGAACCATATCTTCAACTGGTAATAAAATACATGCATATTCATCAAATAGTGAAAGAAAGAAAGTTACAGAGTATTAAAATTTTAGGTAAAATTGTATACCATTAATCAAACATTCTCCATTTCATCTTCAGATGTTGGAGATATATCAAATTCAACATTCACATCTTCATTATCAGATTCATTTTGATCACTAATATATTCCTCCTCTTCGGAGTCCCCCAACTGTATTTCAGGTTGTTCTGGATTGACTTCTTCCACTTCATTCTCTTTAGATAAAGACAGTGCCTCCACAGATTCATCACTAGAAGCAGGCAACTCTACATCATCACCCAAGTCTGATTGAAAGAATTCGGCATTCACATCCAACTCTACTGTTTCAGTCAAATCCAACTCATAATCCGGGAAAAGCCTTGTCTTAACCTTGCAAACTGCCCACCAATCATTTCTTTCTTTATTTCTAGACGATGGATACTTTGTATAATAGACCTGCTGGGCTTGTGCGGCCAAAATGAATGGATCATAAGTATTCAATTTAGACTTATGTCTGATATCGACAATCCCATATGTTGTGTCATTTCGAACAGAATTGGGATCAAACCAATGACACTTGAACAGAAATATATGGTTGTCATCTCCGAGATATTACAATTCTAAGATCTCCTCAATAATACCATAATAATCACGTTCGTTTTCATTATATGTACTTCCTTTCACACATACCCCGCTGTTCATTGTTGACTTATTCTGCCCATATTGTCTAGTGTGAAATCTATACCCATTCACAATAAATGCTGGATATGTACGTGCAACTTTCGATGGGCCATAACTACTCTCTCGAATTCTTTGATCAGTAATAAAACCATTTTCAACCTACATATGGAGAGCACACTAGTCAGAATTTGTCATTGGCCTAACAAGGAGAAAGAGTAGTAATAATACTTACACGATATTTCAGCCAAGAAGCAAATGATTTTTCTCGTTCTTTTTCAACCTCCATGTCAGTGAGATATGGACATCTTTGGATTAATTCTGAGTCAAATTGTCTGTATTACGACCATTGGAGCATTATAGATGGAATGAAAAATAATAAGTTATAGACACAATGTAATGTGAGTAGAGAACTTACGCAACATAAGGTTCAACCTCCATACAATTTAAAAGGATGTACATTTCTGCACAGTGCAATTCTCTATCATTTAGCATCCGACTCGAAGAACGTCCATACGCACGTCCAGGATACTTAAATATAGACAGCCGCTCAGAGTGAACGGAGTCTCCCCCATCATCATTACGTGGTGGCCGAGTACGACGAGTTTGTACCTCAGGTTCAAAGTACATTGAACAGAAATTTGATATTTCTTCCATAATGTACGCCTCCGCAATGGAACCCTCTACTTTTGCCTTGTTGCGAACTTTCATTTTCAATTCATGCATGCACCTACCAGAATGTTCATAAGATAATGAAAAACACATCAACATCTAATTGAATTATGAGGAGAAAATATATATATATTACCTCTCAAATGGATACATCCATCTAAATTGTACTGGCCCTCCTACTTTAGCCTCATATGGTAAGTGTATAAGCAGGTGCTCCATTGAATCAAAGAATGAGGGTGGAAATATCTTTTCCAATCTACAAACTGTCGTGATCACATTCTGTTCAATAGTTTCCACATCTTCATACCTGAGCTCTGATGCACATAAAATTTTGAAAAACTGACTTAACTCAGTCACTGCTCCCCATATCGGCTTCGGCATCATATCACGAAATACAATAGGTAACAACCTCTGCATGAACACATGACAGTCATGACTTTTCATTCCATATATTTTCCCCTCATTTGTATTCACGCAACGAGCAATGTTAGACACATAACCATCTGGAAATCTCAATTGTTTTAGCCAAAAGCATACTTCTTTAATCTGTGCAGCTCCAAGGGCGTAAATTGCTTTCGGTTTAACTGTTTTACCATTTCTATCAATAAGTTCCAGTTCTGGACGTTTACAATGTATTTTCACGTCTAAACGAGCATTCACATTATCCTTTGTTTTGCCTTTTATGTCCATAATAGTGTTGAACACATTATCAAAGACATTCTTCTCAACATGCATGACGTCGAGGTTATGTCGTATAAGAAGAGTTGACCAATAAGGCAATTCCCAGAAGATACTTTTTTTGACCCAGTTGTGATCCTTCCCAAATCCAGGGAGCTGTCTTGTGCTGCTCGACAATTGTGCTATATCTGGTAAGTTCTGTACACTTGCTGCTAAATGTGGACCAGACAACCGTTCAAAATCAGCTTCTTCCAATTCAATTCTGTTCTTTAAGAATGCATCTTTTTGCCTTCTAAACGGATGGTCCCTTGGTAGAAATCGTCGATGACAATCAAACCAGCATGACTTGCCACCATGCTTAAGTACAAATGATTTGGAACTGTCCATACAGTAAGGACATGCTAGTTTTCCATGAGTGCTCCAGCTAGATAACATTCCATATGCAGGAAAGTCGCTTATTGTCCACATCAATGCAGCCTTCATAGTGAAATTTTGTTTTCTGGATGCATCATAGGTAGTAACCCCATCAGTCCATAACAATTTCAACTCATCAATCAACGGCCTGAGATATATGTCTAGTTTTTTCCCAGGATTTTTTGGACCAGGGATCAATAATGATAGAAATAAATGCTCTCGTTTCATGCACATATTTGGCGGAAGATTATATGGTGTCACGAAAACTGGCCAGCAAGAGTAGGAAGTCACTGAACCTCCAAATGGATTGAATCCATCAGTACATAAACCCAGCCTTACATTACGCGACTCTTTTGAGAAAGTAGGGTGAGCACGGTTAAAGTGACTCCAAGCTTCGGCATCTGCAGGATGACTGATTACATTATGTTGTCGACGTACTCTTTCCGCATGCCATCTCATATGTTGAGCTATCTTTGGTGACATATACATTCTCTGCAATCTCGGTGCAATAGGAAAATACCGCAATGACATATATGGTATATCTTTTTGCTTTGAATTGTCCCCTTTCTTAGGCTTGAATCTATCATGACCACATATGGAACATGATACCTTACTTTTATCCTCATTATAATATAGCATGCAATGATTAGGACATGCATCTATTTTCTCATATCCAAGCCCTAAGTCAGTGACCATCTTCTTTGCACGATAAAAATTTTCAGGTAATTTCTCATCTTGTGGCAACATACTTTTGATAATCAGTAACAAACGATCAAAACAAATCTCACTGATGTGAAATTCAGATTTCAAGTTCAATAATTGTGACACCGCAGACAGTCGAGAGTGATTTTGACATCCATTCCACAATGGCTCATCAGCATCTTTAAGTAGCTGATAAAATCTTTCAGCTGTCTTGTTTGGCGGTTCTTCATTGTGTACATGCTCCTCATGAACATTGAATTCTGGACCAGCAGCATCTATGACCATATCAACATATGAACTTCCACTTCCTCTATTGGCAGGCTCGTAGGACCACAATGTTTCACCATGACATATCCAGTTTGTATAATCTTTAACAAACCCCTTTCTGTATAAATGACGTTGTACATCCCATGTTGTCAGCCACTTCAAATTCTTACAGACTACACAAGGACATCGGATACGACCCTCACAATCTACAGCTTCAATAGGATTTCTCAAAGCAAACTGAATGAATCTCTCAACTCCATTTTTAAATTCCATAGACACCACCTGATCAACTAGTCTACGGTACATCCATGAACGATCTTCAGACATTTTCCCTATGCGAATGAAATGTAAACACACAAAACTTTAACATGTTTAACAAAATAAAAAGTCCAACCCTTTCCTCACATCCTCCATCTCTGCCATTTTAAATAGGACGGAAATATCATTTAGATTTTCACTTTTTAACCCATCTGTGAAGGTTTGATCGCACGATTAATTACTATATGTGTTGTGTTATTTGCTAAAATTTTCGGCAGCATCTCCCCACACCTCTCCGATATACCACAAAATATATATTGATTAAGAAATTTTCTTAAACACTTACTAATAAATGGTTAAGAAATTAATCAAAATCAATAAAGGTATATCAGAGAGGAGTGAGATGACGCATCCAGCCAAAATTTTTAACAAACAACACAAACACATATAGTAATTAACCACCTAAGTGCGATCAAACATTCACAGACTGTCCAAACGGGACAATTCAAGACTTTGAGTTAGATATACACATTCTCATCATTCAAAATGAGAACGTGCACATCAATCCCAAAGTCTTGAACGGGTAGATTGATTGACACGGGTTTAACACGCTCTCCTAAGATGCGTGCAATGTTAGGTTGCACCCACGCATCTCAGCTCACATACAACACCCAACTAATTAAATATTGACAAGATAATAACACATTCTAAAAACATAGCAGTAACATGTTAAAATAAAATTCATGCTCTTATGAATGTGCTGGAAATGCTGCAAGTAACACCCAACTATCTCTAGCTTCATATATAATTACTATTTTAGAAATGCTACAAGTCTAAATAACAAAAAAGAAAAAATAAACAACGGAACAGTGGTCTTCAGACACAGTATTCTGATTAGACAGAGCATGGATATATTGCAAGATACGTGATCAAACCGCCCAGCATCTAAATAAGGTTACGTGATCAAACCGCCCAGCATCAAACCGCCCAGTATCAACATAATGTAGCCAATTAAGGCTCAGAAGAAGGCTCAAAAATGGTTAAAATTGGGAGCATGTACACAAATGGAAATTAAGGAACCCCAATGTGACTAGCTTGTCTAATTGTGAAAGCAAGTACATGATCAGCATCCCCTGAGCCCCAAACCACATGCACATGCAATCCCTACTCTCATGACCCACCACCATGTGTGCTTGGAACTCAAAAGGTGCAAAAGAAAACAAACAAGAAGAAGGGAAAGAAAAAGTCATCAACAGCACCTAATCCTCATTCCTTCTTTCCCACTCTACCAAACCCCACAAGAAGTAGAAAAAGAAAAAAAATATCACATGAGAGGAATGATTCTACCAAACAGTGGATCCATCATGGTAACTATGTATGTCTGACAGAAACTATTCCCTTTTCAAAGGATTGTGAGATCCTTGTGATTGGTTGTTTTAGTGAAAATCTGATATCTGATAATGTTATCCCAATAAGCATTGACAAATCGCCCTTGTATGGAATCATGTCTTTTTAATTAAAAGAGATAAATCGATGTTGTTTGGACATAAACTCGTTTCATTTAAAAATATTTGTAAATACTTGAATAAATAATCCACTTTAAAAAATATAAATTTGACGAAAACTAATTATGATTTACCAGAAGGGGGGGCCCTGCGGAGGGGGAACCGGAGCCGGTGGGGGGATCGGAGCCGGAGGGGGGCCCTGCGGAGGGGGGACCGGAGCCGGAGGGGGGCCCGGAGCCGGAGGGGGGGCCCTGCGGAGGGGGAACCGGAGCCGGAGGGGTGGCCCTGCGGAGGGGGGGGCGGAGCCGGAGGGGGGGCCCTGCGGAGGGGGGATCGGAGCCGGAGGGGGGACCGGATGGGGAGGGGAGAGCCGCGCCGGAGGGGGAAACCAGATGGGGAGGGGAGAGCAGCGCCGGAGGGGGAGGGGGGGCTCGGGCGGGAGGGGGCCGCAGGGGGAGGGGGGGCTCGGGCGGAGAGGGGCTCGGGCGGGAGAGGGGCCGCAAGGGGAGGGGGGGCTCGGGCGGAGGGGGGCTCCGGCGGGAGGGGGCCGCAGGGGGAGGGGGGGCTCGGGCGGGAGGGGGCCGCAGGGGGAGGGGGGGCTCGGGCGGAGGGGGGCTCCGGCGGGGGTCCGCCTCACTTACCTCCGATGGCCGGTCCCCGCCGCCGCTCGCAGTCGTCCGTCCACCGCCGCTCGCCACGCCGGTCGTCCGTCCACCGCCGCTCGCCACGCCGGTCGTCCGTCCACCGCCGCTCGCAGTCGTCCGTCCACCGCCGATGGGAGCTGGTCGCGGGGGGGCCGCAGAGGGAGGGGGGGCTCGGGCGGAGAGGGGCTCGGGCGGGAGGGGGCAGCAGGGGGAGGGGGGGCTAGGGCGGAGAGGGGCTCGGACGGGAGGGCGCTGCAGGGGGAGGGGGGGCTCGGGCGGAGAGGGGCCGCAAGGGGAGGGGGGTCTCGGGAGGAGGGGGGCTCCGGCGGGAGGGGGCCGCAGGGGGAGGGGGGGCTCGGGCGGAGAGGGGCTCGGGCGGGAGGGGGCAGCAGGGGGAGGGGGGGCTAGGGCGGAGAGGGGCTCGGACGGGAGGGGAGGGGGGGCTAGGGCGGAGAGGGGCTCGGGCGGGAGGGGGCCGCAGGGGGAGGGGGGGGCTCGGGCGGAGGGGGGATCGGGCGGGAGGGGGCCGCAGGGGGAGGGGGGGCTCGGGCGGAGGGGGGCTCGGGCAGGAGGGGGCCGCAGGGGGGAGGGGGGGGAGGCGGGGGGGAGGGGAGGGAGCTGGTGGCGGGGGGGGGGGGGATGAGTGATCAGCGACCGCTTCGCGACCTAAATAAATTCGGTCGCAAGATCAGCGACCGATTAGAGACCGAAATAATTTCGGTCGCAGAATGGGTCTCAGACGTGCGACCGATTATATCGGTCGCTATATGGTCGCTATTTGAGACCGACTAGCGACCGATTTATTCGGTCTCTAATTCGGTCGCTATTGCCACTTTTTCTTGTAGTGGGTTGCGATCTGTTAAAATGGCTGCGTGAGCTGGTGGAGGCTCTGTATTGGTTGTTCCCTTGAGAAGGGTGTGCGACCGGTTAGCTGATTGTGAAACTGATGTGTGATTTGTCTGCCGACCATAGGATGGATCGGTAGCTATTTCTCGTGTCGAGGACTATGTCTCCTCGGTGAGCGAGAGGGTGGCAGCGGTGCCATGATTGGTTCTCACGTTGTCTGAGGTGATGCCGGACTGTGTCCCTTGGTGTACGCCTGCTCTGATGGCCGGTGTGTGCGACGTGCGGCCTGTGGAGAGAGGTGTCCTTCGTGATTGTAGTCTGGCTGTGTCCCTTAGGATCAATGTCTTCGAAAGAATCGAGGTTTTCTGTACTGGGGCTCTGACAACATTATCAGTTGGTTAAGGTGTTCTTCCCCTATGACTTGGTGCTAGTCCTGAATTTCGTGGATGAAATTTCTTTAACGGGGGAGGGCTGTAAGGCCCCGAACTTTTCAGATATTTTTGGGATCATTTTTGTGGGTCTCTGAGTGTATTTTGTGCTTTATACATGTTTTTCCCTGATGCGCCTTCGGAACTCTGTGCAGGGCGAACCGTGATGTTCTCCGACTCCTGGACAGTACCGGCGTGTTGTGCTCCTCCCGAGGATCGCGGAGATAATTTTTAGTATTTTTCTGAATTTCTGAAATTTTCGGATTTTCTATATATATTAACCCTTTCTCTCTCTCCCCGCTCATTTCTCTCTTCCCTCCCTCTCTCTTCTCATGCTCTCTCCTCTCTCCCTCTCGCTTCGGCAACTGATGGAGCGGAGCTCGGGTGAGGCGGGGACGGCGCGGGCGAGGATGGGTGAGGATCGAGGCGGTGGTGGCGCGGTGG
This sequence comes from Amorphophallus konjac, assembly GCA_022559845.1. Taxonomy (NCBI): domain Eukaryota; kingdom Viridiplantae; phylum Streptophyta; class Magnoliopsida; order Alismatales; family Araceae; genus Amorphophallus; species Amorphophallus konjac. Next base: position 137,138,622 of record CM040127.1, on the reverse strand, counting down.
AGGCGCGGTGAAACACGGCCGCGAGTTCGTGTCCCGGCAAGGCTTCAACGGCGTTTTGCTTGTGGGTCGGCATCCACAGTGCGTGAAATCTTCGGTGGAGATAGGGAGATGGACCCCCAGCTCGTGCACTTCCTTTCCCGCGAGTTTTGTAGGCCGTGGCGAGCCGAGCGGGTTTATTTGCACATTTTGAGAAAAATGCATGTTTTTGGGGCGTGAGCCCGATCTTGCATTTTAACGCGTTAATTGGTGGTTTCTGGGCATCATTGAATGCCTAGGGGCTTGGGGAATGATTTTCCCTTTGTTTTCCCATCACCTGGGGGTGATTGGGACGTGGAATGGGTTTCTTCATGATTTCGGGCGCAGACTGAGATCACGCTCGCCAAGGTGGGTGCGTTCTTGAAGATCGCGCTGCCCCGAGGAAGCACGTTCATTGGAGAAGATGAACAGTAAGGCGGTTCTTATCGTGCTACAGGTTGGCAGCGCGTTTCGTTCTTATCGCGCTATAGGAGTATAGCGCGTTCATTCTTATCGCGCTACAGGTTGCCAACACGTTCTGGTCTGTCGCGCTATATAAGTATAGCGCGTTCTATTTTGTCGTGCTACAGGAGTATAGGGCGTTCTGATCTGAACGCGCTATATGTGGGTAGCGCGTTCTTGAGGGCGACCAGTCGGGCAGCCCAGGGTGGGTAGTCTATGGTTGATTGGTCCTCCCTTGACCGTGTGTGTCTCGGACACCCCGTGGAGTTTCGTGACCGTGTCTTTGGGTGTCAGAAGATTTTGTTTCCCTCGATTAGCATGCCCATAGGTGTGTGTGTTCCAGGCTTTGTGTCACGCTTGGTCGAGTCACTGTGTATCAGTGTGAGTGCGGTGGGGTTCCCCCGCATGTCGTGGGTTTCTGCGGAAGATGATTCCCAAGTGGGCCATGTGTTTGGCCTTGGACTGTGAGTCCAGTCATTCAGCCTGGAGCTGGAGGTTTCCCGCTTTTCCATGGGATGGGGAATCGGCATGGCGGCTTGTGCGCTGCCTTGGGAATCATGCTTATGTGCTTTCCGCGTGGGCCGTGTGTGTGGCCCTGGACTGTGGGTCCAGTTGCCTACCCTGGGGCTGGAGGGTTTCCCAGTTCCCTTTTCTGAGGGAATGGTCTCGGCGGCTCGTGAGCTACCTCGGTATTCATGCTACCGTGGTTTTAGACTTAATGATTAGGCTAGATTGACGGCCTTGTGCTGTTGCGTGTGATGGTCTTGACCCTGAGTCTCGTGACTCAAGGACTGTTAGATTTAGTGAGTCTAGAGGACTGTCCAGGCTCTAGTGGTTTGATGCCACATGGTTCTTCTCGACTTTCACGCAGGGTGCGTGCATGTTTCTCGAGGTTTCTCCTTAGAGAGTGGTCACACCAGTGACTCCCCACTAGTCGTAGCCTTCCGACACGCGAGTGGTCCCACCAGGGAGTGGTGGCGAGGCTACCCCAGAGAGAGATGATTTTAGACTGGTTTCCGTCGGGCCCCACGTCTACCAGCCAGAGTCCGACTGAGGGAAAACCAGTCAGAGGGCCAGACCAGGGACGCACGGTCTCTGGGTGCACACGTGGTTGGGGGCGGTTGGACCCGCGCTGATGAGCGCGACCCCAGCTAGTCACTTGTTCTGTGGTTACTTGTACGGTGTCTTAGTTCCCACTGCGCCGGAGGGAGACACCTGAGGCGCCGACTATGACGTCAGTGGACACATCCGGCCTTGCTTCTGGTGGCCAGGTACTCCTGTCACGTGAGACGCGACTCTCCTATTTTCGGGTTCTATTTCCCGTCTGCGAGACGCTATTTTCTGGACCGTCCGGTGTTTATGAGTTGGTGGCCTGAGTGCCAGTTGCTTAATATAGATTGCGTTTTGTTAGAGTTGCGTTCATGACAGCGTGGTCGTGACCCTATCTTGGACAGCGTGGTCCAGGTTGGCCTTGTCTAGGAGGACATGCCTTCACGGCGGAGCTGCCGTGAGTGTTTCCTTGGTAGGCCTGGTGTTAGAGTGGTCCGGTTCCTGATTGTGAGATCAAGATTTCTCTTTCTGCTTGACCGGTACAGTAGGAGTAGCTGTAGTGCCGAGTTTTGACCGGCCACCGATTCGCTGTTCCTACTGTAGTTGTAGCTGTTTTTCCTTTCCGTTACCATCGTTGCTCTCGGTTGGGATTCCTCGGGATCCCTACTAAGACAGTGACAGGAGGCTCACCCCTGCTTTTTAGATGTGGCGATTCTTCCTCGAGGTTCGAGGGTGCAGTGTTTAGGCTCTTAGTTGCCAGCTCGCCGGGCCGAGTGTTCACTTGGCACGTGGTATGGTTTACTGCTTTAGACTATACTTTCTGTTGGACTTGACTCTGTTATAGTAGTTGTTTATTTATTTCGTTTAATTGTTGAATTGTCTTGCCCTATTTCCTATTTCTTTGTACCTCCACACTCCTTTTAGCCCTTCCGAGCCCTCCCGGCTCGTGGGCGGCGGGCCAGGATTCAAATGGTATCGAGCTCCTCTCGGTATCCGGATTTTGGGTCGTCACATGCAGCATCTGTTGGATCATAATCTCCTTCCCCCTTTTTAGCATCCATCTATATGTGCTTCAACCTCAGCCTCATATTGTAGTGCATCTACACCAACTTGTCCAGCCTTTGATGTGTCAACATGTTCCTTATTTTTATATGTATCAAAGCAAATGTGCTCCAATTCCTCTCACACCCACTAGAGGATGATGTTTGAGACGATACTTTAATAGCAATGTTTCTCAAGATGGGTGAGTTGCTTCCATAATTCAACCACCACTCAACTGTAAAAGAATAAATATGACATCCTTAATTTTGGAACATGTATGATACAAGAGAAACTCTTCATTATATGAGAAGGAGCATTTTACCTGCATCACTCATCTCCCGACTAGCAATGGCTGATGGTTCTGCAAATGACCCAACGCCCTCTCGAAATTGTTTAATCTAGCAACAAAGAATGCATACATTAATCGCCATATGACATCCGTACTACGGTTAGTAGGACTGTAGGAGCATAGTTATAATACACTCTTTACCTAATTCATTGCATCTGCCGCCTCTTCGGGAGTTTTGGACGTGCGTTCCACCACCTTTGTGACGGCTTCTATCAAATCATCATCGTATGATAGCTCTTTCTTGTAATGGAACGTAGGGTGGAGATAGTATGTTACATTAAAAAATGAACAATATAATTGAGAAGTGCACACTTGTAAAGTTATGTTAAAATGAAATTGGTGTAAAATAAAATAATGCATAATGCTCACCTGCCATATGCAAATCACGGGACATTTTTCAATCCCACCTATCCTCCACAATACTCAAGAAATATAGAGAATATTTGGGAGGCACATGTTTCATCTTCTTTTTTGCAGCCTCCAACATTGCATACACCAAACCTAATGTTGGTGTCCTGTCACCATCAACAACTCTAAAGACTTCATATAATGGCTCAATAATATGGATAATTTTTTGCACTCTTTCCCAAAAATTTGTGCTATTGATCAACTCTTCTACCACTTTCCCATCACAAGTGTTTACAAACGAAGAGTCCAACCATACACGACTCCTAAACATTTGTTTGAGGCCATTATCATGCTTTAGAAGACTTTGAAGTGTAATATAGTTGATTGCATAACGAGTGATTGCCGGCCTCAACAACTGACCTCCAGTGTACTCTCGCATCCAAGCAAGCATAATGTGATGATTGTATATAAATCTTGTTATCTTTTGCACTGCTTCAACAATCTTCTTCACTGCCTCAAGTTGCCCAATATCTTTCAGCATCAAATCAACGCAATGGGCTGCACAAGGTGTCCAGAATAGGTGTGGCCTCATCTTCATCAACTCCTCTCATACTTTCTTGTAGTTGGATCCATTGTCAGTCACAACCTGTACAATAAAATCTTCTCCGATTTCTTCCACCACTTCATTCATTAATTGTAATATGTAGTGGTAGCTGTGGATTTTGTCTGATGCATCAATGGACTTATGGTAGAAGACATGTTTTTCACAATAGACAAGAAAGTTAATCAAGCTACTCTTAGTGGTACTTGACCAACCATCACACATAATGGTGACTCCAAACTTTTGTCATTTTCTTTTGAAAGAAGCAATGTATTCCTTTATTTCTTGAACTTCCTCATCAAGATATCTCCCAGCCAAATCCTTTGCAGTCAGAGGCTTAACATGCAAACCTTGTTGTTGTGCCTCCTCGAACATGGTCTTGTAGTACGGACTGTTTGCTCCATTAAACGATAACCCTGCATGGTGTCAAAACTTTGCCATGGCCCTTCCCAATTTTTACTTTGGTCCTTTCTTATTGTAGGCGTCCTCCATTCTTATTTGCTTCCCATGTTCCCTAGAAAAGATATTGGGATCCACATCTTCAATTGTGACACATGTGCTTCTTTTTCTTTGACTACTATTACCTGAAGGAGGGGGATTTGTGAAATAACTCTTAATATTGCTTGTTGAATAACGACCTTGAACCGGTCTTGATGCAGGAGCCCCTGAACCTCCACCTTCTTCATATTCAGATCTCTCAAAATGACCTCTATGAGATCTCATCTGATCTCTCTCCCATGCTTCAACCCTACTTTGATGCATAGCCGAGCGAGTGGCATGAGAAGGTGGAATCCCTCTCCCTTTCGTGACCTCCTGGACATCTTCCTTGTCAGAACCTGTCCATATCTCATCATCATCTGAATGTAATGAGCCTCTGCCGCTCATCATCCGTTCAGCTGCTTGTTTTCCTTCCTTCTTCCTCTGCTGTTCAACTTTTATGTCTTTCAAATGTTGAACCATTAATTGTTTGACCTCTCTAGGTACACTCTTGCATGGATGGATCTCATTATATCCCACTAATCTGCCTCCTACAAGATGTTTCTTCAAGCCGGAGACTCCACCCCCCTTCGCAATAAAATCACAATAATTACATTTGAAGTGGTGTCTATTTCCATCTATCATGACACCATGCTGTCACCCAATATCATCGCTTTGTGATCTCCGAGGCATCTAAAATACACGTAAATTATAACCATAATTATGTAATACATTAATTTTAAATTATGAGAAAATAATTTCATCATGGAATAAGATACTTCATCATGGTGTGAAACATAATAGTTTAGATAATCACAACATAATAGTTTTCAATTACATTAGTGTGAAACTAATCTAATAATAGTATTTCAAAAATAGTTTAGAATCTAAAAATATACTAGTATTTCAAAAATAACAAATTACAATTTTGTTAGATAATCTAAAATCTAACAATTTTTGTTACATAATCTAAAATATAATAGTATTTGACAAATAACAATTTCAAAAATCTAAATCTAAAGTTTAGATAGTCACACCATAACAATTTATAATTTTGTTGAACCTAACATATATAAATATAATAGTATTTCATAAATCACTAAAAATATAATTTCATCGTGCATTCACATGGAAAGGTTGGATTAGAGGCCAAAAAATTCATACTCATACATCCTTTACCTAGATTAAGTACTTTATATTTTTTCCCTATTTTTTAAAATTTATTATTTTTTCCCTCAAATTCAAATCTACCTTAGATCTAACCTAAATCTATGCAAATCAAGAGGGAAAGATGACCAACTCTAGCCTAAAACAATTGCAACATGATTTCACATCAAGTAATACACAAAAATCGCACAAAAAACATAAATCTAGACCTAGAACTCGAAGCAATCGGGTTTAGGGTTTACCTCCGATGGTGACCGTTTGCTCCGCTAAAACCGCCTCCTTCCAATTTTTGATCCTTCTCCGACGATGATTCCGCCTCCAATCTCGTTCTTCCACGTCCGGAACGACCGGATCGCCGGCGTCTGCAACGAACAGGTCGAAGGGGGGCGTTCTCTGCTTCTGCAGTCTGCAATGTGATGCTTCAGGCGTCTGCGAACATGCCGAAGCTTAAGTCTCGGACGCTTCGGATCGCGCTGACTCGGGTCTGGGTCGTATCCGAAATGGATCCGACCCGTTCGACCCACGTGAGTCGAGCCGATCCGAAACTGTTCCGAAACCCAGGTTTTGACTCGCCCGATTCAAAGAGGATCTTGACCCGTCTTTGCCTTGATCCGGTACGGCACGCCCGAGTCGGACCAAGTCGGCGAACCATGATCAAAGCAACGTGCGTGCTGATTACCCAGCAAAAGGGTTCGGGAGCTTGCCGCCGGCCAGACCATGTGTTAATTCTTTCTTTTATAAACATATTTGTATATGCCGCCGGATTGTATATGTGTACATATTCATCCATATAATTGCATCCATATATATATATATATTTCTTCTGAGTTTTTCGAGTACCTCATCGGGTCATAGGGATCCGCTATCTATCTCGACGTGATCTCCGATGACTTCACTAGGGTAATAGTGAATATTAACTGTCTTAATGGCGAACATTATCTCGATGATCGATGACCCTCGGATGATACGGGTCTCCTAGTAGGCGAGTCCTCGGGAATCCGCCATCCACTATAGGGTCTGGGCATTGGCAGAGTATGGTCAGTAACCCTCGAGTGATATGGGTCTCTTAGTAGGTTAGTCCTCGGAGATCCGCCATCCACTATAAGGTACGGACTGTCGTGACGACATACCCGTCTTTTTTAGTCCATCTTAATTTACTGTGGACGGATCTCCTCTGTATCTCCCAAACACTCCAGATCTAGGAGAGATGTTGTCAAATTTTTATAGAGACATGTTGACTAATAACAAAACCCGGATATATATATATATATAAGAGTGTAATAAAATAAAATAAAAGTAATAAAAAAATAAAATTTATTAATTAAAAAAATACCATGCGTGTGAGCCGACGGAAGTGCCGTCGCATCAGGTAAGGCCAAGGGTGCCCAATCCTGCGTCACCCCCATTTCACCCTCCCTTTCTATTTTATAAATTAAAATCAAAAGAAATGATCCCGCGTGGGGATGCCGCCGGATGGCACCCCATGGGGTGTCAATCCGGTGCCATGCCCATCTATTCCCTTATTATAAAAAAAATAAAAACAAGAAAAACACGTACACATGCACACACGTTACATGCATTCACGTAACACAAGCATACACAAAGACACACGTCCTCCACCTTTCTCATACTTATTAAAAATAATGATAAAACAACACCACTCGAACACTTACAACCCACGTACGTATACGTTTAACACAATGTCCAGCACCTCACATGCATTAAAAAATAATAATAGTAATAAAATAAAAAAGGAGTAAAGTGGAAAAAACACAGTAGATAAATAATGACTAAATAAATGACAACAAAGGGAGATAAAAAAGGAATAAAAATGGTAAATAAATAATAATAAAATGATTAACGAGTAACAACTAAGTAAATGTCCATAAACGCAATAAAAGACGTATACACCCAATATAAAAAAAACAAATAGATAATAGAAAGGGTGGGGATAACATAAACAAAATAAGAATAGTGAGTTTAAGAAAAAGAAACACACTCATGTATCCAAATAGTAATAAAAGAAATAAATAAATGAATAAAGAATAATAGATATGACTGTGTCCGCTCCGGAGCTCTCACCTTCTCTAGACCCCAAGTATGGGAATATTAATGACGTCCTGATAACTCGTGCCTGGACCTCGAGATTCACCCTATTATGGCCAGAGCATGACCTTGTCTCGGGCCAATAAACCACTAAATTCGATCCGCTTCGACCGGGATTTAACTATATTTCCTCAATTCTCAAATATCAAATTTACCGTAGCCTAGCATACATTGTCCCGACATTACACGAGTTTGCCCTAATACGGTCGCGTCGAGCCCACCTCATGGGCCCATATGTGTATACCGTAATGTCATGCGCAGTCTCAATAAAAGGGCAACAACCAATCGACAGCCCTACGAGTGATAAGGATTACTTAGAGGGCTAGCCCTCGGGTTCCCCGCTCATCGTAGGGTACGGGATTGCCGTTTGGGCATGACCGTCATTTAGAGATCGTCTCGACCCTTCGTGGACGATTCTCTTATACTCTCCCCTATACTCCTCAGGACATGGGAGGTGTTGCCAAAATCTTCTTTGAAACTACAAATAAATGATCAAATAAATAATAAACAATAGTTTTAAATACCGCTACCCTACATGCCTTCATGATCCGATTCTCTGGTATATCAAATGGTGACTAGCAGGAAGTCGGGTTATGCCCGGCCAGAGGCTTTCACCATGCGTGAATACATAACTCTGATGTGTATGGGGTCATGAAGTGTGCCTTGCATATGGTTATGTTTTTGATGATAACTAATGCATTCATGAGCTTTGCTATGCTTGCATGTATTTCAATTGAGTCGTTGTGCTCTTGAGCAAGTCTTCATAGTTGAGATTGATTTTTTCATATTGCTAGACATGCATATAAGCTCGTGGATGGTTATGAGTAGAAGCTCTATGCATATGCTTATGTGTCTAGTTAAGGAGCTTTTATCACTCATAATCCATGATTTTGATATCCATGTAGATCTCATATTCTACATTGTCTTTTACAGGAGAGAGATGATTGGAAGACACCTATAAATCACATGGATGCATGGTAATATCTATTTATATGAATCTTGGTGGAAAGAGGTTGACATGTGGTGTAATATTGATTAAACCCCAAGGAATACTTGATTTTTGTGTTTAAACATTCAATCTCTTCCCAGTCCCTTCTGCTATACATGTTGCATATATTCACTTGGTTCTTTCATGTATATTCTTCATAAGGTTCTTATACTAGATGTATAGTTTGAATTCCTCATAAAAGTGGTGACTGAAATGAATTGATTGAAACTCTCACATTGAATGATATTTATTTTCTCATGTTGAACTTTAGCATAGGCTTTCATGCCCTTTCATAGTGTCGACCTATCAAAGGATGGTGTCGACCCCATGTTTCGTAAGCATCACTTAGATACAAATGGTTCATGGCTCTTTGAAGAGAACTTGTGTTAAATTCAATCACATCGTTCATGTGGATTTTGGTTTTACAATGCCACTCTTGTTGCACTTGATGCATAAAGTTCATTGCTATATGAACTTGTTTCCTTGACGAGGATAAACATGTTTTTCCAAAAAGTTTTTATGCACCTTGAACATGGATTTTAATGTATGTGCCTTTTGCACTTTCTTTATGGTTACAAGTTGCTCATACCTTGTTCACATGCATAGAAATATCCTTCGATCTTTAGCTTAGAACATTTGTGGTTCAAAGTGTTCGTATGCACCTTGAACATGGGTTTCATGTATATACTTCATGCATTTATCATTTGGATTATTGAGCTAAAGTTCTAATCATTTTTTTCTTATGGTTTTGCAGGATTAAGATCCTTAATATAAACCCTCCAAGATCAAAGGAGTTTGATGCCACAGAGTTTGGAAGGGTTGCAATGGAGTTTGGGGCTGAAATTTGAAAGTCTAGAATTTACTGTAGCTTTAGGTCGACCGAACCTGTAGCTTAGGTCGACCGACACTATAGCTTTAGGTCGATCGACCCTGTAACTTAGGTCGACCAAAATTGACAGTGCTGCCTAAAAATTCACCTATAAAAGTTAGGTCGACCGACCACCTACCTCCGGTCGACCGAAGCTCCCGAGGCAGCAATTATTGACTTTATTTTCTTCAACATGGGAAGCCCTTCTCCTTAGATTTTTTAATCCCAAAAGTCTCCAGACATCCCTGGAATTGTGGACTTATCCTTAATCATCCTAGGTCTTATAAACCCACTTGTGCCTAACCTTTTACCCCTTTGCCCCTGAGTTCATGGTAGACCTATTGGGGGTCTTTTTGGATGGTTCTAGAAGGGTTATCATGGTCTTTTCATTTCTTCTATATATGCTCTCTTGTGAACTCCGAATTTGACAAGAAATCCCCAATTGAGCTAATGTTTTCTATCTTGTTGGTCAAGAAAGAGGAGAAGAAGAGGAAGGGGAAAAGAAGGGGAGATTTGATCTTCATCCAAGAGGTTTTGAAGATCGTGGAAAAAGGAAAAGTGCAGCGGATCGAGGAGAGGATCGAGAGGACGTTGAAATCGTCACCATCCAACTGGAGCTTCAAGCTACTATTTCTATTCGTCTTGGAAATCAAAGGGGGAACAATCTCTACATCCTTTAGTTGTTATTTTGTGATGTTTGCCATGTGTTCTATTTCGATCTGAGCTTATATTGTTATTTGTCTTTATTTTTCGAACCTGAAAATATATTTTGTGTGTGTGACCGTCTGTGTATACAGTCATGTTTGATCGCCTACGTGCGATCGTGTGTTTCATTGTGCTGCGTTTGTTGCAGCGTGTGTGTGTGTGTTGTGATCCGGTCGTCGGATCGTGTGGGAGACTCCGTCTCCGTGTGTGTCTTGAGGCGTGTCCCCGTGTGTGTTTGGAGCGTTGTCTCCGTGTTGGGGATTTATCACCGAGTGAAGCCTTACCAGGTTTGGTGAGGGGTGGACGTAGGGAGTCCGTCGTGGTCCCGAACCACCTTAAAAATCGTTGTGCACTTTGCTTTGATTTATGTGATTGCGTGGTTTGCTTGTTATATCTGTTTGTATGATCATGTGGGAGCGGAGAGATTGAGAGAATTGGTTACCTTGTTTAGTTAACTTCCTCAATCTTGTTAAAAGGTGTTAATTCTGCTGCGTAGCTTTTTAATTTGCCATCTTGTGTGGGGGATAATTCAACCCCCCCTTCTTGTCCGCTCGCCTATCCCGGGACAAACAATTGGTATCAGAGTAAGGCACTGTTATCCTTAGATCTAACGATCTACAGAGAGATCCCAGTGTAGTGTTAATCATAAATTATTCTATTGATCATATTTTGATGAGTTACTTACCTATTTTTGATGGCGATGATTTTGATTCATGGTTAGGTAAAATGTGTGGGCTAATTAACTCTGTTAATCCTGAACTCTGGAAATTGATATATTATGGCCCTAACAAATTACCTCTAGATGAGACTAGATGGTCTCATGAAGATGAACTGAAAAATCATGATAATGTTTTAGTTTTAAGATTATTAAAAGCTGCCGTGAAATCTGATATATATCCATTTGTTTCTTCATGTGAAACATCGAAGGAGATCGTGGATGGATTGATCAAATCTCCAGAGACACAGCTGGAAGATCTGTGCCTCGTGGGTGATGAGGTGAGCACATCAAGCATGATAAGTTCAAAGGTAAACTCTGATTCTAATGATGAAGATGAATTTAGTTATGAAGAATTGATGATTGCTTATGAAGAGCTGGTTAATAAGTATAAGATGGTTAAGGCTGAAAATAAAAAATTGAAAAAGAAGGTTGAACAAAACAAATGTGATTCCTCTTGTAAAAAATGCTCACATTTAGAGGAATTGATTGAGGCTCATGTGTTTGACATTGAATTTCACAAAGATAAAATTTACTCCTTAAGAAATGAAAATAAAAAGATGAAAGCAAAAGTAAATTCAATGGCCAATGATCAAACCTTGATAAATGAATTCATTTATGATGAAAAGCTTGCAAAAGAAAATGAGAAACTGAAGGAATTGAACACGGCTATTTCTGAAAGACTGTTGGCTCTAGAAAAAGGAAAATATGTGGCTATAGATGAGTGTGAAAATGTGAATGAAATAAAACAAGAAGTAGAATGCCTTAAGAATACCAATGCTGTGTTAAATGTCAGCCTTGCTACTTGTGAAGAAGAACTTGCTAATACTGAATTGCATATCACATCTCTAGAAAGTGAAATCTAGGACTTGCATAATTCATTATCTAGATTTATGGATGGTCAAAATAATATGGAGAAAATCTTGGGGACCAAGGTGAATTTTCAACGGGAAGATCTTGGGTATGAACCCACTAAAAAGAAAGTCTTTACTCTGAAAACACAAACATCTTTTGTCCATACATCATGTTCCTCAAATATTTCAAATACTTCTTATGTTGAGAAACAAGATTCTAAAGGTCAGACTCAACCTAGGAACAATAGAATTGATGCTCACCCAGTCCAGCATACAAAAAGGAAAATCCATAAACGTGATGTTAAGCAGAACTCGAACCAAAACTCAAAGCTGAAAATCAATTTTGCTTGTGCTAATGTGAATGCTAGAAAGGAAAATCATTCCGCACAAACACGTGTACCGAAAAGGAATGTCTCATGCTTTTATTGTGGTAAACGTAGTCATGTGATGGATGATTGCTTTGTTATGAAATCTGATTATATGAAAGCATGCAAAAATGAAATTGTTTCAAAAAGAAAAATGGGTGTTTCTTGTTTCAATTGCGGAAAGCATGGACACAAGATGCATGAATGTGAAATAGGATAGGTTTCATGCATATAGAAATGAAACAGTGTTTGGTAAATAAAGAAATTCTTCTGGCCACTGTCATTCATGTGAAAATCTAGGATAATGTGTGTCACAGTGTTGGCAAACAAATAGAAGAAGGAACTTCAATATTAAAAATAATTACAATTTTGGCAACCCACAGAAATTTCATGCCTATCCTGTTAAGAAGAATGCTAGGTCTTCTGTTAATTGTCACTACTGTGGCAATTTTGGGCATACCATGTATGACCGTGCTTTAATGAATTTTCATGATATGCATGTCCAAAGAATGTGGAGAGCACCCACTAGAGATGCAACTAATTATCCAGGACCCAATAAAGTTTGGGTACTCAAAACTGTTGAATGAGAACTTTGTTGCAGGGTTGTCTTGAGGCCAAGTGGAAGGCTTGGAAGATGATGGATGCTCAAGGCACAAGTATTGAAAATAAATTTTTGAGGTCTTTTTGAAAAACTTAAACTTGTTTTAACCGAATCTCCATTAATGAAAAAAAAACTATTTTTGTTATTAGAACGCATTGCATCTTTCTGTTGGGTATCCTCTGGAGTTGATCATCAGTGTGGAGACTACTATGTATTGATTGTGTTTTGAATTATTGGCAACAGTAGAGTTGACTTGGTTGACTGTAGAAGTTGACTTTGGCGACTTTATCTTGACCATGGTAATATTGTGTATTTTGATGAATCTCTTATATGTCAGACATTTGCATAAAATAATTCTGCACTTTCATACTGAATTCAGCTATAGTCGGTGTATGCATCAGACATGGTTCACTGAGGTCGGTGCTAGTCATCTTGTTTGAATAGTCAGGTCGGTGCTAGTTACTGTATCTGCATAAGTCAGGTCGGTGCTAGTTACCAGTTTGCATATATCAAGGTCGGTGCACATATGCCTCAGTCAGTCATATCGATCGGTGCTAGTTATTGTATCTGCGTAAGTCAGGTCGGTGCTAGTTATCACTTTGCATATATCAAGGTCGGTGCACATATGCCTCGGTCAGTCATATCGGTCGGTGCTAGTTACTGTATCTGCGTAAGTCAAGTCGGTGCACATATGTCTCAGTCAGTCATATTGGTCGGTGCACATTCTGTTTGTTCAAGATCAAGGTTGGTGCACATTCCGATTGTACAAGACCAAGGTCGGTGCACATTCTATTTGTGCAAGACCAACTAAACTCAGGTCTATGCTAGTTGCATTTTGTGCATACTAAGGTCAATGCAAGTTGCTTGTAATGTCGGTGCTAGCAGCATTCCATGCACAACTAAGGTCGATGCAAGTTGTGTATCTTGCATACAACGTCGGTGCTAGTACTTAGCTAGCTGCATCTAAAGTCGATGCTAGTCTTTGTCTTTGAGCATTTAAGGTTGGTGCAATCGTCATGTTCATTGCATTAAAGGTCGGTGCAAGCACCATGTCTCCTGCACCTAAAGTCGATGCTAATCCTTGCCCTGTGCATAAGGTCGATGCTATTGTGCATTGTCTTGTATTCAAGGTCGAAGCTAGTAGTCTGGTTTCATACTAAGGTCTGTGCATGTTCATATTGAGGTCGATGCATCTTTATATTAAATGCACGCATTTAAGTCAGGTTATCTGGTCTGTGCATATACACATAAACTTGTGAATTGTCTAAGTCCATAACACGTGACTGATATCCTTGTTCGCTATATTGACAGGTAAGAACACCTGACGCGTGTCCCAACTACCTGCGAACTTCAAGTCACGAGCAACTAATGTACCAAGATAAAAGGCATGTGATCCATGGAAAAAGGTGAAGCGTTGTGTTCGTGACACATGGAAAGCAACCCAATCAAGATGCTGCCATGTGGCCTTTTCAAATCAGATCTGAACAAACTTTTAGGCGGGAAACGTGGTTTCCACGCGCCCATCAGCTGCTGCATTATAAAAAGGGGCAAATCACCCAGTGTCTAAGGACATGAAGACAGCGAGCGAACAACAAGAGAATATTCAGAGAGAATAGCAGCAGCCAAGTCAAGAGGACATTCCAGCAAAATCGAGAGAGAAAGAGTTTAAAGATTTAAGAGAGCTTTGAGAGGAGAGCATAGATTCATTTGAAGGGTGTGAGTCTGAATCTCTGTAAGTCATTGTTTACGGCTCATTGGTATAATACCAGAGCCGATCTGCTCTTTGTAAGAGCTACAGATTGTTTTACTATTTTTCTGTTGCTTTTGTTTTTCAATTTCAAACTCTTGTTATAGCAAGCTGTGAGTCAGCGGTGGGTAAGATGTAATCCCCAGCGGTAGAGGAAGATTCCTTTGATAGCTTAAGCTGTAAGGCTCAGCGTTTGTTGGGAAGTTTTCCCCGAAGCTGTGGATCAGCGGATTAAAAGCTATGTATCAGCAGTGAAGCCACACTTGGTTTAAGTGTGGGGTGGACGTAGATCTCTGAAGAAGATCGAACCACCTAAAAATCACTTGTCTATGCTTGATGGTTTGTGATCGCTGCATTTATACATCTGGTTGTTATCTTGCTTCGTTTGATTGATATATTGAGTATTCTAGAGAGTGGAGAAGGTATATCAAAAGGTACCACTGGAAGGATAAGTTAGGCTTATCTGAAAAGCAGTTTATCTTGTGTGAGGACACTCTTTGAGTTCTACCTCCGCCGAGTACCTCTTCACACTCCATCTCTCTGAAATTTAGCTTTGCTGTTGTTATGTTTCACCTATCTAATTGAATTTACTCATTCTCTTTGTTCATATCACTAGACTAAGTCTTTTGTTAATTCAGTGACTCTAGTGATTATGTGTCTACATTGACTGTTCTGATTAAGCAACTTTTAATTCCGCATTTTATCTGCTTAATATTGGTTTAAGATTTGGGGTAGATCTATTCACCCCCCCTTTAGATCCATATCACGTGGTATCAGAGCCTAAGTCTTATGCCGGGACTAACATCCTGAAGAGATAGACATCATGGATGCTAAAGGAATGACAGTCGAAGGACAATCTACGACCAAGTCTCCATACTTTGATGGTTCAAACTATGCATACTGGAAGAATCGTATGCAAGTTTTCTTGCGGGTAAAAGATTTTGAACTCTGGAAAGTTGTTAGCAAAGGCCCCTTCGAACTGTCTGAGGACAAGGATCTATGGACACGAGAGCAGATCCGAATATCAACACTCAACTGGAGCGCTATCAACGCCATTCAGTGTGCCCTTTATCGCACAGAGTTCTCCAGGATCTCATGCTGTTCATCAGCTAAGGAGATGTGGGATAAACTGGAGGTTATATACGAAGGGACATCCCAAGTGAGAGAGACCAAAGCCAACATGCTGGTCTCTGAGTATGAGGCTTTTAGGATGAGGCCGAATGAGACTATCACAGAGATGTATGCTCGCCTCATGATTATCACCAATGGACTCAGGAGCCTTGGCAAAGTGTACTCTAAATATGAGGTGGTGAGAAAGATTCTGCAATCCCTAACTCTGATCTGGCACACAAAGGCTACCGTTATTGAGGAGTCCAGAGATTTAAAGACCACTAAGGTTGATGAGTTAATTGGTTCACTCATGACATATGAGATGAACTTGACAAAGGTAGATGAGCTAGAGAAGAGGAAGAGACCCATTGCATTGAAGGCCAACTCCTATAAAAGTGGGTCATCTAGCGACCACAACTCCTCAGGGTCAGAGATTGAAGGAGATCAGCTCGCTATGCTGACTCGACAATTCAGAAGGTTTCTGAGAAAAGAGAGAAGAAACTTTGGAAGAAGACAACACAGTGACAGAAGATAGACAAGGTATAAAACTAATCCTGCCAAAAAGACTGACATTGCTGTTTGCTATCACTGCAGGAAAGCTGGCCACATGAAGGTAGAATGCCCGGAGCTCCAGAAACTGAAGGGAAAAGGAAAGAAGAGAAACACGAAAGGCAACGCTATGATTAGTACCTGGAGCGATGAGGATGAGGGCAATCTCAGCTGCACCTCGGAGAGTGAAGGAGAAGGGAGTCAAGTATGCCTGATGTCCAAGGACTGCGACAGAGAAGAAAAAAATGATGAGGTAACATCTCCCTTCAAAAATTACACTCTTACTGATTGGGAAGATGCTTACGGTGAATTGTTAGATAAAGTTGATGATATTAGAAAAGAAAATAGACAGTTAAAAAGAAAAGTCAATTCTCTTGTTAATGATACTACCATGTCTTACAGAATTGCATATCTTGAAATAGAAAATAATTGTCCAAAATAATCTGCTGCTGAATTTGATGAGATGAAATCTGTTTTAATTGATGCTAGGAAGGAAAATGACATGCTGAAAAATGTGATTGATGACTTAAAGCTGGAATTTCAAAATTGCGAAAATGAAATGAAAATTGTTAATGAAAAGTATGAAGCTGTGTTGAATGTCAATGTTGAGTTGAAGAAATCAATAGAAAATCTTGAAAAAGAAAATGTGGTTAAACAGAAAACCCTTGAGAGCATGACCCAAGGTACTGAAACTTAAATGCTCTTTTAGGAACAAGGGTGAATTTCAGAAAAGAGGGTCTTGATTTTAATCTCACTGTTAAAAGAAGCTTTGAATTCAAAACTAGTTCATTTGTAGTAGAAAAGGGAAAGAACACCCCTCTTATTAAAATATATAGTGGAAACAATGCTGAATTTTTTTTTATAAAAACTGCTAATCAGAAAAAGCCCAACGATCCGGACAAGGGCAAACAAAAAGTGGAGGTGCCCAGCAGTTCACGCATACACAAGTCTACACCTTAGGGCAGACACCAGTATAGGGGTAAACCTTCTGCAATATCAAAACCCCAGAGTAACTCCAGTAGGTCTCCACAAAAAGGTAACTGGAAAACACAAACCACTCCCTTGCATATTCCAAGTGGACCCACTACTGTCGGGAGATCAGAGAGTAATAGAAACTATCGCCGAGCTCAGACCTACCATACATACCATTATGCACAGCCATATCAGTTCAGTAGGTCTGAAAAGGATAGAGTTTATGGAAGGTCTACATACCATTCAAATGCCACTCAAAAGAGTAGACCTCAGGTTAGAAAATGGTTTGGACAATCTAGGACATGGAACCCAAGGAAACACACTTCCTATGGTCAGCCTAGGACCAACCCAGGGTACACTCTACCTAATGTTTTTCATACCATTAATGACAACAAAAATAGCAACAACAAAAAGAAAACAAACAAGTCAACAAAGTAATCTGTTCCAACACAAATGTGGATACCTAAATGTTTGCTATCTTATTTTGATGATGTTTCTGTTGCTTTGGGGCCCAATCATTTTTGGGTTTAAAACTTTTCTACTTGATCCTTGATGCTGGTATGCCTGGCAGCCAAGTAAAATCTGTGGTACTTGGACAGTGGCTGCTCCAGGCATATGACGGGGGACAGGGCAAAATTTTGTATGCTAGTTGAAAAGAATGGAGGCCTTGTCACCTTTGGTGGCAACACCAAGGGTAAGATTATCGGATCAGGAAAGGTAGGTAAGTGCTCTACCTGTTGTATTGATGAAGTTATGTTGGTAGAAGGTCTTGCATATAATTTGTTAATTATTAGCCAGCTTTGTGATAAAGGTCATAAGGTAGTTTTTGACTCTACTGGTTGCAACATTTATGAACCTAATTCTGATAATGTTAAATTGTCTGGTAAAAGAGTTAATAACATTTACCTAGTTGACCTAGATGATGTAGCACATTTAAACCTATGCCTTACTGCTAACAAGGATGACCTAGCCTATCTTTGGCATCGTAGATTAGGTCATGCTAGTTATACAGTGCTACACAAACTGAATAAGCATTCCATGGTTAGAGGACTTCCTGAAATATCTTTTAAGATTGATAATGTTGTATGTGAGACATGCACTCAGTCCAAACAGACTAGGAAGTCATTCAAGTCTCGAACAGAAAATCTATCTTCTAAACCATATGAGCTGATTCATATGGATCTTTTTGGACCCACTAGATCAGCTAGTTTATCAAATAGAAGATATGGTTTCGTGTTAGTCGATGACTTCTCTAGGTTTACTTGGGTACTTTTTTTCACACACAAACATGAAGCATTTAATGAATTTCAGGAGTTCTATTTAAAAACAAAATAGAATAATGAAAATTACATTCAAAATATTTTGTCTGACCATGGTGGTGACTTTGATAACTCACAGTTTGATGACTTCTGCAGGGACAATGGTATAACCCACAGGTTTTCCTCTCCAAGGACTCCAGAGTAAAATGGCGTAGTAGAGAAGAGGAACCAGACCCTTGTGGAGATGGCTCGAACATTGCTGGTAGAAGGTAACCTACCAAAGAAATTTTGGGCTGAGGCAGTCAACACTGCATGTCATGTAGTCAACAGAGCCATGGTAAGGTCATTTACCCAGAAAACTCCTTATGAAATTTTCAAGGGTAAGAAACCTTCACTAGCTTATTTTAAGGTCTTCGGTTGTAAGTGTTTTGTGCATGTTAATGCTAAAAGAGACCTTGATAAATTTGAACCCAAAAGTGATCCCGGAATATTTCTAGGATATTCAGAAACATCTAGAGCCTATAGGGTATACAATTTAAACTCTAAGACAGTAGAAGAATCTCCACATGTGATCTTTGATGAAACAATGACTAAGATTGAAGATGGTTTGTGCAGGGAACAAAATAATGAAGAAATTCTGAAAGATGAAGATCTTGCAGATCAATCTGAAGATAATGATGCAGAGGAGCTTGGTTCTCAGGGGGAGGTAAATGAGGTTCAAGGTAATCAAATTATCAATGTCAGATTTCTTAGGGATCATCCTATAGATAACATAATTGGTAATTTGCACGACCCCCTAGGACCAGATCTTATCTCAGAGCTCAAAATGAATTAAATTCCTTTGCATTAGTATCATACATAGAACCCAAAAACATAGACAGTGCCCTTAGTGACGTGCATTAGATCAATGCCATGCACGATGAATTAAATCAATTTGATAGGAACAAGGTATGTCACCTAGTTCCATCTCCTGATCATGGGACTGTCATTGGGACTAAATGGGTTTTCAGGATTAAAACTGATGAGCAGGGCAATCTTGTTAGGAATAAGGCCAGATTGGTAGCTCAGGGGTACAATCAAGAGTATGGTATTGACTTTGAAGAGTCATTTGACCCTATAGTTAGATTAGAGGCTATTAGATTTTTGCTAGCTTATGCATGCTCATTAGGAATCACCCTTCATTAGATGGATGTAAAATCTGCATTTCTGAATGGAGAAATAAAAGAGATGTCTTTGTAAGATAGCATCCTGGTTTTGAATGCATAGATTTTTTGAATCATGTTTATACGTTGAATAAAGCTTTATATGAACTGAAACAAGCTCCTAGAGCTTGGTATGACAGGCTCAGTAAGTTTCTTTCAGACAAGAAGTTCACAAGAGGTGAAATTGATCAAACTTTATTCACAAAGGTATGTCATCCAGACATTCTCATTATTCAAATATATGTGGATGATATAGTTTTTGGTTCAACTAACTCGACAATGTGTAGAGAATTTTCTGATTTAATGACACATGAATTTGAAATGAGCTCTATGGGTGAGCTAAAATTGTTTCTTGGACTGCATGTGACACAGACTAAAGAAGGAACTTTCATCACTCAGTCCAAGTATATAAGGGATCTACTAAAGAAGTTCAAATTGGAAAACCTCAAGGAGATAACAGCACCAATGGGTACATCAACTAGCTTTGATGATGACCCAAAAGGTAAATTGGTTGACACCAAGATGTACAGAGGTATGATCAGATCCCTTCTTTATCTTACTACATCTAGGTCTGATATACAATTTGCTGTGTGTTTATGTGCTAGATTTCAGGCTAGTCCTAAAGAGTCACATCTTAGTGCTATTAAGGGAATTTTTAGATATCTAACAGGCACCCAAGAACTAGGTCTTTGGTATGCTGCTAGGTGTGAGCTCGACCTAATAGCTTACACTGATGCATATTGTGCTGGGTGTCGGATTGATAGAAAAAGTACTAGTGGGTACTGCCATTTCTTAGGTGGTTGTCTAGTGTCTTGGGCATCCAAGAAGCAACACATTGTTGCTCTATCCACAGCTGAGGTAGAATATGTCACAGCAGGGAATTGTGCAGCCCAGGTACTCTGGATCAAGCACCAACTCACTGATTATCAGATAAAATTAGGATATATTCCAATTTTATGTGATAATACTAGTGCTATATGTTTGACTAAAAATCCTGTTCATCACTCTAGGACTAAGCACATAGAAATTAAACACCATTTTCTTAGAGATGAAGTAAGCAAGAATGAAATTAAACTGAATTTTGTTGAAACTGAAAAATAGATTGCTGACATATTTACCAAACCTTTGAGAAATGAAAGATTTAAATTCTTAAGAAGAGAATTAGGTTTATGTAAATTTCAGCCTGATGAATAATCTTGATTTCATTCTTGAATAAATGTTCTGATTGGTCTTGAGTTGTTTCAAGCTTGTTTGCTAATAGCTCTATCAGTGTCATAGTTGAGTCATCTTGATTTCATAGGTATATCAAATGATATGTGGTGGAAGGACATATTTTGTTTGTCTGAAAGCCCATACCATGTGTAGAGGACTATCCTCCACCAGGTACCATGAATCAAGAGAGTCTATGCATTGCACTACATCTCTTAAATGTTGGGTCTAGTGTTTTGTGAATAAGTGTGTCTGAGTGTTTGAATAAATATGCATATAGATAGGGGGAGTTTTAGCTTAGCACAAGTTTGCCTGTCCATGCTGCATTATTTTGTCAGGGGGTGTCTGATTCTATCTGGTCTAGGGGTGATCTGTTCAAGATATTTAGTTAGAGTCAGATCAGTATGCTTTGAAACTTCAAACCCCTATCATTTAAATCCCCTCCGGATACAGAAACCCTCATCGCCTAGTCTCTTTTGGACTCAACTACATAAATTGCATCACGTGGTATCCATTCCCATCAATTGGTGTCTTTTCATTTCTTGATATTCCCCAAGAGCTGATTCTGTGCTTCAATTCCAATTCCCTCTTTCTGAATAGATGACAGTCTTGCAATCAGTTCATTATCTTAAGCAGCAACTATCATATGTCTTTTACTATAAGGATCATGTTTAGGTCATGAATGAACTAATGGTTTAATCTTAATAAACTGTAGAGTTTAAAGACTGTATTCAGAAAATAGGGTGGTGGAAAACCGTTTATAGCTCTTAACCTCATTCTCATGTTATCACAGATAAGATCTTGCATTATTTGAAAATGAAAGACTTAGTGAAATCTAGGTTGAGAAACTCAGATAATGTATTGTTTTTAAACAAGTCATTTTGAAAAATTAGAAGGGTAGCAAAAAGAAAAGCATTCATAGAAGAAATGAATAAATCTATTGGCAGAGCAATGACTGAACTGCACTGAGAAACTGAGTACTCCATCAATGAAATGGAGATAAATTCATGTCATGAAGTGCTTCATGTTAACTCTATTTACATGATCAAATCTGAAGAACTGGTTTCACTGAGTAGCTAGGGGTACTGGCGTCTGATAAACGTGTACCCTTATGCAAAAAGGTGTAATCATGACTGATATTTTTGATCAGAGATAGATGTGGTATTTCTTATGTTTAGTAACTGGGGGTACTGGCGTCTAACCCACGTGTACCCTTAATGTCAAAGGCATAGATGATTCCTATTTATTCAACAAGCTTAGTTTTAAAATCAAAATTCAAAAAGATTGGCTGTAACCCTTGCAATTCCAGTCTTACTAAGTGTCAATTTGTTTAACCTCAATACATACCCTAGTGACTCCCATCAATATTCATTGGTTCTGAAATGAGTAGAATACTGTTTTGACCAAGTCTATCATGGTTATGCGACTTAGGTTTATTGCTATAAACGGGTACTGCAACCTTATGTATGACATTCAATGCATCTACTCTACTGTTTATCACTATTAAACCAGACACTTGTCAAGAAAGCATAATTGTGATTTTTATGTCTGAAGACTTTCTCTACAATCTGCTTATCTACTGAACTGTTGCACAGAGTGTTACTTTATTCCCTTCTTCCTCTGGCCACCCCTCTTCTCTTCCACAGTATTCCTTACTCCTTGTTTATTGATGGCAAAGGGGGAGAGAAAAAGTGCTTCGTGGTATTTTGAGGTTGGGGGAAAGATTATGGGGAAGAGATTATCAAAGGGGGAGACCATCTTCAGGGGGTAAATGTGCTTGGGAAAAGTAAATAGTGGAGAATGTTGGGGGAGAGTTTCTTCAGGAGGTAGAGAGACACTTGCGCAAGTTCAGGGGGATAGGTCTGCATCTGTATGTTTGTTTGTTGCATTATTTGTCAGTTGCATTGTTTGACTGTGTTTCATGTTAAATATATCTTATATTGGATTAAAATGGTCTCATCAAAATATATCATAATTATGGGGGTTGCCATCATCAAAAAGGGGGAGAATGTTGGGTCTCCTCTGGAGTTGATCAGGAGTGTGAAGACTGCTATGTATTGATTGTGTTTTGAATGCTTGGCAACAGTAGACTTGACTTGGTTGACTGTAGAAGTTGACTTTGGTGACTTTATCTTGACCATGGTAATATTATGTATTTTGATGAATCTCTTATATGTCAGACATTTGCATAAAATAATTCTGCACTTTCATACTAAATTCAGCTATAGTCGGTGCATGCATCAAACATGGTTCACTGAGGTCGATGCTAGTCATCTTGTTTGAATAGTCAGGTCGGTGCTAGTTACTATATCCGCATAAGTCAGGTCGGTGCTAGTTACCAGTTTGCATATATCAAGGTCGGTGCACATATGCCTCAATCAGTCATATCGGTCAGTGCTAGTTACTGTATATGCGTAAGTCAGGTCAGTGCTAGTTACCAGGTTGCATATATCAAGGTCGGTGCACATATGCCTCAGTCAGTCATATCGGTCAGTGCTAGTTACTATATCTGCGTAAGTCAAGTCGGTGCACATATGTCTCAGTCAGTCATATTGGTCGGTGCACATTCTGTTTGTTCAAGACCAAGGTTGGTGCACATTCCGATTGTACAAGACCAAGGTCGATGCACATTCTGTTTGTGCAAGACCAACTGAACTCAGGTCTATGCTAGTTGCACTTTGTGCATACTAAGGTCAGTGCAAGTTGCATGTAATGTCGGTGCTAGGAGCATTCCATGCACAACTAAGGTTGATGCAAGTTGTGTATCATGCATACAACGTCGGTGCTAGTACTTAGCTGGCTGCATCTAAAGTCGATGCTAGTCTTTGTCTTTGAGCATTTAAGGTTGGTGCAATCGTCATGTTCACTGCATTAAAGGTTGGTGCAAGCACCATGTCTCCTGCACCTAAAGTCGATGCTAGTCCTTGCCCTGTGCATAAGGTCGATGCTATTGTGCATTGTCTTGTATTCAAGGTCGAAGCTAGTAGTCTGGTTTCATACTGAGGTTTGTGCATGTTCATATTGAGGTCGATGCATCTTCATATTAAATGCACGCATTTAAGTCAGGTTATATGGTCTGTGCATATACACATAAACTTGTGAATTGTCTAAGTCCATAACACATGACTGATATCCTTGTTCGCTATATTGACAGGTAAGAACACCTGACGCGTGTCCCAACTACCTGTGAACTTCAAGTCACGAGCAACTAATGTACCAAGATCAAAGGCACGTGATCCAAGGAAAAAGGTGAAGCATTGTGTTCGTGACACGTGAAAAGCAACCCAATCAAGATGCTGCCATGGGGCCTTTTCAAATTAGATTTGAACAAACTTTTAGGCGGGAAACATGGTTTCCACACACCCATCATCTGCTGCATTATAAAAAGGGGCAAATCACCCAGTGTCTAAGGACACGAAGACATCGAGCGAACAACAAGAGAATATTCAGAGAGAATAGCAGCAGCCAAGTCAAGAGGACATTCCAGCAAAATCGAGAGAGAAAGAGTTTAGAGATTTGAGAGAGCTTTGAGAGGAGAGCATAGATTCGTTTGAAGGGTGTGAGTCTGAATCTCTGTAAGTCATTGTTTGCGGCTCATTGGTATAATACCAGAGCCGATCTGCTCTTTATGAGAGCAACATATTATTTTACTATTTTTCGGTTGCTTTTGTTTTTCAATTTCAAACTCTTGTTATAGCAAGCTGTGAGTCAGCGGTGGGTAAGCTGTAATCCCCAGCGGTAGAGGAGGATTCCTCTGATAGCTTAAGTCGTAAGGCTCAACGTGTGTTGGGAAGTTTTCCCCGAAGCTGTGGATCAGCGGATTAAAAGCTGTGTATCAGTAGTGAAGTCACACTTGGTTTAAGTGTGGGGTGGACGTAGATCTCTGAAGAAGATCGAACCACCTAAAAATCACTTGTCTATGCTTGATGGTTTATGAGTTTATGATCGTTGCATTTATACATCTGGTTGTTATCTTGCTTCGTTTGATTGATATATTGAGTATTCTAGAGAGTGGAGAAGGTATATCAAAAGGTACTGTTGGATGGATAAGTTAGGCTTATCTGAAAAGCAGTTTATCTTGCATGAGGACACTCTTTGAGTTCTACATCTGCCAAGTACCTCTTCACACTCCATCTCTCTGAAATTTAGCTTTGCTGTTGTTGTGTCTCACCTGTCTAATTGAATTTACTCATTCTCTCTGTTCATGTCACTAGACTAAGTCTTTTGTTAATTCAGTGACTCTAGTGATTATGTGTCTACATTGACTGTTCTGATTAAGCAACTTTTAATTCCGCATTTTATCTGCTTAATATTGGTTTAAGATTTATGGTAGATCTATTTACCCCCCCTCTAGATCCAAATCACTTTCATGAATCACCAGTGCATGATTGCATTTTATGAAACTGAATATTCATCCATTTGATCATCATTTCATGACTACATGGTATATCAAATGGTGACTTGAGGAAGGGCAGATCATTCTTGTCTGAAATCTATCACCATGCGTGAGAATATGTCTCCGTCTCGTACCATGAGTCACTTGTTCATATAAGTCATAGGATGCATGTTTTTCTGTTAAAACATCATTTGTGTAATTCATGCACATTGTGAGGGGAAGCTGTTAGCTGGTTGATATGTGCTCAAGCTAACTCTCATTGTAAGAAAGATCATCCTGTGCTAATGTCTATCATGAAAACTGCTGGCCTATTCAAAGAATTGCATACATTGAGTCTGCATAAACTCTCATGCGCTGTCTTACTCAAACTCGAAAAATTTACTTCTCATATTAGATTTCATATCCATTCTCATGTATATACACTGTTGATGCAACTTGATATTTGCATGTGTGAGATTATGGAATGCACTTCTCAATGTGCTGCTAAACCATAGGGATCCAAGGAAGCTTGGGTACCCAAGTCTGCAGTATGAGAACTTTGATTACAGGAGTGACATGAGGGTCATGAAGAAATTGAGCAAAACAATGGATTCTCAAGGCCAAGGTAAGAAAACAAAAATCTGAAATACTAACCTTCGTGAGGTTAGTGATTTTGGTGCTTGAAGGCCTCCGGTATTGTCTCCTGAACTAAGGTAATTCAACCTTTTGCTATGGAAATAAAATTTCATGCATTATCTTGTGGCACTAGGTGGTTTTGTTTCATGACAGGTATTGCTTCTCAAAAACTTGAACTATTGTTCCTCTACTCTGATGTACCAAAAAATCTTCAAATGGTTATTTGAACAATTCTTGAATGAAATTGCATGTGTGATATCACATTCGAGCTTAACTACGTTTCTGGTATATCAAATCGTGTTAATGGAAGAGTGGATCACGTCCACTTGGAATCTTTCACCATGTGTGAGTCGGGTCTTCGGACCTCAAACTCTACCTTGTACCAGAACTTGGAGAAATCAAATAGCTAACTTGTGATTGGATAGTTTTTCTTCTGAAGAGTCTTTAAAAAATCTGTTTGGCTTGTGAATGATTTTCTGAACTTCTGAAATACTATTGAAAAACTATTTTTGAAAACAAAATGGGTTGCATTACTCATTTCTGATCCTTTCTACACCTCTGCTCATAAAGGTCATGTGATAGAAAATGCTTGATGTTCATCGTTCAAAACTGAATGCCCTCTTGTGAAATCTGACAAATGTTCTGAAAATCAAGCCTTCCCATCTTACTTTTGCATCTTACATTCCATTCTCATATAGTTATAGGTTGCATGCATTAGAATTCAACGCATTACGTGCATTTAGATCATCCAAATGAAAAACTAAAAATTTGTAATTTACATTCATGTTACGTCTTACACTTTGCATTGCATTTAGGACAGGACTAGGAGACACGGGCTAAGGCAAAGATGATGCACCTAGACCTAGCCAATATCCGGTACGTGGCGGAGGGTTGATACGAAGATCTCCTCGACGCGAGTGTGAAGCCTTCCCGATAGGCGTAACCTAACGTTCGGGCGACACCTTTTAATATACCAGGTTATTGGGATGAAATGCGACCCAAAACACTTTTTTTTTTTGTTTTAAAACAATGATGACCCTAAACTCAACTTAGACCGTGCAACCATGCAAAGACTTATGCGACGACTACCCTAGACTCAACTAGCTATGATACCAAAATTGATGTGGGACGGACCACGGACTCGAGACCAATGGATATGCGACCCTTGGACTCTAAGCAAGCTCACGATCACCCCTAACGAGGGAAGCATATGGACGTGCACGGTTGAGAAACCAACAGTGAGCTAGGGTGGTCAACTCACAAATTCGTGCCCGGATCGGGTCACGGGACGGTCTCGCTCTCTCTCGCAGCAGCGGTGAATAACAATATATCGAGCTAACGGCCCTAACACATGCTCTCTAGCAGCGGCATAAACAAGCATATACGAATAAAGCAAATGTCGAGTAAAGGAGCTAACACGATACCTCCACGCGCCTGACGTGGGGAAGATGACCCCGGCCGATCTCGTACTCCCGGAATAATTACTACACAATAATTACAGCAGTGTAATTTCACTGCCCACTCAGAGTAAGGAGGTAATGGGTGACATAATGGGACCCAGGAGTAGCGGGTTCGGGTTGACGGGCAGGTTCTTGTGCAGCTTCGGCGGCACACGTACTCACGAGCGTAGGACCCACGTATTGGTCAGTGGGGCCACATGAGACTGGGGTGGCACCACTGTGGTGGGGACGCCTGGAGAGACGCTCCCTGGGACGGTGGTACGCTTATTCGCCGGTCGGAGGCCGGGCGGCTCCGATCTTCACTTGTCGGAGTTGCTGCCTACGGATCTGAACTACTGTTTCAGACCCGCGTGTCCCGACTAAATCCGCTGCTGCGGTCACTCCCGGTGTCAGATCGGTGCACAAGAGGTACCATCGGAAATCTAACGCAAAATCATTCGATCTGTGCCTAGAGAGAAAAAATTGACTATCCAAGATCTAGCCTTGACCGAATTTCCAAGCTGCTGGCTGATAGGACCCGAAATCTCAGGACAGAAGTGCTTTTTCCTGAGAGTTGGCATTGTTTGCATTGTAGACCTCCGATTCAGCGGTTGATCTCTTCATCAAAGTGGTAGAGGGCGAAGAGAGGAAAACGGAGATATATTTTATGAAAGGTTTGGTGGCGATTTGGCTGGGAGAAGTATTTTCTAGTACCGGGTGGTTGGATCTGGACAGTAGAGATAGAACAGAACTTGGGATATAAAGTGAATTTTTAGAAAATATGAACGAGATTATAAATTAACAAGAAACTTTTTGGATGGTGGGGGTGGTGGACAGAACCTCCATTAAATTTGGTTATTCAAACAAAAATCAAGAAGGGAGTCGAAAAGGGGGAACTTAGAGTGGCTGCAACACTGGATAGACTGCAGGCAGAATTGGTGGATTGGGAAGCACGAAAATGGAAAAATACAAAACGGGGGCTGGAATTTTTTTTTATTTTTATGCGACGTGGTGAGTATCTCTAGAGCTCACCCTGAAAATCTCAGCTCCCGATGATGTCGTAGTTGGGAGCTAAAATTCCCGGAGTGAACCCCTATTCAGCAAAATAGAACCCAGGACAGCACTTCAGAACTTGCTTCACGGTGGCTCAATGGCGGCACGAACGGCTGCGGCGGCGGCAGAGATAGAAATCAGAGGTGGAGGGGCTGAGATAGAAGGGTTCTACACCCTGAAATGCAGAAGGAAGAAGGAACCCAGAGGAGAGAGAGGGGGGCACAGCTTGCTCCAATGCACACTAATTTTTTTTCTTCTCATTAATTCACACAAATAGAAATTACATGCCTTATATAATAAATGGAAAATGACCACTTATGCCCTCAGATCTAGGGTTTGGGAGGGGTATACAAGGTATAGAACTAATTAGTTCTAATAGGTTTTAACAAAAAATCAAAATTATCCATAAAAGGGGGGGCGCCCCCTTGACCATGGACAAGGTAGGTGGCCTCCCTTTGACATTTTAACCCCTTTGTCCCCCCATGTGTTTAATTGACTAGTCAATACATCTAGAAGGTCACCTAGGACTTTGACCAGCCCTACATGGCTTAGGTGGACCAATGGGAAGAATTGGGGGGCCCCTAGCTGGACCTACTACCAATTTGCATAAAAACCCAAACAATCCAAGGGAATGATACATTGGCTTATAAAGCCTTACAATTGCACATATACTTTCCCAAGGATGTAAAAATAAATTAAAGGCGGATCCGTCACCGTGCCAAGTAATGCGGATATGCTCCACTCCAAGTGATCGTCACATGCTCATTCCGTATATACTCGATATGCGTATGCTGCTATAAGAACGAGGCTAGTGGTGGAACACTCCGGGATGGGGTCACTCTCAAGGGGAGGAGGCAGCTCAAAGAGTCACTAGGAATCACCGTCGGGTCCCTGTAGGTGACTAGATCTGGGGCATTGATATAGAGCGGATCCCATACTCCTCAAGCGAGTCCACTCGCCTCTCACACATAAGGGACTGACATCGACGAGCTTGCACAAGACACATGCAGACTCCTAACAAACCACAAACCATACAAATAAACCACTCAAAACAAACCACACAAAACAAACCACACAAAGAAACAAAACTGACTCATGCATGACCCTAGACATAATGCAACGACATAAACCCCACTAAGTGACTGCATCCTTGATAGGGTGCAAGGCCCGGATACAGAGGGGGGGGTGAATGTATCCCTCTTCAAATATCGCCCAAATAAAACTCTAATGCTCAAGTATGCGAATTAAAAGCAGTTGATGAAATGTGCTGAAAATGCTTAGAAGGAACTCAGCAAGACAACACAAATCTATTAGCCCTCACACGCTCCTAAGCAAACATCTAAAGAGCACAACAGAGAAAATAACATATAAGGAAAAATAAACCACAAGTGAACACCGAGATTTTTTAGGTGGTTCGGTCCAAAGACCTACGTCCACCCCTCACTCCAAACCGGAGTGAGGCTTCCACTAGCTAGGCTAGAAACTGCAGACTCAGTCTGTAACAAATTGCTGCCACACAGCTTGACTAGGAAAACAACCTCCCCTCTTCCTCCCAACCGGAGGGACACCCCAAGTGACTCCCAGCCACTTGGAAACCAGAGACGCAAGTCTCTCTTCCTCCAGACCAGGAGGGAACACCTAGTCCTGCAACCCACAAGACCAGAACCGGAGGACCAATCCTCCCTTCCTCCAAATCGGAGGGGAACCTAGAGACCTAAGTCTCTCTTCCTCTGAAACCCAGAGGGAAGCACAGGTGACACCAAATCACCTGCAAACTAGAGGTCTCGGACCTCTCTTCCTCCTAACCGGAGGGAACCCGACCTCACACTAGAGAATCAGAAGAACAACTGGTGAATGGTTAAAAGGAAAAATAAAAACGCAGCAACAGAAAGCTGGAAAAATAAAATGCACAAAAGCTCTCACAGGAGCTGGCTGGCCTGGATTTAATCCATGGTCCAGCAGGAACTGATTTTCAGTTGAGGCTTCCTTTGCTCTAGCTCTCTCTTCTTCTCACTCTTCTTTTTCTTCTCTTTCGCAGGCTCTCTCTCTGTCTCTTCTTTCTTCTTTCTTCTTCTTCTTTCTTCTTCTTCTGCTCACTGCCTTTCTGCAGCTCTATCTTCTATCTCGATCACTCTCTTCCTCTTTCTTATCTGATCTCACTTCTTCTTCCTTCTGATCCTCTTCTTCTCCAGATGGAGGTGGCTTTGTATTTATAGCTACAGCATTTAGGGCGTTATCCTCGGATCACGTGCCAGGTGCCAACCTCGGATCACGTGCACTTCATAGTCTTTACGAACAGTACCTGTCACACAGACATAAGAAGATATCAGTTGGATGTATATACTTGGTTCAGGCTGTTAACAAGGTGTGTACAAGCAAGATGCAGCTTGAGTGTATAGACTTGAAGTTAACAATCGAGTGTATAGGGTTGAAGGCCTAACAATAGAGTGTATAGACTTGAAGGTTAACTGAGTGTACAGACTTCGTGTGAAGGATATGCACATGTGCTGAAGTGTGTACAGTCTTAACAGAAGGATGTTCAGACTTTAACTTCTGAAGAGTATATACTCTGCTGAAGAACGTTCAGTTGATGTACAAGCCACAGGCTGTATAGACTTCATACAAGACACATGCTGTATAGACTTCGATGCAAAGGCTTAACAACGAGTGTGTAGACTTGAATGCTTGGAAGGATGTATACACTTCGTCTTTGAAGGGGATGCACATATGCTGAAGTGTGTATAGACTTGCTGATCAAAGGAACAGAATGTATAGACTTGGTTGAAGACAATGCAATGTATGGACTTTGATGAACATATGCATTGTATGGACTTAACGACCCAACCGATGTATAGACTTAGAAACAGCAATGAAGCAAGTGTGTACAATGTGAGAGAGTGTATAGACTTAGCCAACTTGAGACACTGTACAGACTATGATGCACAAGCAATGTATAGACTTCGTGATGCCAACAGACAATGACTGTGCAGACTTGTTTTAAACAATGCACGCTGTATAGACTTGCAATGCAAAGGCTGATGTATAGACTTGGTAGTCTGAGGGGTCGACCCATCAAAGAAAGGGGTTGACCCATGATGCATGGATGTATGGACTTGAAGATTCGAAGCCCCATAATGTTTAGACTTTAAGATGCATACGCCAAGGCTGTACATACTTGAAGAGACGATGCACTGTAGGCTGCCAGACTCTGTACAGACTTGCAGCTTGAGACGCTTACAGAGACGGACCACTGTATAGACTTCAAGTCCAAGTGAGACAGTGGTTGTACAGACTTGGGAGGCTTGACACAGTGATGTACAGACATTGTGATGTATAGACTTAGGAGCATTTGCCAAGGCTGTACAGACTTCAGGCTGAACATGTGTGTGTGAACAATGCATAGACTTGGTGAGCTACAAAGCACAATGTGTAGACTTGAAAAGGGAAAAGGCTGTGCAGACTTGAGCAATGCAAAGGCAATTGGATGTATAGACTTCATGATGAGTAGACATGCCAAAACAACTGAACCGTGTACAGGCTTGAACAAGCAAAGTCTATACAGACTTGAAGATTCACGATGTATAGACTTTGGCAAGAGACTGGCTGTACAGACTTCAACACAGCTGCGATGTACAGGCTTTGGCAAAGCAGCGTTGTACAGACTTGATGAAGCTTCAGATGAATGAATGTATAGACTTCCCAAACGAATGTACAGACTTCAGAAGATGAAGACTCTGTATAGACTTGAGTGCCTGAAACAGTGCTCTATACAGACTCGCCACCGACCAATGTATAGACTTGAAGAAGCTGAGTGAACAATGTATAGGCTTTGAACTCTGTACAGACTTGAAGACCCTGAGCCAATGTATAGACTTTGCCTTAAAAATGAATGTATAGACTTTGAAACAGAAGTCAGGCAAGCGATGTGTAGACTTTGGCCAGAACGTAGGGAAAGGTATGAATGTATAGACTTGGCCAGAACGTAGGGAAAGGCGCCAATGTGCAGACTTGATCATCCAGCAGTGTATAGACTTTGTTTCGAGCAACGTAGGTAAAAGAGACAATGTATAGACTTTGCACAGGAGTGCCTGAAGTGATGTACAGACTTGGTGAGCACCAGGTAATGTACAGACTTGGAGAATGGCTTGAGACACAAGGACGCTGCTCGCTGTACAGACTTGAGGTTTCAACAGAAGGATGTACAGACTTGGAAGGCTTTGAAGGTGATGTACAGACTTGGAAACCGATGTAAAGACTTGACAATGCAGGGACTTGGAACGAGTATGATGGCAGTGAATAGACATTGAGATATGATGCATGAATAATGTGGCGTTGTATAGACTTGTATATCTGGGGGTCGACCCATCAGGAAAGGGGGGTCGACCCACTACTGTCCAGACAATGCTGAAAGGGTATAGCAACATCACCCATTGAGTAGACTAACATCAAACAATCCAGATGAAATGCAATTATGAAATGCATCAACAACTATGAAATGCACCAATGCACACACCATACAGCCTCAGCCTGTTCGTTGGTTATGTAATTCAGATAAGATGTTCAATGAAACAAACAAATGCAACTCAAATAGATTTATATACAGATTAAGACAGATGATGACTTATAGTGTTTGCTGTCATCAAAATCACAGGGACACAACAATCTCCCCCTTTTTGATGATGGCAACACTATGAGTCATACTTACTTGATCAAATATTTCTCCCCCTTTGACTTCAGCAAAAAGACATGAATTGAAGAGGGAAGAATAAGATTGCATAATATGAGTGAATTACAAACTCCCCCTTTGACTAAGCTCCCCCTTATCAGAAACGATTTGATGGATGAAACCAATTGAGATGTCGGGAGACTATCAACAAAAGCACATGGACACTCAAAAATGCTAACTAGATCTCCCTCTTTATGAAAAACACTCAGCATGACATGGAAGCTCCCCCTGATTAGATGGAATGAAAGAGGTGATGAGCATCTATCAGCAAAACACATGGGTATCCAAGAATTACCACAAACTGTAATCACAGTGAATAAGTGAGGAGGATAGATTTTCATTAGCACAGTACAAGGATGAACTCTGGTTATCCAAGGACTGCAAGTGCACAGGTTAAACTGAGAGAAATGCCTCTCATATATGACAACCAGTCTGAATCAAAACACAGTGAAAAAGAGCCATAGGATGAGCAGATTCAACAATTAGTGATAATTGAGATATTGAACTTTTCAACAAGCTACCAACTTCATAAAGCATAATTTTAAGTTCTAGATTCCTCCATTATAGAAGCTTATGAATCCTTGATTGTCAGATGTGGTTTAAGAATGATGTAAACCGAAATTTTTCAAAGAGAAATTGTACTCATATCTGAACCAACTCTTAATAAAAAAACTACAAGCTCATATAAGATTCTAGTTCAACCAACTTCCATCTTACTTAGTTTACTTTCCATGACTGCTTTAAGAGAAACATAAGTGAATGCATCTGAGTTTTAATTGTTCTTTCAGAAATTGATTTACACATATTCAAAAAAAATTTAATGAACAATTTTGGTTTATCAGCACCTTTTGACGTGGGGAGACACCTTGATCAGAGGCCAGAATCCCCAGTTACTCAGTGTGACAACCGTATTGCTTCTTCCATTTTAGAGAACAGAGGTAGCATTAAAAGTATCTTTGGCATGAGGATACACCTTGATCGGAGGCCAGAATCCCCAATTACTCAATACAACTATGCCATTGCTCTGCCATATTTTCACAATAATTTCCAATCATCTCTTTAAACAGAGTTAACCATGGTATTTCATGACACAATCCTTTGGATAGGTTTCTCAGTAACCACAGTCATTGCTCTGTCCATACTTTTACTCAAAATGGATTCAAAACAATTTAGATGATTAGGAACAAACACATACATTATATATCTCAGTCAACGTAGACATGGATATCAACTTTTCAGATTTCAGAAAGTCTTACATGAACTTACATGAAGCAGACAGTTAAAGTTCATTAAGAGGTTGAAACATATATTTTCAAGTTCCTTGGGTCCAAACAAGAGTACATAAGACTTAAACTAATTCCAGTTAACAAATGTTCTTAAGCATGTATAATGGAAGGTTCCTCATTAAAGATGTTTTAACTTTTATGAAGTAGTATTCAGGCTGAAGATTTACTTCATATCTCAGCTTAGTAATTAAAGTGAGAATATTCAACAGACAGCATGGATTCTGAAACATTGTAGCAAAGGAGCTGCTCTTGAGTATAGAAGTTCAAAGTTGACTAAATGGAGGTGAAGCTCTCCTTCAGCAGATTTAGGAGAGGCAGACAGATACCAATAAGGTATAAATTCAAACTATGAACAACTTCAGAAGCAGTAAAGAAATATCATTTGATACCACTTTGATGATGGAAACACTGACATTACAAATATGACTAGATGAGTCAAATAGATGGACATGAAGGGTTCAGACAAAGACACTACTGAACAGATTAAGCATGCTATGCAATGACTCCCCCTACCTAAAAACACTTAAACATCCTATATGTCATGAAGACAATGCAGATGATGAATGACTATGCAAGAACAGATTTAACATGCTATGCAGTAAATCTAAAAACAGTTGTGTGATTTCAAGAGTATGAATAATGCTCCCCCTAAATGTATGCATTCAATCTATCTTTTTGGCATTTTCAATGTAATGAAATGCAATTCAATTAACTACATGTATGCTCGGGCATGAAGCAAAATATTCACATGAAGATGCAGACATTCTCTGATATGTAAATTTGACCCTTTGTACTTGGCGGAGAACTTGGTCTAAAAGACCATCTCACACAAAGTAAGAACCTCCCGACAGATTTCCTCTGCCCTTTAGTAGCTTACCATTTGATATACCAAAGTGGTCATGCATGACAATGCAATACCAACAGTCCTATATGTATCATATTTTCAATGATTGTATGTCAAGTGCATGATTATGCAATACTCATATATGCACTCAGCTCAAAGTACAAACAAGAAAACCCACAAAGCTCAATGCAAGAGTCAAACCAAATAAAAAGTATGTATGCATGAAACTATGACTTATCAACTCAACCATAAATTTCATTTGAACAGATGTGAGGAATTTACCTGAATGGGGTTTTATCAACTTGGGTGCCTTGGTTTATTCCCCCCCCTTTTTTTATTCTTCAGCTTCCAAGGCACACCTGCAAGTTAGCACACTATTTTGCATGGGTAGGTACCCAAACAGTCTTGGGCCCTGCATGGTTAATAGTGACACCTTTGGCAGGTGTTCTAAACAACCTCTTAGCATGTAGGTCATCAGATTTCATCAAATAGTAATTATTCATTGAATGACCTAATGTACCACAATAATAGCAAGATGGAGTAGATTTCAGATTTGATTTATGCACATTCTTATTAGCATGAATTCTATGTGCATATGTATGAAAATTTCTGTTAACAGAATTAAAATTCTGTTTACCAAAATAAGCCAGCCAACAGTTAGCAGCTTTATGGCCTGGCTTCCCACATTCAAAACATGTAAGTGTTTTCCTTTCAAACACAAATCCATTTCTACCAGAAATCTTTCTATTGACTGGGAATTTACCAGATTTATTGTCAAACTTCCTTCCCTGAGCATGCCAACATTGGGCTGCAGTGTGGCCCATCTTGCCATAGTGAAGACATGAGTTAGAATTTCTTCCACCAGCCCTCAGCCAGCATTCGGATCTCTTATGACCGAATTTTCCACAATTGAAGCATGTCATATGCTGGTTTATTGAATCAAAGT
Source organism: Amorphophallus konjac (assembly GCA_022559845.1). Classification (NCBI taxonomy): domain Eukaryota; kingdom Viridiplantae; phylum Streptophyta; class Magnoliopsida; order Alismatales; family Araceae; genus Amorphophallus; species Amorphophallus konjac. The sequence continues at coordinate 137,102,557 of CM040127.1, read as the reverse complement.
TGTTCTTGTTAACAGCATGACCGTTTGCATGAAATTTAGCATGATATGAATGTGATTTTTCCTTATCACTTGCAAACCAGCACTGTGCAATTGTGTGTCCTAATTTACCACAGTGGAAACATTCAATTTTCTTTTTCTGAATTGAAGGATTTCTATCATGAAGTTTCCTAGCAGTCATATCATCCTTCTCCATCAATTTACATTCATGCATCAGATGACCAAATTTATGACAATAATGGCATGACATTATCTTTTTAGATGCATGTGAATGTGTGTGAGAACTGTGATCAACATGCCCTAGTGAACCCTTTTTATTTTTTTTCTATTTTCCAATCTTTTTCTGATTTTTGTTATGTTTTTCGGTTTTCTGAACAATGGGATGTTTATCTTTCGAGGTGGTGGCTACATTTGAAGCTTTTACAAAAGATGTCATCAACTTGCTCTGAAATTCTTTCTTGTTAACATTATTGTAGCCCAGCCCTTCCTTCCTAGTGTTGATTTTTACACCTAGTAGCTTGTCTAGGTTTTTCTGCCCACTTACAAATTTTGACAAAGAATTGTTCAGATCATTTATTTCAGATTGAAGAGAAGAGACCTGATGTTCATAGTTGACTATATCTTCTTCACAGACCAGAATTTGTTGATGCATCACATCATTCAAAGTTTTAAGGGTATCAATTTCTGATTTCAGTTTGAGCTCATTTTGATTTTCATCAACAGATTTTCCTTTTTCAAATGTCAGCAATCTCTCTGACATGGTGGAGTTCAACTGTTTTAGTTTCTCAATTTCCTCCTTTAGACTAGTGTTCTCCTGCTCAAGTTTATTATCATCAAACAAAACATCAGTTAGGAAACTTGGATATTCTGATTTACAATTTTCAAAGTTTTCCTGAAACTTTAAGTTTGCAACACTAACAGACTTGAACTCTTCATTGATCAATCTGTTTTCATTCTCAAGACTGATTAGTTTTTGTTCAGATTCCTGACATTGTTTTCTGAGTTTAGTGTTTTCAGATTTAACATGATCAAGTTCTGATTGGATTCCATCTAGTTTCGACACTTGTCTTCTGAGTATTTCATTTTCAGTTTTCAGAATTTCAGGATTTTCAAGATTTTCAGTTCCAGAAATAGGATCCCCTGGACTTGTTAACTTCTTTATCAGACTTTTATTCTTCTTCCTCAATTTTTCATGGGAGTGTAACAGATTAGCATAGGCATCTTCCCAGTCATCTAAAGTGTAACTATCGAAAGGATTGATTACCTCTTCAGCATCTTCAAATTCATCTTGATCAGTGCTATGGTCGCTCTTATTAGCCATCAGGCAGCTGTCCTCATTCATCCTCTAAGCTAGCTTCAACTGATCCAGAATGTCCTTAGCGGACCTGCAGTCATAAAAACAAGAATGTAGAGCCTTGTCAGTAGTTTCTTTCATTAATTTTAAAACTTTCTGATTCTCTCCATTTCTTGATCTGTCACTTTTAGTCCATTTGGACTCTTCCTGTGGCAGTCTATGAGGACCATGTGAAATTAACTTCCATAGATCCGGATCCATTAAATTCACATAGTTATGTAGACTGCTAACCCATGAGTTAAAGTTAGAGCCATTGAAAACCGGTGGAGAACCTATTGATTAAATCGGTAAGCAGATTAATGCAACAGAGAGAAAATTCAGAAATGCACCAAAGGCAACAAGATCCTCTGCAGATCGTTGGATCTGTTCAGTCAGAGGCCTACGCTCTGATACCAATTGATAGAGTGCAAGGCCCGGATACAGAGGGGGGGTGAATGTATCCCTCTTCAAATATCGCCCAAATAAAACTCTAATGCTCAAGTATGCGGAATTAAAAGCAGTTGATGAAATGTGCTGAAAATGCTTAGAAGGAACTCAGCAAGAAAACACAAATCTATTAGCCCTCACACGCTCCTAAGCAAACATCTAAAGAGCGCAGCAGAGAAAATAACATATAAGGAAAAACAAACCACAAGTGAACACCGAGATTTTTTAGGTGGTTCGGTCCAAAGACCTACGTCCACCCCTCACTCCAAACCGGAGTGAGGCTTCCACTAGCTAGGCTAGAAACTGCAGACTCAGTCTGCAACAAATTGCTGCCACACAGCTTGACCAGGGGAACAACCTCCCCTCTTCCTCCCAACCGGAGGGACACCCCAAGTGACTCCCAGCCACTTGGAAACCAGAGACGCAAGTCTCTCTTCCTCCAGACCAGGAGAGAACACCTAGTCTTGCAACCCACAAGACCAGAACAGGAGGAGCAATCCTCCCTTCCTCCAAACCGGAGGGGAACCTAGAGACCTAAGTCTCTCTTCCTCTGAAACCCAGATGGAAGCACAGGTGACACCAAATCACCTGCAAACTAGAGGTCTCGGACCTCTCTTCCTCCTAACCGGAGGGAACCCGACCTCACACTAGAGAATCGGAAGAACAACTGGTGAATGGTTAAAAGGAAAAACAAAAACGCAGCAACAGAAAGTTGGAAAAATAAAATGCACAAAAGCTCTCGCAGGAGCTGGCTGGCCTGGATTTGATCCATGGTCCCGCAGGAACTGATTTTCAGTTGAGGCTTCCTTTGCTCTAGCTCTCTCTTCTTCTCACTCTTCTTTTTCTTCTCTTTCGCAGGCTCTCTCTCTGTCTCTTCTTTCTTCTTCTTCTGCTCACTGCCTTTCTGCAGCTCTATCTTCTATCTCGATCACTCTCTTCCTCTTTCTTATCTGATCTCACTTCTTCTTCCTTTTGATCCTCTTCTTCTCCAGATGGAGGCGACTTTGTATTTATAGCTGCAGCATTTAGGTCATTATCCTCGGATCACGTGCCAGGTGCCAACCTCGGATCACGTGCACTTCATAGTCTTTACGAATAGTACCTGTCACACAGACATAAGAAGATATCAGTTGGATGTATATACTTGGTTCAGGCTGTTAACAAGGTGTGTACAGGCAAGATGTAGCTTGAGTGTATAGACTTGAAGTTAACAATCGAGTATATAGGGTTGAAGGCCTAACAATAGAGTGTATAGACTTGAAGGTTAACTGAGTGTACAGACTTCGTGTGAAGGATATGCACATGTGCTGAAGTGTGTACAGTCTTCACAGAAGGATGTTCAGACTTTAACTTCTGAAGAGTATATACTCTGCTGAAGAACGTTCAGTTGATGTACAAGCCACAGGCTGTATAGACTTCATACAAGACACATGCTGTATAGACTTCGATGCAAAGGCTTAACAACGAGTGGGACTTGAATGCTTGGAAGGATGTATACACTTCATCTTTGAAGGGGATGCACATATGCTGAAGTGTGTATAGACTTGCTGATCAAAGGAACAGAATGTATAGACTTGGTTGAAGACAATGCAATGTATGGACTTTGATGAACATATGCATTGTATGGACTTAACGACCCAACCGATGTATAGACTTAGAAACAGCAATGAAGCAAGTGTGTACAATGTGAGAGAGTGTATAGACTTAGCCAACTTGAGACACTGTACAGACTATGATGCACAAGCAATGTATAGACTTCGTGATGCCAACAGACAATGACTGTGCAGACTTGTTTTAAACAATGCACGCTGTATAGACTTGCAATGCAAAGGCTGATGTATAGACTTGGTAGTCTGGGGGGTCGACCCATCAAAGAAAGGGGTCGACCCATGATGCATGGATGTATGGACTTGAAGATTCGAAGCCCCACAATGTTTAGACTTTAAGATGCATACGCCAAGGTTGTACATACTTGAAGAGACGATGCACTGTAGGCTGCCAGACTCTGTACAGACTTGCAGCTTGAGATGCTTACAGAGACGGAGCACTGTATAGACTTCAAGTCCAAGTGAGACAGTGGTTGTACAGACTTGGGAGGCTTGACACAGTGATGTACAGACATTGTGATGTATAGACTTAGGAGCATTTGCCAAGGCTGTACAGACTTCAGGCTGAACGTGTGTGCTGTGAACAATGTATAGACTTGGTGAGCTACAAAGCACAATATGTAGACTTGAAAAGGGAAAGGGCTGTGCAGACTTGAGCAATGCAAAGGCAATCGGATGTATAGACTTCATGATGAGTAGACATGCCAAAACAACTGAACCGTGTACAGGCTTGAACAAGCAAAGTCTGTACAGACTTGAAGATTCACGATGTATAGACTTTGGCAAGAGACTGGCTGTACCGACTTCAACACAGTTGCGATGTACAGGCTTTGACAAAGCAGCGTTGTACAGACTTGATGAAGCTTCAGATGAATGAATGTATAGACTTCCCAAACGAATGTACAGACTTCAGAAGATGAAGACTCTGTATAGACTTGAGTGCCTAAAACAGTGCTCTATACAGACTCGCCACCGACCAATGTATAGACTTGAAGAAGCTGAGTGAACAATGTATAGGCTTTGAACTCTGTACAGACTTGAAGACCCTGAGCCAATGTATAGACTTTGCCTTAAAAACGAATATATAGACTTTGAAATAGAAGTCAGGCAAGCGATGTGTAGACTTTGGTCAGAACGTAGGGAAATGTATGAATGTATAGACTTGGCCAGAACGTAGGGAAAGGCGCCAATGTGCAGACTTGATCATCCAGTAGTGTATAGACTTTGTTTCGAGCAACGTAGGTAAAAGAGACAATGTATAGACTTTGCACAGGAGTGCCTGAAGCGATGTACAGACTTGGTGAGCGCCAGGCAATGTACAGACTTGGAGAATGGCTTGAGACACAAGGACGCTGCTCGCTGTACAGACTTGAGGTTTCAACAGAATGATGTACAGACTTGGAAGGCTTTGAAGGCGATGTACAGACTTGGAAACCGATGTGAAGACTTGACAATGCAGGGACTTTGAACGAGTATGCTGGCAGTGAATAGACATTGAGATATGATGCATGAACAATGTGGCATTGTATAGACTTGCATATCTGGGGGGTCGACCCATCAGGAAAGGGGGGTCGACCCACTACTGTCCAGACAATGCTGAAAGGGTATAGCAGCATCACCCATTGAGCAGACTAACATCAAACAATCCAGATGAAATGCAATTATGAAATGCATCAACAACTATGAAATGCACCAATGCACACACCACACAGCCTCAGCCTGTCTGTTGGTTATGTAATTCAGATAAGATGTTCAATGAAACAAGTATGACTCATAGTGTTACCATCATCAAAATCAAAGGGACACAATAATCCTGAACATTGGTAAGCTCCTCCAAACCTTCGTACTCATCGGCGAGTTCTGGGTCGGCCTCGTAGTGGACAGTCACAAGCCCAGAAGGTGAAGATTCTCCAACCGCTAGGGCTAGTGTGGCACGAGTGGGACATTGGTTGGCGATATGGCCAAACCCATGACAGTGGAAACACTGCACCCGTGACCTACTGGTCTCTCCGATAAGAGGGCCCTTACCCTTATCCTCCCGACAGGGGTGTAGGCAATAGGGGTGGAGGTGTAGGTGCCGTGGGCAACAGGGGTGGGGGTGCCGGTGCCTGAGGGCGGGCAATGGGTGCCGGGGGTTGGGATGGAGGTTGATCTTGGGGTGGGGGAGGGCGAGGCCGCGGAGCGAAATGCTCCTGACGGGTGGGCTCCTGAGATCGAGCCATGGGGACCCGCTGAGGTGGGCCTAAAGAGTGACGGGGCTCGGTACTACGAAGAGGGGTGGGGCCCGACCGATGGCTAGGCTCGAACTCTCCCTCAAATTACTCCAACTCGAGAGAAACCTGATATGTCTCTTCCAACGTTTTGGCATTGCGGCGGAAAAGCTCATACTGATAGTGTGGCCGCAAACCACGTCGAAAGCGGGAAACGGGCATGGTGCACTCCTCCGTGACACCACATCGTAGAAAGTACTCATCAAATTCAGTGATGTATTCGGAGACGGACCGGTCTCCCTGGCTAAGACTCTGCCACCTATCGATGAGTCGCTGACGGTACGTGAGAGGAAGGTACTTTTGCCGAAGCTTAATCTTCATTTCACCCCATGTATCAATCGGGGGCTCTAGCCGCTGAAATAACAGGCTCTTTACATTCTTCCAATAGGTTTATGCCTGTCCCATGAGCTTCATGGTAGCAAATCAGATCCTTCGACGCTCCGACATATCATACCAATCGAAGTATCGGTCCATGCCGAACTCCCAATCTAAATAGACTTTCGGATCCAAAGACCCGTAAAAAATGGGAGGTCCGCTCGCACGGTCTTAAGCACCCTATCGTCCTCCTCATCTCTCTGTGGCTGAAGGCCACGACGGCATTGACCATACCCATCGTAGGCATTGTCGGACCCATAGTCCTCAAGACCAAGGTCACGGCGCGGTAGTTCGGGGACCCGAGGAGGGACGGGTGGACGAGCTTGTGGTGGCTGAGGAGCATGTGCGGGCGGGTCCTGGACCAAAAGGGCAGGCTAGGCCTGGGTTATGGGAATGGCTTGGCCTTGGGCAGCCTCCTGAGCAGGTGAGGGTGGGCCTTGGGCCACTCTAGGAGGGTCTCATTGTGACATCCTATACAACCGTCTGACCAGACCTTGGACGGATCTATAGGATGACTCCATCCGTTCCTCCATGGCATTAAACCGGCCATCTATGCGGTCCGAGAAGCTTTTAAAGGCGGCCTCGGATTGGCCCATCCGGGATACAAGGGCCATGATCGCCTCGTGCATGGCGTGAAGGTCTCTCGAGATGGTATCTCGCGGGTTGGCCATAGATGTAGGGTGATGGTATTGGGTACCTCGCCGAGTGGGCATGCAATGGACACGAGGACTAGGAGACACGGGCTAAGGCAAAGATGATGCACCTAGACCTAGCCAACATCCGGTATGTGGCGGAGGGTCGATCCGAAGATCTCCTCGACGCGAGTGTGAAGCCTTCCCGATAGGCGTAACCTAACGTTCGGGCGACACCTTTTAATATACCAGGTTATTGGGATGAAATGCGACCCAAAACACTTTTTTTTTTGTTTTAAAACAATGATGACCCTAAACTCGACTTAGACCGTGCAACCATGCAAAGACTTATGCGACGACTACCCTAGACTCAACTAGCTATGATACCAAAATTGATGCGGGACGGACCACGGACTCGAGACCAATGGATATGCGACCCTTGGACTCTAAGCAAGCTCGCGATCACCCCTAACGAGGGAAGCGTATGGACGTGCACAGTTGAGAAACCGGCAGTGAGCTAGGGTGGTCAACTCACAAATTCGTGCCCGGATCAGGTCACGGGACGGTCTCGCTCTCTCTCGCAGCAGCGGTGAATAATAATATATCGAGCTAACGGCCCTAACACATGCTCTCTAGCAGCGGCATAAACAAGCATATACGAATAAAGCAAATGCCGAGTAAAGGAGCGAACACGATACCTCCACACGCCTGGCGTGGGGAAGACGACCCCGGCCGATCTCGTACTCCCGGAACAATTACTACACAATAATTACAGCAATGTAATTTCACTGCCCACTCCACGCAGGGAGGTAATGGGAGACACAATGGGACCCGGGAGTAGCGGGTTCGGGTTGACGGGCAGCTTCTTGTGTAGCTTCGGCGGCACACGTACTCACGAGCGTGGGAGTCACGTGCTGGTCAGTGGGGCCGCATGGGACCGGGATGGCACCACTATGGTGGGGATGCCTGGAGGGACTCTCCCTGGGACGGTGGTACGCTTGTTCCCCTATTGGAGGCCGGGCGGCTCCGATCTTCACTTGTCGGAGTTGCTGCCTACGGATCTGAACTGCTGTTTCAGACCCGCGTGTCCCGACTAAATCCGCTGCTACGGTCACTCCTGGTGTCAGATCGATGCACAAGAGGTACCGTTGGAAAGCTAATGCAAAATCATTCAATCTGTGCCTAGAGAGAAAAAATTGACTATCCAAGATCTGGCCTTGACCGAATTTCCAAGCTGCTGACTGACAGGACCCGAAATCTCAGGACAGAAGCACTTTTTCCTGAAAGTTAGAATTGACCGTATTGTAGGCCTCTGATTCAGCAGTTGAGTTCTTCATGAAAGTGGTAGAGGGCGAAGAGAGGAAAACGGGGATATATGTTATGAAAGGTTTGGTGGTGATTTGACTGGGGAAAAGTATTTTCTACTACCGGGTGCTCGAATCTGGATAGCAGAGATAGAACTGAACTTGGGATATGAAGTGAACTTTTAGAAAATATGAATGAGATTCCAAATTTACAAGAAAATTTTTGGATGGTGGGGGTGGTGGAAAGAACATCCAATAAATTTGGGGATTCAAACAAAAATCAAGAAGAGGGTCAAAAGTGGGAAACTCAGAGTGGCTATAACACTGGACAGACTGCAGGCAGAATTGGTGGATTGGGAACCACGAAAATGGAAAATTATAAATCGGGGGATGGAATTTTTCTTCAATTTTTATGGGACTTGGGGAGGACGTCTAAAACGCACCCTGAAAATATCAGCTCCAGATGATGTCGGAGTTGGGAGCTAAAATTCCCGAAGTGAACCCCTATCCAGCAAAATAGAGACAACACTTCAGAACTTACTTCACGGCTGCTCGATGGCGGCACGAACGGCGGCGACGGCGGCAGAGATAGAAATCAGAGGTGGAGGGGCTGAGATAGAAGGGTTCTACACCCTAAAATGCTGAAGGAGGAAGAAGGAACCATGAGGAGAGAGGGGGGGCGCAGCTTGCTCCAACGCACACTAATTTTTCTTCTTCTCATTAATTCACACATGGAAATTACATGTCTTATATAATAAACAAAAAATGACCACTTATGCCCTCAGATCTACGGTTTGGGAAGGGTATACAAGGTATAGAACTAATTAGGTCTAATAGTTTTTAACAAAAAATTAAAATTACCCATAAAAGGGGGGGCGCCCCCTTGACCATGGACAAGGTAGGTGGCCTCCCTTTGACATTTTAACCCCTTTGTCCCCCCATGTGTTTAATTGACTAGTCAATCCATCTAGAAGGCCACCTAGGACTTTGACCAGCCCCACATAGCTTAGGTGGACCAATGGGAAGGAATGGGGGGCCCCTAGCTAGACCTACTACCAATTTGCATAAAAACCCAAACAACCCAAGGGAATGACACATTGGCTTATAAAGCCTTACAATTGCACATATACTTTCCCCAGGATATAAAAATAAACTAAAGGATACAAATGTAAAATAAAATGTTAATTCTCTTGCTCTGATGTCCCCGTCACCGAGTTCAATGAGTACTTTTTACGATGTGATGTCACGGAGGAAAGCTCCCTGACTGTTTCCCATTATCGGCGTGGTCTGCGGCCACACCTTCAGTATGTGCTTTTCCGCCGCAACATGGCCAAGTTGGAAGACGCGTACTAGATTTCCCTCGAGGTGGAGCAATTTGAGGTGGAGTTTACTCCTATCCCGCGCCGGGGGGTCACCTATTCGCGTGTGTCTGGTCCTCGGACCACGCCCTGTTCCTACACCCGGTGGCCTGTGGCCCACCCCCAGGAACCTCCTCGCTAGGACCTGGCTGCTCCTAGGTGTCCCCTCCCTCCGAGGGATCCTCCCCTTTGCTAGCAGGCACCCATCCCTGCCCCTAGAATTCCCCAGCCCGCCGTGCCGACTCGACCCCTACTTCGTACACCCCCAGTCTGTTTTGTGGACAAAGGTAAGGGGCCGATGGCCAGTGGAACAACCCCGGGAACCGGGACACATGGAACTTGCTATAGGTGTGGTAGAGTTGGCCACTATTCGGCCAGGTGTCCCACTCGGGAATCGCTTGTTATCTCTGACCCCTCTGCCAGCGACCCCACACCTGAGCTTGTGCCGATCAGTTATGAGGCTGATCAGGACTTAGCGGAGGAGTTCTTTGATGAACTAAAAGAGGGAGAGCCAGTTGATGTCCCAGGTACCCAACATCAGGGTGATGTATAGTTGGGTGTAGTCAGGTGCATCCTAACCCAGCCTTAGGTGAGCGATGACTGGCATCGTACCACCATCTTCTATACATTTTGTAGGCTGGGAGGAAAGGCCTGCAAGGTGATCATAGATAGCGGGAGTTGCATTTACGCTATCTCTATGGGCACTGTTAGACGCCTGGGTTTGATGCCCGTAGATCACCCCGCCCCTTACAGGGTATCTTGGGTGGATTCTACTTCCATCCCGGTCAGACTGCGATGTCTGGTGCCACTGCTGTTCCAGGCTTACCGTGATGAGACATGGTGTGATGTGTTACTTATGGAGGTGGGTAGCATTATCCTTGGTAGGCCTTGGCTCTTTGATCAGGATGCCACCCTTCAAGGTCTGTCGAACACCTGCACATTCGACCACGGGAGCCATATGATTACCCTCCAGCCCACCCATCCGAAGGATCCTTCTGTCTGAGGACCAGCCGGCCCCAGCTCTTCGACCGCTCCTAGTCAAGGGATGGTTGGTCCTTCCACCTCATCCTCGGCGTGGGCTACTACCGCTTCGAATGCTCCTAGCACAGGAGACCTCCCACCCCGGAGGTTAATGATGATTAGCCTGCGAGAGATGGAGCAAGAGGTGACCGGGGGTAGCCCTATCCTTGCTGTTGTTGTCCGAGGAGTGGAGGATGTCGCTCCTAGGTCTGATGATGAGCACCCCCCAGAGATAGCTGCGATCCTACAGGAGTTTTCTGATGTCTTCCCGGAAGACCTCCCTGAAGGCCTTCCACCTATGAGGGATATCCAGCATGAGATTGACCTCGTCCTGGGCTCATCCTTGCCCAACCTTCCCCATTGTAGGATAAGCCTCACGGACCATGCCGAACTTCAAAGGCAGGTCAAGGAGTTGATGAGTCGGGGATCTCTCAGGGACAGCAAGAGCCCTTGTGCTGCTCCCGCATTATTGGCCCCGAAGAAGGATGGCACATGGAGGATGTGCGTTGATAGCCGTGCGATCAACAAGATCATGGTGAAGTATCGTTTTCCCATTCCCCGGTTAGATGACTTGCTAGATATGATGTCGGGAGCCACTATCTTTTCAAAGATAGATCTTTGTAGTGGGTATCACCAGGTGCGGATCAGGCCTGGAGATGAATGGAAGACGCCATTTAAGACCAAGGATGGTCTCTATGAGTGGTTGGTTATGCCCTTCGGGCTTTCCAACACCCCTAGCACCTTCATGCGGTTGATGACCCAGGTCTTACGCCCCATGATAGGGGCTTCTTGGTCGTCTACTTTGACGACATTCTTATCTACAGCCGCACTAGGGAGGACCACTTAGACCACCTTAGGTAGGTCTGTGTCGTTTTAAGGCGAGAGAGCTTATTCGCCAACCCGAAGAAATGTGCCTTCATGTCTGATCAGATTACCTTCCTTAGGTTCATTATGTCTAGGGATGGAGTCTCCGTTGATCCGGAGAAGATTAGGGCCATCAGGGAGTGGCCCGAGCCCCGCACCCTCCATGATGTCCAGAGCTTCCATGGTTTAGCGACGTTCTATCGCTGCTTCATTCATGGCTTCTGTTCCATCACCGCCCCGATCACTGATTGCATAAAGAAGGGGGCATTCCTATGGACTAAGGCTACAGCCATAGCCTTTCAGGACATCAAGGAGCGTATGACCCAGGCACTTGTCCTTGCTCTACTAGATTTTTCTAAGGTGTTTGAGGGTACATGTGACGCTTATGGAGTGGGTATTGGTGGAGTGTTGAGCCAGGAGTCCCACCCCATTGCATTCTTTAGCGAGAAGCTTAATGATGCCTGCGTTATTCCACATATGATAAAGAATTTTACGCAGTTGTCCAGGCATTGAGGTATTGGAGGCACCATCTTTTGCACTAGGAATTTATCCTCTTTTCTGCTCATGAGGACTTACGATTCCTCCATACCCAGAAGAAGCTGAACGCTCACCACAGTCGTTGGGTGGAGTATCTCCAGGGGTACACCTTTGTGCTCAAGCACAAGGCAGTGGCGGAGAACAAGGTAGCCGATGCGCTAAGTCGGCGGATGATGATGTTGACCACCATGAGTGTAGAGGTGGTAGGCTTAGAGAGGCTGAAGGATGCTTATGTTGATTGTCCGAACTTTGGTCCAATCTATGCCATCCTTCAAGCCGGTCCCTCGCATGATTATAGCGAGTTTGTGCTTCAAGAGGGTCACCTATTCCGGGGTGACAAATTGTGCATCCCACGGACTTCTGTTCACGACTTCCTCACGTGGGAGATGCACGCAAGAGGTCTTGCTGGCCACTTCGACCGAAACAAGACCATAGAGGTGGTTGAGCATCGATTCTATTTGCCTAGCCTGAAGAGGGATGTTGCTCGTATCGTGGCCCAGTGCCGCACTTGTGCCATGGCCAAGCAAAGGAAGCAGAATATCGGCCTCTATACTCCCCTCCCCGTCCCAGATAGTCCATGGCAGGACATTAGCATGGACTTTGTGTTGGGATTGCTCCACACCCTCCGAAAGCACGACTCCATCTTTGTGGTTGTAGATAGGTTCTCAAAGATGGCATTATTCATTCCATGCTTCAAAACTTTGGATGCCTCTAAGGTTGCCCATCTATTCTTTTTACACTGTGTCTCCAGGTTCGGACTCCCACGCACTATAGTGTCTGATAGGGATGTGCGCTTCGCTAGCTATTTTAGGAAAACCCTATGGCACATGATGGGCACCCAATTGAAATTCTCCACTACATATCACCCCCAGACTGATGGTCAGACTGAGGTTGTCAATAGGAGTTAGGGGGATCTTCTTAGGTGTCTGGTCCGAAATCGAGTCAGGGATTGGGATTTGGTCTTACCCTTAGTAGAGTTTGCCTACAACGATTTGATCAATAGGCCTACAGCCATGAGCCCCTTTGAGATTGTCACTGGCCATAGACCTAGGAAGCCCATAGACCTAGTTCCATCTCCAATCTAGTCCCATGTGTCTGAGTCAGCCGAGTCCTTTTCCAATCATATTAGACAGTTGCATGAGCATGTGCGTCGTCACATTGAGTCCAGCAATGCACGATACAAAGAATTGGCTAATGCCCACAGGCACCACCATGAGTTTCAGGAGGGCGATTATGTCATGATTAAGGTCAGACCTGAACGGTTCCCCTCGAGAGCCATGAAGAAGTTGCACGCTCGCAGTGTCGGTCCATTTCGGGTAGTGAGGCGAGTCGGATCAAATGCATATGTTGTGGACTTGCCAGAGGATTACGGGATCAGCTCCACTTTCAACATCTCAGATCTCGTCGCTTACAGGGACCCAGCAGTGATACCCAGTGAGCCGTTTGAGCTGTCTCCACCCCTTTTGCGTGACACCACCTCAAAGCGTCCACCTCCAGCCTTGTTACCTCAGCAGCGTGAGCAGATAGACCATATACTGGACGAGTAGGTAACGACTACTCGAGGTGGAGTGTATCAGCGCTACTGAGTGCAATGAAGGGGATGGCCCGTGTCCGATGACACTTGGATCACCCGGGACGAGCTACAGAGGATAGATCCGGATCTGCTGGATCGATACCAGAGTGACCAGGACCCCTACTCGACGGGGTTGAGCTTCTCCCACCCGGGGAGAATTGGTGAGGACACCAGAGCTAGAGTACGGCTCGACTCAGCGAGCCGCCGATACCAAACACGTAGCACCACTCGGTCGACGCCGACGTCTTTATGGCTGGGGGACAATCTGGAGTCTCCACCGGAGCCTTGATACTTTAGTACATATTTTTATACGTATTTGGTTGTATTTGGTGTGTATTTGGTATATATTTGGGTTGTATTTTAGTTTGTATTATTTTGGGTTTCATATTGGGTCAATGGGAGAATATTGACCAAGTATGTTATATTTTTGATTTTTTTTAGTCCAAGGGGAGATTAATATGGTCTAAGGGGATTAAAATAACAAAGCCCCTTATTTTGACTTGGAGAGAGGGGCGCCCTCTTGTTTGTCCCCATGTGGGGATTTGTTTAGTGTTTTTATTCTCCCTTCCCCTTTATGCCCATTTGACCAAGGGTATTAGAGGTCACTTGTCCTAGGTCTAGGGTTTAGTATTTAATGTCTCTTGTGTCATTTGGACAAAAATTAATGAAGAACTTATGTGAAAATTGCCTTGGGCGCACCCCCCCTCTCTCCCCCTTGTTCTTGTTCTTCTTCTTCCTCCTCCTTGCTACATCAGATCTAGGGCTGAAACCCTATTATTTCTAAGTGATCTTCCTCTCCTTCTCTTCCTCTGTATGCTGTAATCGATCACCGCCGCCACCGCCTTCATTCGTGCCGCCATCAAGCCACCACAACCCGGCTTCCACCTTGCTGTCCTAAATTTTGGGATTCCAAGATAGCAGCTTAGTAAAAAGGTTGGTACTTGAGATCCGACCGTCGGATCGTCCTCATCTTTTGAGGGCGTCTTCCCCCAGTTCTCCTTCAATCCTAGTTTAAATTTCACGCCGATTAGGTTTTGTTTGCCCCTTCTCCCAGTCTTTTGATTTCCCCTCTCACAGTCTGCCTGTGTGCAGATCTGCGAGGTAGTCTTTTGGTAGCCAAGTTTTCTGCCCCCTTAGACGTTGTCAGAAAAATACAAAAAAAATATGGCGTGATCACCTCTTTCCCCCCTCTCTCCATAAAAATCCCCAAGCCATAAATCCACCATTTGATTTTCGGTCAAACCCCATAAACAGGCAGATCCCATTCTGCCCTGTTTGTTCTATGTTCCGGGATAGAAACCACAACAAGCTTGCAGAGGTTTTAATTTTTTAAGCAACCGTTGGGCGGACTTGAATTTCCAATATGTCGAAGCCCTTCAAGTCCTCTTTCCAACGGCGCTAATGTCACCCCAATCCGACATCGGATCTGGTCGTGCCTGCCATTCTCGTGGAAGCGCGCATTCCTGCTCCGAGCCATGCCAGTAAAAAGGGGTTGCTGCATAAATCCCAGAAAAATACGCCGGAGTACTTACATCGACCGCCACTCCCGAGGATTGACCAAGGACCCTCTGCCAACGTCTCGGTGAACCGCCGCCTTCAGAAGCTCGCCCGAGGCTGACGTCCCTTTGGATGTCCTTGTTCGCTGTCCTGCCGGCCAGCAAATCACAAAATCGGAGCCGCTACCCGTCACCGCCCGGAACCCGCCGACTTGCTGCCCGCCAACCCAAGTTCGGTGCTCCCGGTGCCATTGTGTAGCCCTTTACCTCCCTGCGTGGAGTGGGCCATAAAATCTTTGCTGTAACTAAATTTTTACCATTGTACTGGGAGTTACGGAACTTGGCCTAGATGTCTTCCCCACGTCCCGAGCATGGAGGTACATTCGCCTCTGTACTTTGTCTTACTTGCTTAGCTAGTATAAGTTCTTAATGCTGCTGCATGTGAGTTAGTAATTTCTTAGCTAGTTAAAATTTAGTCACCGCTGTGAGTTATGAGTGCGAGACCCTTCCCGTGACTCATTCCGAGCACCAGAGTGAGCTGACCACCCAAGACTCAAAGCCGGTTTCTCAACCGTGCAGATCGTCATGTTTCCCTCGCTCGGAACTATTGTGAGTTTAGCGCTTCTTGTGTGGGACATGTCCGCCTCTTCTGGAGCTCTTAGGTGTCACGTTGTTGTGTTGTTGCTAGTCGCGTCGTTTATTTAGTCACGTCGTCTAATAAAGTCCAAGGTTCGCGTCTAGCCCGAGTCGAGTCCCATTGTCATCCCGCATCATAATGCAGTAACAACAGTGCTATACCAAAGCAAAGCAGTAATAAAGCAGGAGTAGAGACGATAGAAATAAATAGGAAAGTTGTAACACAGAAACAGAGTAGCCAAAGGAACCTCGGCCCTCTAAACTACTCCAAACAGTAATAGAAAGGTGAACCCCGATCTCACAAAGTCAGGCGTTACCAATCCATTGTCAAATCACGAACCCTATCGTGAAAAGCCTACCAAAACAGGTAAAGGCCTACCAAAGGCCTACACAGTCAAAGGCACAAGACATACACGAACTCACTATCGTGTACGCTACAAAGAACCCGTAACCTCTAGTGAAGCCAAGCACAGGCTACTCGGAAAAGTCACGAAAACACAAGTCATCGTGTCATGTGATAGAAGCACCTCCTCACTAGAAGAATAGCCAGATGCGTTCACTGACGTCTTACACTGCGCCTCAAGTATCTCTTGCACGCCTAGAATGGCGGTAACCGAGACACTCAATAGGAACTAAGTACCATGTAACGTGTGACTAGTCAGGGTAACACCCGTTGGCGCTCGTCCAAACGCCCCTGACCACGTGTGCACATACAAGCCCAATGCCTTGAGCCAGGCCTCAAGCTAGTTTTTCCCCCCAGTAGGACGCTACCGCAAAGCAAGGGGGCCCACGGAAACTAGCCTAAAAACATTCAACCGGGAACTACGCCGCCACTACTCCCAGGTGGTCCGGCACACAGGAAAGTGTCATCATGCTATGACTAGTGGAGGTTCACTAGACACAGAGACTCAAAACAGTGAACACCGGAGTACAGACAGGGTAAGCACACACCTGTCACACGTACTACGGAGCATAATGTAGTATACAACTGCTATCAGACTCAGGACAGTCAACTAGACTTGCTGATAACGATCCTTGAGTCGTGAGACTCGGGTCAAGATCGTCGCACATCACCAACACACTTTTAATCAGCCTAGTCCCTAAGTCAAAATCCATGAGAAAC
Organism: Amorphophallus konjac; assembly: GCA_022559845.1. NCBI lineage: Eukaryota > Viridiplantae > Streptophyta > Magnoliopsida > Alismatales > Araceae > Amorphophallus > Amorphophallus konjac. Next base: position 137,085,985 of record CM040127.1, on the reverse strand, counting down.
ACATCAACGATGAGTCCTCGGCCTCCGAGCCACACAACGGACTCACAATTCACGAAACACAGAACATGAGGGATTACCAAAGCCCTCGAACCACATGGCATGCACATTGAGGTAAGATAGCACCTCCAAGCGCCCAAAACCATGTCTCGATCCTCACCGGATGGACGAGACACTCACGAGGTCACGTGTCAACTATTGGGTCACAACCGGGTTGACCAGAAATCATAATGACCCTCGAATAACACGAAACACTTCTTGGTATATTGGCCCTCTCAGACACCCTATAACACGGTCACGGCCCTCATAGGTGGTCCAAGACATCCACGGAACAATGGGCTAACCAAGGGGTCAAATCCACAATAATTGGAAAGAAAACTATAGAATAGGGCAAGTCGACTCTCAACACCAGTGGTTTAACTCACAGCCCTAACCAAATCATAATCATCCCCAAAGCCTTGATCACATGATTGCGATCGTACCCTGGGTCACGATGATCTATAGACATGGTAAAAGACACACGTCGCAATCACATCATTAATGTGCCACCCATCTGGGTCGCGATGATAATCACGGCCACAGCCTTGGGCGCAATGACACATAAACTCAGTACAAACATGCATCGCGATGAACCTGAGACGTGGCACTCTCTTAGGTCGTGATGATAAACGCGACCAGAACCTCAAACGCGACCAGAACCTCAAACGCGATAACACATAGATGTGCCCCTCACCTGGGTCACATTAACAACGGATCGCGCCCATCACATGGGTCACGTTAAATAGGATCATGCCCATAACCTAGGTCACGTTCTTAACCACCTAACTATTCATCTCCTTCATGAGACACGGTGTATCGTTGTAGCATGTTCCATTGATAACGCTGCATACACGACCGGCGCGTTCTCGTAATGGAGCGCAACATAGAAAATCCACACGAAAACCCATTTTCCATGCCCTAACCGTCGCCAGAACGACGGGGAAAGAATCAAAATAACATTGCCGACCTTCCACAAGCCGGAAGGGATCAAACCATGCTCAAAAACACAAGAAGCAGGCGATTCCCACGACTCGACCCAAAATGACTCACAAGGACAGCCGGGCTCATACCAGCTCTGATTCTCAACCAAATGCAATAAAATTGGCGGGAAAAGAATTCCAACATGCTAGGGGTTCAAATGAAACCATTTAAGCTACAAACCGTCGCCTAGAACGGCAAACACGGCTCATACCTCGCGAACATGCTTTTACCCTAAACGAAGCAAAACCCACTCAAACTCACACCGTTCAGCTCCAAATTGCAAGGGAACACAGGAAAAGAGTAGGGCATCTGTCCCCCTACCTCCACCGAAGATCTCGCGATCCGAAACGGCCAATCCTCGCCAAAAATGATCACACGAATCCACGCTGTGACACTTTGAATCCACCGAGGGATCGCGCCATGCCACGCTCCATTCTTCACGCCATCACGCTCCATGTCAGCTCCACGCCATCACCGCCTCACCCAACTCCACACCAGTCGCACGCTCGGGGGAGAGGAGAAGAGAGGAGAGAGACTAGAGGGAGAGAAAGTGAGAGACATGAGGGAAGAGAGAGGAGGGAGGAGGGTTAAGAAGAAAAAGAAAATAGGAAAATTAGCAATTTTCCTAAAATCCAATTTTTGGCACGAAATTTTGTAAATTCAGAAAAATACGAAAAAATAGTCTTCACGATCCTTAGAACGAGCACAATGCACCTGTAGCATCCTTGAGTCGCAAAACTCAACGGTCAACTCTCCACAGTGTTCCGTAAGTCATATGAGGAAAAAACTCGAGTGGATCATAAAACACGTATCAGGACCCACGAAAGCAATCCAAAAGCTCTCCGATTCCAATCTGAAGAATCCAGGATATTACAGTCCTCCCCCTTAAAGGAATTTTTTCCTCAAAATTCAGGGAGCTAACAAGTGAACAAGGGAAGAATAAACCCAAACATTGGCCATGCTCTCTAAGCATCAGCCAAACCTCGAACACAAAGCACGATAACATGATTCTCGAAAAACATAATTCTGAGGAACACTGCCAGACCACAATCATAGGCGCACGCTCTGGATCTCAAGGCACATCGATCCACAGAACGAGCATGGCACACAAGTGAACACAAGTCTGACACCTCCGAAACAGGGCAACATCGCTATTGTCTCATAGGGAAAGGAGACACGACCCATGCCATGAAAACAGCCTCTGTTAAATACACATCAGACACAACAAGCATCAGGTTAGATAAGGGAACACAGTCCTCTCAGCTGACAGCTCCAGATCATCGGCTTCGGTACCAAGAACAACCACAAACACTGGCACACAGAACGCCAACGATAACATTGGACCACAAGCACAATTAAGTCAGTCCTCACTCAAACATTACATCTGATTTGAGTCACATGCCAACTCTACCACAACAGAAGAGTACAGCAAAATCAACCGACAAGACCTCGGTCCACACAAATGCCAAATCAGACCCACAGGGAACTCCTCCCAAGCTAAACACAACCACCACCACCACAACAACAACAACAACACCTGCAGAATCCCGGCTCCGTTCTTTACACAGAACCACGGGATACAACTGCAAGCTGGGTCACACCATGGCATAATTACATCTAGACACACGGCTAAAATGTACTAGCCATTCGCAGGTTACCAACAAGGACCCACAACAACAATCTTAGAAAATGCATCTCGAGGATCACGATCACGTCCCGAGAGCATAACTCCCAAGAAAAATAGAAGAAAAAAGGGTACTCAACCAGCAGATACGCTGACAAATTTTCTCAATCCTCAAACATGGCAGTGCCAACACCCACAAAACTTCAAGCAACGGCACGACAACCAACAACATCAAGGCACACATAGCCAAGACGATGCTACACTGAGGAAACAATCCTCTCGGCCGGCCAGAATCTTCCAACCAACGATCCTCGACCTGTGGGTTATGAGCCCACACGCTTCCGCTGCGCACTCAAACAACGCACACATGCATCACAAATAACTCGGCATCCACATCTCAGCACACACTCGGTGCCATCACAATTCATGAAACTGCAATGTACCATGCCTCGAGTACCGATCCTACTAACAGTCGATTACAAGTCGCCATAGTGCAAAGCATGAAGAGCACCAGCCATAAAGAACGCTAATCTCAACTTATCCTCTCATCTTGGAACGATAACTGAACCTTCACAACACAACAGCCACCAAACACGGCACGTCGAACACGGTGCACAACGACCCCTAACTCACAAACTGGGTCCAAAGCCAAGCCATCGCCGAACTAGCGCAGATCAGGTTCAGAACTAGCACAGTCCACACATAGGCAGACACAGGACAAAGGCGTCACTAAGACATCACTTCTAAGGCTTACCTCGAAAAGATGCCACAAGATAGGATGAGAAAGATCAAGCTCGACTAACAATAGCTCACCAGGAAGGAAAATCCTAGGTTTGCCAGAGCATTCTCTCAAACAAGGCATCCAATCGACCACCACAACACAACCATAACACCTCAAGGGCTGAACAAATCTCAAGCTTGGACGGCCAAAATAACATAAGAATGTGCACGACCATCACACCAATGACAGTTCCAAACAGTCACCTGAACAAATCACAGAAAAATCTTGAACACTGCATTACAGATTCATGCCTACCGGTGAACTCTGCCAAGTACAACATAACCGAGGCAAACACCATGACAAAAGAAAAGCACCCCATCAGAATCTGATGAGAGCAAAACCATCTCACACAGTGCCAACACAACACGCACAAGACCACACGTGAAAGCAAAGCGATAAACAATCACAAAACCAATGCCATCTTTCGACTCTACTGGACCTTAAGGACTCTGAGCACTACGATATCTCGAATTTCCATGTACTTCACAAACAAAAGCTCAGCTAGCTCAGAAAAATTCCGAACAACTCTGAACTCTGCCCTGATAGCAACTATAGCAACCCAGACTCCGGATACCGGGTAAACCCGATATCACTTGGAACCTGCGAGGCCTCCCAAGAGCGGAAAAGCTCCGAAGGGATAGAAAGGTGTGTGAGAGTACATTGAACCTCTAGATAAAGCAGTAAGCAATTAAATTTCAATGATCAGGATTGCTAAAATAGCAGAAATAATATTACATTTTCAATAACAATTAAAACTAATAGAGTCCAGTCCAAAGAAAGACAAGTACAATCCAACAGAAAAAGGGAAACGTACCCTCAAGTCAGGGGAAGCCCGACACTAGGAAATGCTGGCAACATAGAACTACCGCACAGCGGAACCTCCAGCCACGAGGCAGAACAGCTACACCTGAAAAGTCAGGGTTGAGCCTCGTGTCACTGGCTCAGTAGGGATCCCGCAGAACCCTACCACAAAACAACGCAGTAACAACAGTGCTATACTAAAGCAAAGTAGTAATAAAGAAGGAGTAGAAATGACAGAAGTAAAGAGCAAAGCAATAACACGGAAACACGATAGTCGAAGGAACCTCGACTCTCTAAACTACTCCAAACAATAACAGAAAGGCGAACCCCGATCTCACAATGTCTGGCGTTATCGATCCATTGTCAAATCACGAACCCTATCGTGAAAAGCCTACCAAAATAGGTAAAGGCCTACCAAAGACCTACACAGTCAAAAGCACAAGACATACACGAACTCACTGTCGTGCACGCTACAAAGAACCTATAACCTTGAGTGAAGCCAAGCACAGGCTACTCAGAAAAGTCACGAAAACACAAGTCATCATGTCATGTGACAGAAGCACCTCCTCACTAGAAGAACAGTCAGATCCGTCCACTGACGTCTTACACTGCGCCTCAAGTATCTCCCACATACCTAGAACGGCGGTAATCGAGACACTCAACAGGAACCAAGCACCAAGTAATGAGTGACTAGTCAGGGTCATGCCCGTCGGCGCTCGTCCAAACGCCCCTGACCACGTGTGCACACACAAGCCCAATGCCTTGATCCAGGCCACTAGCTAGTTTTCCCCCCAGTAGGATGCTACTGCAAAGCAAGGGGACCCACAGAAACTAGCCTAAAAACGGTCAACCGAGAACTGCCCCGCCACCACTCCCAGGTGGGCTGACACATAGAAAAGTGTCATCAGGCTATGACTAGTGGAGGTTTGCTAGACACAAAGACTTAAAACAGCAAACACTAGAGTACAGACAAGGTAAACACACACCTGTCGCACGTACTACAGAGCACAATGTAGTATACAACTGCTATCAGACTCAGGATAGTCAACTAGACTTGCTGATAACGATCCTTGAGTCGTGAGACTCGGGTCAAGATCGTCGCACATCTTAGTAACACGCTGTTAATCAGCCTAGTCCCTAAGCCAAAATCCACAAGAAACACATCAACGATGAGTCCTCGGCCTCTGAGCCACACAACGGACTCACAATTCATGAAACACGGAACACGAGGGATTACCAAAGCTCTCCAGCCACATGGTACACAAATCGAGGTAAGATAACACCTCTGAGTGCACAAAACTATGTCTCGATCCTCATAGGATAGACGAGACACTCACGAGGTCACGTGTTAACCACAGGGTCATAACTGGGTTGACCAGAAACCATAATGACCCTCGAATAACATGAAACACTGCTCGGTATAATGGCCCTCTCAGACACCCTATAACACGGTCACGGCCCTCATAGGACGTCCAAGAAATCCACAGAACAATGGGCTAACCAAGGGGTCAAAGCCACAATAACCGGAAAGAACACTATAGAATAGGGCAAGTCAACTCTCAACCCCAGTGGTTCGACTCACAACCCTAACAAAATCATAATCATCCCCAAAGCCTTGATCACATGATCACAGTCGTACCCTGGGTCGCGATGATCCATAGACGCGGTAAAAGACGCGTCGAAATCACATAATTAACGTGCCACCCACCTGGGTCACGATGATAATCACGGTCACAGCCTTGGGCGTGATGACACATAAACACGGTACAAACACGCGTCGTGATGAACCAGAGACGCGGCATGTTGGGTTTGCTGCGCTCCCTCTTTGTCCTTGGTGATGGTTTTGATGATAACAATATATTGTGTGTAAGTATTGTGAAAAATGCTTATTGATCATTCTGGAGCTTAATGTTAATATCTTGTTTTATAGGTTTAGATGCTAGATACATATTTTGTTTAGATGCAATATGTGCTTTGAAGAGTCGACCTCATTATGCTGAAGAGTCGACCTCATTATACTATGGGTTTGACTTCAATGAACTGTGGAGTCGACCTCCCTACTCAAGGAGTCTACCCTTTCATTACATACATCGACCTATGTTTGACATGCTCAGACCTTCATGTGAATCTTGTTCATAGTGTCTTGATTGGGGTTGAAAGCCATTTCATGTTTTTGGACTTATATTAACTGCATTTCAATGTGGCAAGATTGGCTTTATTGCATATGACTTCATACTTACTTTTCATGATTATTTAGTGATAGTGGTTTGCAATACCGTGTTCAATTTCCTTCTAAATAAACCCAAGTTTGGGTGTTGGTTTTATGACCCTTCTTGCATGCTATTATGTTGGCTAATTCATTTTCTCAATTGGGGTTGAAGTTCCCTTGATGTGGTTCAGATTGCATTGGACTGCTATGCATTGGACTGCTAAGGCAATTTTTTCGTTCTCCTTGGGATGGGTCGACCCCGTGGGTCGACCCCTGGCTCTTTGAGCCTTGGTTCTTGCTTTGTTGTTCAGCTGGTCTTTTAATGTTAAGTCATGGGTTGTTCATGCAGAAATTGATTTAAGTTTGGTTGTGACTCATGCACCTTTTTCCTATGTTTGTTGATTGAACATGATAAAATATGGATTTGTGTTTACTCATATTGTTTGTGAATGAGTTAAGTTCAGATTGCTTTTGATTGTGCTTGAATTAATTGGACTGAACTTGTAAGGTTCTAGATTGATCTTGAAATCTTGGACTGATCTTAACATTCCTGAACTAAATATGGATTTCATGTGTGCTATGATTTTGAGGTTGGATATGGGTTCCATGTTGGTTTCAATGCATGTTAATGCACATGGGTTAATAGGGTTGTGAGAGTTTGAAGAGGTAAGAACATGAATGAGGTTTCCAGTTTTTCAAAGAAGGATTTATGCATATGACAAATGGCATACTCATATTGAGTTGGACTGAATTTGCTTGACCTATATTAGTATTGAGTTTTCCATGCTGAATCAATTTTGATATGTGAAGAACATGGATTGGAAATATGTGTATCACCTGTGCTTGTGGCTGCAATTCTTCATAATTCCACTGCAGGTTGATGAGTTAGTCATGTGTGTAAGAATAGCTTCTTCATGCATGAATCTATCTTTATGTTTTATATATGTGCACCGACCTTGCCTATTTGTGCACCGACCTTATCTATAGGTTCTTCACTATATGCACCGACCTGCCTTTGAATGTGCACCGACCTGGTCTTTGTTGTTTTACAAACATGCACTGACCCTATCTATAGATTCTACATAGTGTGCACCGACCGTGTTTGCCTCTTTACAAACTTTCACCGACCTTATAGGTTCTACATTGTGTGCACCGTGCACCGACCTGTCCTTATGTTTCATAAAAGTGCACCGACCTTAGCTATAGGTTCTACATTGTGTGCACCGACCTATCTTTGTCATTTCATGAATGTGCACCGACCCATCTTACTGTTCCATAAATGTGCACCGATCGTCCTTGCCTGATTCTATAGATGTGCATCGACCGTCTTTGCTGTTTTACATAGATGCACCGACCTGTCCCTATGTGTTCCAAAATGTGCATTGACTTGTTTTCTACAAGGACATAATGTCTACCAAAAAGAGTCGACTATGTTAGTCGACTCTTCTGGCCTGGGCTTGGGCGTTTCACGCAGATAGTACTTCTTGAAAAGTGGGTCTACTCTAAGAGTCGACATTTGCCCAGTCGGATCCAGATCGTGTTTTCCAGGTTGATTACAAAATGCCTATTTTGTGGTCTGAATGGATTGCTCTTTTACCACATTACCCTTAGGGTTCCTACACATGTCTAAGGGTTGTATTGAGAGGTTTTTTGAAAGGGCTAACGTGGTCTTTTGTTCATCTATTTGCTGCCCTCTATATGTCCCGTGATCTCCATCGATGAAAAAATCCCTAGGGCTAAATGTTTGCTATTCTTCGCAGGAAAGAAGAGGAGGGTGACACAATTACTTGGAGAAGGAAGAGGAAGATCAGGAGGATGCCATCAGCGAGCTTTTCCCTGCCAATCTGATCCTATTCCTGAACATCATTGCTGAACATTCCACCTGGGCGGCTTTGCAGTTTCTGCTGGCTTCCACTCTGCGGACAAATACTTCCAGTGCAGCCATCCATCTCATCTACGGGTTTCACTGTGGATTGAGGGGGATTTCTTCTTCTCTCATTTACATCCTTTTACTTGAGCATAGATTAATATTTTGGGAGGTCATTATATATCCTTTTATTACGTCAAACTTGGAATATTATTGTGTGTGGCGGAGCTGCGTCTCCCAGTGTGTGGATCTAGTGCGGGGCAAGTTTCCCAGAGTTTGTGAGTGTAGACGGAGCTGCGTCTCCGTGTGGTTTTTACATCCGGGGGGTGTTCCCCGACTGCGAGTGCGTGTGTTGCCGTGGCAGCGTCTTGGGGCCAGGCCCCGTGTGTGCATTACTGCGGAAGCAGCATGTGTGGTGTTGGGGTTCGTCCCTATGTTGCTACATTTTGTAGCGTGTAGTGAAGCCTCACTGGGGTTCGGTGAGGGGTGGACGTAGGGAGCACGTCGTGGTCCCGAACCACCTAAAAATCTCTATGTTGCATGTGGCTTGCCCGTGTGATTGTCCATTTCATCTACCTCCTTTCACAGGTCATTTGATAGGTTTTTATTCACTTCACCTCTACACATCGCTTCATTCGCTATCTGTGTTAGCCTTAAATTTAATCATTCTTGGCATTGATAATCCGTGTGAGATCGGAAAGATCGAGTGAACCTAAATCTCACTTCAGTTTAGGCTTATCAATGTAGTTAATTTTATTTCCACTATGTTTTGTCTAGAAAGTTATTAAAATCCGTCATCTCAACTGGGGGATAATTCAACCCCCCTTCTTGTCCGCCATCTATTCTGGGCCAACACGGCACTCTCTTAGGTCGCGATGATAAACACGACCAGAACCTCAAACGCGATAACACATAGACGCGCCCCGCACCTGGGTCGCATTAATAGTGGATCGCGCCCATCACAAGGGTCGCGTTAAACAGGATCATGCCCATAACCTTGGTCGCGTTCCTAACCGCCTAACTATTCATCTCCTTCACGAGACGCGGTGTATTGTTGTAGCACGTTCCACTGATAATGCGGCATACATGACCGGCACGTTCTCATCATGGAGCGAAACACGAAAAATCCACACGAAAACCAATTTTCCATGCCCCAATTGTCGCCAGAATAACGGGGAAACAATCAAAATCACATTGCCGACCTTCCATAAGCCGGAAGGGATCAAACCATTCCCAAAAACATAAGAAACGGGTGATTCTCACGAATCGACCCAAAATGACTCACAAGGACAATTGGGCTCATACCACCTCCGATTCTCAACCAAATGCAATAAAATTGGCGAGAAAAGAATCCCAACATGACAGGGGTTCAAATGAAACCATTTAAGTTACAAACTGTCGCCTAGAAAGGTAAACGCAGCTCACACCTCCCAAACATGCTTTCGCCCTAAGCGAAGTAAAACCCGCTCAAACTCACACCATTCGGCTCCAAATTGTGAGGGAACACAGGAAAAGAGTAGGGCATCTGTCCCCCTGCCTCCACTGAAGATCTTGTGAGTCAAAATGGCCAATCCTCGCTAAAAACGATTACATGAACCCACACCGTGACACTTTGAATCCACTGAGGGATCACGCCAAACCACGCTCCATTCTTCACGCCATCACGCTCCATGTCAGCTCCACGCCATCACTGCCTCACCCAACTCCACACCAGTCGCGCGCCCGGGGGAGAGGAGAAGAGAGGAGAGAGAATGGAGGGAGAGAAAGTGAGAGACGTGAGGGAAGAGAGAGGAGAGAAGAGGGTCAAGAAGAAAAAGAAAATAGGAAAGTTAGCAATTTTCCTAAAATCTGATTTTCGGCACAAAATTTCAGAAATTCAAAAAAATATGAAAAAATAGTCTTCGCGATCCTCAGAACGAGCATAACGCACCTATAGCGTCCTTGGGTCACAAAACTCAACGGTCAATTCTCCACAAGGTTCCGCAAGTTATACAAGGGAAAAACCCGAGTGGATCGTAATGTTGGGTTAGGTGCTATGTATTCAGAGGGGGGGGTGAATGAATATACCCTTTAAAAACTTTTGCCCAATTAAAATTTAATGCTCACTAGAAAGCTAACAAGACACAATTAGACAACCTGAAAGAAACTAAATTAGTCTTCTGTTGAACCAGGACTCAAATAGGTGGAACGCACCTAATCATTCACCTAGCAGAAGCAACAATAGCTAGAGGAATCAAATCACAGTCAAACATATAGTGTGCGCAGCAATGACATGAACACATATAGAAAATCAAACCATATCGACCCTATGCATTCATCTAGCGGCAAACACACAAAGAGATTAAACCACTGCACAATGATTTTTAGGTGGTTCGGTCGTGCAGACCTACATCCACCCCACACTCAAACCCGAGTGTAGATTCCGCTGACTCACAGCTTGAACAGCTGGGCATCACAGCTTGCCATACAATCCGCTGAGCCTCACAATTTGCTGTCCGAGGAATCCTCCTCACCTGCTGAGCCTCAAAGCTTGCTCCGCTGGGCAATACAGCTTATCCGTCCAGTGGAATCCTCCACTGCAAATGCTGAGCAACACAGCTTGCTCCGCTGACGAACAGCTTGAAGAAATGTATAAAAGGAAAACGAAAACAAGGAACTACAGCAACGAAAATCTGTAAACAATGAAGCACAAATATGGCTCACAAGGAGCTGACTGGATTGGATTTGATCCAACTTCCAGTGGAGACAGATTATCTGATGGAGTCTTCTCTCTTCTCAACTCACGAGCTCTCTTCCTCTTTCCTTTTCTTCTTCTTCTCTGCTCTCAATCTCTCACTCTCTTTTTCTTTATCTTCACACTCTATCTTCTTCTCTCTTTTTCTTCTTCTCTGTTTTTCTTCTCGGAGGATCTCGGTGGCTCTCTGCTGCTTCAGACCTTCAGTCTCACTGTATAGAATTTCCACTTGATTGAGCTACTTTCATCTGAAGAAGAAAGCTCATATATATAGCAGCAGCAGAGTGGATAGGGTCGTGTGGCTTCCACATTTCCCGTCCAAGGAATTTTGCCAGAACCGAGGCATTTTGACCACCTGGCAGCATCCTGACTGGGCTGCATTCCACGTGTCATCATCTGGTCACTCCCCTTATCCTCGGATCACGTGCCCAGTCGTCAGTCTCTGCAAGGAATCCCTGTCAGACAGACAGAATAGAAACTTATCAATTTTGTGTCGACACCTTGTACAGACTTCATAGTATGCACAATGCAGTGTATAGACTTTCCAATGTCTAGACTTTGCAAGGCGACAGGAATGTATGGACTTTGCAGTGTGTGATGTGCAGACGTTGTATGGACTTCTAAAGTGTAATGCAATGTGCAGACTTTGATCATATATGAAGAACATATGCTGTACGGACTATATGAAGGCAATGCTGAAGCAATGTATAGACTCTATGAATGCGAAGCAATGCAATGTTCAGACTCTACATATGCAGGGCTATGGCATTGTATAGACTTGGTGAATGCAGAACAATGCCATGTACAGACTTAACAAATGAAGCATGCACAAGACACCGATGTATAGACTTCAACGTTATGCAAGCCTGATGCATGTGCAGACTTAGTGAATGCAACGCTAGAACACGTATAGACTTCATATATACAAGACTGAGAACATAGCAGCTGCTTGTACAGACATGCTAAATGAATATGCAGACTCATCGTGCAATGTTGTCTAGACTTAAAATGTAATGCTTGAAGCAGTGAATAGACTCAGAGTGAATGACAGACTCTGAGTGCAACCAATGTCCAGACTTACTGGTGTGTTGAACGATGCACAAATGCATGAAGCACACAGAGTGTATAGACTTGATGAACAATGCATCTAGGCAGACCATGTACAGATTTGAGAGACGATGCATGCATGATGTATAGACTTGAAGGGTAATGCATGCAGACAGTTGTACAGACTTGGTCATTGTTCAGACATCATGAACGATGTACAGACTTGCAAAAGGGAACTCTGTACAGACTTGATCAAAGCAAGGCAATCGAGTGTATAGACATTCACAATGTATAGACTTGCCAAGCGGAAGGGCTGTATAGACTTGATGAACGATGCAAGGCAAACGAATGTATGGACTTCCAATGTATGGACTTGCCAACTGGGCGATGTACAGACTTGAGTAAGACAAAGTCTGTACAGACTTCAAGGTTCACAGTGTATAGACTTTGGCAAGGGAATGGCTGTACAGACTTGCACAGTTCTAGGATGTATAGACTTGCCACGGGAAACGACGGTAAAGCTATCAGTGTATAGACTTCGAGTGCAACGTCGGTAAAGCTACCGATGTATAGACTTGCAAGATCACTGATGGATGTACAGACTTGGAAGTTCACTGATGGATGTACAGACTTAACCTCGAGCAATCTACAGTGCAGTGTGTGGACTTGAAGAATGATGCATGACGTTGTATAGACTTCACTTGAAACAGTTCGATGTACAGACTTGCTGATGTATTGTATAGACTTACATGAGACGCTCAATGAGACGCTCAATGTACAGACTTGCATGAGACGCTCAATGTACAGACTTAGTCTGATGCGTTGTATAGACTTGCATGATATGCTCAATGAGACGCTCAATGTACAGACTTCGAGTCCAGTGTATAGACATTGCTTTAGACGCTAAATGAGACGGACAATGTTCAGACTTAGCCAATGCAATGTATAGACTTTGGGCTCGCCATGCAGTGTATAGACTTAGAGCACAAACGCCACGATGCAATGTATAGACATGCTAGTTATATGAGCTGCACTGTATAGACTCTACTATGCATGAAGACGAGTGTATAGACTTGTGAATCTGGGGGAGTCGACCCATCAAAGAAGGGGGTCGACCCATGATGCATGGATGTACAGACTTGTGTTCTCAACGATGCACAAACACAACACAGACACAACACGATGTATAGACTATGCTGAGTGTGTAGACTTGTGAAATGCATAGAACACACAGGGGCTGTATAGACTTACAGCGTTGACGCTGCAGACTTGAGAATGCAATGTACACACTTACAGAGTTGACGCTGCAGACTTAGCCAATGCAGTGTACACACTTACTGCGTTGACGCTGCATGAGACACTAAATAAGATGGACAGTTGTATAGACTTGTGTTCTGATGGAGTCGACCCATCAAGGAAGGGGGTCGACCCATCTAAGTGCACTGATGCAGTATATGCACAGAAGAAGCAATATACGCACAGAAGAAGCAATGCACCGATCTTAATTCAAGCACAAAACACATTATGCACTTAGTATGGAACACTGCATGATTTAGCACACTCATGCATTCTCCACAGAATAGATCAGATATAACATACTCAAGCATTCTCCAGAGAATTTATCAGACATATGCATTCATGTTGCTATCATTCAATATGATGTTCTTAGCAAAATAATATGGTGACTCATTCATGTTGCTATCATTAAAACACCACATTATCATCAAAGCACAAGGGGCACAACACGTAAAACACGTATCAGGACCCATGAAAGCGATCCGAAAGCTCTCCGATTTCGATCCGAAGAATCCAGGATATTACACATACCCAACTCGGGTTTTAGGGTAGCTGCTCTTAGCTCACCGATGATTTTGACACCGCCTTGGATTCTTCCGTGGGCGAGTCTCTATTTCACACCCCGCAAACCCCGGGTCCCGGGGAGATGCTACCGAATTTGTGTCGGAAGCTTGAACTAATGACTGAAGAATAAAAATAACAATGAACGGAGCAGGGGTTGTGATTTAATATGGGAATGGCAGTAAAAAAAAGAGAAAGAAGAAACTGCATTATATGGAATAGACGTAAGGCAGCTAAAACTGTTATCGGACTTGGAAACGTACATGTGCATTTGCATAAGCATCTCCACTTAACCCTCATGGACTCAAGACAGAGACCCTCTGCATTTCTTAACCTTGTGCATGTGTCCAAACCATTCCCTACAATTCTGAAGTTAGATGCGTTGAGCACCCTTGTTTTTTTTTTTTACACTAAGCAATGGCATCACCTTCTGCATAAGCCTATACAAAAAAAACATCTCTCTGCAAACCCCATATCCATATCACAGTTTGCCCAAATTTTTGGCTGCACCTTCATGAACAAAATTGGAAAGAATGAAAGAGCTTCATGGGCCCATCATAAACAAAAAGCCAAGCATACCACATGTTTGGTCCCCGGTTTTGATGGTGACTAACTATTAATCATTATGATTAAGATCTCTTATATTATTGGACCACCAGTTGCATAATTCACCCAATAGTGTGCCTTTTAGGTGTCTAATAAGTAATGGAATCATTGACGTTCCACTTCAGTTCAGTTCACTTTGCTGCCAGATACAAGACTGCATTCACGTAGCCATGTTCTTGCATCAACGCAACTTGGCTATAACACGTTCAAGCCAGAATACAAAGTCAACACCTTCATAATGCAAAGTCAATGCTACAATAACTCAAGCCCAAAAGAATCATTTTTCAGGTCAGTGGATAGCATCAGAGAAGAAGAACACATTTGAAGAAGAGGAGTCAACTGCAGTCACTCTTGGAGCTTACTCTGCTTCAGCCCGCAAGGCAGAAAAACCCAAACCAAGGCTGACGGCTTATACCATAGTAAGTGTGACGACCCAGGGTCCGGATACCGGGTAAACACGATAACACTTGGATCCTGCGAGACCTCCCAAGAGCGGTAAAGCTCCGAAGGGATAAAAGGAGTATGTATGGTACATTGAAGTCCCAAATAATGCAGTAAGCAATTAATATTTCAATGACCAAGTTTGCTAAAGTATCAGAAATAAAATTACTTTTTCAATTAACAATTTAAATTAACAGAATCCAATCCAAATTAAAGACAAGTACAGTCCAACAGATTGAAAAATGTACACTGAAATCGGGGGAAGCCCGACGCAGAGAACACTGGCAACGCTGGCAACTACGAACTGACGTACCACGCCACGAACCACGAGGAAGAAGAACGACCACACTTGAAAAGTAGGGGTGAGCCTCGTGTCACTGGCCCAATAGGGGTCACGCAGATCCCCACTAGAAACAATATAGTAACATGCTAAACAGTAAAGTAGGAAAATAGGAGCAATAACAGTACTAAACTACACAATAAAGCTGTAAAAGCAGGAGTAAGAACAACAGAAAGGAAGAGTAAAGTTGTACTAACCAGAAACACGGCTGTCTATCGAACCACGGCTCTCTAAGCTACTCTAAACTACAATAGAAAGGCGAACCCCTATCTCACAAAGTCAGGCGTTACCGATCCATCGTCAAATCACGAAACCCTATCGTGAAAAGCCAAAGCCTACCAAAATAGGCAAAACCCTACCAAAGACATACACAGTCAAAGGCACGAATATACACGAGCTCACGTCGTGTACGCTACACAAGACTGGACCTCGAGTGAAGCCACGCACAGGCTACTCAGAAACCGATCACGAAAACACAAGACACAAGAGTTATGTGTCAAGTGACAGGAGCACCTCCTCACTAGATGAACAGCCAGAAGCGTCCATTGACGACTTACACTGCACCATAAGTATCTCCCACACATCGGGAATGGTGGTAACTGAGACACTCACAAAACCAAGTACGAGGAACAATAGTACCAAGTACGAGGAGCAACGGTACCACAACACAAGAAACAACAGTACCATAGTAACGAGTGACTAGTCAGGGTCACGCCCATTGGCGCTCTTCTAAACGCCCCTGACCACGTGTGCACACACAAGCTCAATGCCTTGAGCCAGGCCTCTAGCTAGCTTTCCCCCACAGTAGGACGCTACCGCAAGGGAAGGGAGCCCACGGAAACTAGCTTACAAATCGTATATCGGGAACTTGCCCCGCCACCACTCCCAGATGGGCCGACACAGAGGAAAGTGTCGTCAGGCTACGACTAGTGGAGGCTCACTAGACACAACGACTCTAAAACATCAGTGCCGGAGTACGGACATGGTAAGCATGCACTATCACACGTACTACGAAGCACAAACCGCAACACACAAGACACGAGGTAGCGTACCAGATTGCCACCAGACTCAAGACAAACAACTAGACCTGCTAACACAACGATCCTTGAGTCACAAGACTCGGGGTCAAGATCGTCACACATCACAGCTCACGCTGTTAATCAGCCTAGTCCCTATGCCACAGTCACGATAAAACACCAATAAAGGAAACGACATAGGATCACCTGATCCATGCCTCTGCACAACACAAACCACGGAGACCTGAGGGATCACCAAGACCCTCAAAGCACATGGACACGTAAACTGAGGTAAGACAATACCTCAAAGCATCCAAAACCATGTCTCGATCCATACAGGATCACCGAGACATTCACGAGTCACATGTCAACCTCTGGATCACACCGGGTTGACTAGAAACCAATAATGACTCTGAAACATCACGGAACACCACTCGATATACTGGCACTCCCTGGCTACCTACAACATGGTCATCACCCTCATAGGACATCCAAGACATCCACGGGACTACAGGCAAACCACAAGGTAAGGCCAAGGCAAGTAGAGGCCAAACATCAAGAAAACAAAGGCTCTGGAAGTAAACGGCCATATGTCAGGCCGCTAGGCAAGCCAAGCAGTCAGCTAATGAGCCGCTACCCTCACACAGAGAACTGAGACACTGGGCGGTCAAGAAAGAGCCGCACCAGGACAACCGGCCTATAAACAAGCCATCTCACTGAGCTAAGCGGTCTAGGACATGGCCGCTTCACTCAGAGACTCAACGGAATAAAACCTTAAATCCACAGGGGCACGCGATCTATCATAGGGCCGCAAGCGAAATAGTAGCGATCGTCCATATGACCGCTAAACCTGGTCAACCTTGAACCGACATAAACCAGTCAAACAGCTTAGCGGTCTCCCAAAGGGCCGCCAAGGACCCTAAACGGTCAAGGCTAGGATTGCTAGCCCAACTGACTTAAAATCTATTGAACAGACATAAACAACGATTAGCAGTCATCTCTCAGACCGCCAATCCCAGCTTAGCAGTCTATCGCACGACCGCGTAGCCAAACTGACATACACAACCCCCTTAGAATGTCTATCATGCGACCGTTGTCAGAGAGTAGCAGTCATCCACTCGACCGCAAGCCAGAAGAAACGGTCTATCACACGACCGCGAAGACTTGCACCGACCTACTGTTCAAAAAGGAGAAACGATCACCCAAGGACCGCTAAAGCCATAAAAACGGTCTCTGGTAAGACCGCTAAAGCGTTACGGCTGGAAAAATAGGGGAATGGCCGATCTCGGCCGTTCCACACCCCACTCGCTTCTCAACGAAGGGGAAACAACCCTAATCATCATACAAGCCTTCCACCGATCGGAAGGGGTCCAAACGACACCAAAAACACTAGAAACGGGCGATTCTACCGAATAAACCCAAAATGAGTCACATGGGTTCTCGGGCTCATACCGGTCCCAAATGACAACCAATCGCAATGAAACCAGCAGAAATGGATTGCTGACATGCCAGGGATTGAAATAAAACTAATTAGGCTAGAAACCGTCGCCGAGAAAGGTGAACACGTCTCACACCCCACAAGGCATGCTTCACCTAAACCGAAGCCAAACCCGCTCGGTCTCGCACCGTATAGCTCAAAATCACGGGGGAACGCAATACAGGAGTAGGGCGTCCATCTCCCTACCTCCACCGAAGTACTAGCACGCCGAAGCGACTAAACATCGTCGAAAACCATCTCACGAGCCCGTCACGTTGGCTTTGAATCCACGAACGAGATCGCGCCAACGCCACGCCTCGATCGTCACGCCAGTACGTTCCACAGTAGCTCCACGCCGTCGCCACCTCATCCCTGGACCTCCTCCATCTGCAGCCGGAGCAAAGGGGGTGAGAAGAGAGAGAACGGTGAGGGAGAGAGTGAGAGATCGTGAGGGAGGAGAGAGGAAGGAGAGAGCGTTAAAAAGAAAAGGAAATTAGGAATTTCCTAATTTTTGTAAAATCTGATTTTTGATCTGAAAATGCACTAATTCAGAAAAATATGAAAAAATAGTCTAAACGATCCTCGGAAAGAATACAACGCAATTGTAGCGTCCTCGAGTAGATGAATTGAATAATAAACTCACCATGGGGTTCCGTAACTTATACGAGAGAAAAATCCACGCGGATCGTAAAACACAACTCAGGACCCACAAAAGTGATCTGAAACTCTCCGATAAAGATCTGAAAGACTCAGAGTCTTACAGTCCTCCCCTCATTACAAGAATTTCATCCTCGAAATTAAGGAGCTAACAAGGAGAAGCAGAGAAGAACAAACCCAAACGCTGGCTATGCTCTCCAAGCATCAGCCAACACCAACACCTAGAACACGGCAACACAGATCATGAAAAAACACAATTCAGAGGAACACTACCAGACCACAATCACAGGCACAAGCTCTAGATCTCAAGGCAAATTGATCCACAGAATGAGCACGGCACCCAAGTGAACCCAAGTCCGACACCTCCGAAACAAGGCAACGTTGCTTCCATCTTACAGGGAAAGGAGACACGACTCATGCTACGAAAGCAGTTATCCGTAAAACACTCGGCAACACAACAAGCATCAGCTTAACCAAGGAAACACAGCCCTCAGCTGACAGCTCGACAACATCGGCTTCCGTGCCAAGAACAACAAGACTGGCACGTAGAACGCCAACGACAGTACTGAAACACGAGCATAATTAAGTCAGTCCTCACTCGGACATTACATCTGATTCGAGTCGCATGCTAACTCCACCATGATAGAAGAGTACAACTGATGGGGACATCAGAGCAAGACCACTAACTTTTTATTTTACATTTGTGTCCTTTTGTTTGCTTTTATATCCTTGGGAAAACATGTATGCAATTGTAAGGCTTTATAAGCCAATTTGTCATTCCCTAAGGATCTTTGGGTTTTTATGTAAAAGTCAGTAGGACTAGCAAGGGCCCCCCATCTCCTTCCCTATTGATCCACCTAAGCCTTAGGGCCCATGTGGGGCCAGTCAATGGTCCAAGGTGGGCTTCTAGAAGCTTGACCATTCAAAGGAGACAATGGGCTTAAAATGTCCAAGATGCCATCCCCATTTTTCAAAGGGGCCCCCCTCTTAATATTTTTTTTATTTTGTTCCAAACCACATGGGGAATTAAATATGTTCTATCCCCTAAGTGCCCATCCCCTAACGTAGATTTGAGGTTAGTTTAGGTCATTTTGTATTTCATACAAATACCATGTAATTCCCATTTTACTAGAACTAATGAGAAGAAAATCAGAATTTGACTCCAAGAGCCCAAGGGCACCCCTCTCTCTCTCCCAACCCCTAGCTGCTGTGAAAGCTGCAAATTTTCAGAGGTGTGAAGTCTCTCCACCACCACTTCCCTGAGTGTGAAGCTCAGCACCGCCGCCGCCGCCATCGAGCCGCCATCGCACCGCCGCCGCCGCCGCCGCTTCGCCGGAGTTCTGTCCAAATCAAGATAGAATCTCAATCCCGTAATTTTATCTTTTTCTCTTGTTGTATGATCGAGCCCAAACTTTGAGGTCCTGTTATCCCTATCACCCCTAGTCTCCAGTTTAAATTTCGTGCCATTTGGCTTTCATTTGATATTTTCCCCATATTTTGTTCTTCCCCTCAATAATATGCTAGTTTGCAGATCTGCGGGATAGTGTTCCCTTTTTATATTTTTCCCACCCCCTTTATCAATTTTCAAAAAATCCATAAAAATTCTCAGGTGTTCCTAACATCTACCCCTTCCACCAGTAATTTTCGCAGCACCCATAAAATTCCCCTACCCACCGGCAAAAAATCATCTTCAGGCAGATCCCTATCTGTTCTGATCATCTGTAACCCGAGCCAGAGAAAAAATACAGTGTTGCAGAGCCTCCCAATTCTTATCCTTTCATTGGATTGAGCTGCAAAAAATATATGTTGTAGATCTCGGAGTCCTCTTTCCAACGACACTAGTTACGCCTTGATCTGATTTCAGATCTGAGAGAATTAATTCTTGCAGCCGAGGCATACAGATCTGTTCCCTGTGTAGGTCTGAAATAGCAGTCCGGGAGAAATTCACAAATAAATACCAAAAGTCAACTTCCGCGACCGCCGCTCCCAGGAGTCGACCAGGGATGTCCTGCCAACATTCCAGCCAAGCTGCGCCTTCCGAAGATCTCAGGAAGGTGACGTTCCTTTGGAAGCCGCAGCTCGTTGTCCAGCGAGTCAGAACCGAGTCGGCGCAGGACCAAGTCGGACCAGCCGGCCGAGTTCGCTCCGAACTCACCTCCGGATTGCTGCCCGTCAACCCAGGATCGGTCCTTCCGGGCCCACTTGTAGCCCTTTACCTCCCTGCGTGGAGTGGGTAATATAATTCACTTTTGTAATTAAATTTTAACCGTTGTTACCGGGAGTTACCGTACTTGGCCGGGATTATCTTCCCCACGCCCGGAGCGTGGAGGTACACTCGCTACCCTCCTCATAGGCATTTTCTTTACGCATATTGATTTGTATATGCCGCTGCTAGAGAGCATGTGATAGGATTATTAGCTCGTTATATCAATTGTATCACCGCTGCGAGAGAGCGAGAGTGAGTGACCCGTCCCGTGACTCGATCCGAGTACACGCGGAAAGCCGATACCCGAGACTCACTGTCGGTTTCTCAACCGCGCATGGTCCACATCTTCCCTCGCATAGGGACGATCGCGAGCTAGAGTCCCAGGTCGCGTGTCCGTCCTGCATCAACAATAAAACTAATTGACAAGACCTCGGTCCACACAATGCCAAATCAGACTCAGGGAACTCCTCCCGAGGTGAACACAACTACCAACGAACGACAACAACAATAGCAGCACCTGCAAAATCCTGGCTCCGTTATCAACACAAAACCACGGGATACAACTGCAAGTTGGGTCATATCAAGGCACAATTACAGCTGAACATATGGCTAACATGCACTAGCCATGCAACGAACAACTCACCAATCAGGGACCCACAACAACAACAACGATAATCTTGGGGAACGCATCTCGAGGACCATGATCACGTCTCAAGAGCACGACATCCAAGAAAAAATATAAAGGAAGGAAAGGGTACTCAACCAGCAAACATGCCGACAGATTCCCCTAATCCTTACACATGCCAGTGCCAACAACCATAATGCCTCCAGCAATAGTAGGGCAACCAACAGCATCAAGGCACACATAGCCAAGACGTCAACATGCTGAGGAAACAACTTCCCAGCCAATCAGAATCTGCCAACTTCACGATTCTGAATCGTGGGTCATCAGCCCACATGCTTCCGCTGCACGCTCAACACACGCACACATGCATCAAGGATAACTCGGCATCCGCATCTCAGTACACACTTGGTGCCATCGCAATACACAAAAGTGCAATATACCACGCCTCAAGTACTGATCTTGCTAACAACCGATCACAAGTTGCCAAAGTGCAAACCAAGAAGAGCATCAACTTCAGCACAAAGCACAAAGAACACCTATCTCAGCTTATCCTCACGTCCTGGAATGATTACTGAACCTGTAAAGAAGAACAACCGCCAAACACGGCACATTAAACATAGTGCACAACGGCTCCCAAACACAAAATCTGGGTCCAAAGCCAAGCAACCGTCAAACAAAGGCAAATCAGGTTAAGAATTAACATAGTCCACCCTTAAGCAGACACAGGACAAAGGCTTCACCAAGATTGCACTTTCAAGGCTTACCTTGAAAAGACACCACCAAACAAGGTGAGAAGAATCAAGCTCGACTAATAGTAGCTCACCAAGAAGGAAAATCTAAGGTTCACCCGAGCATTCTTCCAAACAAGGCATCTAATCGAACACCTCGACACAAACTTAAAACCTCAGGGGCTGAACAAATCTCAAACTAGGATGACCAAAGCAACATAGGAATGTGCACAGCCATCACACCAATGAGAAAGTCTCCAGCCACCTGAACGAATTACAAAAACATCTCAAACACCGCACCACAGATTCATTCCTGCCGGTGAAATCTGCCAAGTACAGCATAATCGAGACAGACACCATAATAAAAGAAAAGCACTCTGTCACATCCTGACGAGAGCAAACCATCTCACACAGTGCCAACACAGTCACGCACAAGACCACAAATGGAAAGAAAGCGACAAACAATCGTAAAACCGATGCCAGTTGCCGACTGTACTGGACCTTAAGGACTCTGAATACTGCAATATCTCGAATTCCCATGTACCTTACACACAATACAACTCTGATACCACCTGTGACGACCTAGGGTCCGGATACCGGGTAAACCCGATAACACTTGGATCTTGCGAGGCCTCCCAAGAGCGATAAAGCTCCGAAGGGATAAAAGGAGTGTGTGTGGTATATTGAAGTCCCAGATAAAGTAGTAATCAATTAATATTTCAATGATCAGGTTTGCTAAAGGAGCAGAAACAAAATTACTTTTTCAATTAATAATTTAAATTAATAGAGTCTTGTCCAAATTAAAGATAAGTACAGTCCAACAGAAATGAAAACATACACTGAAATCAGAGGAAGCCCGATGCAGAGAACGCTGGCAACTATGAACTAACGCACCGCGCCACGAACCACGAGGAAGAAGAACGACCACACCTGAAACGCGGGGGTGAGCCTCGTGTCACTGGCTCAGTAGGGGTCACGCAGATCCCCATTGGAAACAATGTAGTTACACGCTAAATAGTAAAGCAAGAAAACAGGAGCAACAATAATACTAAACTACACAGTAAAGCTGTAAAAGTAGGAGTAAGACAACAGAAAGAAAGAGTAAAGCCGTACTAACCAGAAACATGGCGGCTGATCGAACCACGGCTATCTAAGCTACTCCAAACTACAACAAAAAGGCGAACCCCGATCTCACAAAGTCGGGCGTTACCGATCCATCATCAAATCACGAAACCCTATCGTGAAAAGCCAAAGCCTACCAAAATAGGCAAAAACCTAGCAAAGACCTACACAGTCAAAGGCATGAATATACATGAGCTTACGTCATGTACGCTACACAAGACTGGAGCTCGAGTGAAGCCACGCACAGGCTACTCCGAAACCGGTCACGAAAACACGAGACACAAGAGTTATGCGTCAAGTGACAGGAGCACCTCCTCACTAGAAGAACAGCCAGATGCGTCCACTGATGACTTACACTGCACCACAAGTATCTCCCACACACCGAGAATGGTCGTAACTGAGACACTCACAAAACCAAGTACGAGGAACAACAGTACCAAGTACAAGGAGTAACGGTACCACAACACAAAAAACAACGGTACCACAGTAACGAGTGACTAGTCAGGGTAACACCCGTCGACGCACGTCCAAACGCCCCTGACCACATGTGCATACACAAGCTCAATGTCTTGAGCCAGGCCTCTAGCTAGCCTTCCCCCCCAGTAGGACGCTATCGCAAGGCATGGGAGCCCACAGAAACTAGCTTACAAACCATATATCGGGAACTCGCCCCGCAACCACTCCCAGGTGGGCCGATATATAGGAAAGTGTCGTCAGGCTATGACTACTGGAGGCTCACTAGACACAACGACTCTAAAACATCAATGCCAGAGTACGGATAGGCTAAGCATGCACTGTCGCACGTAGTACGAAGCACCAACTGTAAGACACAAGACACGAGATAGCATACCAGACTGCCACCAGACTCAGGACAAACAACTAGACCTGCTAATACAATGATCCTTAAGTCACAAGACTCGGGGTCAAGATCGTCACATATCATAGCTCACGCTGTTAATCAGCCTAGTCCCTATGCCAAGTTCACGATAAAACACCAATAAAGGAAACGACATAGGATCACCTGATCCATGCCTCCGCACAACACAAACCACGGAGACCTGAGGGATCACCAAGACCCTCAAAGCACATGGACACGCAAACCAAGGTAAGACAATGCCTCAAAGCATCCAAAACCATGTCTCGATCCATACATGATCACTGAGACATTCACGAGTTACATGTCAACCACTAGATCACACCGGGTTGACCAGAAACCAATAATGACTCTGAAACATCACGGAACACCACTCGATATAATGGCACTCCCTAGCTACCTACAACATGGTCACCGCCCTCATAGGACATCAAAGACATCCACGAGACTACGGGCAAACCAAAAGGTAAGGCCAAGGCAAATGGAGGCCAAACATCAGAAAAACAAAGGCTCTGGGAAGTAAACGGTCATATGTCAGACCGCTAGGCGAACCAAGCAGTCAGCTAATGAGCCACTACCCTCACACAGAGAACTGAGACACTGGGCGATCAAGAAAGAGTTGCACCAAGACAACCTGCCTATAAACAAGCCGTCTCACTGAGCTAAGCAGTCTAGGACATGGCCGCTTCACTCAGAGACTCAATGGGATAAAACCTCAAATCCACCGGGGCATGCGGTCTATCGCAGGGCCGCTAGGGAAACGGTAGCGGTCGTCCATATGACTGCTAAACCCGGTCAACCCCGAACCGACATAAACCAGTCAAACAGCCTAGCGGTCTCCCAAAGGATCGCCAAGGACCCTAAACGGTCAAGGCTAGGACCGCTAGCCCAACCAACTTAAAATCTATTGAACTGACATAAACAACGATTAGCAGTCGTCTCTCAGATCGCCAATCCCAGCTTAGCGGTCTATCGCATGACCGCATAACCAAACCGACATACACAACCCCCTTAGCGGTCTATCGTGCGACCGCGGTCAGAGAGTAGCGGTCATCCACTCGACCGCGAGCCAGAAGAAATGGTCTATCGCACGACCGTGAAGACCTGAACCAGCCTACTGTTCAAAAAGTAGAAATGGTCACCCAAGGACCGCTAAAGCCCTAAAAATGGTCTCTGGTAAGACCACTAAAGCGTTACGGCGGGAAAAATAGGGGAATGGCCGATCTCGGCCATTCCACGCCCCACTTGCTTCTAAACGAAGGGGAAACAACCCTAATCGCCATACAAGCCTTCCACAGACCGGAAGGGGTCCAAACGACACCAAAAATAGTAGAAACGGGCGATTCTACTGAATCGACCCAAAATGAGTCACATGGGTTCTTGGGCTCATACCGGTCCCAAATGACAACCAATCACAATGAAACCAGCAGAAATGGAATGCTGACATGCCAGAGATTAAAATAAAAATAATTAGGCTAGAAACCGTCGCTGAGAAAGGCAAACACGTCTCACACCCCCCAAGGCATGCTTCACCCAAACCGAAGCCAAATCCGCTCGTTCTCGCACCGTATAGCTCAAAATGACGGGGGAATGCAATACAAGAGTAGGGCGTCCATCTCCCCACCTCCGCCGAAGTTCTAGCGTGCTGAAGTGACAAAATCGCACCGAAAACCATCTCACGAGCCCGCCACGTCGGCTTTGAATCCACGAATGGGATCGCGTCAACGCCACGCCTCGATCGTCATGCCAGCACGTTCCACAACAGCTCCACGTTGTCGCCACCTCATCCCCGGACCTCCTCCATCTGCAGTCGGAGCAAAGGGGGTGAGAAGAGAGAGAACGACGAGGGAGAGAGTGAGAGATCATGAGGGAGGAGAGAGGAAGGAGAGAAGGTTAAAAAGAAAAGGAAATTAGGAATTTCCTAATTTTCGTAAAATCTGATTTTTGGTCCAAAAATGCACTAATTCAGAAAAATATGAAAAAATAGTCTAAACGATCCTTGGAAAGAATACAACACCACTATAGCGTCCTCGAGTCGATGAATTGAATAATAAACTCACCACGGGATTTCGTAACTAGTACGAGAGAAAAACTCACGCGGATCGTAAAACACAACTCAGGACCCACAAAAGCGATCCCAAACTCTCCGATAAAGATCCGAAAGACTCAGGGTCTTACAGTAAGGGTGACAAATAGGTCCTTAGTGGTGGAAAATAGGTCCTTAGTGGTGGAAAATAGGCCATATGGGTGACAAATGCCTTGCTACAGGTGAAAAATAGACAACAGCTATAGAAAGCTCAAATCCGAAGAAAGAGAGTCGACTCGAGTTCAAAGAGGAGTCGACTACAGTCACACTTCAGTCTCGTTCACCTAAGAGTATCACACAAGCTGTTGAAGGCAATGGCTCTAGGTGCCTACGGGTGAAAAATAGATGGTCAACAGTAACAAATAGACAATAAGGCTGACAAATGCCTTCTTAATAGTGTAAAATGGACAACAGAGGAAAACACTTCATAAACCTAGAAGCGAACTCGACTCGAGTTGAACGCAAAGTCGACTTCAGTCACATGAGCTATGAAGCTAAGTCAAAGGCGACGACTACTATCGGCTAAGGGTGACAAATAGCTTGTTAGTGGTTACAAATGTCAGATAAGGGTGACAAATAGCTATTTAGTGGTGACAAATAGCTCATGGTAGTAAAGCTTGAAGAAACCTACTTCCGTTCGAAGAATTTGAGTATGATTGGGATTCTTAAATTTCAAAAACTTGATTCTGGAGCTTTCCTAATCATCAAACGACACTGATTAACATCATCTAAAATCAAAGAATGAGATTTATCTCAAGTTCTAGTGATTTACAGTGGTGATGGCATCAACCCAGATACGGAAAGAAGAAGTTTGATCAGGACTCTGATAAGAGTTCTATGTTACTATGGCAACCTCCGTGGGTTTCCATATCCTACGGAAGAGAGGGTACTTAAATACAAAAATAAAAACAAAAAGGAAGAATAAGACGAGGAAAAAGGTGTGTGCTTTCAGAAAACCAGAGAGACTTCATATTTTATACAGGTTGCAGGTAGAGCCACACGGAAGCAACGTCAAGGACTTCTGGTTGAACTTGTTGATTCAAGCATGAAAGGCTGAATTGAAGTGCGACGGCATCAACTGAGACACAGATCACATCTACTATTATAGGAGAGAGTTTATCTAAACCTATTGGTGCGGACACACGCCACCATACGTGCCGATGGACGAGGACACGTCGGGGCTCGGTTAGCTCGCAGAGGACGTGGACGCATCGGCCAAGCCAGCATACTTATTTCACATTTTTTGACCATGTTGGGCCTTATTGTAGTCCATGTTGGACAATTGTGTTATTATATGTCAAATGGGCTAGGATAGCTATTGGGCTAGAGTTAATGGGTTTTGGGCCTTAAATAGGCCAAAGGGGTTCAATGTGAACAAGTTAAGGGGTTTAGTGTGCTAAGTGTGAATGGGATTAAAGGGAGGTGGGCTTGGTGGCTAGTGGAAGGGGGCGCCCCCCTTCCTTGGTACAAGAGGTAGGTAGCCACCTACCAAAATTTGACTCCCCTCCCCTTATTTTTCCAAAGTTGGTGGCTCCTTGTCCCCCCTTGGTCCCTCTCCCCTTGGTCAAGGTGCGCACCCCCTCTCCCTCCCCTCTCTCCCACGTAATTCCCAACCCCCCACCCCTTGCCATTCTCTATATAATGATGTGTATAGTGTCATGTGAGAGTTTAATGAAGAATTAATGAAAGATTAATGCATTTTTGCCAATAGCAAGCCTTGGGCGCCCCCTCTCTCTCCTCTCCCCTTGCACCTGGATTGTTGTGTTCTTAGGGTGGATTCCCTAGCAAACTTGGTTGATTACAAGTGGTATATCATCTCTGAGTGTGAAGCTCTGCCGCCGCCTCCGTTCGAGCCGCCGTCGCACCGCCACCGTCAACCCGCCGGAGTTCTGTCCAACCCTTGACAGCCACCCAGTGTCGGAATTTCTCATCCCAATTCCCAGATCAGATCGATCTATGATTTTGAGGGTAAGTTCCCCACGTCCACCCCATCCTCCACAAAGAAATTCACATTTTTCATCCCTTGTTTAACATCCTTTACCATTTATGTCTCCGGATCTACAGATTCTGTCTCTGTGCAGATCCACTAGCCAGCAAGCTATCTCTTCACCCTTTTCACCCCCTTTCTCATTTCCAAATGAGCTGAAATTTGAACTGGGAGTTCTGTCCACCAAAACCTTTGTCGCCATTTTTTTTTGTGATTTTATGAATTTTCTTTCCCATCCAAAAAATCACTGTATTTTCCCAAAATCTGTTCTATCCTGTGCAGTCTAGATCCGACCAACTCCACCAAAAAATCCATTTCCCCATTCAAGCCACCTTCAAAAATTACACAGAAATTATCCCCGTGTTCCTTACCTTCCCATCTACCATCCCTAAAAATTTCAGATCCAAACTCCACCGTTTGATCTTCAGTCAAACCGAGTTCTCAGGCAGATCCACTTTCTACCCTATCTGATCTGGTTCTGTGAGCCAGTCTATTGTAAATTCAGCCACGGAGCATACAGAGAGATTAAAATTCATGTAACACTAGGGGGTTGAAGATCTCCAAGTTAGCTTCGCAACGACGCTAGTTTTGCGTCGATCCGACGTCCGTGCTGATAGCAGTAGTTGTTTTTGTCGGGTCGCACAGTGCTGAAACTGCACCACAGGTCCGGGGACAGCAAGCCAGTACGTCCCACAGGCTGGCCGTCTCGCCTTCCACAAGGTGAACCAGCGCGATCCCTTCCTAGGGGTCATCCTTCCAGGAGTCCCCATAGTAGCGGTACCACTCTCGGCCCGATCGGCCCTTCGACGAGGATGTGGGCCCCATGTTCATTGCCACGCGTTACCTTCGGAGCTGCCCAAATTGTTGCCCGTCAACCTGAACCCGCTACTCCCGGGTTCCACATGTAGCCCTATACCTCCCTGCGTGGAGTGGGCAGTAACATTCATTGCTGTAATTTAATTATTTACTGTTACGGGAGTACGAAGTTCGGTCAGGGTCATCTTCCCCACGCCCGGTAGCGTGGAGGTATCGTGTCTGCTCCCTTCACTCGGCATTTTTGCTTATTTCATATAATTTTGAATGCCGCTGCTAGAGTGATAGGTAATTAGCTCACTATATTACTTCAATCACCGCTGCGAGAGAGTGAGCGTGACCCGTCCCGTGGTTCGATCCGAGCACGGAAAAGTCAACTACCCGACTCGTTGTCATTTTCTCAACCGCGCAGATCCCACATTTCCCTCGCATAGGGACATCCGTGATCTAGAGTCCCAGGTTCACTTTCTGTCCCACATCAAATTGGTATCAGAGCGACTCGAGTCTAGGGTAGTCTTTGATTAAAAAAACAAAAAAAGAGTCATTTAAGTCTAGAGAGAGTCTAAGTCGGTCCAAGGTTGCATTTGCATTCCTTCATTCAATATATCAAAAGGTGCCTCCGAAGTGATAGGTTACACCTATTGGGACGGTAGCACACTTGCGTGAGTGCGATCTTCGGATCAAACCTCAGGCACGTACCGAATATTGGAGTTTAGGTCGTCCTTCACCTCACCTTGGTCGGTGCATTCCAACCCCGTGTCATATGCCTGCCCACTCGTAGGGGTACCCAATACTCACCACCACCACCAGCTATGGTAGATTCCCGAGTCCCTAGTCCTGACGCGTCATCGGTGGTCGAGATGTTTCGAGCTATTATGGTAAAAATGGATGATTTGAGTGCTCGAGTAGATAAGATGGAAGGGTTGAGTACGCGGGTAGATGGCCTAGGCATATGTTTGGAAGAGAGGATGAAGGCCATAGAGGATAGGGTCAAAGATTCGGACCAGTCTGTTCAAGTTCTGGTAGGGAGAGTAGCCGTCCTAGAGAGACCCCCGGTTGAGGTGCAGCCCACGTCGACAAATGGTCAACAATAGCCTGTTCAGCCACCTGCTGCTCCTAGGGCTCAAGTGGTAGATGATAGGAGGCGTCGAGTCCCCGAGGTGGTTGATTATGAGTCCGAGAATGACAATGAGGGATATGGTCGTGACCGTTGTGTTCAACGATGGAACCGTGATTTAGATGAGGATGAGCGGACCCTCAGGACCGTTCATGCGGACCCTCCCACTTTTGACGGGTCCTTGGACCTGAAGGTTTATTTAGATTGGGAGTCCAGGATGGATCGGTACTTTGATTGGTTCGATATGACGAACCGTCGAAGAGTCCGATTCGCTACCATAAAGCTGATGGGATAGGCTAAGACCTATTGAAAGAATGTAGAGAGCCTGTTGTTTCATCGGCAGGAGCCCTAGGTTGAGACATAAGGTGAGATGAAGGTCAATCTTCGGCAAAAGTACCTTCTAGCCACATACCGCCAGCGACTCATCGATAGGTGACAGAGTCTCAATCAGGAGATCGGTCCGTCTCCAAGTATATCACTAAATTTGACGAGTATTTTTTGCGATGTGGCGTCTCGGAGGAGAGCACCATGCCCATTTCCCGCTTCCGTCGTGGTCTGCGGCCCCACTATCAATATGAGCTTTTTCGCCACAATATGACCAAGTTGGAAGACGCGTATCATGTTGCTCTCGAGTTGAAGCAGTTTGAGAGAGAGTTTGAGTCTACCCAACGGTTGGGCCCCGTCCCTCTTGGTAGTGTCTAGCCCCGTAGCTTCTTAGGCCCATATCCGAGGGCCCCCATGGCTCGACCTCAGGAACCCGCCCATCAAGAGCAATTCACTCCAAGGCCTCATCCTCCCCCACCAAGGGATCTACCTCCACCCCAACCACCGACATCCATTGCCCACCCCTCGGCACCCATTGCCCGTCCTCTGGCACCCACACCTCCCCCTATGTTACCTACACCCCCAATCCGTCGGGAAGATAAGGGCAAGGGATCACTTGTTGGGGAGACTAGTGGGTCACGACAGCAGTGTTATCGCTATCATGGGTTTGGCCACATCGCTAGTCAATGTCCCACCCGTACCTCACTAGTCATTGGGGACCCGAGAGTCGGAGAAGCCTCAGACGCTGGGCTTGTATCTGTCAGCTATGAGGCTGAATAGGATTTGGCTGATGAGTTCTTTCGTGAGGAGGGTGATGTCCAGGGGGATCCCTTGGACCCCCAAGATGCCCAGTAGCCAGTGTACTAGTTACACTTGTGGGTGGCCTGGGTCCCCACTGCATTATGTATGAGTCTACGGTCGTGTGTGAGTCTGTGTTTCATTGTTTGTTCAGTTTGTCAGGAGTCTATACATACATTTGTCGAGTGCATAGTGAGTCTGCTTGCGTCGAGTCGAGTCAGTCTAATGTCAGCTCGCGATGTCAGTCCCTTTCGAGTGTGAGGCAAGTCGGATCTCATGCGTACGTTGTGGGCTTGCCTAACGAATAAGGGATCAGCTCTACCTTTCTATGTCTCGGATCTAGTCACATTAAGGGACCCAGCGGTGATTCCTAGTGAGTCATTAAGCCGTCTCCTTCCTTTGAGAGTGACCCCACCCCGGAGTGTCCACCACCAGCCTCTTTCCCACAATAGCATGTGCATATCGAATATATATGGGATGAGCAGGTGATGATTACTTGGAGTGGAGTGTACTTCGTGCTACCAGGTGAGTGACAGATCCACCGGAGCCACACGAGCAGTCGCACCCCTTACTCGATGGGGTCGAGTTCCTCCCACCCGGGGAGAATTGGTGCAGACACACGCCGCCATACGTGCCGATGGACGAGGACACGTCGGGGCCTGGTTAGCTCGCGAAGGACGTGGACGCATCGGCCTAGCCATTATCCTTATTTCACATTTTTTGGCCATGTTGGACCCTATTGTAGTCCATGTTGGACAATTGTGTTATTATATGTCAAATTGGCTGGGATAGCTAATGGGATAGAGTTAATGGGTTTGGGCCTTAAATGGGCCAAAGGGGTTCAATGTGAACAAGTTAAGGGGTTTAGTGTGCTAAGTGTGAATGGGATTAAAGGGAGGTGGGCTTGGTGGCTAGTGGAAGGGGGCGCCCCCCTTCCTTGGTCCAAGAGGTAGGCAGCCACCTACCAAAATTTGACTCCCCTCCCCTTATTTTTCCAAAGTTGGTGGCTCCTTGTCCCCCCTTGGTCTTCCTCCCTCTCCCCTTGGTCAAGGTGCGCACCCCCTCTCCCTCCCCTCTCTCCCACGTAATTCCCAGCCCCCACCCCTTGCCATTCTCTATATAATGATGTGTATAGTGTCATGTAAGAGTTTAATGAAGAATTAATGAAAGGTTAGTGCATTTTTGCCAAGAGCAAGCCTTGGGTGCCCCCTCTCTCTCCTCTCCCCTTGCAGCTGGATTGCTGTGTTCTTAGGGTGGATTCCCTAGAAAACTTGGTGGATTCCAAGTGGTATATCATCTTTGAGTGTGAAGCTCCGCCGCCGCCTCCGTTCGAGCCGCCGTCGCACCGCCAACCCGCCGGAGTTCTGTCCAACCCTGGACAGCCGCCCAGTGTCAAAATTTTTCCTCCCAATCTCTAGATCAGATTGATCTGAGATTTTGAGGGTGAGTTCCCTACGTCCACCCCAACCTCCACAAAAAAATTCACATTTTCCCTCCCTTGTTTACCTTCCTTTACCATTTATTTCTCTGGATCTACAGATTCTGTCTCTGTGCAAATCCACCAGCCAACAAGCTATTTTTTCGCCCTTTTCACCCCCTTTCTCATTTCCGATTGAGCTGAAATTTGAACTGGGAGTTCTGTCCACCAAAGCCTTCGTCACCAATTATTTTTGTGATTTTAGGAATTTTCATTCCCATCCAAAAAATCACTGCATTTTTTCAAAATCTATTCTGTCCTGTGCAGTCCAGATCCGACCAACTTCACCAAAAAATCCATTTCCCCATTCAAGCCACCTTCAAAAATTACAAAGAAATTATCCTTGTGTTCCTTACCTTCCCATCTACCATCCCTAAAAATTTCAGATCAAAACTCTACCGTTTGATCTTCGGTCAAACTGAGTTCTCAGGCAGATCCACTTTCTGCCCTGTCTGATCTGGTTCTGTGAGCCAGTCTGTTGTAAATTCAGCCACAGAGCATACAGAGAGATTAAAATTCATATAACAATAGATGGTTGAAGATCTCCGAGTTATCTTCAGATTTTGAGCCAGTTTCGCATCGATCCGACGTCCGTGCTGATCGCAGCAGCTATTTTTACCGGGTCAAGCAGTGCTGAAACTGCACCACAGGTCCGGGGACAGCAAGCCATAACGTCCCACAGGCTGGACGTCTCGCCTTCCACAAGACGAACCTTCGCGATCCTTTCCTAGGGGTCATCCCTCTAGGAGTCCCCACCGCAGCGGTACCACTCCCAGCCCGATCGGCCCTCCGACCAGGACGTGGGCCCCACATTCGTTTGCACGCGTTACCGTCGGAGCTGCCCAAATCACTGCCCGTCAACCTGAACCCGCTACTCTCGGGTTCCATGTGTAGTCCTTTACCTCCCTACGTGGAGTGGGAAGTAACATTCATTACTGTAATTTAATTATTTACTGTTCCGAGAGTACAAAGTTCGACCGGGGTCATCTTCCCCACGCCCGGTAGCGTGGAGGGATCGTGTCCACTCCCTTCACTCGGCATTTTTGCTTATTTCATATCATTTTGAATGTCGCTACTAGAGTGATAGGTAATTAGCTCACTATATTATTTCAATCACCGCTGCGAGAGAGTGAGCGTGACCCGTCCCGTGGTTCGATCCGAGCACGAAAAAGCCGACTACCTGACTCATTGCCGGTTTCTCAACCGCGCAAATCCCGCGTTTACCTCGCATAGGGACGTCCGCGAGCTAGAGTCCCAGGTTCGCTTTCCGTCCCGCATCACATGTTCTATGTTTCAGAGTTTTTCTACTTTCTTCTTTTCATTTCTTTGGTTCTTCAAGAATTAAAGAAGAAGTACAAGTTGTGTGTTAGCGGTTCTAAAAGAAATTGTTCTCTTATTAAGCTGTGGATCAGCGATGTGTGGTTGGGGTGTTTTCCCAACGTCAAGTGCTTTGCACTAGTGGAAGCCTCACTTGGTTGAGTGAGAGGTGGACGTAGGCCTCTGGATTGTGGACCGAACCACCTTAAAAACCCTTGTCACCTGGTGTGGTGGGTGATTTCATATCTTTCTGCTTGTGTGTTTGAATGCTAGTTGCTGTCTAGGACAATATCCATATAGTGCTATCTATTCCGTGTGTTAGCTTTCATATCTATTCGTTTGAAAAGTTACAATGGGGGCAGATCTATTTAACCCCCCCTTCTAGATCAGCCTCTCGGCACCCAACACGTGGTATCAGAGCAAGGTTCTCCTTTGTATGGTTTAAACAACTCGGAGAGACTAGGTGCAATGGAGGATAAAGGTTATATGGCTGAGAGACATTCAGTGAGCCGTCCCCCGTTCTTTGATGGCACTAACTATGCATATTGGAAAACTCACATGCAGGTCTTACTGAGAGCCCAAGATCATGAGATCTGGATGGTGGTGAGTCGTGGCCCACATTAGCTACCAGCTGATGAGGCTAAAGGTTGGACTAGAGAGTAGATACGAAAGTCCAACCTCAATTGTAGAGCTATGAACGTCATGCAACGTTCTCTCCATCCTACATAATTCTCAAGAGTCTCCTCATGCGCCATTGCTAAGGAGATGTGGAAAAGACTAGAGGTAATTTATGAAGGTACCTCTGAGGTATGGGAGACCAAAGCAAATATGCTAATCCCTGAATATGAAATGTTTAAAATAAAAATTGATGAATCGATTTCAGAGATGTATGCCAGATTGACTCAATTGACCAACAATTTGAAAAGCCTGGGAAAGACTTATTCTGAACAGGAACTAGTGAGAAATATCTTAAGGTCTCTAACATCAGTATGGCATATAAAAGCAATAGTTATTGAAGACTCGTGCCATCTGTCCACCATGATAGTTGATGAACTCGTAGGGTCTTTAAGGATATATGAGTTAAATCTCAAAAGGAAGGAAGAAGAGATTAAAATGAAGAAACCATTGGCACTGAAGGCAAGCCCTGGTGATCTAGAACCATCAAAAAATAGTGACTCCTCTAGCAAAGAAGAAGAGACTGGTGAGTTTGCCATGCTCACTAGGAAATTCAGAAAGTTTCTAAGAAGAGATGGTAAGGGCCTGAATAAAAGAAGGCCACAAGTAAGTAAATCTTCCAAGTTCAAATCAAATCCTACTAAGAAGTCTGACACAATTGTGTGTTATAATTACATGAAGCCAGGACATGTCAAGTCTGAATGTCCTGAAGTAATTAAGAAATCCAACTCCAAGTGGAAGGGAAAAAGAGCCAAAGCCATTAATAGCACTTGGAATGATGAGGAAGTAGAGGATGAGGAGGAGACATCTGCTGAAGAGAGTGAAGGAAAAAATTGTCTCATGGCAGAGGAAACTCCTGAAGGTGATGAGGTAACGTCTCTGTTTGAAAACTTTACCTTAAGTTACTGGGAGGAAGCATATTCTGAATTGCTTGATAAATGTGATGATTTCAGAAAAGAGGATAGATCCCTAAAGAAAAATGCTTCCCTTGAAACAGAAATTTCTGATCTAAGAAAATTGGTGGATGAGTTAGAAAACAACACATTAGATTCAAAAATTATGATGGAAGAAAATGAATTTTTGAAAAACACAATTGATGAACTAAAGAGAAGAATGCAGAAGTATGAAGATGAGTGCAAATTGGCATGTGAAAAGTACGAGGCTATAAAAGCAGCAAATGAAGAATTGCAAAAAGAACTTGAAAAAATGTGCAAAGAAAATGAAGATAAACAAAGCTCCTTAGAAAAATTTGTTAGTGGAAGAGATAACCTAGATGCCCTTCTAGGAACAAAAATGAATTTCAATAAAGAAGGCCTAGGTTATGAACCAACCAAGAAAAAAGAAATTGGCCTAAAAACAATCTCATTCGTCACTGCCTCACCTTCTGAAACTTCAACCTCTAAATCTAACTCAACTAAAAGTCCACTAGCAACATTCAAAGAAAAGTTAAATTCTAAAACAAAAGAAAATCAAATGGCCAAGGGTAAAGAGAAAGTTGACTACTCTCCTGCTCAAGAGCAATCCAAACCATCCAGTAAGTCAACCCATAGACTAGCTACCAGTAGCCCAAAGCAAAATAGACCTTGGCCAAGTCGACATAACCTGAACCCCAAGTCGACCCAAAGGCCAACCAGAAACCCTACATGGACCAGACAACCATGGTGGGGTGGCCACAGCTATGTTAGTAGGTCCTCACACTTCCCTCATCAGACCTACCCTGTTCATTCCTTTGCTAGGAAACCTCAGCCCTATCCTCCAAGAATGTTTAATAATCAGAATCCTCGTTGGACCCAGCAGTGGAAACCAAGACAGCCAGTAAGATAATGGGTTCCTACCCCCAGAAATTCCATGAAGGCAAAACCTCCTGCAATCAACAAAATGGGTAATCTGGAAAATAATTTTAAGGAAAACATCAAACCTACACATACAAACCAAATATGGATACCTAAAGAACTGATATCTTGTTTGACTGAATTGAAAGGAAGGTTGGGACCCAAATGCACCTGGGTTCCAAAATTTTTGGTTTGATCTATTTTATGCAGGAATATTTTGCAGCCGTACACAACAGGTGGTATCTGGACAGTTGCTGCTCAAGACATATGATTGGGGATAGAGCCAAATTCTGCTTGCTGGTTGAAAAAGAGGATGGACATGTCACATTCAGAGGAAATAACAAAGGGAAAATACTTGGAATAGTTAAGATAGGTAAGTATTCATCCAACTCAATAGAGAATGTTCTGCTTGTTGAAGGCTTAGAATACAACCTCTTAAGCATTAGCCAGTTGTGTGATAAAGGGTATAAGGTAGTTTTTGACTCTCAAATATGTAGAATCATTGAGCCTAATTCTGAAATAATAAAATTTACTGGCAAGAGGGTAAACAATGTCTACATGGTAGACTTGGATGATGTTACACACAACAACCTATGCCTAACTGCAAAAAAGGATGATCTGGTGTCACTATGGCATCGTAGACTAGGTCATGCTAGTTATAATGTTATGCACAAACTGGGTAAGCACAGCATGGTAAGAGGCCTGCCTAAAATTTCATTCAAACAAAACACTAAAATCTGTGCTGCATGCTCCCAAGGTAAATAGACTAGAAAATCCTTCAAGAGTAGAACAGAAAGTCAATCAACTAAACCACTGGAACTGGTTCACATGGATCTGTTTGGACCTACTCGGACTATAAGCCTGAGTGGGAAGAGATATGGTTATGTTTTAGTGGATGATTTTTCTAGATTCACTTGGGTATTCTTTCTTTCTCATAAAAGTGATGCATTTATGGAATTTCAAGCTTTCTTCAAAAGGATAAAGCAGGATGGTAAGTTCCAACTCTGCACTATTTTGTCAGATCATGGTGGTGAATTTAAAAATTCTGACTTTGATAATTTTTACAGCAATCAAGGGATAAACCACATGTTCTCAGCTCCAAGAACCCCTGAGCAAAATGGAGTGGTTGAAAGAAGGAACATGACACTTGTTGAAATGGCAAGAACCATGCTAATTGAAAGCTCCTTGCCTAGAAAATTTTGGGCTGAAGCTGTCAATACAACATGTTACATAATAAACCGTGCCATGGTAAAACCTTTTAGTAACCAAGCTCCATATGAGCTGTACAAAATGTAAGAAACCATCCCTTGCTCATTTCAAGGTCTTTGGTGCAAAATGTTTCATACATAATAATGACAAAAAGGTCTTGGATAAATTTGAACCCAAGAGTGATACCGGTATCTTTCTTGGTTATTTTGACTGCTCCAGGGCATATAGAGTCTTTAAAATAAAAGACCAAACTGTGGAAGAGTCTCCACATATCTCTTTCGATGAAAAAAATTCTGAACCTGACAAAACAATGTCTTACAAAAAACAAGATGATGAGGAATTCCTGGATCTGAAGGAGGAGCAAGAACAACAAGTTGAGGAAGAAGAACCAACCAGAGATCTAGGTTGGTCAAGTAATCAAAGGATCAACTCTGGAAATGAAGGTAATGATGCTTCAAACATCAGAGTACTCAAAGATCATCCATTAGATAACATAATTGGCAGCATGCATGATCCCCCTAGAACAAGGTCACAACTTAGAATTCCTAAAGAAGTAGATCATCTAGCCTTTGTCTCTCAAATTGATCCAAAAAATATTGATGAAGCTCTAAAAGATGAAAATTGGATTAATGCCATGCATGAAGAGCTAAATCAATTTGAAAGAAACAAAATTTGGAATTTAGTTCCCAGACCTACAACCCAATCTGTCATAGGTACAAGGTGGGTTTTCAGAAATAAACTGAGTGAAGAAGGTAAAATTGTGAGAAACAAAACTAGACTAGTAGCCAAAGGGTATAATCAAGAATTTGGTATTGACTTTGAAGAGTCTTTTGCCCTTGTTGCTAGGATAGAGGCCATTAGCATTCTATTTGCATTTGCATGTTCCCATGGTATAACACTTCAACAGATAGATGTGAAGAGTGCTTTCCTCAATGGTCTAATCAAGGAGGAAGTGTATGTTGAACAACCTCCTGGCTTTGAATCTTCAGAACTCCCTGACAATGTCTTTAAGCTAGACAAGGCTCTTTATGGCTTAAAGATGGCTCCTCGTGCATGGTATGATAGGTTAAGCAGTTTCCTCACAGGTAAAGTTTTTTCACGAGGTAAGGTTGACCTAACCTTGTTTTCAAAAGTGGAGAAAGATGACCTTCTCATTGCACAAGTCTATGTTGATGATACAGTATTTGGTTCTACCAAATCTGACATGTGTAGAGAATTTGTTGAATTAATGACAAGTGAGTTTGAGATGAGCCTAATAGGTGAACTACAATTTTCTTAGGATTGCAGGTTAATCAAACTCCGGATGGGTGCTTTATAAGCCAGACAAAGTACATTAAGGAGCTACTAAAGAAGTACAAAATGGAGAATGTGAAAACAATAGCAACTCCAATGGGCACCAATGCAAGCTTAGATGCAGATGAGAAAGGTAAAATCGTAGATTCAAAGACCTTTTGAGGTATGATCGCATCCTTGCTTTACCTTACTTCATCTAGACCAGACATACAATTCAGTGTGTACCTATGTGCTAGATTTCAGGCAAATCCTAGGGAGTCACACATGAGTGCAATAAAATGAATTTTTAGATATCTTGCTGGTACACAAGATGTGGGACTATGGTTCTCTGCATCTTGTGAATTAAATCTTGTCTCTTATTCTGATGCAGACTATGCTAGATGTAAATTGGATAGGAAAAGCACCAGTAGCTATTGCCAATTTTTGGGAAGTTGTTTGATTTCTTGGGCATCCAAGAAACAACACTCGGTTGCTCTCTCTACTGTAGAGGCAGAATATGTTGCTCTAGGGAGATGTGGCACCTAGGTGTTGTGGATTAAACACCAACTCCAAGACTACAATGTGGATATTGGATGTGCGCCAATTTTGTGTGATAACACTAGTGCTATCAGTTTGACCAAAATTCTAATCCATCACTCTAGAACCAAGCATATTGAAATTAGGCATCACTTTCTTAGAGATGAAGTCTTTAAAAAGAGCTTTGAATTTCACTTCATTGAAACTGAAATACATGTTGCTGACATCTTTACCAAGCCTATCTGCAATGAAAGATTCACTTCACTTAGGGGAGAGCTTGGTCTGTGTAGGCTGCATGAAAAATCTGAGTAACATGATCTGCATTTCTTTTATGTTTATGTCAGTGTTCTGGTCTTGGCATAGCTTACTTGCAGTATCATCATATTCATGTGTCCCTTGCGTTGACTAAATGGTATATAAAATGGTGACTTGTGAAAAGACATGCTTCATTTGTCTGAAAGCAATCACTATGAATGAGTACATATCTCCGCCAAGTACCATAAGTCATCCTAGCATCTCAGTCTATGAGCCACGGTCACTGAGTATTGCATTTGTCATGATGTGTCTTGTTAGCATAATAGATCATGCATATACTGAGGGGGAGTTTATGAAGGTGTCTTTTTCATGCTAGAACTACCCTTAGTAATCATTTGTCACATCAAACTTCCTTATTACCCTATCCTAAGATTAACTGATCTGCATTTATTCAGGGGGAGTTAAAATACTCATTTTTTGTCCAAAAGACCATATGTTTTCTTGAAATGTCCCCTATGAGAATTCATGGTTTAAAGGATATAATCATTCAACTCTGGGATTAAGGAACTTAAAGAGAAAGAGTTTTGCTTATGGAATAGCCTTAAAATAACTTGATGAGTTATACTTATGCTCTTTTCTAACAATCTGAAAGTGAGAGTAAACAGGATATTTGATAAGTGTGTATTTTTACATATTAATTCATGATTATACATAATTTTATGAGCTTAAATAATAATAAATATACACGTATCACACTTACTGTTAATTTAGAGTCAAATAGTTATTTTTTTAAAATTAAATAATTTTAATAAAGATATTTACTTATTTATGTAAGCATTCAAAATGAAAAAAATAAGAAAATAAAGAAAATACAAAAATATATATGTGTGTGGAACTGGGCAAAAATCCCAAGGATTTGTTCAAAAAGAAAATATAAAAAATAAATAAATTTATTTAACATTTTTTAGGAATTTTCTAAGCTAGATATGATATATATATATCAATATGTATATGATATATATAATATATATATAATATATATATATATATATATATATATTATACTAATAGGTGAAGTGTGTGTGCGTGTGTTGTTTTTCAAATGCAGGAAGACGCCGCTCCCGCCCACGCGAAGGGGCACAGGCGACGAGGCGGCAGGAGGCCGCCTCGCACGCGGGGTCAACGCGGGCGGCCTGTCAGCGGCAGAAGGCAGGCAGGTGCCGCTGGCGCACCGCGCCCACGCGGCCACGCGGCGGACGGTGGAGCGGACGGTGCACGGCGGGCCCACGCGGGCGTGCCTCACGCGGAGAGAGAGGCGCCGGCACGCGGGCGGTCCACGCGGCCAGGAAAGAGAGAAAAGAGAGAGAAAGGAAGAGAAAAAGGCCAGAAAAATTAGAAAAAAATCACAAAAATTAGAAAAGTGTGCAACACATGCTAGCACACAACTCCAAGTCAAAAATTACAGCAATAGCGTGTGTTTGTCAACAAAAGAAGCAATAAGTGTTCACATTCTACAAAGGGGTTGTTGTGTAACCCTATATAAAGGGCTTCAAATGTAATGAAATGGAGGGTAGCTAGAGTTGTAAGCTAGGGGTTGCTAAGATTTGTAAGTGTTTACTTTGTGTTCTTGAAATTTTTGATTGTTGGCTTTAGTAGGAGAAATTTTGAGAGCTTTGTGTTTAAGTTTTGGAGTTGGTTGTTAGTTTGTATTGAATATTTTCATTGTACTCTTAGTCATTTTTGACTCTTCATAGTCAATTTACAAGCTTGTGTGATCTCCATTTCATTTTCTTGTCTTCATAAAAGTTGTTCATCTTTAAGTTTTCTTCAACTTCTCTTTCTAGCATTTCCCTCAATTCCTTCTAGATTGAAAGTTATTTTCCGTCTTTCTAAGTTTTATTTTACGTGATTACTGTTCATCCGAGGTGATACATTCTAATATTCTTCTATTTTGAAATCTTTCCAATCTTCTTTTTACTCTGAGTTCTTCATGAAAGTTGTTCTTTTTTGGTAGATCAAACTTGTCTTCTTCTACCACTTCTTCTAATTCTGTTTATTTTGAGAGTTATAATTAATTTTTCACTGTTCTGATTTCTACCATATCACTGTTCATCCGCACTGATAGCTCTTGAGTTTTTCACATTTTTCACTATCTTCCTTTCATTTTCTGTTTCTGTGTTCTTCATCAAACTTCTTCATCTTTTTATTCTCTACAACTTTCATTTTTTCCACTTCTCCAAATTCTCTCTAGATTTTAAGTTATTCTTTTACTTCCAACCCTCTATTTTCAATAGAATTCTGTTGTATTTTCAACTTGTGTTTGTTTCTATTTCTCTCCATCTACATCTCTTCACAAGTTCTTCACACACACCCAAAGGGGTAGTCATCTTCCGATCATCTCACGGCGTCGACTTCAAAGGCGAAGCGATCTTCATCCAAGGCTCGGCGAGGAAACGACGGCGTTCTTCATCAATTGACTAAATATTTCCTTCACTTTTCTCTTCTTATTCAAAGTTGCAATTTCAATTCCTTTAGTGTTAATCGCACTCAAAAGATAAAATTTGATTTTCAAAACATAAGGATATTTTCCAACATTGATCTATAAAGATTATTTCTTCCTCGTGGGATCGACCTGTATTTACCACTTTACTCGTATTTTTAAAATCATTTAAGTGAGTGAGTGCGGTTGTATAAATTTTAAAATTTGTGTGGCACGGCATTTTTAAACGATGGGTGTCGAGCGTATCAATATTCTGATTGAAAATTTTAATTACAAGAGTGATGTGACACAACCTAAGACTTAGGCAAGCAAGCACATTCGCAATCAAAACGGCCAATTTTGGGCCACCGCTCTCCCGTCGCTCACCCAAGCCCGGGGTGACTTGGCAATGCCAAGTGGAGGATGTGGGGTTGGGCCCTTACTAGTAGAGGGCCAGCAAGGCCAAAGTTTGATACCCAAAGGATGAGGGAGCCCAATTCAATGGGGCCAACAAAGTGCCAAAGGCACCGGTTACACTCTCCCCACGGTGATCACTCAAGGCAACGGGGCTTGAGGATCGAGCACTCACTCTCACGGCCAGCGAAACTAAGAACTAATATTGAAAGACAAGCACTAAATGGAGTGGGGTTTGAGCACTTACTCGACCGGTTTGAAGAAACCGGTCCCGCTCGGAGACGAGGGCGAGCGGGGAGGCGAGTGGATCCCCACACGCCGCGGCGGTGTAGCTTGACCTGCTCAATCACATTACAACACTACACCTCACGTAGGAGGGGGGATCTTGGGGTGGGGGTTAATAGATATTACAAGTAAAACTACCTCCACACAGGGAGGGGCCTTCAGCCGGCCAAGCGGGGAGGGGAACTTGAGAAAGGAGCACCGAAGAGGGGAGATTGCCGATTCTGCCACGATCTGTGAGTGCTGACAGGAGATTGAAGATTTGACTGCTGCGACTGCTACCGAATTTTGTTGGGGACGAAACCACCTGGGAAATCTTCGTAAGAGGCCAGGGAAGACGTCCAATGTTTTTTGAATTCTTCTGTCGCCGGTGTTGGTCTGGGTGGAGGCCCGAACAGAGAGGCAGACTCTCGGACTGGCAGCTCCTGGTTTCTGACAGCAGGTTGCAGAGGATGCCTTGATAGCTCCCGAACTCGGAATCAATCACCGTCAGAGTCGTTGGAACCGTGGATGAGTCTTCTTTGCAGAAAAACTAACGGGGAATCCAAACGATGCCAGAGAAGATCAGGGAACTCTGAACAATGATGACCGGTCGGTGCAGACTGTGGGTAGCAGAACCGCGTAGCTGAGGGAGAAAAATGATAACTATGGATCACAAATGCCGATTGAAGTTCTATTTCTTGATTCGGAAAGTATACAGGGCGATGAAGAACTTTGCAGAAGAGCTATCGAACTGATTCTTCTGAGGTTTGTCGTGGCAGAGCTTCTACTCAGGTTCAGGTCTTCAGCAGGGGTAACACTGCGCAGTGGTGGGGGAACGGATCTCCCGGGCAGCTCGGAGCTCGGATGGGGACGAAACTGCTGCCGTTGCGAAGGAGACCGGTAGACGCTTCCAATGATAGCTCTTGGGTCTTCAAACTCGTCCGGAGAAGGTCATGGTGGCCGCTGAAAGTTACTAGTTCACCTGCAACCTCTGGACTGCAAGCAGCAACCTAGGTCTAGCTTCCAATGACTAGGGAAGAAGGAGAAGGAG
The DNA here is from genome assembly GCA_022559845.1 of Amorphophallus konjac. Lineage (NCBI taxonomy): Eukaryota > Viridiplantae > Streptophyta > Magnoliopsida > Alismatales > Araceae > Amorphophallus > Amorphophallus konjac. The sequence goes on along the minus strand of CM040127.1, from coordinate 137,042,049 downwards.
GCATATGGTTAAGGGGAGATGGTTGAGGGGTGGATGGAGATGGAGGGGAGTTGTGGAGGGTGGCTAAGGGTAGTGGAGGGGCTGGAGAAGGGGGTGGCGCAAGGGGGTGTTCTGGTTCAGCCAAAGGGAAGGGTGAGTGGAGGGTGGAGGAGGGTGGAGGGAAGGAGAGGGGCGAACCTAATCCAAGGGGAGGAGGGAGGGGCGGCCAAAGCCCATGGAGGGAAGGGTTTTTAAATTTGGAATGGGCCTTGGGAGGTGGAAGGTTGCATGGGGAAGAAGGAAAGGGGTATTGGAAAGAGGTGGGGTGGTTGGGGGTTGGAGGGTGGAGTGGTGATTGGAGGGTTCACCCTTGGAACTAGGTGGGAGGAGTAAAGAGGGTGGTGGGAAGTGGAGGGGCTTTAATGGGGTAGGTGGGAGGGTGGAGGTGGTTGGGAAGTGGAGGAGAGAGAGGGAGGGGCGAACCAAGGAGAGAGAAAGAGGGGGAGAGAGAGAGAGGGAGGTGGGGTGGGGAATCTCTCCCCTAGGGCTTCTCACCCAATAGTGGAATCACTCCATTAGAACTAAGTTGAACACTCAATTGGAAATCTTTGTATTGATTCATTCATTGATTCATTAGTTCAAAATGAGGGGAATGGGGTCCTATATATAGGCAACCCACATTTTACAAAAAGTCCCTGACATTTGACTTAATGACGAATAACCGAGGAAGGTGGGGGGCGCCCATGGGCCAGCCCAATGAATTAGGCCCAATAACAACCTAATCAAACCTAATGACACTCAAACTTTGGTAGATGACTCAATGACCTAGGTACTTGACTCAAATAAAAGGAAAATTACAATGACATGACTCAAATAAAATATGAAAATTACATGACTCGATTCAGAAAAATATGACGGACACAATGGAGCTATGCCGACAAGCAATCAAAGCTGTGGAAAAATGTGAAGGGCGAGAGATCCCCCCATCATACCCCCGGGGTGCGAAGAACTCGACTCCGTCGAGTATAGGTCCGCTGGGGAAGAGGTCCTCCAATACAGCTCTGGGTGAGCCACAACCTCCAAACTCAACCTCGCGTCCTTAGCCGGGGACTGCTCTTCATCCTCTCAAGGTGGCTCGGGCACACCCTCTTGCTGGCGATGGTACCCTGCTTGCTTAGTATTGCCTCCGTGTGCACACGTCAGACTCTCAAGCTGATATAAGGAGGCTCTCTGAGGATGTCACTCATAAAGGTTGGGGTAGGCTCAAGCTGCTCACTGGGATCCACCGCGGTGCCCTTAGAGGGTGCTAGATCCTCCACGTGATAAGTAGGGTATATCCCAAAATCCCATCGGTAAATCCAACCCGTAAGCCAGGTTGCCAAAGCCACTCGGAACATGGAAGGTCCAAGTCCTCGTGCCCTCGATTTGGAGGTGACCCTAAGATTGAGCCATTCCAAAGCCACCATCGTAGGTTTGCCTACTTGGAATCCCAAGTGGCACTCGTGAGTTTTTGCCCGCTCATTATGAACCTCATCGCTCGTTGCGGCTTGCTTGCTTAGATGCACATGACATGTATTACGGGGCGGTGGGTGTGTGAAAATGTGTGTGGATAAAGGTGGACCAGGACATCAATAGATGGACCTATCATGCCATGATGTCATATAGACCTTGATGAGCCTTGGTGGGCCGAGGCAACCAAATGTGGCCCTATCATGCATAGACTCTCTAACAAAGGTTGGAGGGCCGGGGCATCCGTAGGTGATCCGGTCATACATGGGGGTGACAAATGCCGGGGGACCCGGACATCCAAGAATGCTCCTATTATGCTTAAGACTTATGATGAGTGAAGGTGGACCATTACATCCGAATTTGGACCACTCATACTTTCTACTTGACATGTAGGTGATATGAATGAATGGACCCAACATAGTGTTCATGTCAAGTGGTGTGATAAGCCTAGACACATACATGTTTTTTCCAAAGGTGACTTCCATGTGTATAGGTGTGGGACAACCTTTGAACTCCCATTGGAAAGGATCGAATGGATCTAAGAAGGTGGTCATCATGGGGTGGGGAACAACCACATTACATAGGGATATGTGGCCTAAGGTCATGGCTCCCAAGGTGTAACCCGGGTCATGGATGAGGTGGGTTTGGCCCAATATGGTGGGTGGGGGTAGGAAAGGGTGGGTGGTGGGTAAGATGGTTAGGCCACATGGGTATAGGAAGGGGTCAAAGGGATCGTGAAAATGGTTACCCAGAGAGAGGAACTCCACATCCTCAAAGCCCCAAAAATATGGGTCATCCTCCTCCAAGATAATTGGGCCATGGTCATTAGTGGGTTGGCCGACCAAAGCACTTGGGATCTCAATGGTAGGGGAGTGGACTAAGATGGGTTCTTCCACCATAGGGAGAAGGAAAAGAAGGTCGCTAGTGTAGCAACCAATGGTACAAATCGAGGTGATAGACCCAATGCATAGGTGTAGGAGGCCAAGACTCCTAGGTTGTTCGGCCATAGGGGTCAACATGCTAGTGAACTCAATTTGCCATGCTAAGCCCCTAAGAAAATCCTCTAAGGTCTCCACTTGATAGGATGCTTGGATTGTGGTGTGATAGGAGAAGAAGGGCACTAGGGGAAAATTTTGTTCTATGGGAGGACAAACATAGGCCGAGATCTCTCTAATTAGGCTCTCCCTTAGCCACCTAACAAGGGACTCTTCTAAGATGATTTCAACTTTATCTAGAGGGGGTGGTGTAGGGTGAAGATCCTCGTGCGAGGCTTCCTCTTCAATTGGGACATGGGTGCTCTCCATGGAGGGGATAGGTTCCCGAGGGATATTTGTCTTCATGTGGCAAAGCGGGTGGACTACTTCTTCCAAAGCTAATGGAGTGGGAAGGTTCTTTGATGGTGGGGTGATGATGGCTGGAGTATGGTGCACCCGGGGTGGTGAACAAGGGCGGGATTCCCACAGGTGGGAGAATACAAGGTTGTTGAATTTAAAGGTTCCCGAAAGGTGTGGCGGATGCACTAGGCAAGTCCGACGTGTTGGGTCGATGTCGGCATTCCTTTCATCTAACCATTTCTTACCTAGGATTATACATAGACCCGCCAATGTTCCCTTATGACACCAAGCCCCATCCAAATACTTAGTCTTCCCGAACCATTTATGGAATTCAATAAAGACTTGGTCTCCATTGTGCACAATTTGTCCGGTCCTACAAAGAGAGGTAATGATATCGGGGGACACCCAATTTTCAGATTCTAGGTCAATGAAATCAATTTCTACGGGCTCTCTATTAGGTAAGCATGCATGGGATATGATTGGGAGAGGGGCCATGTGACCCAAGACTCAATGTTAACAATGATGATTTGACAATACACGGTTCGGACAAGAATGCAAGCATGCCCTAGGACTTGACTTGATAGAGACAAGTCAATGACTTGCTCTGATACCAATTGATGTGACACAACCTAAGACTTAGGCAAGCAAGCACATTCGCAATCAAAACGGCCAATTTTGGGCCACCGCTCTCCCGTCGCTCACCCAAGCCTGAGGTGACTTGGCAATGCCAAGTGGGGGATGTGGGGTTGGGCCCTTGCTGGTAGAGGGCCAGCAAGGCCAAAGTTTGATACCCAAAGGATGAGGGAGCCCAATTCAATGGGGCCAACAAAGTGCCAAAGGCACCGGTTACACTCTCCCCACGGTGATCACTCAAGGCAACGGGGCTTCAGGATCGAGCACTCACTCTCACAGCCAGCGGAACTAAGAACTAATATTGAAAGACAAGCACTAAATGGAGTGGGGTTTGAGCACTTACTCGACCGGTTTGAAGAAACCAGTCCCGCTCAGAGACGAGGGCGAGCGGGGAGGCGAGTGGATCCCCACATGCCGCGGCGGTGTAGCTTGACCTGCTCAATCACATTACAACACTACACCTCATGCAGGAGGGGGGATCTTGGGGTGGGCGTTAATGGATATTACAAGTAAAACTACCTCCACACAGGGAAGGGCCTTCAGCTAGCCAAGCGGGGAGGGGAACTTGAGAAAGGAACACCGAAGAGGGGAGATTGCCGATTCTGCCACGATCTGTGAGTGCTGACAGGAGATTGAAGATTTGACTGCTGCGACTGCTACCGAATTTTTTTGGGGACGAAACCACCTGGGAAATCTTCATAAGAGGCCAGGGAAGACGTCCAATTTTTTTTGAATTCTTCTGTCGCCGGTGCTGGTCTGGGTGGAGGCCCGAACAGGGAGGCAGACTCTTGGACTGGCAGCTCCTGGTTTCCGACAGCAGGTTGCAGAGGATGCCTCGACAGCTCCCGAACTCGGAATCAAGCACCGTCAGAGTCGTTGGAACCGTGGACGAGTCTTCTTCGCTGAAAAACTGACGGTGAAGCCAAACGATGCCGGAGAAGATCAGGGAACTCTGAACAATGATGACCGGTCGGTGCAGACTGTGGGTAGCAGAACTGCATAGCTGAGGGAGAAAAATGATAACTCTGGATCACGAATGCCGATTGAAGTTCCGTTTCTTGATTCTGAAAGTAGACAGGGCGATGAAGAACTTTTCAGAAGAGCTCTTGAACTGATTCTTCTGAGGTTTGTCGTGGCAGAGCTTCTACTCAGGTTCAGGTCTTCAGCAGGGGTAACACTATGCAGTGGTGGGGGAACGGATCTCCCTGGTAGCTCGGAGCTCGGATGGGGACGAAACCACCGCCGTTGCAAAGGAGACCAGTAGACGCTTCCAAAGATAGCTCTTGGGTCTTCAAATTCATCCGGAGGAAGTCGTGGTGGCTGCTGCAAGTTACTGGTTCACCTGTAACCTCTGGACTGCAAGCAGCAACCTAGGTCTAGCTTCCAATGACTAGGGAAGAAGAAGGAGAAGGAGGCATATGGTTAAGGGGAGATGGTTGAGGGGTGGATGGAGATGGAGGGGAGTTGTGGAGGGTGGCTAAGGGTAGTGGAGGGTTCAGCCAAAGGGAAGGGTGAGTGGAGGGTGGAGGAGGGTGGAGGGAAGGAGAGGGGCGAACCTAATCCAAGGGGAGGAGGGAGGGGCGGCCAAAGCCCATGGAGGGAAGGGTTTTCAAATTTGGAATGGGCCTTGGGAGGTGGAAGGTTGCATGGGGAAGAAGGAAAGGGGTATTGGAAAGAGGTGGGGTGGTTGGGGGTTGGAGGGTGGAGTGGTGATTGGAGGGTTCACCCTTGGAACTAGGTGGGAGGAGTAAAGAGGGTGGTGGGAAGTGGAGGGGCTCTAATGGGGTAGGTGGGAGGGTGGAGGTGGTTGGGAAGTGGAGGAGAGAGAGGGAGGGGCGAACCAAGGAGAGAGAAAGAGGGAGAGAGAGAGAGAGAGGGAGGTGGGGTGGGGTGGGGAATCTCTCCCCTAGGGCTTCTCACCCAATAGTGGAATCACTCCATTAGAACTAAGTTGAACACTCAATTGGAAATCTTTGTATTGATTCATTCATTGATTCATTAGTTCAAAATGAGGGGAATGGGGTCCTATATATAGGCAACCCACATTTTACAAAAAGTCCCTGACATTTGACTTAATGGCGAATAACCGAGGAAGGTGGGGGGTGCCCATGGGCCAGCCCAATGAATTGGACCCAATAACAACCTAATCAATCCTAATGACACTCAAACTTAGGTAGATGACTCAATGACCTAGGTACTTGACTCAAATAAAAGAAAATTACAATGACATGACTCAAATAAAATATGAAAATTACATGACTCGATTCAGAAAAATATGACGGACACAATGGAGCTATGCCGACGAGCAATCAAAGCTTTGGAAAAATGTGAAGGGCGAGAGATGCCCCCATCAAGTAGTGTTTCTAAACAATGCTTATATAAAAGACAGAAAAATGTCCACCCTGTGAAATGAAATATCTATGCTGAGCAATGGCTATGAGAGATGAGAAACCAGACCCCATCTCCTTGAAGCGATGAAGACTGTGTCATGAAGCATTCTAGCTAACTCCGCTAGCAAATTGAAAGAAAAATCAATATGGGCAGAGCAATGACTGCACTTGCTGAGAAACAACATTCCTTCACCAAGGAAGTGATGGATTATGTATGTCATGAAGTAGGCAGAAATCTCTATAGAAAGAGGATGATGAGTCGTGCTAAGTAATCGGGGATTCTGGTATTGAAGAAATATGTCTACTCGTGTCAAAAGGCAGACTACATCTGAATGCTCCAACTAAAAAAAAAGGTCACCTTCCTATTTGTCTATTGTAAAAAGTTGATTAATCTGACTGCTTGTTAAAATTTTTCTTTGAAGTGCCTTTTAAAATTGTGTAGTAACTTTGAAGGAATTGGGCTGAATATTCACTTAAAGAGCTATTTTAATTCTCTTCTGTTTGTAAAATTCAATCTTTTTCAGCTTTTCCTCTCTTCTTGGATACCAATGATAAATCCTGAGCCACTGATATTTTTGTTGGGAGACTTTCTTTTTAATTAGAGTCTTTACATGGAACGTGAGTTCTTCATTTTAAAGTCCCTGAATTATTGTGTTAGTTAATCCTCCCCGGGTAGTATTTTGATGAAGTCAAAGGGGGAGAGAGTGAGTCATAATAAGAGTGGTTCATGAGAGAGAGGGAGTCATGGGAGACATGGGAGAGTCATGCATCATTTGCATTGCATTAGTGTGGCATTGTGTGCATTTGTTGTTGAGTCTTCTTAGAGAGTCATGTGCATTGCATCACATTTGCATTGTATTAGTTGCATTAGTTGCATCTGTTGTGAATGAAATGAAGTTTTGAATGGAATGAAGCTTTCTGTTAGACTCTGGTTGATGAAAAGATTTGATGCTACTTAAAGCAAATGACTCATAGTTGCTATCATCAAAAAGGGAGAGAATGTTGTATCCCTAGTTTTGATGGTGACTATGAATCATTGTGATTAAGATCTCTTATTTTATTGGACCACCAGTTGCATACTTCCTCTAATAGTGTGCCTTTCAGGTGTCTAATAAGTAATGGAAGCTTTGATGTTCCACTTAAGTTCAATTCAATTTATTGCCAGATACAAGACTGCATTCACATAGCCATGTTCTTGCATCAATGCAACTAAGCTGTAACACGTTCAAGTCAATACCTTCAGAATGCAAAGTCAACGCCTTCAGAATGCAAAGTCAACGGTACAATAGCTCAAGCCCAAAAGAATCATTTTTCAGGTCAGTGGACAACATCAAAAAAGAAGAATAACACATTTTAAGAAGAGGAGTCAACTTCAGTCGCTCTTGGAGCTGACTCTACTTCAGCCCGCAAGGCAGAAAAACCCAAACCAAGGCTGATGGCTTATACTATAGTAAGGGTGACAAATAGGTCCTTAGTGGTGACAAATAGGCCATACAGGTGACAAATGCCTTGTTACGGGTGAAAAATAGACAACAACCATAGAAAGCTCAAATCCGAAGAAGGAGAGTCGACTCGAGTTCAAAGAGGAGTCGACTCCAGTCACACTTCAATCTTGTTCGCCCATGAGTATCACACAAGATGTTAAAGGCAACGGCTCTCGGTGCCTAAGGGTGAAAAATAGATGGTCAGTAGTAACAAATCGACAATAAGGCTGACAAATGCCTTCTTAACGGTGTAAAATGGAAGACAGAGGAAAACACTTCAAAAACCTAGAAGCGAAGTCGACTCGAGTTGAACGCAAAGTCGACTTCAGTCACATGAGCTATGAAGCTAAGTCAAAGATGACGGCTATTATTGGCTAAGGGTGACAAATAGCTTGTTAGTGGTGACAAATGTCAGATAAGGGTGACAAATAGCTATTTAGTGGTGAAAAATTGCTCGTGGCAATAAAGCTTGAAGAAACCTACTTCCGTTCGAAGAATTTGAGTATGGCTGGGATTCTTAAACTTCACAAACTTGAATCTGGAGCTTTCCTAATCATCAAACGACATAGATTAACATCATCTAAAATCAGAGAACAAGATTTATCTCAAGTTCTAGTGATTTACGGTGGCGATGTTATCAACCCAGATATGGAAAGAAAAAGTTTGATCAGGACTCTGATAAGAGTTCTATGTTACTATGGCGACCTTCGTGGGTTTCCATATCCTACGGAAGAGAGGGTGCTTAAATACAGAAAAAAGAACACAGAGGAAGAATAAGATGAAGAAAAAGGTGTGTGCTTGTAGAAAACCAGAGAGATTTCATATTTTATACAGGTTGCAGGCAGAGCCACACGAAAGCAACGTCAAGGACTTCTTGCTGAACTTTTTGATTCAAGCGTGAAGGGATGAATTGAAGTGCGACGGCATTAATTGATACACAGAGCACATCTACTATTCTGGGAGAGAGTTTCTCTAAACTTGTTCTATGTTTCAGAGTTTTTCTACTTTCTTCTTTTCGTTTCTTTGGTTCTTCAAGAACTAAAGAAGAAGTACAAGCTGTGTGTCAGCGGTTCTAAGAGAAGTTGTTCTCTTGTTGAGCTATGGATCAGTGGTGTGTGGTTGGGGTGTTTTCATAACGTCAAGTGCTTTGCACTAGTGGAAGCCTCACTTGGTTGAGTGAGGGGTGGACGTAGGCCTCTGGATTGAGGACCGAACCACCTTAAAAACCCTTGTCTCTGGTGTGGTGTGTGATTTCATACCTATCCATTTGTGTGTTTGAAAGCTAGTTATTGTCTAGGACCGAGTCCATATAGTTCTATCTATTTTGTGCGTTAGCTTTCATGTCTATTCATTTGAAAAGTTAAAACGGGGGCAGATCTATTCAACCCCCCTTCTAGATCAGCCTCTCGGCACCCAACACCATAACCCCGTTTGCCTTGAGTCTCATACATGATAAATGTACAACAAACCTAAAAGAAAAGGGAGCAATCCACCCTCCTATCTTGTCCAAATGAACACCCAAAAAATAAAAAAAACCTTTGGCCAGTCTGGGGCAAGTCGACTTGGCCAGGCCCCAAGTCGACTTGCCCCTTCCCCTGCCCCTTGTTCTGTTGCTGTGGAGGGGGGGAAGGAGACTTGGCCCCTTGGCCAAGTTGACTTGCCCCTTTCCAGCCTTTTTCTCTCTCTCTCTCTCTTGCCTCTACGCCAATTCACCTATTCTCACCCTCATACCCCTCATTCATGGGCCGATTCAGCCCCCCCTCTCTTCATCCTTCACTCTCCTTCTTCTGGTGCCGATTCACCATATAGGACTAAAAAAAGTGTGGATGTGGAGGTGATCCGGTGGCCATTGGCGTGCCAGATCACACTCCCCCCCTCCCTCTTCTGCTTCCCAAAACAAAAACCAACATCAACATAACAAAATGAAGAGAGTAAAAGCAAACTTTTTTTTACAATAATGCAAAATAGCAAAAAAGAGAAATGCATAACAAAAAAAAAACAAAACAACACTCAAAACTATAAACAATCAAACAATATATATATATATATAATAACAACACCAACAAATAAAAAAAGAACACATCCATGCTTCTAAATAAACAAAGGATAATCAAATAGTCAAATATAAACATGATAATAATGATAACAAGTTAACGAAAATACACCCGTGCATTTAAATAAAAGTCAAATAACCAAATAACAAAAGGAAAACATAACAATGTACGCTCTGGAACCCCCGCTTTCCCGGACCCAGTGAAGGGAATATAAATGACACCTTGGCAAGTCGTGTTTGGACCTCGGGGGTCATCTTGATATGGCCATGACTTGATATTGCCTCGGGATAATAGCTCATCAAACCCTGTTTCCGCGGGATCTAATCTCGTGCTCCTATTGAACTCGCCGTACATGATAAGTGTCATATTTCGTATCATAAGTTGCATCACATTCATCACTTTTGAGCATTTAATGAGTATAGTTGTGCATTAATATGGACAAATCTCATTTTCACCATTAATTTGAGTTTGCATGACTTTACCATCAATTTTGAGTCAAAATAGCAGTGTGAGAAATATTTAGAAAAATACACAATTATTACAATTTATTTTGAAATGAAGAATATTGATTATTTTGAATTTTCTAAATTTTCAGGGAATAGCGACCGGTGGATCAGACGTCATGTTTGAAGATTTTTATGAAAAAAGAATCAGCGCCTGACCAAATGGGTGCCCATTTATTTGACTGAAAATGAAAAGAAAAGGACTGAAAAAAAAGAAAGAAGAATGAGCGACTGACCAAACGGTCGCACATTCATTTGATGAAAATAGAAAAAAAAGAAAAGCTGAAAAATAAAGAGGAATGTGTGGTCCTCTACTCAAGCGTAGATTCATGGAAAAAGAATGAGTAGCGGACCAAGCATGCGCTCATTCAATTGTATGGAAAATTGAAAGAAAATCAAGAAAAATGAAAAAAGAATGAGCGTCGGTTTGCGCAGTCGCCAATTCCTTGATTTATGAAAAAAGGAAAATATCAAAATAAGGAAATAAAGAATGGGTGGCCACCTGTTCAGTCGAACTTAGGAATGAGCGCACACTACCCCAGTCACCATTTTCGCGAGAGGCAGAAACAGAAACAGCATGCCCCGATCATAATTATCTTCCAATTTTTGGACTTATCTCTTCTTGTTTGAGGAAATAAGGACTCTAATCATGGCAAGATACCTATTGATCAATCTTTGATACTGAAAAATCGGATTCAAGCTAATCTGGAAGGTCACGATCGTGGGAGGCTTTTGAACAGTATAAATAGATGCCAGAGCAGATCGATGGGGATGTTAGCCTTTTTCTTAGCCTATTTTTCATACTCTTCAGTTCGTCTTTTTAAGTTGCTTTCTTCTACAAAGTTCTACATTTTTAAGTTCTCTGCAATTTCATCTTCATCCACTTCTTCTAATTCTCTCTTGTTTTCAAGTTAGTCTTAGTTTCAAGGTTCTATCCTAGGTTTTTCACTATTCATCTGCGCAAAATCACCCTATTTTCCTCATTTTTCACCATCCTCTGATCATCTGCTCTCTCTGCACTCTTCATCTTTCTTCCTCTCTTCGTCCTCTCCAACTTCTTCTTCTTCCACATCTTCTAATTCTTTATAGATTTAGAGTTATTACTCTTCTTCTCACGTTCTATTTTTACTTGTTTTTTACTGTGTTTTCAACCCCACCGTAACCTCTCTCTCAATCTCTCTTTTCTCTTGTTGGGTCCGGGGCAACGGCAATCAAGAGGGGGGGTGAATTGATTGGCCCTATAAAAAATTAATTTCAAACTATTTCGATCAACTGATGAACGATAGATAGATAAAAGATTAATTCCTATGCGTCTAGATAAACAAGGAACAAGATAGATGGCAATTGGATAACGCTCGTAAAGCTCACTCGTGTGTGATTAGTCAAGATGTGAATATGTGTATGTGTTCAACGATGAACCGAGACCTTGAATGGCAAATAACTAAAATAGTGGAAATGCAAACCACAGTCAAGCCACAATCAACCCACAAGAGACACAGGATTTTTAGGTGGTTCGGGACCACGACGGGCTGCCTACGTCCACCCCTCACCAAACTGGTGAGGCTTCCACTATCTTGCAACTCTTACAAGACAGTACATGTAGACACCCATTTTTGACCGATAAGTTGAGCATTTTCTTTCTTCTCCTAGTTAATGCCCCAATTGATCCATAATTGGTTGATTTTCTGGGATATCTCCATATTCTTGGCCCTACAATTCAATTTCGGTACCTTGGATCTCGTCTCAAATTTGACATTCTCGTGCTATTCACTCACATCACTTTCTTGTTCATAGCGCGTTATGGACCTAATTGAATGATCATTTGAACAGTCATTATTTCTTGATATTTAATCTTTACAGCATCCACTCTGGTTGTTATTCTTACTTAATATTTGATTAAACGACTGTCCAAAGGGTATTTATTCTTTTTTTAATCATTTGGTGAGCCAATCATTGTCGCGCTATATCGTCATAGCGTGTTCATGAAGAACACGCTATACTATTGTAGCGCATTCTTAGTCAAAAACCCAGTCCGACCCGGACTCCCCTTTTTTCGGTTTGGGTCCTTATTTTGGTAAGTTTTCAATCATATTCCGTCCAAAGGAAGGTTCCTAATCCTAATAGGAGTCTTTTCCCCTCATTAATCGGAAAGATTGCCTTGATTTGAGCCACCAAGTTATTAGATTGGATCGAACTCCGACCTAGGGTTCGTTCTTGATCCTTCTCCTATAAATTGGACCCTTGGCCATCGTTCTGAAGGGATGCAACTCGAGATCTTGACGAGGAGGAGGCTGCTCTTCATTCCAAATCAATAATTCCTCGCTCCTCACACATCCAAGGGAGTATTTTGGGGCATATTATGTTCTTGCTCGTTCTTAATTTTTTCTCCCCAATTCGTTTATTTCAATCCTCGCATAACATTGCATATTGATTTCAAAAACACTTCTTTTACAAAATACACACATTCACACACACACCGAACCTATTTTTGGCCCTTCCATAGGGGTTTAAAAACCACCAAACCCCCAGGTGATCTAGCCCTTCACTTGTATGCTGTTGATTAAGAATAGGGATAGATTCTACATAAATCATGATCTAATGGGCCATTTCTTTGTTGTTTATGATTGTTTGCAGGCACTAGAAGATTGATACGTGGAGCCCTTGCACTTTGGCCGGCCTTGGAGCAAGGAAGAAACGAATCCAGTTCATCCCACTTTCTGTCTGATATCGCGCCATACGAACATAGCGCGATCTTTAGAAGGCGCTAGGACGATATACCGCATTCATTCCCAGGCCAACTCTTGGCCTTCCTTGAATTTCGGAGGTATGTAACATGCCCTTATTTTGATCTTTATATTATTTGGCATGTTGTTGGCCTCAGTGGCGATCATGGATTTTTATTATTACATGTGACCCCCCCTTTTATCATTGATTTTAGTTCTATATCTTGTTAAATCATCACTTATTCAAATCATCAATTAGGGGAGGTCTAATTTTAGATCTACAAATTGGCGATCATGGTGGGACTCTTTGTGCCACCACGTTCGTTCTTTTGGTTGCCTGCTTGTCAATCCATTAAGTGTGTGTGATTATTTATCTTTTGGGGTTTCCCCCCTCTGTCTTTAGTCGCGCTATATATCAATAGCGCGTTCTATTAGATCGCGCTATTGATATATAGCGCGTTATTTACCCGAGGGTATTTCACTCATACCTTCTGTCGGAGTTCTAATTGTCATCTTCTCCGGTTGCATCTTGTACATTTCCTATTGTGTATTCATTTTTCTTATATTTTCTTGTTATTTACTAGTTCTAGTTTAGATATTCTTGCATTACATAGCATCATAATCTTGTTGGCTTGGGAGACCTCCTCTCTCCACACTTTTAGGAGTCACACCCCCTCTTGGTGAAGGAAGGACCCTCCATTGAGCATTCTATCTCATTGGACCAGAAATTCCTAAACCAAGCCTCCGTAAGTCCCCGCACCCGTGGATTCCCTCACGGATGCCGGGCAGGTTGTACCTTGAAGTTCCCCGGGTTTAGTTGGCCTATGTGTTGTGAGATTTTCCTAGTTGGTACCGGTGTTAAACCACATTTGAAACTAGGTTAAAGACCTTGAGCGATCACATCAATTTGCATAAAGTCATTAATTCACCAAGGTTCAAATAAAAAAAAATCAAAGGTAACCATTCCAACTTGTGTGCTTCTTTACAAATTATTTTGCTTGAACTTTGATTGCATAATGGCTTACCTTGATAGACAAAATAACATGTTTAATCTTAATTATGTTCATGAGGATGCACAACCTAGCATATCATATAATCCTCAATTCCATAATTCTCACCACACTCATTCTAGGGGACCACGCCCTCATTCTTATGGTGTTGCCTGACCCATGGGCAATGTCCAATCTCATAGTCCCTTGCCTCAATCACGAGCCACTACCCCCTCGGGACCGTCTCCTCCCAACGACGAGAAGGTCTCTCAATTCATCCGTGCATTGGATCATCTCACCCCTCAACAAATCCAAGCCCTTAAGGCTATTGTTGAGGGCACATCCTCTCCTCATCCTCCTCCATCCACACCTACTCCTATTCGGGTGGCCCATCACCCGCCTCCTTCATCCACACCTACTCTTATTCGGGTGGCCCATCACCCGCCTCCTTCATCGACACATACTTCTATTAGAGTGGCCCATCACCCGCCTCCTTCTATTTCTCATCCTTCACGGCCCCAAGGTCCATTTATTCCTTGTAATCCGGCCCGCCCGGGTCCTTTAGCGGGTCATCCTATTAACCCTCCTCCACGGCCGTCATATCAAGCCACCCCTCCAAGGCAATCATGCCAACCTTCCAATGTTCATGTTACACCCCTCCAGCAAAGTATCTTTGATAGAATTGCTTCCATGGAGGAACAACTTAAGAGGCTCACCAGCCCGCGGCCTGCTCCTCCTCCATCTCAAGTCAATCCTCTTTATGATTTCATGAATAACATCACTAAGTTAGAAAAAGATTGGAAGGAGATAAGAGAGAATGGCATCAATAACACATGTGAGCAAGATATCAAAAATCAAGTGGACGTCGTTCACCCTCCACTCATCCACCCTGCTCATTTATCTGGCCCTCCGTCTCCACCTTCACATTTACCTCCACAGAATTTTCCACAATATCATGACCATCTGCCTCCACTTTTACATGATCCTCCACAAAATCCTCCACCACCTATTATTATGCCTCCACCACGGTGTCAACTTGATGTTTTTGATGAAGATGAAGATTTGGAGACGGCACGAAATGTTGAAATTTCACAGGCACCCCTTTCAAGTTTCCTTTGTTTCCCACTCCCTCCATTGCCACCCGATGAACCCCTTGCTCAGGATGAAGCCACTATCCCTAACCCCATTTATGAGACCAATTGGTGCTATGATGATGGGTCGATACTCCAGTCACCCACACCGGTGCATCATGCGCCTTCCCCTGTACCTAATACTTCTCGCATCATCTGACGCTTCCTACGCACCAAACCCTCTCCTTTTACACCTTCGACCTCTACTCCATCAGCCTCCGTCGAACCTCCACTAATCTCCACTCCACTAACTCCCGCCAAGCCATCCAAGCTTATCTCCACTCCACCGGCCTCCGCGGAGCCTTCCACTAAACCTCCACCCAATTCGCCATTACCCTCTACCCCATCGGCTTCCACCGAGCCCACCATCGAACCTTCCCCAATTAACCTTCCATCACCACCACCTCGGCCCTCCATTATCCCTTTAACCCCAAAACCCACTTTGCCTGTTCCTTCATCTATCCATTCACCCTTACCCATGACTAGTCTTGAGCATGAGCCACCCTTTTTTGCACTCGAGCCAACCCCGACTGCTTCTGGGCAAAGGGAGAAGCTCGACGTGTTTGAACCTCTATTTCCACTCACCCTTTCTCCAACACCTTCCATTACACCTCCACCATCCATGGAGCCTTCCGCCTCCACTTCCTCTACCACTCAGAATAGAAGTGCTTCTGCAAGTACTTGTTCCGAAGATGGTCAAGAGCCGGGCAAGAAGGATTTGGCCACGGCCATGCTATTCAAGATGCAAGAATTTATCTGTCGGATGCCGATCCGTGTTGTCGTGCCGAGCATGGTTGAAGAGGCTGAGTCCCCGCCACTGCTCGCCAGAAGAGAATGCCAAGCGTTGATGCCGCCCAAGGGCCGGGCAGGGCACCCCTTGTTCCAACTTTCAAATCTTGAACCTTTTCTTCCATACAAGGGGCGAACGCCCATCTTGATCAATATTCTTCATATGCTACAATCCCTTGGCAACACGATGCTTCCTATCTCAACTTTCCAACTCTGTCACACTGTTGTTCTTCACTCACCAAGGGAGTTGTCATTTACTATTGAAGTTTCGTCATGGGCTTGTACTTTATCCATTAGGCCTATTGACTATACACTTTCACTGCTATGGAGGGGCAGTTATCCTCATACCAAGGGGCCGTCCTCCATCCTCTCCATCTTTTACTCAACTCCACCCTCATTTATCATCAATTCTTCATGGGCCACTCCGGGGGTAAGAAGGAGGATCTCATCTTCTCGCCCTTCATATTCTTTGCATCTCATGCATTCTGTTGCATCCATGTCTTCATCGCATCCATTTTGTTGCATTCGCATGCATTTGCATTCCTTTTTTGCGGGGTTTCCAGACCCGTATTTTCCCCATCTTCCGGAACCTCCGGATCTTCCGCATTCCCCATCTTGTTCATCTTCATCCTTGGGTCTCCTTACACATCCTAGGCATTGTACACCCTCCAATCTTCTCTCAGGGCATCACGCCCCTTTCCAGCTCTTGCATCCGGACTCCTTAGATTTCTCTCTTGTTCTTCTGGGGCATCGCACCCCATGGTGTTTCATTCCTCCGG
This sequence comes from Amorphophallus konjac, assembly GCA_022559845.1. Classification (NCBI taxonomy): domain Eukaryota; kingdom Viridiplantae; phylum Streptophyta; class Magnoliopsida; order Alismatales; family Araceae; genus Amorphophallus; species Amorphophallus konjac. The sequence continues at coordinate 137,025,753 of CM040127.1, read as the reverse complement.
AACCTCCAGACATTCTTCCAGGGCATCGCGCCCTTTTCTATCTTCCTCCTCCGGAACCTCCGGAACCTCCGGATCCTTCATCCTCTTCTAGTCCACTCCCCCCATGGCATTGCATCCTTCCAAGTTTTTCCTCCCTAATTCTCCCGGGGCATCGCGTCCCCTTTCTTGCTATTTCCCTGGAACCTCCAGGTGTTTTATCCCTCCTTTTAGGGCATGACACCCTTTCTGATTCTACTGCTCCGGAACCTCTGGACTTTCACCCAGGGCATCACACCCTTTTTTATCTTCTTCCTCCGGAACCTCTGGATCCTTCATCCCTCTCTCTATCCCTTGGGCATCGTGCCCCTTTTCGTCTTCTTCCTCCGGAACCCTCGGATCTTGCTCTTTGGGCATCGTGCCCCTGCACACCCTCACGTCCGGATCTTGTAGGCTTCCCACTGATTCTCCCTAGGCATCGCGTCCCATGGTATCTTCCCCCTCCGGAACCTTCGGACCCTCCTGACCCTTTTCATCCACTCTTCCCGGGGCACTGCGTCCCTCAGCATTTTCCTCCTCCGGAACCTCCGGACCCTCCATCTTTCTTCCGATTTATCTTATTACTCTTCCAGGACATCGCGTTCTTCATTTTCTTCCTCCTCTTCCATCATCTTTTTTCCTATTTCTTCCCAAGGCACCGCGTCCCTCGATATTTTATCCCTCCGGAGCCTCTGGATTCTTCTTCCTCTCATGATTCTCCTCCTCTGCTTCCAGACCCTCCGGATCCGCCTCATTCCATCTATCAATTTCTTCTTCTAATTCTTCCTAATCATGGGTCCGACCCGACTTCTTCCGCATCCACTACCTTGGGCATCTGCCCTTTCTCCCACTACTTCTGAGGCTTTAGTCCTCACTCCTCTTCTTGATTTTTCGCTTCTTCTGTAGACTATTCCATGTGATCAGGGTCTCTGCGCCTTAGCAAGGGAGTTCTAGCCCTCGCCTCTCTTCCTTTTCTTCTTATTCGTTTGAGTCTGGTCTGAGCACCACTCTTTGTTAAGCCACTTTCAAAACCTTGGCTTCCAATCCTTTTATCTGCCAAAGAGGACTATCCCACGAGGATCAACCCCGCCTCTCGCGGCAGCTGCTTCAATAAAGATCGCAAGGTAATATGTTGACGTAAGTAAGCATTTTTATGATATCATTATCTCATTACTTCACGCATGATTTTCAAAATGAAGTGCTTCTTAACAAGATTAAGAGTGATATTTTAGGCCTTTATCCTAGGTCATATCTTTATCTTTACTAAATCTCATAAAAGAGTCTTTAGGCTTGCTTCTGCAGCACCTTTGGTTAATAAAAATCCCACGCTGGGAATTCGACATTCTCTCCTCGCTTGTTAAGAGCAACCCTTAGCTGGGCATTCCACACACTTCAGGCGCCCTTTAGCCGGCTCCTTGATAAAACACCGTTGCTACTTTGGCCATGCCATGAGTATATCTGAAAGTCTTTTCTCTTCTTTACTCGGCCGCATGCAGGGGCAAGAGGTTGACGGATGAGATGACCAACCTCGGTACTCCTCAATACGAGAGAAGTCTCAAATAGGGGCAGTCTTGACCCAAAATAAAGTCAAATTTCATGATATACATCTCGTCGAAAGGGCTACTATGAAAATCAAGTTACAATTTTGATAAAATGCAAAATTATGAATTATGGCATGACAAGAGTGGCAAAGTCCCCGCAGGGAAAACCCTGGTCGTATGCATGTCAAAGGTCTAAAAATCAAAGGCATAAAGTCCCGACGCAATAGACCACCTCTTTGAGGGGTAATACCTTGGAAGGAATTCAAGTCCCGATACCTCCCATCCTGCACAAAGTTTATCTCCAATTATTCTTCTCTTCTCTCTCTAAGACCGAGTGTTTTTCAAGTATGGCCTTGGTAGGAGCACCGTTAACCAAAGGTAGCCGGTCATAGGGCGCCACCCTTAAATGCACGCCCAACTTTGGGCAGTTTTTAGCGAAAGGGGAAGGAACAAGGACCCTTAGCCAGTGGTTTAAACATCCATTGATGCTGCACTAGCAATGTCTAAACCAAAATCTAAAAAAAATTAAATATAACCAAGATTCCAAAAAAATTGAATATTGCCAAAACTCTAGAAAAATTTAATATTGTCAAAATTTCATAAAAATTTAATATTGCCAAAATTCCTGAAAAATTTAATATTGCCAAAATTCCAAAAACAATTGAATATTGCCAATTGAATATTATCAAAATTCAAAAAAAATTGAATATTACCAAAATTCCAAAAAAATTTGAATATTTCCAAAATTTTCATATTTTCCAAAATCAACATAAAAATTCAAATATTCTTTTTGAAAACTTATAAAAATTTGCATATTTTTAAAAATCCAAAAAAATTGCATTATATTTCTGATGGCATTATTGCAGGTATATCCTTTTGCAGGGGCACGCAAAAATCAAAAGAACAATCACAAGAGGTGCAACAAGTATCAAGGACTGTCTCATTCCACTATATCAAAAGGGTACAAAATGAGAGTGAGTACAAACAACCTCTCTAGCTCTCCCCTCGACCCTCCTGATCTCCCCCTCTACACGAGCTCTCAGCCTCCTCCTGTCCTCCCCGGGAAGACCTAGGAGGAGCCATCGATCCCCGAGAAGCTGAACCCCTATCATCGCGTGCTCTCCTCTCAGCATCTTCCCTCCTCTGATGCTCAGAAGAAGTAACTAAATAATCAGTGCTCGAATAGGCCCGGGAGTATCCCTCACGCTGAGCTCGCTCACGCCCCCGCCGATAGCGCTCCTCTGCATCTTTCGCCCGCTGCTCGGCCATTCCTAATCTAGTGCTCAACTGCACTCTCTCCAGCTCTCGCTCCACTCTCTCTCTATCTCCCTCCTCCCTCTCTCTCTGCCGCTCGCTCCTCTCCATGCCAAGGAGGGCACGCAGCTCTATCACATCTCGAGGAAGCTCCTCCACATCGCAGCGCCTCAGCTCTGCTTCCGCCATCCGCAGCTCCTGCTCTTGCACCCAAAATCTTGGTCAATAATTGATATTAATAAATTCCCAAGACTAAGATTAAAAGAACAGATTGCTTACTCTTTCCTGTAGGGAGGCCTCAGTTGCCTCCGCCCGAGCAACTGCACTAGCAAGCTAGCTCTCTAGATCGGTGTGGTCACAGGTGGGTTGAGTATAGGATGAGGCGCCATGCGAGGATCGGACTGCCTCTAGCTCCTCGCGCTGAAAAAGAAACATTATTATTTATTAAAATTTAAATCCAGATCACTCTAATTACAAGTTCTTACCAGCTCATCTACGGTATGCTGGAGGTCCTCGCGCTGTCGGATAGTGGAGTCAAGGAGCCCCTGTACCATGGCTAGTCTCCCCTCTATGTCAAACTACATTAAAAACATGGTGATCACATATCAAGCAATTAAGACATTAAGGTTGGAAATGGTCAATGAATTAAAAGCATACCTGTCCACGTGCGCTTTGGTAGACCCCGCTACCGTATGTCTGAGAGTATGCCTGGAGGTAGGCATCATCTGAGTCTGCTCCCGTAGGGATTGGTCGGCCACGCCTTTTCCAATCTGTAAACTGCTCCCGGGCACGTTGCCGCCAATCATCTGTCCCCTGGAGGCCTCAAAAACGTCGCCCAGGTCGTGGGTCCGTCGCTTGGGTCGGGAACTCTACTACCGCCTGGTGGAGCCCCAGTGTCCTCATGATTAGCCTATAGTATAGGGGTGCAACCAGATCTCTCTACTGAAGTATGGGGTGGCCGCCTCCACCCATGGCATCACCCCGATATCCCTCTGATACGGAGTCCAGACCACCTGCAAAGTTCAATTTGTCATTGCCCTTGATTTCATTCATATAATTAAATTCAAAAAAAAATTTAAATTTACCTCTATATGGGGCATCATATCTAACATCTCTTGAATGTGGGTGACCTGGTCCTTCAAAGATCGGCTATCTCGTGTTGGGGTCCATTGTCTGGCCAGGGGCAGTGGATCTCCTCGATCCTCCCAAGCACGCCTGAGGGTAGGAAGATACAAATAGCTCCAAACCTGAAATGTAGCTCATGTAATCAACATAAGAGACAAGTCCATAATTTAATCCATGGAGTTTAAGGCTTAGAGAGATACCTGAAGTAGAGGGTAGAATCCCCCGAGTGAAGACTGGAGTAAAGAAATGCCAAAACTGTCGAACAAATGGGCTAGGACTGCCGCACCCCAAGCGTACCGTCCGACTCTGCTCAAATCCTCCAGTAGAGGTAGAAATCGGCAGCTCACTGCATCACCTTGAGTCGCTAGAAGTAGCTTACCAATCATCAGAATAAGAAACCTCCTCAGCTCCATGTCGGCCTGTGCACCAGCCACGGTCGTGAAGCTCTCCCTGGCCTCAGCCTCTAGTCTCCTCTCATGAGCCGTCAAGGTCTCTCCCACCTCCCTCTGTGTGTGGAACAAGCCGAGACTCTCCTGTAAAGCGATCCTCGACACTAGCGAGGTCCGGCCGGTCCCCTCCAACTCCAAGCCTAGTAGTCTACGCGCCATCTCCCGGTAGTCGGGGTAAGTGCAGCCTATCACTGCCGACCCGTGCACCCGCAGTCCAGTAATACGAGTGACATCCTCCAGAGTCGGGATCATATGACCCCGGGGGAAGAGGAAGGCCTTGCACCCCGTATCCCATCTGGCTTTCAGGGCCCTTATCAATCCCACATCGACTCTCAGCACCTCTATTTCCAAGAACTCTCCAAAGCCCATTCGGCGGAGGCGGGCCCGTTGAAATTCTGGCAGTGCAAAGTAGACGGCCCGAACCAATGTCCATGAAATCCGGGCGCGAACTGCACCCTCTACACCCTGCACACAACAAAAGAGCAAGAAATATCAATTTGTGTTCATCAACAAAAGAAAAATAAGAAAATAAAAATAATTGGCATTCTGTTCTTGAATGCGCTATATCGTTATAGCGCGTTCATCTTCGGAGGGTAGGGGGCGACCCCTCATTCCCCAAATCTATTCCATGGGCATTTGGCCCTCTACATTGGTCTAAGGGGGCGTCTACCCCTCCATTTTTATCTTCCATAAAAGAAAAACAAGAAAAAATCAAAAAGAAAACAAGTTAGGGGCGGTTTCTTACCAATCTCCATTTTCGAACCGCTGTGCCACCAACGGGCTCCGCCGCTATCTCCCCGGCCGCCGCGGCACCTTCAACCTCCTCGGCCTCGTCGGAGGGGATCTCCATTTCATCTCCTTCAAGCCTAGCCGAGACGGTCGCCTCCGAATCGGGGTTTTCTTCCACGGGAGAGGGCGCTCGTTCCTCCTCCGTGCGAGATCGTTGACGGTCGCGGGTGGCACGCCGTTTGGAGCGTTGAGGAGGTTCTCCTTCCATTGAATTAGGGCGATGGTGGTTTGGGCTGGTTAGAGGGTGAGAGAAGGAACGGAGAGAGGGAAAGAATGAGTTTGAATGAATGAGAGGGGGGGTCAGTTTTGAATTGTGCGTGTAATTAACGCGCTATATATTCCTAGCGCGACATTATCGTGCTAGGTATATATAGTGCGTTAAGGAAAATAAAAAAAAGAGAAGAAGAAAAAGAAAAGAAATAAAAGGGGGCAGAAAATAAAAGAAAAACACAATGAGAATGAGAATGTTTGGAGTGTTTTGAGTTTATGTTATCTTGCTTATGTGATATTGTGTATTTAAATTCGCACTTGCATTATCGCTTAACAATTGTATCCCCAGAAAAAAAAATGGCACGCCATCAGGTAAGTATTCCTTTATCCCTTCCTTTATTGCATTACTATATGATACTTACATTATTATATCTCAAGGACCGGCCGATTCTCTGTATGATTCGGGATCTGAGTTCCCCTATACCAAAAACAGTGATGATCTAGAAACATACAGTTAATCGTCGGATAGACCGTTAGGTCGGACAAATTTGGGGACGATAGACTTCATCCCGCACGCCGTGGTTGCGGATAACTCTTGACCCAAGTCTGTTTGATTTAACAATATTATCCTTGAGTATCTTATATTTTGTTCTTTCTTTACATTTGTTTTAATGATTTCTTTTATTTTAGCCCTGCACGCATCATGCCCTTTTCGCATTCATAAATGCCCAATTTTTCTTCCTAATTAAGGATCAATAATGCTTAAGTTTTCGAATAAAGAAATTCAATTCCATTTTGAATTTGAAAGATTGCTTCTAGTTAAGCGCTGGATCTTGTTGGTCGATGTGACCCTTGCCTGGAATTTGTCTATCTCCTTTCAACCCAATTCAACTTATCCCTTTTAGTCCACTCATTAGCTGTGAACCGCACATTGGCATCGATGGATCCACCGGGCTCGCATCCATTCCACTAACTGAGTGAAATTCGTAGTTGCTACGCACTGCGGATTCCTCTTTTTTACAAGAGGTTGATCAGCTCCCTTTTCTTTGTTCCACACCTATCATTCTAGGTAGGAGTCACCGGTGCTAGCTTGACCTTGTGGTTAGCTCGGAGTTTTTTGGATTATTCCTATCACTTGTCGGTTGTGACGGATGTCTCTTTTCCCTTGATATCCACTTATCAATCCGCTCCACTACGTTTCCACTTCATTTCTTCGTCATTACCACTCCGTGTCATCTCCGTTTTGTCTCCGTTTCACCTCCGTCTCACTCCCCTGCAAAGCGCATATCAAGGAGGGGCATCTGTAGACACCCGTTTTTGACCGATAAGTTGAGCATTTTCTTTGTTCTCCTAGTTAATGCCCCAATTGATCGATAATTAGTTGATTTCTTGGGATATCTCCCTATTCTTGGCCCTACAATTCAATTTCCGTACCTTGGATCTCGTCTCGAATTTGACATTCTCGCGCTATTCACTCACATCACTTTCTTGTTCATAGCGCGTTATGGACCTAATTGAATGATCATTTGAACAGTCGTTATTTCTTGATATTTGATCTTTACAGTATCCACTCTGGTTGTTATTCTTACTTAATATTTGATTAAACGACTGTCCAAAGGGTATTTATTCTTTTTTTAATCATTTGGTGAGCCAATCATTATCGCGTTATATAGTCATAGCGCGTTCATGAAGAACATGCTATACTATTGTAGTGCGTTCTCAGTCAGAAACCCAGTCCGACCCGTGTTGTACCCCTTGTGCTTTGTTGATGATGTGGTGTTTTAATGATAGCAACATGAATGAGTCACCACATTGAATGACAGCAACATGATTGTTTATAACTGATATACTCTGTGGATAATGCATATGACTGTGACTGGTATATTATCTGGAGAATGCATGTGTTCTGTCTGCACAGTCTCCACAGCAGTGCGTCAACTCCTTGAGCTGATGCGTCGACGCTTCAGTTCAGGTTCTTCAAGTCTATACATTAGACTGTGGCAAAGTCTATTCATTCGTTTTGGTATCAAAGTCTGTACAGCCACTGGTCTAGAATCTGAGTCTGTACATCGTCTTGTGCCTTCAACGTTCAAAGCCTCAAGTCTGTACAGTGTTACGTTCTCTTGACAAAATCTGTACGGTGTCTCATACTGGCAAAGTTTATACAGCGTGAAGTCTACACATTGGCTTCGCTCCATAAAGCCTATACATTGGCCACTGCTCTCCAAAGTCTGCACAATGGTCTTCACACCTGAAGTCTGTACATCCACAGTTAAACCTGAAGTCTGGACACTGGTTCAAATCCTTCTAAGTTTGTACATTGGCTTCGTATCTGCAAGTCTATACACTGGACCTTGTTTTACCAAGTCTGTACACTCGCTGCACTATTCAAGTCCATACACTGGTAGCTCTGCTTAAGTATATACATTCGTCTGAACTAAGTTCATTTTCCTCTGTCTGTCTGCAGATGATTCAGGCCATCAAGACTTGGCACGTGATCCAAGAGGCTGAAATGCTGACACGTGGACACAGTAGTTCAAACAATCAAGAGCTTCTCTGGATTATTCTGGTGCGTCAACGCAGTGAGCAAGTAGCGTGGACGCAGCGGTTCAAGAATCTCTTATTGCAGCATCTGGAGTACATTGGTAGCATCGATGCTGCAGCTCCATGCGTTAATGCAGCATGCTGAGAGCATCGACGCATCAGTTACAAAGGGAGAGCCAATGGGTTACTGGATTACTCTGGTGCGTCAACGCATTCATCAAGTGGCGTCGACGCAGCAGGTTGATGGATCGACAAGGTGACCAGAGGGTGGACGCAGTTGCACAATGCGTCAACGCACTCCACACGAAACGTGAGAGGGCTGAAGCCATCTAAGTTCAGACGCTGTAGCTCCATGCGTCAACGCAACATGATGATAGCGTCGACGCAGCACGCCTATCTGTTGAAGACTTGATCACTGGATCACAGATGCGTCAACGCAGCAGGCTAATGGAGTCAACGCAGCAGACTTGAGTCCTGCTAGTCGAATGTCGTTGAATTGACGGGCACGTGATCCGAGGTGCCTGGCTCGTGAAGCAGGATGCTGCCACGTGGTCCGAATTTCTAGGGCAGGAACTGTGGAAGCCACACGCGCCCCTGCTGCTGCTGCTGCTGGTATATAATGGAGCCTTCGTCTTCAGATGGAGGCTGATCGTGCTCGAAGCCAGAGAGCAGAAGCTGAGAGAAGAAAAAGGGAAAAAGAAGAGAAAGCTTCCACGATCCAGCAGAAGAGAAGAAAGAGAGAAAGAAGAAGAGAAAGAGAAAGAGTAGAGAGTGAAAGAAGAGCAGTAGAAGAAGAGAAAGAAGAATGAGAAAGAGATAGAGAGCTCGAGCAGAGTGTGAAGAAGAAAGAGAAAGAGGGAGAGTGAAGAAAGAGAGTGAGATCGAGGGAAGAAGAGAGAGAGAGAGAGAGAGAGAGAAGGAGTTCGTTCCTCAGATCTTTGGTTCAAAACCAGATCTGAGGTTGCTCATTGTTAGAGCTATATTTCGTGCTTCATTGTTCAGCTTTTAGTTGCTGTGTTTCCATCTTTTCTATTTTCTATTTTACATCTTTGTTCAAGCTGTTAGTCAGCGGTTTGCAGAGGAGGACTCCTCTGGTGATGAGGGCATCTCCCGACACCCCTCTAGCTTTGATCGCCTGCACACTCTTGATATGGATTGATCATGGTCTACACTTGTTATCTTCATTTCCCAAGTTTCATTTTATGTATTTTCTTTTTATTGAGTCCTATCTTATGTATTTACCTTTATTGAGTCATATGGTTTTAGTCCATTTCCCTTGTTATGTTTAATTGGGCCTTATTACTTTAGTTATGGGCCCATAGGATTGAGTCTAGGATATGCTCGGTCTTTTATCTTATTGTCAAGGGTATTTTGGTCATGTAAAGAATGGTTGCCTATATATAGGCCCCATCTCTCCTCTTGTATTAAACTTTTGATGAATATTGAAGAAAACCCTTTCAAACTCTCTCAATATCTCTCTCTCTCTCATTATCTCTCCATTCTCTCTCCTCCTCTCTCTAAATTTCGAAATTCACTCTCTCTCCTCCCCATCTCAACCACTTCCAACCCCCACCTACCTCTATTAACTCCCCACAACTTCCCACAACCCCTCTTTAATCCTCACCTAGTCCCAAGGAAGTTCCACCACTCAAAACCCCACCCTCCAACCACCACCTACCCCTTTCACTTCCCTAAGCATATCTCCACCTTCCCAAGGCTGAATTAACTCATTCCAAATCCCAAATTCGAATCTCCCCTTCCCTCCTTGCTCCCTAGGTCGCACCCCTCCTCTCCCCTCAAGCCAAGTTCGCCCCCTCCTCTCTTCTCCACTCCAGCTTTGTGTGCAGGCCGACCTGCAGATTAGCACTCTGTTGCAGTGACGTCCACGACTGAATCCTGGTTCTACTGGTGGTGTGGCCTAACTTTCTGGAAAGGCCTCCCTGTGCTCTTCGCAGGCGAGGTGGAATCACTCCATTCCGAGTTCGTGGCCGTCCGTGAAGGTTGTTCTTCCCCGACTGCACAGAACCTCTCAGACCAGGAGCCAGAGCGGCAGAGAAGACTCTCCCACGACGAACCTTAAAGGAACCAGTCTTCGAGGTCTTCTACAAAGTTCTTCCTCCCCCTGTCAGCGTCCAGGAACAGAAGGCAGAACCCCGTTCGGCATCCGACAACCAGAGATACCAATTTTCTACCACACCCACGCCGGTCTGCCTCCTCACAGTCTACACCGACCACCGTCCACTTCTCTGGACACCCAGCTCATCTCCAACATCAGAAGACTTCCCCGTTTGTTTTGCTGCAAAGTAGACTCGTCCACGATTCCAACGAGTCTAGCGGTGCCAAATTTGGAGCTAAGGAGCGATCGTGGCAGCTTCTGCAACCTGCTGTTTCAGACTGAGCTCGGCCAGAGACCAGAGCTGCATCCATCTTCCAGTCGCTGGAGCAGTCAGCCCCCAGATCAGAACATCGTCCAAAAATTCAAGCCGCACCCCTCTCCGGTTAGCAAGCTTTTGGCGCAAGTTTCATCAGATTCCAAGCTCGGTGGAATTATTGGCAGCATCGACATCGGCCCTCTGTCCAGAATTACAGAAGCTAGGCAGAATCGGCAAAGCTCGGAAAGTCGACTCTATCTCGCTCGTTCCCCTCCCCGCTTGGCCGGCTGAAGGCCCCTCCCTGTGTGGAGGTAATTTTTGGTTGTAATACATTAACCCCCACCCCTAGATCCCCCCCTTGCAAGGGGCGTAGTGCTGTACCTCTTCACATTTTCAGGTCAAGCTCCATCGCCGCGGCGATCGGGTGTATACCCTCGCCTCCCGGCGCGCCCTCGTCTCCGAACGGGAACGGTGTCTTCACACCGATCAGGTGAGCTTCTGATCACACCCTTGTAGCTTCATTTCTGCAAATGTAGTATTGCCTTGAATGCCCGTCGGACGGTAAGAGAGTGCTCGGAATTCATTTTAAGCAATATCGTGCCCACCGCGGCCCGTGAGTGAGTGCCACCCCACACCCCGCCTTGCGGGCCAGCCACCCACAAAGTTGGGACTCCCAGGCCCATTGGAGGTCAGCCTTAGCATTGTAAGTCCATTAGGACAATTGGATCCCGCCTCGGACCCTCACCATCATCTCCCGGACCCACCGGGTGAACGTGTGAACCGAGTGAGCAGAAATCGTCGTTGTGAGAATCATTGAGCGCTTGTATGCTTGCGGGTCTAAGTCCTAGGGTCACCTTATCATATTTAGTGGTCTTTGGGCTGTGCCACATCAAGTGGTATCAGAGCGGTCATAGGCTTGTCCTTACAAGTCTAGTCTTGGGTCACACTAAGTGTTTCATAGGTGCATCCGCACACCCTTGCATAGCCCACCCAACCTTGCATGACCACTCGTAGTGGTACTCGCTTTCAACCCAATACTACATCTTCCAATCCCACAATGAATCCAAAACCCCAAGGGATGCCTACCACTAACACTCATGACTTCAACTACTTCATGAAAGCCTTGACCTATGCCAATGAGCGGCTTGATAACATATCGGGCCGACTCAACCAACTTGGAAAAAATAGGCCCGCCCTAAGGACGGACGATAGGATGGCCCCTTTCCCACTTCCCACCTTTGATGGGACCTCTCCTAGCAAATATTTAGATTGAGAAGCTACAATGGACCAATACTTCAATTGGTATCATATTTCTGAGGATGAAAAGGCATGGGTTGCCAAAATACAACTAACCAAAAGGGCTCAAACTCATTGGTGTAAAATTGAGGGCTTAAGGATAATTAGACGGGAAGCTCCCCTCACCACATGGGAGGACATGAAGGATCAACTAAGGGCTAGGTATGTGTCCCCTTCCCACTCGGATCACCAAAACCCAAGGAGCACTCCCACTCCTCCCACCCCACCCGTCCAAACCCTTATCACTAAAATCCAAGTACCTAAGACCTCCACCTCCCCACCTAACCCCATGAGGTCCCCCACATCCCAACCAAAACCCCCTTCCCTAACCTACACTAGTCAAGCCCCTTTAGCCCCCACTTCCACCCCAAGTGATCCCAAGGGCAAGAGACCCCTAACCAACCCAATTCCCTCCATGGTGACCACCACTCATCCAACCCTCACCATTAAAAACCATGTGGACACCATGTCCACCCCTCCACCAAGGCCCATAATGGCCACCACCCCAAAACCCAAAACCCCTCACCCAACCCACCTCCCGCTTCCTACACCAATCTTACCCCAAATTAGGCCTCCACTACTTCCACTCCCAAGTCCAACCCATGTCCGACCTTGCTCACCTCCTCGAGTGCGCCATGCCTCGACTAACACCAACTCACCCACCATAGACCTTCCTACCCCATTGTCCTTAGGAGTTGCAACCCACACACCTACCCAAGTGGAGAGGGATACCAATTCGGATCCACCTCCCAAAATCAAGGAAATCCAAGGGCCATACAACTCACCCACCCCTCCTAACCTAGTTCCTCAAGAGCTATACACCCTTCCCCATGACACCATCACCATAGATAAGTCCATATTCCTATGGCTCAAGCGAGGTCTCACCATTCCTAGTTTACAACCAAGCCACCTACTCATGGGACATCAATCCCAACTCATTCCCACTCAGCCTCATGTCACTTATCAAACCTCCTATTGTGTAGAAGATTTGGGAGACTTAGTGGCCTACCTACATTGGCAAGTCCACTTGACCGATATGCTAGCCATGAGGCCATCAGAGTCTAGCACCATTAGCCTAGCTTACCCCACCATTGGCTCCATCACTTCCATCTACACCAATGGCCAATTTACAAGTGAGATCATACTCCTTCTTCCCATGGAGGAGGAACCCATCCTAGTCTACTCCCCAACCATTGAGATTCCAAGTACTTTGATTGGCCAACCCATTAGCAACCTTGGCCCAATTATCTTAGAGAGAGATGATTCGCCATTTGAGGACCTTGAGAACATGGAGTACCCCTACCTAGGTGACCCTTACCATAATCCCTTTGACCCTTTTCTATGGGAGCCTAAATCTCCATGTGACCCACTTTCCCTATTCACCACCCACCTCACCTTACCCACATCGCCCATGTCGACCCAAACTCCTCCCTTCCTAGAATCGGGTTACAACATGAGAGCCTTGACCTTAGGCAACAAACACCTTGGGATTGATGAAGTGCCCCACCCCATAACCACGTTCGTAGATCCCTTTGACCCATTCACGTGGATGTTCAAAAGTCATCCCACATCTATGCACATGGAAGTCACCTTTGGGATAAACATGCATGTGTCCAGGCCTACCACACCATTTGACATGATTCATAAGTCGGGTACATTTATCCACATCACCCACATGTCAAGTAGGCAGCATAAGTGGACCATATTCGGATGTATTGGCCCACCTTCATTCATCATGAGTCTTAAGCATGATAGGAGCATACATGGATGTCCGGGTCCCCCGACATTTATCACACCCATGCATAAAAGGTTCATCTATAGATGTCCCGGCTCTCCTAAGACTACCACAGTCTTCATAACATCAAAGTGTGATCGGTCTACATTTGGCTGCCCAGGTCCACCTTGGCATACGCATTCTCGCAAGCATATAGGAAGGATCAATGAGACTTACAAAAGGCGGGCAGATGCTCATCGGCGCCACTACGAGTTCCAAGTGGGAGACTCGGTGATGGTGAGGACGGAGCAGCTCCTTCCGGGACCTGCCTCCACGTTGAGGGCACGGGGTTCGGGACCCTTTCGAGTTCTACGACGACTTGGCAGCAATGCTTATGAGCTTGACCTACCAGAAAGCTATGGGGTGCACCCTACCTTCAGTGTGGCGGACCTGGTACCCCACAAAGGCCCCGCGGTGGAACCCAGTGAGGAGCTTGAGCCTTTACCCCCCCTTATGAGAGACACTCCCGGAGGGACTCCACTTTCTAGCTTGAGAGACCGACGAGAGCAGGTAGAGGCAATACTGGATGAGGAGAGTATCATTACGAGGCACAGGGTGTATCAGCGCTATCTGGTTAGGTGGAAGAGCCGTCCCTCGATCGAGGATACATGGGTGAGTCGGGAGGATTTGATATGCTTGGATCCCGACATGATGGAGCAGTACGACAGCCAGGCAGACCCATACTCGACAGGGTCGAGCTCTCCCCACCCCGGGGGATTTGATGAGGGCATCTCCCGACACCCCTCTAGCTTTGATCGCCTGCACACTCTTGATATGGATTGATCATGGTCTACACTTGTTATCTTCATTTCCCAAGTTTCATTTTATGTATTTTCTTTTTATTGAGTCCTATCTTATGTATTTACCTTTATTGAGTCATATGGTTTTAGTCCATTTCCCTTGTTATGTTTAATTGGGCCTTATTACTTTAGTTATGGGCCCATAGGATTGAGTCTAGGATATGCTCGGTCTTTTATCTTATTGTCAAGGGTATTTTGGTCATGTAAAGAATGGTTGCCTATATATAGGCCCCATCTCTCCTCTTGTATTAAACTTTTGATGAATATTGAAGAAAACCCTTTCAAACTCTCTCAATATCTCTCTCTCTCTCATTATCTCTCCATTCTCTCTCCTCCTCTCTCTAAATTTCGAAATTCACTCTCTCTCCTCCCCCTCTCAACCACTTCCAACCCCCACCTACCTCTATTAACTCCCCACAACTTCCCACAACCCCTCTTTAATCCTCACCTAGTCCCAAGGAAGTTCCACCACTCAAAACCCCACCCTCCAACCACCACCTACCCCTTTCACTTCCCTAAGCATATCTCCACCTTCCCAAGGCTGAATTAACTCATTCCAAAGCCCAAATTCGAATCTCCCCTTCCCTCCTTGCTCCCTAGGTCGCACCCCTCCTCTCCCCTCAAGCCAAGTTCGCCCCCTCCTCTCTTCTCCACTCCAGCTTTGTGTGCAGGCTGACCTGCAGATTAGCACTCTGTTGCAGTGACGTCCACGACTGAATCCTGGTTCTGCTGGTGGTGTGGGCTAACTTTCTGGAAAGGCCTCCCTGTGCTCTTCGCAGGCGAGGTGGAATCACTCCATTCCGAGTTCGTGGCCGTCCGTGAAGGTTGTTCTTCCCCGACTGCACAGAACCTCTCAGACCAGGAGCCAGAGCGGCAGAGAAGACTCTCCCACGACGAACCTTAAAGGAACCAGTCTTCGAGGTCTTCTACAAAGTTCTTCCTCCCCCTGTCAGCGTCTAGGAACAGAAGGCAGAACCCCGTTCGGCATTCGACAACCAGAGATACCAATTTTCTACCACACCCACGCCGGTCTGCCTCCTCACAGTCTGCACCGACCACCGTCCACTTCTCTGGACACCCAGCTCATCTCCAACATCAGAAGACTTCCCCGTTTGTTTTTCTGCAAAGTAGACTCGTCCACGATTCCAACGAGTCTAGCGGTGCCAAATTTGGAGCTAAGGAGCGATCGTGGCAGCTTCTGCAACCTGCTGTTTCAGACTGAGCTCGGCCAGAGACCAGAGCTGCATCCATCTTCCAGTCGCTGGAGCAGTCAGCCCCCAGATCAGAACATCGTCCAAAAATTCAAGCCGCACCCCTCTCCGGTTAGAAAGCTTTTGGCGCAAGTTTCATCAGATTCCAAGCTCGGTGGAATTATTGGCAGCATCGACATCGGCCCTCTGTCCAGAATTACAGAAGCTAGGCAGAATCGGCAAAGCTCGGAAAGTCGACTCTATCTCGCTCGTTCCCCTCCCCGCTTGGCCGGCTGAAGGCCCCTCCCTGTGTGGAGGTAATTTTTGGTTGTAATACATTAACCCCCACCCCTAGATCCCCCCCTTGCAAGGGGCGTAGTGCTGTACCTCTTCACATTTTCAGGTCAAGCTCCATCGCCGCGGCGATCGGGTGTATACCCTCGCCTCCCGGCGCGCCCTCGTCTCCGAACGGGAACGGTGTCTTCACACCGATCAGGTGAGCTTCTGATCACACCCTTGTAGCTTCATTTCTGCAAATGTAGTATTGCCTTGAATGCCCGTCGGACGGTAAGAGAGTGCTCGGAATTCATTTTAAGCAATATCGTGCCCACCGCGGCCCGTGAGTGAGTGCCACCCCACACCCCGCCTTGTGGGCCAGCCACCCACAAAGTTGGGACTCCCAGGCCCATTGGAGGTCAGCCTTAGCATTGTAAGTCCATTAGGACAATTGGATCCCGCCTCGGACCCTCACCATCATCTCCCGGACCCACCGGGTGAACGTGTGAACCGAGTGAGCAGAAATCGTCGTTGTGAGAATCATTGAGCGCTTGTATGCTTGCGGGTCTAAGTCCTAGGGTCACCTTATCATATTTAGTGGTCTTTGGGCTGTGCCACATCATCTGGACAGTAAGCTGTGTTGCTCAGTGGGCAGTGGAGGTTTCCACTGGACGGGTAAGCTGTAATCCCCAACGGTTGCAGTGGTGGATTCCACTGGACGGCAAGCTGTGAGGCCCAGTGGTTGTAGGCTAAGCTGTATTGCCCAGCGGACGCAAGCTGTGTTGCGCAGCAGTAATCCACACTCTGGTTGAGTGTGGGGTGGATGTAGGTCTGCTGGACCGAACCACCTAAAACCCATTGTGCAGTGGTTTGATTTCTTCATCTGTCTTATTGCTTCCGCTAGATGCTTGCATAAGGGCGCTTCAAGTGTTTTGCTTCAAGTTCAACGAAGTTGATTAGCTGCGCACGCTATCTATTTGATAGTGAGATTGTGTGTTGCTTGAATTGTCTAATTGCTTAGAGTGTCTTAATCTGTTAAGTGATTGAAATTCTAATTGAGCTATAGTTCATCTAACTTGTCTTGTTAGAGTGCTTACTGCCTGTTTGTTTTATTCCGCAACTACTAATTAGTCTTTCAGATTTGATAAAGCTGTCTAGTTAGCATTCTAGATAGTTAGTGAGCCGAATATTTTAATTGGGCGAAAGATTTTAAAGGCCTATATTCATTCACCCCCCCTCTGAATACTTGCACCGAACCCAACAATTGGTATCAGAGCGGGTCTCTGACTAAACAGATCTAACAATCTGCAGAGGATCCTGCTAGTCCTTGGTGCATTTCAGAGTGTGCTTTCAGTGCTAGATATTTTGTTTCATCGACTTGTGCATTGCTTTGCTCATCTGGTTCTGCTGCATTCCCTGTCATCTGGTCTACTGCGCTGAATCTGGTTGCCTCTTACTCAAATGGGTCGACCTCCAGTTTATGACGGTTCTAACTTTGATAGTTGGCTAGGAGGCCTATGTGTGTACGTAGACTCCATAGATCCCAAACTATGGAGGCTACTATCTAAAGGCTCACACAAACGGCCTCATGATAAGACCAAGTGGTCTAAAGAGGACAGTATAAAGAACCGTGACAATGTCATAATCCTTAACATCTTAAGAGCTGCAATCAATACTGATATGTACCCTTTTGCTTTCAGGTGCACATCTGGAAAGGAAATATATGACAGAGTCGTCTCTGCGCATAATCAGTAAGGTGATAGCTGCTTGATGGCCAACCGGGATGATGAAGATGAGATCTCATCTCAGGTAAGCTCTGAATCAGATGGATACTCCTTTGATGAATTGATAGTGATGTATGAAGATTTGTTCAAAGTATCCAAGAAATTAAAATCTGAAAATAGAAGGTTGAAAAAGAGATGTGAACAGATTAACTCTAATGTTCCCTGTGAAAACTGTCAAAGACTAAAAACATCTCATGATATGTGCTTAGCTGATCTGAATATGAGTAAGGAACAAATCTCTTTATTGGAAAATAAAAATGATGAACTTACTGCCAAGATTTCTGAACTAGAAGATAAGCTGAATTCATTAGGAAATGATCAAATCTTAACTAATGAACTAGTTCAGAATGAACAAATAAGAAAAGAAAATGAAGAATTGAGGTTGCTAAATTCTGCCATGTCTGAGAGACTCTTAATGCTTGAAAAAGAGAAGAATTCAGTTGAAAATGAATGTGAGAGAGTGAGCACATTGATAGAAGAGATTGATAGCTACAAAGCCATTAATGTCTTACTTAATGAAAAGATCATAGATTCTGAAATGCTCATTTCTTCTCTCAAAAATGAAATCACTGAACTGAACAATTCCCTGTTTGAGTCTCTTAAGAATAAAGAAAATCTGAAGGATGCTTTTAAGAAGAAAGTCTTTGATGGAGGTAGTAAGCAGGAAGAGAGAAAAAGACTGTATACAACATTTGTGCGTAGCTCTGAGTTAACTAGCACTTCAGTTTTTTCTTTAAGTGTGCATGCTAATCAGGAAAATAAGAAAACGAAGGAGAAAAGGAAAGTTTTGAAAAAGAATGATAATAATCAGCATGCTAAGAAAGTTCAGGCCAACAAATCTGGTGTCAAAAGTGTAAAATGCTTTTACTGTGGTAAGTTTGGTCATGAAATTGCTGATTGTTTTGTCATGAGAAATGATGATTTGAAATCTAATAGAATTCATGCTAGGAATTCTAAAATGAAGAAACATTCTCATGATCAAAAGAGAAGAATAAAATGTTTTTATTGTCACAAAGAAGGTCATATCATGCATGAATGCAAATTAATGAAATATGATGACCTTTCTGCTAGAAAAATGCATGATAAACTGTTCCATGCTAAAAATCATGCATCTCATAAAAAGAACATTGAATTTTTTCTTTGTGGCAAATTGGGCCACATGGTTGAAAATTGTTGGCATGCTCAGGGAAAGAAATCTAACTCTGAATTTATTAAATTCCCTGTAAATAGAAATGGTTTTGGTTTCAATAAATTCCTTGTAAACAATGCCTCTCATGGAAATATTCTTGGTTCAAAAGTTCAACATATTGCATGCTTTAACTGTGGAAAGCCAGGTCACAGGGCTGTAAACTGTTGGCTGGCAGGATACCAGAGCCAGACTGGTTTTAGTAAATAGAATTTTAATTCTGTTAATAAAAATTTCCATGCATATGCATTTAGAACTCCTACTCATAGGAATGTGCACAAAATAAATTTTAGAATTGCTGCATCATGCCACTACTGTGGTCAGATAGGTCATTCAATGAATGATTGTCATGTGATGAGAATTGATGACCTTCATGCACAGAAGTTGGCTACCATACCTGCTAGGAATGTCACTGTTAATTCAGGACCCAAGACTTCTTGGGTTCCTGCAGGATCAAAATAATCCAGTTGTTGCAGGTGTGCCTTGGAAATGAATAAAGGGGGTTAATCAACCAAGGCACTCAAGAATGAAAACCCCATGACTACATTTCAGGTTAGTTCTGAAAACTCTGCTTAAATTCTGTCTTCTGAATTTGTGTGCTCTAAATGCCTGCATATCATGATTAATTCTTTTGTGCATCATCTAACTGAATCTAATTGAAAATCTGAAATGCACATGGAAATAATTGTAGTTTACCTCTGAATGCATTACATATCTATGTCATGATGCATGATATGTCAAACTCCCTGCATGTTGTATTGCACTGATTTGCATGACCATCATGGTATATTAGATGGAACAGTGCTGAAGGGCAGATGGAGTATGTCTGGATGCTACTGCCATGTGTGAGGTGGTCCTTGGACCAAGTCCTCCGCCCAGTACCATGGGTCGAGTCATATAGAGCAGTGTATTGCATATTATGTTGATCTGTTGGTGCTAAACTGAAGGTTTCTGAAATATGAATTGAACAATCATGCTTATAGTAATTCTCTTCTGTCTAATTTGCATGAATCATATCTGAATGCTAAATTTGATATCATGTGATGTGATTTCAATACATTTCATGCATATAGTCAGGGGGAGTCCAACTGTTTTTGATCAATGCATATCATAATAATCTGTCTGTTTTAAATTGAATTATCTTGAAAAGTTGATTGCTCTAGCATGATGCTCTCTGAATAAAGAATGCTCTGACGTTTGAATAATCATCTTGCATAAATTGCATCAATTCAGGGGGAGCTTGTTGAGTCTTATGTGAGTCACTGCATATAGACAAGGGGGAGCATTATCACATTGTTGACACTATTTGAAATTCTCACTCTACACTCTTTCAAATCATCAATTGACTATTTTGAATTCATACCTTCTTGAATCTGAGAATTTGGCTACTAATCCTCAATCTGTTGAAGAAAGAGTGTCTCATTTTGTCTGACTGAAATTCAACTCTGCTATTGGCTTTAAACTTTTATTCTCTCTTGCTGATTGATTCTTTCACCAGCTAGTACTCTTCCTTCATATACCTCTTAGCTGGTGTGACTATTTTGGCTCTATTGGTGATTTGTTGGTCAGCTAAATCTTTTTTTTGATCTGTATTTGGTCTGAGGAACTTAAGCTGCATGTCATGCAATTTAGTTTGAGAACTTTGTAGAAACTCCTATCATACAGGTTTAAGAATTAGCACTGAATCAGACTAATATAAAATTAATGTATTCTCAGATTTGTAATTAAATGAATTGAAAATATCTGAATGATAAGGGTTAATAAACTTTAACCACATATGTCATGTAAACCTTAGACTCTCTCATTAGATATCTGAAAATTTGAATTTAGGGCTTCTTTGGTTAAGATGCATATAGTGTGTATTGTTGTTAAACATTAATTTGAAAAATGTTGACTAAATGAAAAATTTGTGAATTCAGAGCAATGACTCGGTCACTGAGAAACTGAGTTCTTTATCAATGAAATAAAGTAACTCAAGTCATGAGGTGCCATAGTTATCTCTGATAAAAATTCAGTGAAACAAAACCTGACAGAGCAATAGCTTATTTGTGTTGAGTAGCTGGGGAGTCTGGCCTCTGATAAATGTGTCTTCTCATGTAAAAAGACACTTATATTGCTAACTCTGCTCTCAAAGTGAGAGGCAATAACAGTTATCACACTGAGTAACTAGGTCACTTCAACTAAGACTTGTTGTGCCTCATGTAAAAAGGTGTTGATCAACTTAAATTGCTCAGGAAAAATATAATGTTCTTCAAATAAAATTATCTTAAAAAATTTGTCAACTCATGTTCTTGAAGAAGTGTTTAACTTCAGTACTAACCTGTGTATTCTTCAAAGGTGCAATTGAGATCATATGTGTAAGATAAAAGATGATTGTTTTTGAGTATTTTCTAACTATTTGGTTCACTTTTATTAAAACTTGGATTCAGATATGAGTATTGAGTTTAATTTGGTAAATTTGGTATACATCAAAATTAAATCAGATTGGTTAAGCTGCAAATTCATAACCCCTTATGATAGAAGAGTCTAATCTTCTTAAGACTTATTGTTGTGATGGATGCTTTAAAATCTCTTATGATCAGATTCTTTTCAGTCAGCCTGATTAACATCTTGCTATTGATTGATTCCTTGAGATGTATTGTGCTTTGACTATTTCTCAACCCACCACTTGGCTACACTACCAGTTGATTGACTCCTGAGATGTACTCTTCTCCACACTGTTGGAATCTTCCATCTTGTTCTGCAACAAATTCTGATTCTGTGATTTTTTCACCAAAATTCAGATTCTTTGTAATGGCAGATTTCAGATTGATTTATTGGATAACCTGAGTCCATTCCTGTGCTTCAGGGGGTGTTAAGGTTTATCTACAGTTAAGGGGAGAGTAGTCAATCATGCATGTTGATAGGGGGAGAGCTGTCTCATTGTCATAAGAGAGAACTTCATTTTAATGAACCATGACTCATTCTCTGAATTTATGTGCTGTGTTTGTATGCTGAATTTGTCTCTCAAACCATTTCCCTTCTTTTTGATTATGTCAAAGGGGGAGAATAGTTTGACGGGTCATTGGGACTCATCATGTTGCTATCATCAAAAAGGGGGAGATTGTTGTACCCCTTGTGCTTTGTTGATGATGTGGTGTTTTAATGATAGCAACATGAATGAGTCACCACATTGAATGACAGCAACATGATTGTTTATAACTGATATACTCTGTGGATAATGCATATGACTGTGACTGGTATATTATCTGGAGAATACATGTGTTCCGTCTGCACAGTCTCCACAGCAGTGCGTCAACTCCTTGAGCTGATGCGTCGACGCTTCAGTTCAGGTTCTTCAAGTCTATACATTAGACTGTGGCAAAGTCTATTCATTCGTTTTGGTATCAAAGTCTGTACAGCCACTGGTCTAGAATCTGAGTCTGTACATCGTCTTGTGCCTTCAACGTTCAAAGCCTCAAGTCTGTACAGTGTTACGTTCTCTTGACAAAATCTGTACAGTGTCTCATACTGGCAAAGTTTATACAGCGTGAAGTCTACACATTGGCTTCGCTCCATAAAGCCTATACATTGGCCACTGCTCTCCAAAGTCTGCACAATGGTCTTCACACCTGAAGTCTGTACATCCACAGTTAAACCTGAAGTCTGGACACTGGTTCAAATCCTTCTAAGTCTGTACATTGGCTTCGTATCTGTAAGTCTATACACTGGACCTTGTTTTACCAAGTCTGTACACTCGCTGCACTGTTCAAGTCCATACATTGGCAGCTCTGCTTAAGTATATACATTCGTCTGAACTAAGTTCATTTTCCTCTGTCTGTCTACAGATGATTCAGGCCATCAAGACATGGCACGTGATCCAAGAGGCTGAAATGCTGACACGTGGACACAGTAGTTCAAACAATCAAGAGCTTCTCTGGATTATTCTGGTGCGTCAACGCAGTTAGCAAGTAGCGTGGACGCAGCGGTTCAAGAATCCCTTATTGCAGCCTCTGGAGTACATTGGCAGCATCGACGCTGCAGCTCCATGCGTCAACGCAACATGCTGAGAGCGTCGACGCAGCAGTTACAAAGGGAGAGCCAATGGGTTACTGGATTACTCTGGTGCGTCAACGCATTCATCAAGTGGCGTCGACGCAGTAGGTTGATGGATCGATAAGGTGACCAGAGGGTGGACGCAGTTGCACAATGCGTCAACGCACTCCACACGAAACGTGAGAGGGCTGAAGCCATCTAAGTTTAGACGCTGCAGCTCCATGCGTCAACACAACATGATGATAGCGTCGACGCAGCACGCCCATCTGTTGAAGACTTGATCATTGAATCACATATGCGTCAACGCAGCAGGCTGATGGAGTCAACACAGCAGACTTGAGTCCTACTGGTCGAATGTCGTTGAATTGATGGGCACGTGATCCGAGGTGCCTGGCTCGTGAAGCAGGATGCTGCCACGTGGTCCGAATTTTTAGGGCAGGAACTGTGGAAGCCACACGCGCCCCTGCTGCTGCTGCTGGTATATAATGGAGCCTTCGTCTTCAGATGGAGGCTGATCGTGATCGAAGCCAGAGAGCAAAAGCTGAGAGAAGAAAAAGGGAAAAAGAAGAGAAAGCTTCCACGATCCAGCAGAAGAGAAGAAAGAGAGAAAGAAGAAGAGAAAGAGAAAGAGTAGAGAGTGAAAGAAGAGCAGTAGAAGAAGAGAAAGAGAAAGAGTAGAGAGTGAAAGAAGAGCAGTAGAAGAAGAGAAAGAAGAAGGAGAAAGAGATAGAGAGCTCGAGCAGAGTGTGAAGAAGAAAGAGAAAGAGAGAGAGTGAAGAAAGAGAGTGAGATCGAGGGAAGAAGAGAGAGAGAGAGAAGGAGTTCGTTCCTCAGATCTTTGGTTCAAAACCAGATCTGAGGTTGCTCATTGTTAGAGCTATATTTCGTGCTTCATTGTTCAGCTTTTAGTTGCTGTGTTTCCATCTTTTCTATTTTCTTATTTACATCTTTGTTCAAGCTGTTAGTCAGCGGTTTGTAGAGGAGGACTCCTCTGGACAGCAAGCTGTGTTGCTCAGCGGGCAGTGGAGATTTCCACTAGACGGGTAAGCTGTAATCCCCAGCGGTTGCAGTGGTGGATTCCACTGGACGGCAAGCTGTGAGGCCCAGTGGTTGTAGGCTAAGCTGTATTGCCCAGCGGACGCAAGCTGTGTTGCGCAGCAGTAATCCACACTCGGGTTGAGTGTGGGGTGGATGTAGGTCTGCTGGACCGAACCACCTAAAACCCATTGTGCAGTGGTTTGATTTCTTCATCTGTCTTATTGCTTCCGCTAGATGCTTGCATAAGGGCGCTTCAAGTGTTTTGCTTCAAGTTTAACGAAGTTGATTAGCTGCGCACGCTATCTGTTTGACAGTGAGATTGTGTGTTGCTTGAATTGTCTAATTGCTTAGAGTGTCTTAATCTGTTAAGTGATTGAAATTCTAATTGAGCTATAGTTCGTCTAACTTGTCTTGTTAAAGTGCTTACTGTCTGTTTGTTTTATTCCGCAACTGCTAATTAGTCTTTCAGATTTGATAAATCTGTCTAGTTAGCATTCTAGATAGTTAGTGAGCCGAATATTTTAATTGGGCGAAAGATTTTAAAGGGCTATATTCATTCACCCCCCCTCTGAATACTTGCACCGAACCCAACAACCCGGACTCCCCTTTTTTCGGTTTGGGTCCTTATTTTGGTAAGTTTCCAATCATATTCCGTCCAAAGGAAGGTTCCTAATCCTAATAGGAGTCTTTTCCCCTCATTAATCGACAAGATAGCCTTGATTTGAGCCACCAAGTTATTAGATTGGATCGAACTCCGACCTAGGGTTCGTTCTTGATCCTTCTCCTATAAATTGGACCCTTGACCGTCGTTCTGAAGGGATGCAACTCGAGATCTTGACAAGGAGGAGGCTGCTCTTCGTTCCAAATCAATAATTCCTCGCTCCTCACACATCTAAGGGAGTATTTTGGGGCATATTGTGTTCTTCCTCGTTCTTAGTTTTTTCTCCCCAATTCGTTTATTTCAATCCTCGCATAACATTGCATATTGATTTCAAAAACACTTCTTTTACAAAATACACACATTCACACACACATCGAACCTATTTTTGGCCCTTCCATACGGGTTTAAAAACCACCGAACCCCCAGGTGATCTAGCCCTTCACTTGTATGCTTTTCATTAAGAATATGGACAGATTCTACATAAATCATGATCTAATGGGCCTTTTCTTTGTTGTTTATGATTGTTTGTAGGCACTAGAAGATTGATACGTGGAGCCCTTGCACTTTGGCCGGCCTTGGAGCAAGGCAGAAACGAATCCAGTTCATCCTGCTTTCTGTCTGATATCGCACCATACGAACATAGCGCGATCTTTAGAAGGCGCTAGGACGATATAGCGCGTTCATTCCCAGGTGAACTGTTGGCCTTCCTTGAATTTCTGAGGTATGTAACATGCCTTTATTTTGATCTTCATATTATTTGGCATGTTGTTGGCCTCAGTGGCGATCACGGATTTTTATTATTACATGTGACCCCCCCTTTTATCATTGATTTTAGTTCTATATCTTGTTAAATCATCACTTATTCAAATCATCAATTAGAGGAGGTCTAATTTTAGATCTACAGTACACACACGGAGATGAAGCTCCAACACACACGCTGCTAAGATGCAGCACACACGTACATGGAGCCGACGCTCCAATGCACACACACACACGGTCCAAACCAAACCAAACCCCGGGGATGAACACCAAAGCTGAAACGCAGGTAAAACATACACACACGGGGTACAACACCCGACCAATGATCCACACAATGCTAAAACGCAGCAACACATGGGGAACAACTTCCCCAACCTATAACAACCACTCAGAGATCAAATCTCCGAACACCCACTCATAATATTCGTTTAGGAATGAGTAAAATGTTCACAAATAAATACAATATGCCCCAAATGAACTCTTAAGACCGAAACAAAGAGAATATAAAGCTCCCCCTTCTTGGAAAGTTCAGGTTCTTCTTGGCACATTGTCGGATGGTGGCGATTTCAACGTCCTCTTGCTCCTCTCTTCAATCCGCTCCACTTTTCCTTCTTCCACGAGCTCCAGAAATCACTTGAAGTAGATCAAAACCACCTTGCAAGAGCACCTCCTTCTTTTCCTCCTTTTCTTCTCCTACAAGATAGAAAGACATAAGCATTAGGGTTCTCTACCATAAATTCGGAGTTCACATATATATATAACAAAGAGTGGGGAAAAGACTCATAAAACTCTCCCAAAGTGTGTTAAAATCACCCTCATATGACTAAGAAACATTTGGGGGTAGTTTGGTAAAGTTTCAAGGGGTTTAAAATGAGTTTAGAAGGCATTCACAAATACCGTGCCGTAAAGTGTCGACTCTTGGAGTCGACACCTGCAAACTGGACAGGCCAAAAAACTAAAAATAGAACTCTACCAAATAGGTGTCGACACTGTAGACACGCCAAAATCAATACTTTGTTGAGTGAAATTCATGTCACAATGTGATGCCCCAAAGTGGACTTCATTATAGGTTTAATAAGTGGTTTCTCCATTTTTGTTAGATACCGCGACCGTCACCAGGTCGCCTTTTAAATAATGCCCTTTGAGGTGTCCCTATTTCCTCGCATAAACGGCCGTACGCGTGGTCATTGTTATTTAATTCTTTCCAATTTCCACTCGGAATTAATTTCTATGAATTAACGCCTTTGTGAGCGGCGCTATTTAATGAACGCCTTTGTGGGTGGTCGCTGCGCTATTTAATGAACGCCTCCGTGCGTGGTCGCTGATTATGAATTTCTTTATTTATAGAAAGTCTAGAATTTCCAAGAAATAGTGGCAGTCCCAGGGGCACTGCTTAGAAAGCGACCGTCTCTAGGTCGACATTTCAAATCTATTTTCGCTTCACTTGCAACCTTCCTAGAAGGGTGTCCTTCCTCATTTTAACTCCATGGCTGATCATAGGAAGGATATCTCTGTTCAGAGATCATCTTCCTTGTTTTAATCCTATTAGAATATGGATCTTCACCTCTATAAATACTTTCAATTTTCCACGAGAAAAGGCTTACGTATCTTGATTCTTGAGAGCTTATTTTGCCTCTATTGCGCTTCTGCCTCTGTTGCTGTCGCTGGTGTTATTTCCTCCTGCTTTTGCCGACAGTAGCAGCTTAAGCGCACCTCTCTCCTTCTTCTGCTCACAGCGCAGAAGGAGCCCAACTCCATTCTCCCTTGTTTTAGTTTGCATATTAGCATCACCTCCATCACGTAGCTTAGAATATCTTGGCATATTGTTAGTTAACTTGCTTGCATACACCTATTCCTTTCCTTCACTCCTCTTAGGGGTTTTAAAACAAACACATAAGGTGTGTTCATGCCCACTTTGCATAGGTTAATTCTTTTAGAGCATTGATATTGTAATATCCTGGATTCTTATCGAATCTCCCGAATCCTTATCGGAGTGCTTTTGGATCACTTTTGTGGGTCCTGAGTTGAGTTTTACGATCCACGTGGGTTTTTCTCTCGTACAAGTTATGGAACCCTATGGTGAGTTTATTTCTCAGTTCATCGACACGAGGACGCTACAGTTGTGATGTACTCTTTGAGAGGATCGTTTCGGCTATTTTTCCATATTTTTCTGAATTAGTTCATTTTCGGCCCAAGAATTGAATTTTTAAAAATTAGGAAAATTTCATAATTTCTTTTCTTTTTATTCTTTCTTTCTCTTCCTCTCTCCTCATTCGCACGGCGCGCCCTCTCTCTCCCGTTCTCTCCCTTCTCGCCCTCTCTGCTCCGACTGTAGATGGAGGAGGCCCGTGGGTGAGGTGGCAACGGCGCGGAGCTGCTATGGCGTATGTTGGTGCAAGGATTGGAGCATGGTTGGCACGATCCCGATCGGTGGATTCAAAGCCGACGGTCGAGCTTGTGAGGTGGCTTTCGACGTGGTTTAGGCACTCCGGTGCACGGAATCTTCGGTGGAGGTAGGGAGATGGAAGACCTACTTCTCTTCTACGTTTCCTTGCACTTTCGTGTCGATCGGTGGGAGTTTGAGCGGGTTTCGTTCAATTTTGGGAAAAGCATGCTCGGGGGATGTGCGTCGGGTTCGCCAAAAAATGGCGACGGTTTTTGACTAGATTAGTTTCATTGTGACCCCCAGCATGTCTGCATTCCATTTTCACAGGTTTCATCGTGATTGGTTGTCATTTGGGGCCGGTACGAGCTTGGGAACCCTGGTGACCCGATTAAGGTCGATTCGTTAGAATCACCCGTTTCTTGCGATTTAGAAATTGCATGTACCCCTTCCGGCCTGTGGAAGGTTATTTTCATCGATTAGGATTGTTTCCCTAGCGTTTAGATGTGAATGGGGCGTGGAATGGCCGGATCCAGCCATTCCCCAGGTTTTCCCGCCGTATCGTGCTAGCGGTCGTTTCAGAGACCACTACTGGTCTCTGGCGGCCCCTCGATAGACCGCCACACTCCATAGTGTGTCGTATTATTTGTAGGTCAGTTTAGGTTGGCGGCCTAACCTTTGACAGCCTATTGCCTCTGGCGGCCCTATAGTGGTGCACCAAGCTAAGTGATTCCTTGATTCTAGCGTAAGTCAGTTCAGCCTGGCGGTTGTATGATAAACCGCCACGCTTGCTATAGCGGCCCTAGTCTCGATCGCTACGGTCCGTTGAACGAGTCAATGGGTATATGTCGATTCTGGCTGGCGGTTCTATCTTTGACCGCCAGGGTCTTGTAGCGGGCTTTCTTTAGACTGCTACTATCCGTTTGATCGAGTTAATGTTTTAAGTCAGTTGAGGTGAGCGGCTTAACCTTTAGACCGCCTCCTCATTCTAGCAGCCCTTCTGTAGACCGCTATGTGCCGTTTGACCAATGACCAAATGTTTAAGTCGATTAGGGCGGTGTCTCTCGTGGCCTAGTGGTTGACCGCTAGTGTCCATGTGACGGGTCAATGTTTGACTGTCAGGTGGTTTGACTAGATAGGTCGGTTCAGGGTTGACTGAGCTTAGCGGCCTTATCCTTGACCGCTACAGTCCCCTACCGTCCTAATCTAGGACCGCCAGAGTCTGGTACCCTTCGGGGGTTGCGGCCCTTTTCTTGACTGCTTCTTCTGGATAGCAGACTAGAGGTGGACCGCCATGTTTCCAGGGTGTTACTTTCCGTGGTTTTGATTCCTAATTGTCATGGTTTGACCTTGTGGTTTCCCGTTGTCCCGTGGGTGTCTCCTGACATCCTATGAGGGCTATGACCATGTATAAGGTAGCCAGAAGTGTTTCGCATTGAGTAGTGTTTCTGTGCTGCTTCTGAGTCATTGTCAGATTCTGGTCAACCCGGTGAGATCTAGTGGTTGACATGCGACCTCGCGAAGTTTCATCTTTTCCGTAAGGATCGAGACATGGTTCTGGATGCCTAGAGGTATTGTCTTACCTCGATCTACGTTTCCAGGTTCGTTGAGGGTCTTGATACTCCCTCAGATCTCCGTGAGTCGTTTCATACGGTTGGGTGGATCTGATGATCTAGTGTCATTTTCCTTGGCTTCGGATTAGGCTGATTGGCGGCTTGTCACCGCCGTTGTGCGACAGTCTTGACTCTGAGTCCTAAGACTCAGGGATCATTACGTTGGTAAGTCCAGTTGTCATGTCCTGAGTCTATTGACAGTTTGGTGTACTACCTTGGTTCTTTATAGTACGTGCGATAGTGCTCACTTAGCCTGTCTGTACTCTAGCACTCATCTTTCAGAGTCTCTGTGTCTAGTGAGCCTCCACTAGTCATAGCCTGACGACCTCGAGTGTCGGCCCACTCAGGAGTGGTAGTGAGTGCAGTTCCCGAGATATAGTTTTTAAGCTAGTTTCTGCGGCCTTCTACTTTATGGTAGCGTCCTGCTGGGAGGGAGAACTAGCTAGAGGCCTGGCTCTAGGAAAGAGTCAGTGTGTGGACACGTGGTTAGGGGTGTTTGGCCGAACGCCGACGGGCGTGACCCTCACTAGTCACTCGTTACTGTAGTTCCTGGTTTGGTTCAGTGAGTATCTCAGTCTCCGTCATTCTCGGTGTCCATAGTGAGATACTTGTGGCGCAGTGTAAGATGTCAGTGGACGCATCTGGGTGTTCTTCTAGTGAGGAGGTGCTTCCGTCACTTGGCGCATAACTCTCATGTTTCTTGGAGTCTGTGTTCCTCTTCCGAGTTAATCTGTTCTTGGCTCCACCCAAGATCAGCTTGGTGTTGCGTGCACGACGATCCAGTTGTGTAGGCTTTAGTGTTCCGTGTCTGTCTAGATCTCCTCTAGGCCTTTTTACCTGTTTCCGTAGGCCTTAGCTTTGAGGATGGTGTCTTGTCGATGGATCGGTAACTCCTGACTTTGTGAGATCAGGGTTCACCCTTCTGTCATTGTTTGGAGTAATTAGGGAGCCGAGGTTCGTTCGGCAACCGTGTTTTGTTCGGTACGGCATTTCCTTTTCTTTTAGCTGTTCTACTCTTTTCGTTACGGCTTTCTTTTATAGCTTTCTAGTTGTAGTTTAGCTTTTCTTACTTTACTACTACTGCTATTTTAGTTGTTATTCTGTATTACTGCATTATTTTTCAGTGGGGATCCGCGTGACCCCTACTGAGCCAGTGATATGAGGCTCACCCCTACTTTTCAGGTGTGGTCATCTCTGCTTCCTTGCGGTTCTTGGTGTGGCGTGCCCGTAGTTGCCAGCGGTACCTGCGTCAGGCTTCCCCCGACCATAGGGTACATTTTTTTTCTGTTGGACTATACTTGTCTTTCCTTTGGATTGGACTCTGGTATAATTATTAATTTTAACTGGTAATTAAAAAGTAATTTTATTACTACGACTTTAGCAAACATGATTATGAAATTTAATTACTTACTGTTATATCTGCGACTTCAATGTACTTGTTGGGTTACGTGCACCCCTCCTTGTCTTTGACAATGGTTTTGATGATTCTAACATATTGTGTGTTTTATGCTTAATGGCATTTCGATGACAAACAAACTCAAACAAACTAACACGATGATCTTTTGCATTGCAGGATTGGAATCAAATGATGAATATCATTTTGGGAGTCAAATGGCTAATGGACAAGCTTCTTGCTATCCACAACTGATTTCTGTTTTACATGCCTCTCATGGATATTGATGTATTTGGTTTGAATAAGTTTCATGCATAGCAAATACATGGTCTTTGAGTGAAAGACATTATTATGGTGCTTGATAGATAGCATATTGCATTTGATAATTGTATGAAGAAATCATGTTCCTAAGTAGATTTTTCACATGTGTTTCATATGACTTTACCATGGTTCAAACATGTATATTCCTCTTGAGAATGAGTTAAGTTCAAACTGGTTTTGATTGTGCTTAGATTGGAAATGATTCATTGCTTATTCTCTTAATTTAGTTAAGTCGCTAATTGAGGAGTTAATGTTTTCAAAGTTCTTTATGCATGTCTTGAGGAGGTGTTAAAGATGAAAATGTGTTCAAAGCATTTATGTGCCTCATGCTTATGCTGTCATTTTCATATTTCATGTCATTTGGGTTTTGGTCGCAAAACTAGCTCATTATGCTAATGCATGACCCAAATATTTTGATCTCGATCTAACCATGTGTTTATTCATTGTTTCAGGTTAAAATATCATGGTTGATCATCATGGGACTTTGGTAACATCTAAACATTTATTTCCCCATGTTTTAACTGAGGTTTTTGAAGTGGCTTCTAGATGAACATGCTTTCTCTAAATCTTGTGTAAACAAGTTTGTTTGATGCATGCATTTGTTAAAAACATGTATGAATTGGTGATTCAAACTTTGGCAAAAGATTTGGATTGATTTCATGGAGATATCTTTATGTTTGGTTTGAACTACTTTTATAACTCATGTTGACTCATGCGTGCTGTGCATGAGTTTTTACATATTGACTCATGCGTGCTGTGCATGAGTTTTTGGAGCCTTCAGGTGGATCATATTCATAGTGTTTTGATTGGGGTCAAAATCCCTTTTTCATGCACTTGACTTATATTGACTGCATTTCAAGTGGGAAGTTTGCTCTTATTGTGAAAATGATGTGTTTAATGCTTACATTTGTTGAACGAGGTCTAAAAATGCTAACATCTTGTTTTCAATGCATAGTCATTTGATTTACATGTTGAATGAGGAGGAATGATTTTTGGTTGGACATAAATTGATGTCATTCAGGTTTAGAATGAGTTCTCTTACAAAATCATCATGACGATTTAGTTACATGCAAACCAATTTATTTAACTTGCTCTTAATCATTTAATTTCATGTTAAATGGTTGAATTCATTGGCTTGCATGTTTAGGTCATTAGATGACATTTTGAAATCTCTTTTTCATGTCTCAAGGTAAGTGGGTCGACCCCCCTCACTAGATGGGTCGACCCCTGTGCAGAAAATGGCCAAATAGGCTTCTGGAACAAAGTGGGTCGACCCCCCTCACAAAGTGGGTCGACCCCTGTAAACCAGTTTGCAAAAATTGATTCTGGAGCAAAGTGGGACGTCCCACTTTGCTAGATGGGACGTCCCATCTACTGTTCACGCGTCCGTGCGTGAAAGTCGTGGGCCACCGTAGCCCATCCAAATGGACTCCGATTGGGGTGAAATTTTACCCTAATACCCTTGGGTTACTAATAAACATATTAGGGTGATTTTGTTAGGGTTTTGCAAGGGTATTGTGGTCTTTTGCTCAACTTATCCTTATGATATATATAACATGCGAATTTGGAAGAAAAGAGGAGAGAAACTCTTACGTGCTAATATTTCCTTGTTGTCTTGTAGGAAAAGAAAGAGAGAAAGAAGTGGAGCTGAAGAAAAACGTGGATATCATCTACATCCAGGAGGAGTTTGCAATTGTGATAGAAGGAAGAAAGGAGCGGAACGAAAAGACGAACGCGTGGACGTTCCCATCGTCGACATCCGGCTACCCTCCGACTTGGGGATAAGAGAAGATCTTCTACAACCTCTCTCTACTCATGGAGAACTACTTCCACATCTTGTTTACATCTTCTTGAGTCATCTATTTTCGATTTTCAAGGGTTTCTATCCTTTTAGCTGAGCATAGATAAATATTTTGGGTGTTCATTGTATATCCTTTTATTTTATCAAACTCGGAAAGTCATAGTGTGTGGGTGGAGTTGTATCTCCGCATGTGTGGGCTTATTGTGGGGAAAGTTTCCCCGTGGATTGTTGTGTGTTGACGGAGCTGCGTCTCCTTGTGGATTTAGTGTCCGGGGCATGCTCCCCGATTCGGTGTGTGGGTGTGTGTGCTGCGGTGGCAGCGTGTTGGGGATTTTCCCCGTGTGTGGATATTGCTGCGGAAGCAGCGTGTGTGTGTGGTTGGGGTTCGTCCCCGTGTTGCTACAAAAGTAGCGTGTAGTGAAGCCTCACCCGGTTGGGTGAGGGGTCGACGTAGGGAGCCCTCGTGGTCCCGAACCACCTAAAAATCTCCGTGTCCTTTGTGAATGCCTGTGCGATTGTCTTTTTCTTCTATCTCCCTTCAAAGGTTAATTTATTAGATTTTTACTCACTACACCACTGCACACTGCTACTTCTGTTTTCTGTGTTAGGCATAATTTTATCTAACGGCTGCATTGTGATTACGAGTGAGATCGGAAAGATCGAGAGAACCTGTTAATTCTCATGTTTGTTTAGGCTAATCAAACAGTTGATTTTAATTCCACCGTGGTCAGTTAGGAGAATTTTTTAAATCCGCCATCAAGGTCAAGGGGACAATTCAACCCCCCTTCTTGTCCGCCATCCAGTCTGGGCCAACAATTGGTATCAGAGTCCAGTCTCTGATTTTTATTCAGCGGACCTCACGGTCTAGGAGAAAAGATCCTTTTATGATGGCTAGTCTGAATGTAGTTCCTGTCTTTGATGGTTTTGATTTTACATCATGGCTTGGAAAATTGTGTGTTTGGATTTCTGGGATTGATGCTAAGCTTATGAAATTAATAAGTCATGGTCCTCATGTTTTACCAAAAAATGAGTCAAGATGGACCGATGAACATAGGAAGATGAATTCTGATAATCTTTTTGTTCTGAATGCTCTTAAAGCTGTAGTATGCATTGACAAATTTTCATTTATTTCTGATTGCAGATCTGCCAAAGAAATCATGGATCAACTGATCAAGGTTCATGAAGGAGGGCTAGAAAATGCTTGCATGATGGTTAATAGCAAGGAGGATCATTCAAGCTTAGAGTCTAAGGAGGTAAGCTCTGACTCTGAACTTGATGAAATCTCATTTGAAGAATTCTTGGAAGCATATGATGAACTATCGAGTAAGTACAAGAGATTGAAATCTGAAAATAAGAATTTGAAAAAGAAAATTGAAAGCTGTCACGTTGATAATTCTTCATGTGAAAAATGCATTGAGTTTGAAAAGCTAGTTGAGTCACTTGTCTATGAGGTGGACAATCATAAAGAAACCATTTCATGTTTAACAACTGAAAACAAATCTTTAAAGACTGAAATTTTGGAACTTCAACAAATAAAAGAAGACAATGAAAAGCTGAAAATATTGAATTCCGCTATATCTGAAAAACTGCTTCTTTTGGAAAATGGAAAAGCTACTTTGAATGCTGAATCTGAAAAGTTAAAAGAACTAAGAAAGGAAATTGAAAGCCTCAAGAACATAAATGATAAATTTGAATGTGATAAAGCCTTGAACAGAATTGTTGGTGAAAATGTGAGTTTTCAAATGAGTGAACTTGAACACACCTCTATGAACACAAATTCATTTGAAAAACTCCAAAATGAAAATAGTACTTTATTGTTTCAAATTTCATTGCTTGAAAGTAAATTGAAAAGTCTTGAAAAAGTTGAAAAAGGTAAATGTGTGATTTCTGATGATTGTGACAATTCGCATGGTCTTGAACAAGAAATTGAAAGTCATAAAGTTATCAATTCCTTGTTGAATGAGAAAATTGTATCTTGTGAAGAAGAATTGGCTAGTTCTGAAATCCATATTATGTCTTTGCAAAATGAAATCAAAGTTTTGACTGAATCATTATCCGTGCATGATAAAGAAAATCAAAATCAGAAAATTGTTGATCATCGCTCTTGTATGCATGAAAAACATCCATCTGTTGAACATGCTTATGCATCAAGAAAAAGAAGGAATGTTTCATGTTACTATTGCGGCAATTTTGGCCATGATATGTACGAATGCTCTCTAATGCAATCTGATGATAATGAGGCAATAAAGTCACAACTAAAAGTTGTTGATGATTTTAAAATTCCTGAAAAACCAAAGAAGAAAAACCCCCATGTTCATTGCTATTACTGTGGTCTACATGGCCATGTTATGAAGGACTGTTTCATGAAGAAAGATGATGATGAATGGTTTGCCAACAAGAATTTTTCATGTTATTATTGTGGTGAACAAGGACACATGATGGATAATTGTTTCTTAATGAAAAATGATGAGAAATTATCCATGAAAAGAATATCTTTCTACTGCTATTATTGTGGTGAGAATGGTCATTCTATGGATGATTGTTCCACAATGAAAATCGATGATGAGTGGTATGAAAGGAAAAATAAGAAAAATACATTTGTTCATGCTAGGACGAACCCCTCGGGACCCAAGATGGTTTGGGTACCCAAACATCCAACTTGAGAATCTGTTTTGCAGGGGTACCTTGAGGTCGAAGAAATTAATAAATATTGGGATCTCAAGGTGAGGAACAAAAATGATTTGTTTTGAAACTTTGTCTCACTTGGTTCTCTTTAAAAAAATCTGAAAAAGGTAAAATTTATGTTTTGAGAAAAATGCTTCCAACTTGGTTCACTGGTTATGGTATCTTTTGGAAATCTTGAGAATTTTTGAGTTCCATGTCAGAATGACTTGATCACTTCTAGTTTCACTCCATGTGAATAAATTCTGTCTTCAAATGCTTTACTCTTATCATAAAGTGTTTTCACACTTATAATCAACTCTTGTAAATAAAATTTGGTTTGAATGCTTCTCATTGTGCATAGAGTTTTCAAACTCTTACTTACTTTTTATAAATAATCACTCACTTGTGCATACATAGATCACATGCTTAAGTTGCATAAAACATGCTGCACATATCATATACATCCTCACTTGCATACATTTGCACTTGCTTGCATACATTTGCATATTTCTCATATTCGTGTGCTTGATTGCTATGATTTTTCGGTATATAAAATGGTGTTTGTGGAAGGTTAGATTATGTCTAGCCGGAAGCTTTCACTATGCGTGATGGTGGTCTTCGGACCTATGTTCCCCGCCGCGTACCGAAAATCACTTTGTTTGAATAGTTTGCTATATCCTTGCTTGAATGCATGTATATAATTTTAGAACACAATTCCTTGCAAATCTTCTAAGACCTCACCTCCTTGCTATATAAAATGCAGTGATTTTAATCATTTATGAAAAGTGACATATACAAAGGAGGATGATTCATTTCAACTGTGCATACATTTAGGGGGAGTCATAACTGTGTATAGACAAATTCATCTTCTACATCCAAAGCAATTACCCATACATTATTCCAAAATGATGCATGTGACTTTGATTGATAAGGATTTCAGAAATTCTTTTTAACACTTCATGGGAAACAAATTTTTACATGAAAATTGAGAGAATCGTGAGGAAAAAGCTGCCTACCCCGCATGCTTAAATAAGTGGTATGTCTAACTGAGTAGCCGGGAATCCCCACTGAAATAAATGAGGAAACTCGCGTCGAAAGGTGAAACAAAATCCACATTTTGTGATGAATCCTAGTAAGCCGGGAAACCCCATTGAGACACATGAGGTGACTCGCGCCGAACAGTGAAATCCAATAAAAGAAAAATAAAAAGGGGTTGAGCGAAGCTACCAATAGTCGAGGATCAAAATGGAAGTGTAGGAAGGAAATAACCCTCTAGTGTTTTCTAGAAACTCTGCTAATATCCATATAAACTTGAAGTTCATTGCTCATTTACATAAATTTCAATTGGGTATTTTTGTGATGATTGTATATCTTGAATTTGTTATTATCATGGCTTATGTAGTACCTTGCATATATGAATGCACTACCTTTTTTGATTATGGTTCATATCTCACATTTTGATTTTGAATGAACTGTTCTTTTGCTATCCCCTTACCCCATTAAGGGGGAGCTATAGTACTGTATGTGTGCTTAACTCCAATGCATGCTTGCTTGTTTGCTTGCTTGCATACTTCATTTACATTTAAGTTTGCATAGATGCATCATTAGGTTACATAATCCCATTGTCTGTTGGCTTTTGTTCTTGACAATTGGGGGAGAATAATGTGCTTTTTA
Source organism: Amorphophallus konjac (assembly GCA_022559845.1). Classification (NCBI taxonomy): domain Eukaryota; kingdom Viridiplantae; phylum Streptophyta; class Magnoliopsida; order Alismatales; family Araceae; genus Amorphophallus; species Amorphophallus konjac. The sequence continues at coordinate 136,988,806 of CM040127.1, read as the reverse complement.
GCATTATACACTGTGTGCATAGCTAGGTTTTATTTCTGCATATAGGTTAGTTAAATCACACACTTGTGAAAAATTAGTTTTACATACAATGAAAAATTCAAAATTCAAAAAAAATTGACCATTTTGCATTGAATTCACATACCTGTTGATTGTATGTCAAATTCCAAACCTTTGCGTGGTTCATAGTTCATACTCTTCCCTTCACAGGAAGTTAATTGCTGGGTTCGTGTGCTCATTTTTTTTTTCTTTTTTCAATTCATACTTACCCTTGTGTCCCCCACTTTTTGATAATGTCAAAGGGGAGAGAGAGTTTGGTGGCCACAATATATTGTCATCATCAAAAAGGGGGAGATTGTTGGGTTACGTGCACCCCCTCCTTATCTTTGACAATGGTTTTGATGATTCTAACATATTGTGTGTTTTATGCTTAATGGCATTTCGATGACAAACAAACTCAAACAAACTAACATGATGATCTTTTGCATTGTAGGATTGGAATCAAATGATGAATATCATTTTGGGAGTCAAATGGCTAATGGACAAGCTTCTTGCTATCCACAACTGATTTCTATTTTACATGCCTCTCATGGATATTGATGTATTTGGTTTGAATAAGTTTCATGCATAGCAAATACATGGTCTTTGAGTGAAAGACATTATTATGGTGCTTGATAGATAGCATATTGCATTTGATAATTGTATGAGGAAATCATGTTCCTAAGTAGATTTTTCACATGTGTTTCATATGACTTTACCATGGTTCAAACATGTATATTCCTCTTGAGAATGAGTTAAGTTCAAACTGGTTTTGATTGTGCTTAGATTGGAAATGATTCATTGCTTATTCTCTTAATTGAGTTAAGTTGCTAATTGAGGAGTTAATGTTTTCAAAGTTCTTTATGCATGTCTTGAGGAGGTGTTAAAGATGAAAATGTGTTCAAAGCATTTATGTGCCTCATGCTTATGCTGTCATTTTCATATTTCATGTCATTTGGGTTTTGGTCGCAAAACTAGCTCATTATGCTAATGCATGACCCAAATATTTTGATCTCGATCTAACTATGTGTTTATTCATTGTTTCAGGTTAAAATATCATGGTTGATCATCATGGGACTTTGGTAACATTTAAACATTTATTTCCCCATATTTTAACTGAGGTTTTTGAAGTGGCTTCTAGATGAACATGCTTTCTCTAAATCTTGTGTAAACAAGTTTGTTTGATGCATGCATTTGTTGAAAACATGTATGAATTGGTGATTCAAACTTTGGCAAAAGATTTGGATTGATTTCATGGAGATATCTTTATGTTTGGTTTGAACTACTTTTATAACTCATGTTGACTCATGCGTGCTGTGCATGAGTTTTTACATATTGACTCATGCGTGATGTGCATGAGTTTTTGGAGCCTTCAGGTGGATCGTATTCATAGTGTTTTGATTGGGGTCAAAATCCCTTTTTCATGCACTTGACTTATATTGACTGCATTTCAAGTGAGAAGTTTGCTCTTATTGTGAAAATGATGTGTTTAATGCTTACATTTGTTGAACGAGGTCTAAAAATGCTAACATGTTGTTTCAATGCATAGTCATTTGATTTACATGTTGAATGAGGAGGAATGATTTTTCGTTGAACATAAATTGATGTCATTCGGGTTTAGAATGAGTTCTCTTACAAAATCATCATGACGATTTAGTTACATGCAAACCAATTTATTTAACTTGCTCTTAATCATTTAATTTCATGTTAAATGGTTGAATTCATTGGCTTGCATGTTTAGGTCATTAGATGACCTTTTGAAATCTCTTTTTCATGTCTCAAGGCAAGTGGGTCGACCCCCCTCACTAGATGGGTCGACCCCTGTGCAGAAAATGGCCAAATAGGCTTCTGGAACAAAGTGGGTCGACCCCCCTCACAAAGTGGGTCGACCCCTGTAAACTAGTTTGCAAAAATTGATTCTGGAGCAAAGTGGGACGTCCCACTTTGCTAGATGGGACGTCCCATCTACTGTTCACGCGTCCGTGCGTGAAAGTCGTGGGCCACCGTAGCCCATCCAAATGGACTCCGATTGGGGTGAAATTTTACCCTAATACCCTTGGGTTACTAATAAACATATTAGGGTGATTTTGTTAGGGTTTTGCAAGGGTATTGTGATCTTTTGCTCAACTTATCCTTATGATATATATAACATGCGAATTTGGAAGAAAAGAGGAGAGAAACTCTTACGTGCTAATATTTCCTTGTTGTCTTGTAGGAAAAGAAAGAGAGAAAGGAGTGGAGCTGAAGAAAAACGTGGATATCATCTACATCCAGGAGGAGTTTGCAATTGTGATAGAAGGAAGAAAGGAGCGGAACGAAAAGACGAACGCGTGGACGTTCTCATCGTCGACATCCGGCTACCCTCCGACTTGGGGATAAGAGAAGATCTTCTACAACCTCTCTCTACTCATGGAGAACTACTTCCACATCTTGTTTACATCTTCTTGAGTCATCTATTTTTGATTTTCAAGGGTTTCTATCCTTTTAGCTGAGCATAGATAAATATTTTGGGTGTTCATTGTATATCCTTTTATTTTATCAAACTCGGAAAGTCATAGTGTGTGGGCGGAGTTGTATCTCCGCATGTGTGGGCTTATTGTGGGGAAAGTTTCCCCGTGGATTGTTGTGTGTTGACGGAGCTGCGTCTCCTTGTAGATTTAGTGTCCGGGGTGTGCTCCTCGATTCGGTGTGTGGGTGTGTGTGCTGCGGTGGCAGGGTGTTGGGGATTTTCCCCGTGTGTGGATATTACTGCAGAAGCAGCGTGTGTGTGTGGTTGGGGTTCGTCCCCGTGTTGCTACGAAAGTAGCGTGTAGTGAAGCCTCACCCGGTTGGGTGAGGGGTGGATGTAGGGAGCCCTCGTGGTCCCGAACCACCTAAAAATCTTCGTGTCCTTTGTGAATGCCTGTGCGATTATCTTTTTCTTCTATCTCCCTTCACAGGTTAATTTAATAGATTTTTACTCACTACACCACTACACCACTGCACACTGCTACTTCTGTTTTCTGTGTTAGGCATAATTTTATCTAACGGTTGCATTGTTATTACGAGTGAGATCGGAAAGATCGAGAGAACCTGTTAATTCTCATGTTTGTTTAGGCTAATCAAACAGTTGATTTTAATTCCACCGTGGTCAGTTAAGAGAATTTTTTAAATCCGCCATCAAGGTCAAGGGGACAATTCAACCCCCCTTCTTGTCCGCCATCCAGTCTGGGCCAACAGTACTCCACAACAGTCCTTTTATCCCTTCGGAGCTTTACAACTCTTGGGAGGTTTCACAGGTTCCAAGTGGTATCGGGCCTACTCGGTATTCCTATCGAGTATACCCGGTATCCGGAGTCCAGGTCATCACTGGTGGTATCAGAGCGTTGTTGTGTGCAAGTACATGGGAATCTGAGATATACAGTGTCCAGAGTCCTGAAAGTCCAGTACAGTCTTTTACTGGCTTAGGTTTCGCGATTCCTTGTCACTTTATTTTTTGTAAGTGGTCTTGTGCGTGCTGTGTTGGCACTGTACGAGATGGCTTTGCTCTCGTCAGGATGTGACATGATGTTCTTTTTCATCGAGGTGTTTGTCTCGATCATGCTGTACTCGGTAGAGTTTGCCGGTAGGCCTGAATCTAGTGTACACTATTTGAGATTTCTTTCCGTGGCTTGTTCAGGTGGCTGGTGACTTTTCGAGTTGGTGTGATGGCCGTACACGTTCTTACGTTGTTTTGGTCATCTCGGCTTAAGTCTATTCAGCTCTTGAGGTGTTTCGCTTCTGTTGAACTGGTCGTTTTGTTGTCTCGTTTGAGAAGATGCTCAAGCAAACCTAGGATTTTCCTTCCTGGTGAGCTATTGTTAGTGAGCTTGATGATTCTCATCTTGTTTGGTGGAGTCTTTTCAAGGTAAGCCTTGAAATTACTGTCTTGGTGATGCCTTTGTCCTGTGTCTACTTAAGTGTGGACATTATTTATTCTGAGCCTGATCTGCTCTTTATTCTGCGGTTGCTCGGCTTTGGACCTAATCTTTGTGTTGAGAGCCGTTGTGCACCCTGTTTGTCGTGCCGTGTCTAGCGGCTGATGTGTTGTGAAGGCTCATTTATTCTTCTAGGACGTAATGGTAAGCTGAGATTAGCCTTTCTTTGTGCTTTGTGCTGAAGCTGGTACTCTCCTTCGGTTGCACTTAGGCTACTTGTGATCGGTTGTTCGCAAGATCTGTACTTGTGGCGTGTCATATTGTGATTTTTATGAATTACGATGGCGTCGTGTGTTTGCTGAGATGAGGATACCGATGTATTTCTAATGCATGTGTGCGTTGTATGAGTGCGCAGCGGAAGCGTGTGGGCTAATAACCCACAGGTCGAGGATCGGTGATTGAAAGATTCTGACCAGTCGAGAGAATTATTTTCCTTGATGTGACTTCATCTTGGCTTCCTGTGCCTTGATGTTGTCTGTTGCCATGCCGTTGTTCTCGAAGGCATTCTGGTATTGGCACTGGCATTTGTCAGTGTTGGGGAATCTGCCGGCATTTTTACTGGTTGAGTACCCTCTACTCTACAATTCTTCTTGGGTGTTGTGCTCTCGGGACGTGATCGTGGTCCTTGAGATGTGTTTTCCCGAGATTGTTGTCCTTATTGTTGTGGGTCTTTTCTTGGTAAGCTGCTCGTTGCATGACTAGTCCATTGTAGTCGTGTGTTCAGCTGTTATCGTGCCTTGATGTGACCCAGCTTGCGAGTGTGTTCCGTGGTTCTGTGTTCAGTACGGAGCCGGGATCCTGCAAGTGTTGTTGTTGTTGTTGTTGTTGTTGTCGTTTTGTCATTGTTTCCCTGTGAATCTGTCTTGGCACTGTGTGGACCATGATCTTGTCAGTTAGTTGTGATGTGCTCTTCTTCCCAGATAGAGTTAGCATGCGACTCGATCAGATGTAACGTCTGAGTGAGAACTGACTTGATTGTGCTTGTGGTCCGGTGCTGTTGTTGGCGCCCTGTGTGCCAGGTTTCGTGGTTGCCTTTGGCACTGGAGCCGATGATGTCGAGTTATCAGCTGACAGGACTATGCTTCCTGGTTTAAGCTGATGCTTGCTGTGTCTGTCGTTTTGTTTTCCTGATAGCTGTTGTCGTGGCATGGGTCGTGTCTCCTTCCCTGTGAGACGTAAGCGACGTTGCCTTATTTCGAAGGTGTCAGACTTGTGTTCATTTGTGTGCCATGCTTGTTCTGTGGATCGATTTGCCTTGAGATCCAGAGCGTGTGCTTGTGATTATAGTCTGGCGGTATCCCTCTAAATTGTGTTTTTCGATATTCGTGCTGTTTCAAGTTGTGTCTTGGGGTTTGTTCTTCCTTACTTTTTCTTGTTCGCTCCTTAAATTTTGAGGATGAAATTTCTTGAAGGAGGGGAGGCTGTCATACCTTGGATTCTTATCGAATCTCCCGGATCCTTATCGGAGTGCTTTCGGATCGCTTTTGTGGGTCATGTGTTGAGTTTTACGGTCCACGTGGATTTTTCTCTCGTACAAGTTATGGAACGCTGTGGTGAGTTTATTTCTCAGTTCAGCGACGCGAGGACGCTACTGTTGCGATGTACTCTTTGAGAGGATCGTTTTTACTATTTTTTCATATTTTTCTGAATTAGTTCATTTTCGGCCCAATAATTGAATTTTTAGAAATTAAGAAAATTTCCTAATATCTTTTCCTTTTATTCTTTCTTTCTCTTCCTCTCTCCTCATTCGCACGGTGCGCCCTCTCTCTCTCGTTCTCTCCCTTCTCGCCCTCTCTACTCTGGCTACAGACGGAGGAGGCCCGTGGGTGAGGTTGCGACGACACGGAGCTGCTGTGGCGCGTGTTGGTGCGAGGATCGGAGCGTGGTTGGCGCGATCCCGATTGGTGGATTCAAAGCCGATGGTTGAGCTCGCGAGGTGGTTTTCGACGTGGTTTAGACACTCCAGTGCACGGAATCCTTGGTGGATGTAGGGAGATGGAAGCCCTGCTTCTCTTCTGTGTTTCCTTGCACTTTCGTGTCGATCAGTGTGAGTTTGAGCGGGTTTCGTTCAGTTTCGGGAAAAGCATGCTCGGGGGGTGTTGTCGGCACTCAAAATATCACTCGCGGTGATCAAGTCTCAAAGATGAATGACACGGCCCACTGAAGCACAGAAGACGATAAATATCAACATATTGAAGACTTCTCAAGCTGCCAGAGCCTCGAGTCACCCTGTATGAACACGAGGACTTCACCTCAGGAGAATCGAGATGAACTCACAACAAACCGGCAGTGCGACCAAGCCTGCCCAATGAACTGGCATCGACTCCGTCGTGCCGCATACACTACACCCGTTATCCGACCAAGGATAATGGTCTACTCGGTGGCTACCCACCTCATGAAAGACTCTCCTGAAATGAAAGAGTACCCTTGGCTCTTTAGAACGGAGGACCGAAAACTCTATTGGCAGAAGATCCCAATCACCCGGCACGGGTATGGCTTCCCGCCAAGATGGGCCCGTTAGTGGCCGAATGATCGCCCAGCCTAGGCGGAACTATCCCGGGTGTTATCCCACCCTCCAAGAAGCTTTGAGCACAAGCCAGACTGAGCCAGCGACACTTATCATAGTGCCGAGAGCCGTGTCAGCGGAAAACCCACGTGTGCAAACCAAAGACATCTGAAGTTTGGAGAATGGCCATACGTCGTTCTGAGAGCTTCGACAAGGCATCTCGTCGAGGTTTCGAAGAACGGTGGTGAGATAAATGTTCATGGGGATCCCCGAAACCATCCCCGGACTCATCGGCTGACCCACGACGTGCGAAAGATGCTAATACGGCACGCCCTAAACTGGCGCGCCCTCTTATCCGGCGCCCCTCCATTCCAGCGCACAAAAGCTCCTTTACCCGGCGCCCTCCTATTCCGGCGCGCTAAAGGTGGAGCTCCCTTCCCCCGATGCGCCATTCCTCGCGCCAGATTAGGATTCGAGCCCGCTCCTATATATATGTGGTTGCTCGACAAGGCGATGAGGGAGGAGGCAATTTGGAAACAGAAGAAGAGGTGGTTTTTAGAGAGTCGAAGAGGTTGTTGAAGGAAAAATTGAGAGATAACAAAAAGGTCTGAGAGCCAATCGTCGGCGAGAGAGAGGGGGTTTCTTGCGAGAGAAGCAGGGTTCCTCTGAGCATCCATCGCCGCCGTCTTCCATCCTCAGCCTGAATCCCTCCGCAGCTGGAGAAGAAGGAGGTGTCCCCGACACTCTATTCTGGGAATAAGTGGTTGCCTGCGTTTCCGTTACTTCTCCGCCTTGCTTTCTCTCCGTCGAATGTAAGTGAGAGGGGTGAGGGATGGCGATGATATGAGCCAACCCCTCCCCCCTTCTCCGCCATCCCTCTTTCTTTTTTTTATTGCTCTTCTGTGAGCTCCCCTACGAGTAGAACGGTGGCCGTGCCGCGATGCCGACACTGAACTCGTGATATGTGTGTGGCTTTCTTCGCCGATGGAATGATATCATGCGTATATGAATATATTGATGGATTGAATGCTCAGCGTCTCGTCCTCTTCTTCCATTGCTATTTCATTCGATATATATATATATATATATATATATATATATATATATTAGTGTCTTCCCGTATATAGCTTCGTGATTCCGGTTTCCACAGATTCCGAACACGCCCTGGTATGCCATGGGCTACATGGATAACCCCTCCCTGGGTCCTCCGCGCTTGTGCCTGTGCACACGTTTCTCTCCGTTTTGATACGAAATCAAATCTTGGCCTTCCCCCCTCTTTGCATTTCTCTGTTGCTCAGAGGAGGCAGGTGCTGCTTCTGTGATAGTGGAGTCCACCTCGCGACTACTACGTTCCAGCCATTCGTGTATATGCGTGTGTAGGCAAATCGTTCTAGCTTCATATCGATTGCCTTTCTCTATGACTGCTGCTTGCATTCTCTTCTATGGATGGCAACCCAGTCTCGCGAGCATAAACACCTTAACCCTCTGAGCGGTGATCTATCAATGCCGAATGTCTTCATTCCTCTCGTCTGTGGTTTGCAACCACTGAACCATTCGAGTTCCGTTGTTTTTGTCTCAGCCACCCAGGGAGGGGGATATTCCCCACCGTTTCACAGAACTGCCGATCGGCCAAGGGAACTCCACTTTCAAGTGATGGATGTTTCTCATGAGTCACAGAGCTAACAACAATTGGGGCCCCAGCCCAACAATTCCAAACCCACAGTCCTTCGGGAGGCTGTGGTGACTAAGGGACAAATGCTCCTAGTAGGCTAGTCCTCAGAGCCTCTCTCTCTAATGGTCTCTCTCTCTAGCGGATGCAGTGCATGTTGTAGGTCGCCCACCCCTTGTAGGCCAGTCCTCGGGGTGTTGCTTCCGTCACTAGCAGCCTCGGTCCTCTGCTTCCACCCACGGAACTTTGGTGCCCCTCGTAGGCCAGTCCTCGGGGTATCCTGTCCAATTGGGGTTTGCTGGCTGCCACCATGCAGACCGGCTATTTAGGGGCTTGCTCCACAGGTGAGTATGACCCCGTTTCTCCCCCTGTAGTCCTTCAGGGACGAGGGAGATGCTGCCCAATTTTCGACAGAATTCTTCCAACTTATGAGTTTAATTATATCAAAATGGCTTCAACAAAACACTTGTTCTGAGATAAAAGACCCTAGTGCTCGAGTATGGACCTCGCACTAGCTCATCACTTCATTCTGGAAAGGCTCCACTTCAATTAAACAAGCAATCGGCCCAATTAACTTCAAAACTCTCAATAAAATCTTAATGAACTTAAATAGTTGTAAAATTCATCAAAAATTAGCTAAAACGACGCGGTCTTAATCCGGCGCGCCTTAATACGGCGCGGCACCCCCCCTGCACCGGAATAACCCCACACTCATAAAACTTTATTTTCAAATGGCACGTTGCCGGCGCGCCCTAAACCGGCGCGCCGTATCAATATTTGTTATGGCGGCGCCGTATTAAGACTGTTTACCTACGCTTGACCGTGCCGGGGAAACTTATCCCTATGCACGGTCATGCCATTTTTTGAAACATTGTAATGTTCTAATCACCCACTCACCTCCGGAGCGATCGTCGTCTCCCGTGGTCGAGACTAATAAACCCTAATTAGTAATAAACCAAAAAAGGGAAGGGTTGTTCAAGTCCGAATCATCTTGTTATCATGCTTTCACTACCATGTCTGTCAGCGCTTCGCTTTCATTCTCATGCTTGTGTTACCATTCTCGTCTCCCTTGGCGGAGATTAATAAATGTGATTGATCACTGTTTATTTTCATAACTCTATTCCCATGCTTAGCATAGTCATGAACATCATGCATGCATGCTTGCATAGACCCTCGGGTATATCAAATGGCACTGACGGAAGTCCGGGTAACTCCCGATCGGAAGTCTTTACTATACGCGATGGTGGTCTTCGGACCTATGCCCTCTGCCATGTATCGAGGGTATCCAACTTAATGAATCATTCCTCTCTTGCATGACAGATAGAAGCATCTCACGTGACCTGCTCACGTTTATACCTTTGCGCATCTTTATTCCGGCCTCGAGAGCCCACTATCTCGGCAATTAATCAAAGGTTTTCCCTCCTTGTGGGGGATGTAATTAACGCCATAGCCTTTACGATATGGCAGACTGCTGGTCCCGACCGAACCTCTCTCTCGCCCGACACGGGTCAGAACGAGCGCATAATAAATTCGTCACTCACGTGACTGGCACGCCCACGCAGTCAATCAGTCAGTTAATTACCAGTTGGTTAATTGGTTGATCGACACGTGAAATAAACCAAATAAACCCAAATGATAATCATAAATAAAAAGAAAACCAGAATGAAAAGATCCCATCGCAAACAGTCTGGCACGCCCGGTGGGACCAGTGTCACCATTCATCTCTTTGCCGAGATACTTGGGCTTCGAGGCCCTCCCAAAGGTCGCTGATCGTTGGTTTGTTTATCTTTGCAGGCGAACTATGACGACAACTGGGTTGACTGGCGTCGGCTTTGGCCCTTCAATTATTGATGATCATGCACAAGGGTACCTGGCGGTGCCCACGGTGTTCGGAAGCTTCCCTGCCGCCGTTGGCTTCCCCAACTTCTTGGGGTTAGACTTTGTAGACATGCTAGAGGTGGAACCCTCGGAGCCAGTCGAGGGAGCTATGAAGAACACGGAGCCTCTCAAGACTCGATACTACCACGACTCGCTCAAGAGTCCAACCTTGGTCGCCAGCTGCCTGGTGCACCATGCTGTCCATGTGGTCCACCCCGATGCTGTCAACAGGAACTCCGGAGGACGTCAGCGCAAGCAAATCCGGAGGAGTACTGCTGTGGTTACCAGAACCCTCTCGCAATCTGGTAATTCTATGATGGTTGGTGGCATGCGTGTCTTCCTCAACAGACGCGACGCGCAGATAGTCCCGGATCGGGTCGTCCCTTCCATCCCCGTCCGCAACTCATATCAAGCCCTCTCTGGAAGGAGGGTAGAAAGAGAAGAAGCCGGCCATTACGGCCAAGAGAAGTTGGCCCCCAGGCCAAGGAAATTTAAACAGGTGTGGGTCCCCAAGAGGGTCCAACTTGTTCATCAAGCTGCACCTGTTCGCCGCCGCCTTGCTCACGACGGAGCGGAAGGAAGGAGAGAAAGGGGCCTGGCCCCGAAAGAAGAAAAGGTGGTTGCGGACCCTCCGCGCCGTAAAAGTTTTCGGGCCTGCGCCCGCCAAGCCAACATCCCTGCCGACAGAGTTCGGCTAGCTTATACCCCTCCTGCGGGAGGTCGACAACTGTCCCCCGTGCTGCATCAAGAACGGGGTCGAGAAGAGATGACCAACTTGGTCAAGAACTATTTTCGAGGGCTAGGCAACCCCTTGCTTGGGCAGCAGCGGTTGATGCAAGCAGCCGCCGCCAATGAAGACTACTGCCCAGCAATGGCTGTTGAAGAAAATCAAAGAGAAGGGATAATGCTGTCGTTAGTTGATGACAACGGCTATGATGATGGCTTCGGGACCGAAGACGATGAAGCCGCCCCTAGGTGGGAAGAAACAAGAAGAACTTCTGTGTTCGAGAGGCTGACCTTCCCAGATCAGGCTAAGAGAAGGGTCCATCGACAGAGAAGAAGGATGCAGGTCTTCGCCTGCAACATGGCCGGCATATTCCGCCGATACAGGGGACTTCCTGAAGATCCCCGCGAGTTGGCTCAATTGGCCGCAAGGCCGGGGCCGAATACTCGCAGAGCAGAAGCAGCAAGGGAGCTCCTAGCGACAGCTAAAGGAAAACAACCCCTGGGCTATCACCAGTGGGATGATGAGGCTCCTGTCTTAACCGCTAATGTGGTGACGGTGGAAGAAGAAGATGACGTCCTCCTCGACATCTTGCCCGAGGGTACGTCCGGGGAAGCAACAGAAGCTACCCCCAGCACGGCAACTATGGACCCATCGGTCTTGATGCTACTTCAAAAATATCGGCAAGAGATTGACTTGCTGAAGAAGCTGCTGATGGAGAAAACTGAACAGTCATCAGCTTCCAAACCACCCGAAGTCCAGGGTGAATCATCTCGGGGAGCGGTTCGTTATGTCGACCCTCCATCGCTCTATACCTTGCCTCAGTCGTCAGAGCCGGGCATGGCGATGACTCAGCAGCGGCCACCACAACCCCAGCCGATGATGCCACCGGTGCTCCCTCAAGTGCACCAGACACCCCGCTGTTGCGTCCTCCACAGGCGACCGCTTTGGTCACCCCGTATTTGCAGCCAGCACACTTCTATCCGGAGCCAGTTGACCCCACGGTCATGAACCGGATGATGGTGGAAAGAATGATCGAGCTGAAGCTCGCAGAAAGGAGTGAAGGCGACTACGTCACATTTGATGCCTATCGGGTGCCTTACCCGCAACACCATGCTGCCAAGCGGCTTCTCCCGGGGGTCAACAAGCCTCCCAAGTTCGATAAGTTCAACGAGAAGGGATCCCCTAAGGAACATGTTGCATATTACATGACTGTCATGGGTGATTTGGCCGCCGACGAGTCATACTTGCTAAAGTTTTTTGGGTCCTCGCTGACGGGGCTCGCATTTGAATGGTACTCCAGCCTCCCGGCTGGGTCAATCAGCGACTAGCCGAATATGCAGAGGAAGTTCAGAGAGAGATTCCATGTTACAGAGAGGGAGGTCACAGTGGCCAAACTCTACTCAACAAAGCAAAGGGCCGATGAGACAGCCCTCGATTATATCAAGAGGTGGAGGAACCTTGGAATGAGGTGCAAGCAGCCCCCGCATCAGGAAGACGCTGTACAAATATGCAAACAGAACCTCAGGAGGGAGGTTCTGGAAAAGATGATCGGAATGGAAATACGGTCGTTTGACCGATTGAACAATGCCGTGGCCGAGGTAGAAGCTTTTCTGGCCAAACTTGTCCCTACATCAGCTGCCGGCACAACCCAGAAGGGCAAGGCAGTTGAGCGGTGCTCGTCGCCTAAAGAAGCGAATGCTCTTGACATCAAGGCATTCGAACAACAGAAAGATGAAGGCAAGAAGGTAGTCACCCCACAGCCTGCAGAAGCCCCAGATGACAAAGAAGGTCCCTCGCTACGGGACAAGATGAAGAAAGCCTATTCATTTCCGAAGGACAAGACCCAGATTCTGTTCGACTGGGTAACGGAATATGGTATGGTCACCCTGCCAGAGCCAAAGAGGCCGGAGGACCTAAAGAGAAGAGACATCCCAAGATTTTGCCCCTACCACCAGATGTTGGGGCATCCAATCGAAGACTGCTATGTTTTCAAGGACATCGTCGAAGGGATGGTGAAGAAAAATGAAATCGAGTTGGGAGAGTACAAAGTGGACCCTCCTCAACCGCATGAAGCCCCTCAGAGGAGGGCAGCAGTCAACATGATCTCCCTGCACCAGGCACTGCCCGAGGAGACTTTCGAAGCAAGTATGCGGAGCACTTATGAAACTCATTTCTTGGAGCCCGCAAAGGAACAGCAGGGATGGTAGCAGATCCCTGCGAAGCACAAGAGGAAGAAAGCACCCCGCCTTAAAGTGGGGGCACATATCCGTGGTGTTACACCCCGACCTACCCCGCCGGTGGCGGCACCCGTGTGGATCACTCCACCTACAACTATCAGGATACCTACCCACAATCGAAGGAGACAAACTCCGCTGCCAGTGGTCAAGGAAACCAACCCTGGGGTCCGTCGACTACAAAACCTCATTGAAGGCCTAGACGAGTACGTGCAGCCCGAATTGAAGCCTCTGCTGGTGCGGGACCATGTCCCATGGCAAGAACAGGAGCAGCTCTCACTCGAGCGAAAGGAGGAAGCTGAAGCAGCATCCGATAAGAAGGGTCGTCTGTTCTGGGGACAGGTGCCTACTGAAGCAAGGAAGAAGAAGAAACAAAAGAAGTAGAGAAGGGCCGCTAAGGCCGATAAAGTGCAGGTTGTTTCCTGCAATACTCTATCAGCACTCTTCAACCCACCCGGAGAGGAGGAAGAAGAGGAAATTTGCTTCACACCCCTTTTTGAGGGAGGCAGGGTTGAGGCTGTAACTACTAAACATGCAACCCGGTCAGGCCAAAAATGGGGGCGCCAGCCGCCACCCAACCACAACATCATATTCAGGGGAGAGTAGCCCTACAAACAACCTCCATCGGAGATCAAGGGAGTCCAGATCCCTCCTCCGCCAGGCCCATATAACAAGAGTGGGGGAAAGGCAGTCCCTTCCTTTCTTGAATTCATGAAGATGTCTAAGGGGAAGCAGCCTTGCCAGGAGGCTAACCCTGTACCTGGGGATGTTCACCAGCGGCCAATACAATCTGCCGAAGATCCAAATACAGATGGAGCTTGCCCTGTAGTAGCTAATGAAGAGCGCCGAGGGTCCGGTACCAGCCGGAGGGGCACCGAATCCGAGGCAGATGAAGCAGGTCCGTCAGGGCCCGTAACCCAAGACTTCCCCAAGCCTAGGTGGGCTGAAGAGATGAAGCTCTCCAATGTCCGAGCTGGGAGCCAAATAATGAATCTACTCAAGAAGCTCCCTGCTCAATTTACGATCTGGGAGATCCTTTCTTTGAGTGAAGAGACTCGACAAGTGATCATTACTGCTCTGCAGACGCCTGCTCATTTTGAGACATGTTTGGCTGAAGCAATGCTGGAGGCTAGCATGACCTTCACTCCAGAAGATATGCTGCTGCCTACCATCAGTCACAACATGCCGTTGTATATGAAGGGGCACCTGAATGGAAGGGAGCTGAATAGGATTCTGGTTGATCCCGGTGCAGTGGTCAACATCCTGCCTTATAGAATATACGAGAGGCACCACTTAAACGTGCGTCTCGAAAAAGTCAGGGATATGCGTATCGCCGGCTTCAACCAAAAATGTGAAGTGTCGATGGGGGTGGCAGAGTTCACCCTTACCCTAGCGGATTTCACTACGACGGTGCAGTTCCATGTCATTGACTTTCGCACCTCGTACAAAGCACTGCTCGGCCACCCATGGCTGCATGAAAATATGGTGGTGCCATCTACGCTCCACCAATGTATCAAATACAGTCTTCAATGGAAGGAGGAGAGGATCTTTATAGACCTCCACCCGTTCGAGGTATTTGAATGTCATTTGGCGGACGCCAACCTATATACAGGGCCTCCCCAGAAGACCTCTGAAGCTAAGACCCCTACGGGGGCATCGAGAAGCGCATCCGACGGCAATTGGTATCCACCACTGTCGCGTGGATATGTCAAGCCCAAGGTGGTCTCCCATATCACAGCATCTGGGGACGTGGGCAGAATAGCCCCTCCAGTATTATACGCTGAAGCTAATGAAGTGCGGGTCGGTCAGAAGCATAACCACATCGGAGTCCCGGACGGCCTCACCAAGCCAACTCCCGGCCTTGATAACCTCACTGTCGAGCCTTTCAAAACATGTGAGGTGACACAAGAAGATGGACCTAACAGCTTGTTCTATACGGCTGAAGAGCACCCTACTTGGGAAAACACAGACTGCAGCTTCCCCGAAGACATAAGCAACCCGTCGGTCCCCGTCAAGGGTCTGACATTCACAACTAATTGGATAGCCAGGATGTTTCAGAAGCAGCACATCCCCTCCGATCATTCTCAAAAGCCCAGGGAAGCTTTCCAGAAAATGTGGTATCCCGCAAATCTGGATAAGGAAATGAGACGCGTCTCTCAGCACCCGTGGTTGGGCTTCACCCTGGAAGAATATTATCACAGTGGCCGATACGAGGTGGACACCCTCTCCGCCTTCTACCCTGCTGAAGATAGCCCGCTGGGGGCAACCTTTGATGAATACCCAACGGAAGCTGAACATGCTGACCCGGGCCAGCCCGGAAATCAAGAAGCGGAGACCATGATTCCTTGCCAATGTTGGGAGCAGGTCTATCCCGAAGAGGCGGCCATGCAAGCCGAATTTGATACGGCTAGCAGCAGCGAAGCCAAAGGTGTTGAAGAAGCAGGGACCTCTCCCTCCTGTGGAGTCCTTCCAACAATGACCTCCGTACCCCTTGTGCCAATCGGGGAAGCCTTGGCCAGCCCCGACCAGGTGGTGTGTGCTGCCGACAATGAGACTGCCACTCCTATTGAAGATGCAACTACCCCAGAAGGTGAGATCTCCTCACCTTTTACTACGAGACTGGGTTGCTGTTCCAACCCAACAACAAGCAGTCACCAGTCTGGCACGACTGCAACCCCATCTGCAAGGACTGAAGTTGCTCTCTTACCCTGGGAGACTGCAATGGCAGCGGATTGGCGGAAAGAGCAATACGCGCGGCCACTATCAAATGAAACAGAGGACTTCCGAGAAGCTCTGATGGTGTCAGATGAGGAAGTCAAAGTACTCAACCCTCAAGATGGTATTCTAGACTTTGTTGACCTCCAACCGGCACCTCTAGAGATAGAAGACGGAGGCCAAGCCACAGTCGATGAATTGATAGAAATCAACTTGAGAAGTGAGGAGGACCCTAGGCCTACCTTCCTCAGTGCCCAACTTTCCCCAGAAGAGCGGGGGCTGTACATCCAGCAGCTGCAAGAATACCGGGATTGCTTCGCCTGGACTTACAAAGAGATGCCAGGTCTAAATCCTACAGTTTCACAGCATGAGTTGGCAATCAGCCCTGAAGCCGAGCCGGTGAAGCAACTGCCGTGACGCATGAGGCCAGAACTCATCACTCAAATTTTTGCTGAAGTCGAAAAGCTTATTGACGTGGGATTTATCGAAGAAAACAAGTACACCACGTGGCTGGCAAATATCATCCCCGTGAAAAAGAAAAATTGACAGATCTGGATATGTGTTGACTTCCAAGATCTAAATAAAGCCTGCCCCAAGGATGACTTTCCAGTGCCAATAACGGAAGTCATGATTGATGCCACAACCGGTCATGAGGCCCTGTCATTCATGGACGGGTCATTCGGCTACAACCAGATTTGGATCGCGGAGCATGACCGGGTTCATACTGCCTTCCGAACCCCTAAAGGCATCTATCACTATAAGAGGATGCCGTTCGGACTAAAGAATCTGGCGTAACTTATTAGCGCGCAATGACCAGAATCTTTGATGATTTGCTCTACCACAAGGTCAAGTGCTACATATATGACATGGTGGTCAAGACCAGAAGAAAACAAGACCATCTACAAGACCTCTGGATTATCTTTCAGAGGCTAAGGCAGCATGAGCTGAAGATGAACCCTATGAAATGTGCGTTTGGAGTGTCGAGTAGAAAGTTCTTGGGCTTCATTGTCCAATATCGGGGAATCGAGATAGACCCCGCAAAGATCAAAGCAATTCAGGAGTTACCTGCACCAATAAATCTCTCCGAGCTAAGATCATTACAGGGCCGCTTGGCTTATATCCGGCGGTTCATTTCCAATTTGTCAGAGCGATGCCAGCCTTTCCACAAATTGATGATGAAGGATGTTCCCTTCTACTGGGATGAAGATTGCCAGGCAGCCTTTGACAAGCTGAAAGACTATCTGAAGACTCCTCCAGTGCTGGGCGCACCGGTGAAAGGACGGCGGTTGATATTGTATATAGCAGCCTCACATAATTCCCTGGGGGCAATGCTGGCCCAGAATAATGAAGAAGGGAAAGAACAAGCCCTCCATTACCTCAATCGGAGATTGGTTAGAACTGTAGAGAAATATACTTATATTGAGAAGATCTGTCTGGCACCGGTCTTCGCAGTTAAGAAGCTTCGACACTACATGTTGTCGCATGAAATCAGCTTGGTATCCAAAGAGAACCCGCTGAAGTATATTATGTCCCAGCAGGCACTCAAAGGTCGCTTGGGCAAATGGGCAGTAATCCTTATGGAGTTTGACATCTCCTATGTGCCGCGTAAGGCCGTCAAGGGCCAAGCTATTGCAGACTTCTTCGCTGAGCACCCGGTACCCGGGGACTACCCGCTGGAACCGGAGCTTCCTGAAGATGAAACCCTGGAAGCCGCTCAGGTGCGGCCCTCCTTATGGCAGATATATTTTGATGGCGCTTCCAGAATTGACAACTCTGCCACTGGATCAGCCAGGGTCAGGGCAGGAGCAGGCATAGTCCTGAAATCTCCAGAAGGGGAAGTGGTGCACACATCTTGCTCGATAAACAAGCATTGCACAAATAATGAAGCAGAGTATGAAACTCTGATAATCGGGTTACAAATTGCTCTATCCATGGGAATTCAGATGCTAGAAGCATTCGGGGACTCCATGCTAGTTACAAAACAACTGAAAGGAGAGTTCGATGTGTGAAAGCAAGAGCTCCTCCTCTACCATCAGCTAGCAACCCGCCTGATGTCAAGATTCTACTTCATCAGCATCAAGCATATCAACTGAGGCCAGAATGCTTAGGCAGACACCCTCGCTAAGCTAGCCAGTTCTTTGGCGGTCCCACCAGACACGAGCCTGAATATAACAGTGATCAACTACCGGCAAGTCCCCAGTGTAACAGAGGTCTTAGCCGATGAACAAGAGATTGAGGTGGTAGCCGTCGAAGAGGTTCAGCAGCCTGATTTGCGAGAGCATCTCCTGCGGTGGTTCCAACACCAGCAGCTCCCAAAAGAAAAAGAACAGAGAATGAAACTCCTAAGGGTCAAACACTCTTACGAGATGAGAAACGGAACCCTGTTCCGAATAATGGCAGATGCCCGAACAAAAGTCCTACTTCGTTGCTTGTCTTCAGCAGAAGCGGGGCAGGTGATGCAAGAAATCCATGCAGGATCAGCTGGAGCGCATCAGGCCGGCCCAAAGATGAAAATCGAGATAAAGAAATTGGGTTACTATTGGCCCACTATGTTTGATGACTGCTGCAAGTTCGCCAGGGCTTGTCAGAAGTGTCAAGAACACGCCAACGTGGCAAGGAGACCTCCAGTGCCACTACTATTGGGGATATGGAGTACCCAGACGAGGAGGACAACCAGCAGAGGAGGAAGAAGGAGAGAAGAAGAATCACACAAGAACACACAGTGATTTTTACGTGGTTCAGAGGCAAGATGCCTTCCTACGTCCACGGCCACAACAGGATTCCACTAAGATAATCACATATTGGGTTATAATACAAAGAGAGAGTTCACCCTTTTATACTAGGAGATTAGGGTATCATTAGTCAGGGTATTAAGGATAATAATACCCCTGATAAACAGAAATCCTCTTCCGGGATATATCAGACGCGCATGCTCGCCAGTCCCCCCGGATGCTCTCCTGGGACCGAGTATGCCCTCCAGCGACTACAGATGCTCCCCCACCATCAGTCAGATCAATGCATTGCCAAGACTGGAGTCGACACTTACTCCAAGTGACATCGACTTGCCTTGAACCCGCAATGCATGCTCCCCTGACGATAGTGGTGCTCTCCAGAGGCAATGAATGCCCTCTAGAGACAACATGTGCTTCCCTGCTAGAACTCGGACAACATATGCTCCCCTGGAGTAACGAATGCTTCCCTAGCACTGAAAGATGCTCCCCTGGAGTAGCGAATGCTCCCCTAGAGATGCTATATGCTCGCCATGCTCCCCTGAGCTGAGGATGCTCCCCTGGAGCAGTGGATGCTCCCCTGGGGCAGCGATTGCTCCCCTGGAGTAGCGAATGCTCCCCTGGAGATGGCATAAGCTCGCCATGCTTCCCTGATGCTGTGAATGCTCCCCTGGAGTAGTGGATGCGCTCCTGAGGCAGAGTGTGATCCCGTGCAGAGACGCACGAACAAAAGAGTTCTGACTCCACACTCTAACAATCTCCCACTTGGAGTCTGAGCTCCAAAGAAAGGTAAACCTCTCACTGTATTAACCATGCTCAATATGACAATGGAAATACTGCTACGGTATCCCTCCATCAATCATCCATGGAGGCCAACTGAGGCTTTGCACAGCCTCAGTTTCTCTATGGTCACCACCTTGGTGAACATGTCTGCTGGGTTCTCTGCACCAAGTATTTTCTCTAGTAGTAAAACATCATCTTCAAACCGACCACGAATGAAGTGACATTTCAGTTGTATGTGCTTAGTCCTTGCATGAAAGACTGGGTTCTTGGCAAGGTGAATTGCACTTTGACTGTCACAAAACAGCACACTGTTGATTTGTTCCTTGCCCAACTCCTTCAGAAAAATTTTCAGCCATACCATCTCTTTGCTAGCTTCAGAGATGGCAACATACTCTGCTTCTATTGTTGAGAGAGCAACAACCTTCTGAAGTTTTGAAACCCAACTCACTGCAGTGCCACCCAAGGTGTAAACATAGCCAGTGGTACTTCTTCTGGTGTCCAGATCACCACCAAGATCTGAATCAACAAAACCTTGTAGGATAACATCACTTTTCCTGAAACAAAGTGACTTGCTTGAGGTGCCTTTTAGGTATCTCATAATCTATTTCACTGCCTCCCAGTGTTGCTTGCCCGGATCTGCCATATGTCTGCACACAACTCCCACTGCATGTGCTATATCCGACCTGGTACAAATCATGGCATACATCAGACTTCCTACAGCTGATGCATAAGGAATTTTCTTCATGGACTCATGCTCTTCAACAGACTTTGGTGACTGCTCTTTAGACAGCTTGAAGTGACTTGCCAAAGGAGTGCTAACTGGTTTTGCATCCTGCATGTTGAATCTGCCCAACACCTTCTGGATGTAACCTTCTTGAGATAGCTTCACAGTGCCAGCTGTTCTCTCTCTCTCACAATTCTCATCCCAAGAATTTGCTTTGCTGCTCCTAAGTCCTTCATAGCAAATTCCTTTGATAATTGTATTTTCAGATTGTTAATCTCTGTCATACTTGATCCTGCAATAAGCATATCATCCACGTACAACAACAATATGATATAACAATTATCAAACTTCTTAAGATAACAACAATGATCCATATTGCATCTAATGAAACCATTGTTACATATGAATCCATCAAACTTCTTGTACCATTGTCTGGGGACTTGTTTCAGACCATACAAGCTTTTCTTGAGCTTGCACACAAGGTTTTCTTTGCTTGGGACTGAAAACCCTTCTGGTTGTAACATGTAGATATCTTCCTCCAAGTCACCATGGAGAAAGGCTGTCTTCACATCTAGTTGCTCTAAATGTAAGTTCTCAGCAGCAACAATGCTCAACACCAGTCTAATAGTGGTTAGTTTCACAACTGGAGAAAAGATCTCAGTGTAGTCTATACCTTCCTTCTGCTAGAAGCCCTTCACTACCAACCTTACTTTGTACCTCTTACTGCCATCAGGTTCATCTTTGACTCTATAAACCCACTTGTTGTGCAATGCCTTCTTGTTCTTAGGGAGTTTAGTTAGCTCCCAAGTCTGATTCTTTTGCAATGAGTTCATCTCATCTTTCATGGCTAACTCCCACTTAACAGAATCTGTAACCTGCATTGCTTCATCATAACACTCGGGTTCACCTTCGTCAGTCAACAGTAGGTAATGCAAAGATGGAGAATACCATTATGTAGGCCTAGGTATTCTTACAGATCTTCTCAGTTGTACCAGTGTACAAGGTTGTGCTTCTATTTCAGATACATCATGTATCTTATCATTCACATCATCTTGTGAAATTTCTTCTAGCTCAACTTGTCCACCATTCTCATTTTGTTTCCCTGCACTGTCAGATTCTACAACAGCCCTGTCTTTGTACAAGATATTTTCATTGAATATAACATTTTTCCTTCTGAGAATTTTTCGATTTTCATCATCCCAAAATCGATATCCAAACTCATCAGAACCATATCCAATAAAAAAGCACTTTATAGACTTAGCATCTAGCTTATCCTTGTCATTAGAATCTACATGCACATATGAAACACAGCCAAAGACTCTCAAGTGTGAAAGATTTACCTCTTTCTCTGTCCAGGCCTCCTCTGGAATTTCACCATCCAAAGGGACAGATGGTCCTCGGTTTATCAAGAAAGTTACTGTGTTAATTGCATCTGCCCAAAATATTTTTGGCAGTCCGGCATGTATCCTCATGCTTCTAGCCCGTTCATTCAAGGTTCTATTCATGGCCTCGGCAACTCCATTCTGCTATGGTGTTCTTGGAACAGTTCTTTCCATCCTAATACCACTAGCTGCACAAAAGTCCTTGAATTCCTTGTTGTCATACTCTCCACCATTGTCTGATCTCAGACACTTCACCTTCAAACCTGTCTCATTCTCTACAAGGGTCTTCCAATTTTTGAAAGTAACAAATACATCAGATTTCCTTTTCAAAAAATAAACCCATACCTTGCGAGTAGAGTCATCAATGAAAGTGACATAGTAGAGTGAGCCTCCAAGAGATGGTACTGGTGAAGGACCCCATACATCTGTATGTACAAGCTCTAGCTTCTGTGTCTTCAAAGTTCTAATTGTCTTTGAGAATGTAACCTTCTTTTGCTTCCCAAAAATGTAGTCTTCACAAAGACCAACTTCCACAGATTTCAATCCAGATAATTTTCCTTTTGACAACAGTACCTTCATCCCTTTATCACTCATGTTACCAAGCCTGCAGTGCCATATATTGGAGTCAACTCCTGAATTTACGACTGCCACTATATCTTTGTTGTTGCTAGTCATGTAGAGAGTACCCATCTTGTTGTCTCGTGCTAAATCATAACACCTTTGGTGATCTTCCAAGATCCACCCATAAAGGTTGTGACATAACCTTCATCATCAAGCTATCCAACAGATATCAAGTTCCTCTTCAAGCCAGGTACATGCCTTACATTCTTTAACTTCCACAAAGTGCCATTTGTGGTCCTTACATTGACATCACCCTTCCCCACAATATCTAAAGGCTCATCATCAGCAAGATAAACCTTCCCAAAGTTTCCAGCAACATAATTTTGCATACTTTCTTTATGTGAGGTAGAGTGAAACGACGCACCTGAGTCAAGAATCCATGACTCTAAAGGAGTGTCAACACAAAGAACTAAAGCATCTTGAACTTGCTCTGCAGCAGTTGCATTGGCAGACTCTTCATTATGGTTTTTCTTCTTTGGAGCCTTGCAATCTTTCTTTAAGTGCCCCTTTTTACCACAATTCTAGCACCCATCACCACCAAACTTTGATTGACCTTTCTTCTTGGACCTAGATCTGCTCCTATTTTGACCCCGCTGTTTTGTTCTTCCCCTGCTCTCTGTATTCAAGACAGAACCTGAGACTTCACCTGATTCCCTTTTGCCAATATCTTCGCTTAGAATCAGGTCTCGAACCTCATTAAGCTTTAACTTGCTCGAACCGGAAGAACTACTTACAGCCGTCACAGTTGCACCCCAACTTTCAGATAAGGAGGATAAAAGAATCAAGGCCCTAATCTCATCATCAAAGTTTAATTCTACAGAACTCAACAGAGTTGTAATCACATTGAATTCATTGATGTGATCTGTAACAGAAGCACCTTCGGCCATCTTCAGATTAAATAAACGACGCATCAAATATACCTTGTTTGAAGCCAAGGGCTTTTCATACATATTTGATAGCGCCTTCATCAATCCTGCCGTGGTCTTCTCATTCACGATGTTGAAGGCGACGTTTCTGGCCAACGTCAAGCGAACAACTCCGAGTGCTTGTCTGTCTAGTAGATCCCAATCTTCCTTCTTCATCCCTGCCGGCATCGTTCCAAGAAGCGGCTCATGCAGCTTCTTCTGATACAAGTAGTCTTCGATCTGTATCTTCCAGAAACCGAAGTCCTTGCCATCGAACTTGTCGATCCTCACCTTTCCTTCATCTGCCGCCATTACTCCCACTACTCACTCGAACTAGAACAAGGCTCTGATACTAGTTGTTGGGGATATGGAGTACCCAGACGAGGAGGACAACCAGCAGAGGAGGAAGAAGGAGAGAAGAAGAATCACACAAGAACACACAGCAATTTTTACGTGGTTCGGAGGCAAGATGCCTTCCTACGTCCACGGCCGCAGTAGGATTCCACTAAGATAATCACAGATTGGGTTACAATACAAAGAGAGAGTTCACCCTTTTATACTAAGAGATTAGGGCGTCATTAGTCAGGGTATTAAGGACAATAATACCCCTGATAAATAGAAATCCTCTTTCGGGATATATCAAACGCGCATGCTCGCCAGTCCCCCCGGATGCTCTCCTGGGACCGAGTATGCCCTCCAGCGACTACAGATGCTCCCCCACCATCGGTCAGATCAATGCATTGCCAAGACCGGAGTCGACACTTACTCCAAGTGACATCGACTTGCCTTGAATCCGCAATGCATGCTCCCTTGACGACAGTGGTGCTCTCCAGAGGCAATGAATGCCCTCTAGAGACAGCATGTGCTTCCCTGCTAGAACCCGGACAGCATATGCTCCCCTGGAGTAACGAATGCTTCCCTGGCACTGAAAGATGCTCCCCTGGAGCAGCAAATGCTCCCCTGGAGCAGCAAATGCTCCCCTGGAGATGCGATATGCTCGCCATGCTCCCCTAAGCTGAGGATGCTCCCCTGGAGCAGTGGATGCTCCCCTGGGGCAGCGATTGCTCCCCTGGAGCAGCGAATGCTCCCCTGGAGATGGAATACGCTCGCCATGCTTCCCTGATGCTGTGAATGCTCCCCTGGAGCAGTGGATGCGCTCCTGAGGCAGAGTGTGATCCCGTGCAGAGGCGCACGAATAAAAAAGTTCTGACTCCACACTCTAACAACTACATCCAACCCTACCGAGCTGGCCGTTCGCTCAATGGGGCACGGACGTGGTAGGGCCGCTACCAGCATCTTCATCAGGGTGCAGATATATCTTAGCAGCTACAGACTACTTCTCTAGATGGGCAGAAGCAGTCACGTTAAGAGATGTAACGGGGGAACTGGTCGCAAGATTATTCCGGCAGAATATAATATTCCGATTCAGAATCCCCAGCCGAATCATCTCTGATAATGGCAGCCATTTCAGAAACCAGAAGATTTATCGGCTAGCCAAAAAATACAAGATTGACTGGAGGACATCGTCCCCCTACAACCCTCAAGCCAATGGACTTGCAGAAGTCTTCAACAAGACACTATGCACGTTGCAGGCAAAGACTGCCAAGTCTAATAAAAAGGACTGGGAAGAAAGGATGTACGAGGCGCTCTGGGCCTATCGTACTGTCTATAAAACCCCAACCGACTGTTCACCATTCTCCCTTGTGTATGGGTCAGAGGTTGTGGTGCTGATTGAATTAGAAGTTCCTTCACTGCGAGTCACCATCCAGCATGGACTAGTCAGCGGTGAACAAACCAATACAGAAAGAAGATTGGAAGAGCTCGTCGAGCTCGAAGGAAAGCGCTTCCGGGCGCAACAAAACATCCAACTCTACCAAGCCCGCATGGCCCGTGCTTTTGATAAGCTGGTCAAAGGTCGGGAATTCAAGAAAGGAGACCTGGTGATGGTCAAGAGAAGAGAGGTGATGCCCTCCAATCCCAAAGGGAAGGTGGTCGAAAACTGGGTCGGACCATACATCATCCACCGAGTATATGAGGGAGGTGCTTACATCCTGGTGGACCACAAAGGAGTCATCCAGTTCTCTCCACTCAATGGGAAGCATATGAAGCTGTATCATACGGCACAGCCAACATTCCCCGAGTGATCGGAATACCTTTCCTTGGTCTAGTGGCACTCCGCCCTGATCAAGCTATACCCACCTTGGTCTAGTGACACTCCACCCTGACCAAGCTACGTCCACCTTGGTCTAGTGGCACTCCGCCCTGATCAAGCTACACCCACCTTGGTCTAGTGGCACTCCGCCCTGACCAAGCTACACACACCTTGGTCTAGTTGCACTCTGCCCTGACCAAGCTCCCTTCACCTTGGTCTAGTGGCACTCCGCCCTGACCAAGCTACGCCCACCTTGGTCTAGTGGCACTCCGCCTTGACCAAGCTACCACCACCTTGGTCTAGTGGCATTCCGCCCTAACCGAGCTACCCTCACCTTGGTTTAGTGGCGCTCCGCCCTAATCGAGCTACCCGCACCTCGGTCCAGTAATGGTCGGCCCTGACCAAACTCGCATAATGTCTACAGTATTGCCGTTACGGGCCTTACGCTTGAGTCGGCACAAATCCATCCTTTGCGTCAGCATTGCCTTCGTGCTGACGAATAAAGCCTTTTCTCGGCGCAAGACTTCGTGTCCTAGCCGACCTTTATACAACATTGCCATTGCAGGCCTTACGCTCGAATCGGCAAAAATCCATCCCCTGCGTTAGCATTGCCTTCGTGCTGACGAGTAAACCCTCTTTCTCGGTGCAAGACTTCGTGTCCTAGCCGACCTTTATACAACATTGCCATTGCGGGCCTTACGCTCGAATCGGCACAAATCTACCCCTTTACGTCAGCATTGCCTTCTTGCTGACGAATAAACCCTTTTCTCGGCGCAAGACTTCGTGTCCTAGCCGACCTTTATACAACGTTGCCATTGCAGGCCTTACGCTCGAATCGGCACAAATCCATCCCTTGCGTTAGCATTGCCTTCGTGCTGACGAGTAAACCCTCTTTCTCGGCACAAGACTTCGTGTCCTAGCCGACTCTCTCAACATCCTTCTGTTACGTGAGCAAAAAGAAAAGACAAAATGGGGTTAAAAATAGAGATACCCCGCCGGTCTTGTTCCTAAATTGGGACAAGGGAAAAAATGGCTATAACCCGACTGTAGTGAAAACCCGAAAGGGCGTTATAGGCAAAATCGGGTACCCCGCCACATGAAAACCCTAAAGGGCGCGTGGGCAAAAGCAAAAGGGGGCTAACTTCGGTGAAAACCCGAAAGGGCGCTCAGGTCAGTGAAGTGGTAATCCAAAAAGTTCCTCTTTATTCTCCTCCTAATGAGACTCCCAAAGGACAATCATCAAGAGTCCCGTCGGAGATCTCCTAACAAACCTATGTTCGACCCTCGTCATCACCGGTGAGATCGGTCAATCTCTACCCTTAACTTGGACCTTTCGTCCCTGTTAATGAATCTATCCTTGCTTCGACATGTGACCCATGCCGATGAACAAACCTATGTTCAACCCTCATCATCATCAATGAGATCGGTCGATCTCTACCCTTAACTTGGACCTTTCGTCCATGTTAATGAATCTACCCTTGCTTCGACATGTGACCCATGCCGATGAATAAATCTATGTTCGACCCTCGTCATCATCGGTGAGATCGGTCGATCTCTACCCTTAACATGGACCTTTCGTCCCTGTTAATGAATCTAGCTTTGCTTCGACATGTGACCCATGCCGATGAACAAACCTATGTTCGACCCTCATCATCATCAGTGAGATCGGTCGATCTCTACCCTTAACATGGACCTTTCGTCCCTGTTAATGAATCTATCCTTGCTTCGACATGTGACCCATGCCGATGAATAAACCAATGTTCAACCCTCGTCATCATCGGTGGGATCGGTCAGCCTCTATCCCTTAACCTGGACCTTCCGTCCCTGTTAAGAACTATATCCTTTGCTTCGACATTTAACCAATGTCGACCAACTAAACCAGTATCCGACCCTTGTCATCATTGACAAGGCTGATCGGCATGCTAGCGGGCAGGCTCTCCTGTGTCCCGGCTTCTTCCTACAAAAAAAAAGAAAAGAAAAGAGGGGGTTAAAAATAGAGATACCCTGCCAGCCTTGTTCCTATACTAGGGCAGGGGCAAAAATGGCTATAACCCGACTTTAGCGAAAACCCGAAAGGGCGTTACAGGTAAAATCGGGTACCCCGCCACGTGAAAACCCGAAAGGACGCGTGGGCAAAAGCAAGAGGGGGCTGACTTCGGCGAAAACCCGAAAGGGCGCTTGAGTCAGTAATGTGATAAAAATGATGACGAATAAAAAATCAATCAATAAAAAAAATGAATGATGAGATGATAATGTAGTAGCGAGGTTATCCTCGTTCATCTTTCCACTTCCTTCTACCTTTTTTGGTCCTTGTCATCATCGACAAGACCGTCTACCTTTTTCGGCCCTTGTCACCATCGGCAAGATCGGTCGCTACCTTTTTTTGTCCTCGTCACCATCGGCAAGACCGTCTACCATTCTGACCCTTGTCATCATCGGCAAGATCGATCGCTACCTCTTTCGACCCTTGTCACCATCGGTAAGATCGGTCGCTACCTTTTTCGGTCCTTGTCACCATCGGCAAGACCATCTACCATTCCGACCCTTGTCACCATCGGCAAGATCGGTCACTACCTTTTTCGGTCCTTGTCACCATCGGCAAGATCGTCTACCATTCCGACCCTTGTCACCATCGGCAAGATCGGTCGCTACCTCTTTCGACCCTTGTCACCATCGGCAAGATCAGTCGCTACCTTTTTTAGTTTTTGTCACCATTGGCAAGACCGTCTACCATTCTGATCCTTGTCACCATCGACAAGACTGTCTACCATTCCGACCCTTATCACCATCGGTAAGATCAGTCGCTACCTTTTTCGACCCTTGTCACCATCGGCAAGATTGGTCGCTACCTTTTTCGGTCCTTTTCACCATCGGCAAGACCGTCTACTATTATAACCCTTGTCACCATCGGCAAGATCGGTCGCTACCTCTTTTGACCCTTGTCACCATCGGCAAGATCGGCCGCTACCTTTTTCGATCCTTGTCACCAATGGCAAGACCGTCTACCATTTCGACCCTTGTCACCATCGGCAAGATCGGTCGCTACCTCTTTCGACCCTTGTCACCATCGGCAAGATCGGTAGCTACCTTTTTCGGTTTTCATCATCATCGGCAAGACCGGCTACTCTTTCGACCCTTGTCACCATCGGCAAGGTCGGCCTACTGACTATCGATCCTCGTCGCTGTCTCCTAGACTGACCGACTTTCTATCGACCCTTGTCACCATCGACAGGACCGGTCAACTTTCCCCCCTAACCTGGACCTCTCGTCCTCGTTAAGCAGTAAACTACTTTTGCTCCATATAAACTATGTTGATGAATAAACCCTACCCTTAATTTCCGTCAGCATCAATGAATCCGGCTGACAAGCCGTCTGTCCTAATTTCCTAGCCCTGAATGGGCCTCTATACCCTTTTGGTCCTTCGAACTCTTGGCCTACACTAGCCGTTGCCTGGTCCCGAGAATGGTCACGGCGCGGTGGAGCAAACACCTCACCCCTTCGCTGAAGGCATGAGCGCTCTCTTGCCCTAGTGACTCACATACTCGGACTAGAATTAACTGGCCAGTGGAAAGGGGAAAGAAAAGAATAATGAAAGAATGGAGTCGTCATTTAACAGAAAAATGAAGATTTTTCATTCCTATGAAATAAAAAGATACATGTTACGCGGGGCATTCCCCGGAATACATGAAGTCCATCAAAAAGGGGCAAATAGAAAAGACTATGGCAGAGGGCATCGGAAGATGTCCTCCAGCTCTTGAATGCCCAAGGAAGGATGGCGAGTTAGTTCTTGCAGTCTGAACTCAGTGGCCTCCAGCTGAGATAGTTTCTCCCCGAGGGAAGCAGCTTGTCCCTCGGCCATCTCTACCTCCTCCATCCTATGGACTTCCAGGCGCTCTACTTCTTGAAGCTCAGCCTCTGCCCTTGAAAGTTCAGCCTGTATGATGTGACACCAAATGCAGTGGAGACTTTGATTCCTTGGACCAAATTTGCAATCACAATTACAAGGCGCCGAGAATATATTAAAGCTACCAACGCACCGTGCGCACACGATTCCCGTGGTGACCCGGTGATGCCGAGTCGAGGTGATGGAGATAGCCCCTGACTGGTTAGAGGACCAGCACCACTTTAGTTAGCCCTCCCGAAGGTTTGAAAGCCCACAAACAAGGGCGGCCGGATGCCTTAAGGGCACGGGGTCACTCGCTCACTTATAGCCACGGTGATCACACTGAAAGGTGGCGCCGGGATTGGGCACTCGCTCTCCTACCGGTCGATATGTTTCGCAGATATTAAATAAACAAGTATAAGGAGGCAAGGGCAGGAGGCTCACCTGGTTGTTTTGAGGAAACCAACCCCGGTCGGAGACGAGGGCGAGCGGGGAAGTGTGGGTTCCCCGCACACTGCGTCGATGAAGCTTCGAACCTGTTTAAGTGTACACTCACTACACCTCACGCAGGAGGGTGATCTCGGGGATGGGAATTGATGGATTACAACAAACACTACCTCCCGCAGGGAGGGGCGATAAGCCGGCCAGGCAAGAGGAGGGAAATAAGCTAGTAGCCCACGAGGAGGGACCGCTTCCGAAGTGGACCGCTGGCTGTGGATGTTGATAGGCAGTCGGTGTAGTCCCTGTAGATCTCGGTCAGGAATTTTGCCGATGACAAGCCCAGGGGAATCTTCTCGTAACAGGAACCCAAACGCCTCTGATTTATATCCATTTATTCTGTCGTCGGCGATGGCTGCAGTGGAGGTCTGAGCAGAGCAATAGATTCTGGGGCGGGTAGCTCCCTGTTTCTGTCTGCAACTTGCAGAAGTGGCTCCGGTCGCTCCTGGACGCCGAATCACGAACAGTTGAGCCGCTGGAACCGGGGACGAAGCCTCTACACAGAAAAACTGACGGCAACACCTTCTGAGGTCGGGGTGGACAGGGGGACGCCGACGAGCGGGAACTGGTTGCAGCAGACTGCAGGAGGCAGACCCGCGCGACTGAGGAAGAAAATTCGGAACTCTGGCCCCCGGATGCCGAATGAGGTTCTGTCTCTTGATCCTGGTCGGCGACAGGGGAAGGAAGAACTTTGATGAAGAGCCTTCGGTCTGATTCCTTTGCCGTTGGTCGTGCAGTTGCTTCCAACCGGGATCAGGCTCTCTGCAGAGGATGTCTAGCGCAGTTGGGGAAGAACAGCTCTCCCGGTCGGCCACGAACTCGGAAAGGGACGATTCCATCTCGCGTGCGTAGTGGACTGGACGACCTTTCCAGAAAGGTATGGTACGTTTTCAGATGATGCCGTTGGGCTCCGTGGCAGCTTCTGCAAGACGAACCTTCTTCTGCTACCTGCAGACTTGGCTAAGCAAAGGGGTGGTGGTGGAGCTTGGTTAAACGGAATGGTGTTTTAACTGTGGGGGAAGGCTGGTGGTGATGGTAGATGGGGATCGGATGTGGGAGAATGATGAGAGGGGTGGAGGAGGGAAGGTGGAGGTCCAGGAGGGTGGAGGGTCCGCAGCTATCCAAAGGGGTGGTGGGGGGATCGGCCAAGGGAATGGGGGGTGGGCTAGTGTGGTGGGTGCACAACCAGCAGGGGTATGGGGGGGTTAATTTGCCCTAGGGATATGAATGGAGGGTGTGGGGAAGAGGGAGGGCTGCTTGGGGGAGAGGAAAGGCTGCCTTGGAGAATGAAGAGGTGTATGGGGAATGGGAAGAGTTGCCTAGGGTGGAGGAGGTAATGAAGGGAGTTATGAGTCTTGGGAATATGAAAGGGTGGAGGGATGAGGTGGCAGCTGAGGTGGCAGGGGGAGGGGGAGGTGAAAGGGCAGGTTCGCCCAAGGGAGAGAGAGAGAGGAGGAGGAAGAGAGAGAGAGGGGGTCGGCCCCCTTAGTGAGAGAGAGAGAAGGAGAGAGTGAAGGCTAGAGAGAGAGAGAGAGGAGTGCACTTATGCTTGCAATATTCAAATCTTCATTACCTTCAAAAGAGGGGGTTTGGGGTCCTATATATAGGAAAACCCAATTTACAAAAAAGTCCTCATGAAATGGACAAATGACGGAAGACCAAGGGGTGGGGAGAGGGGCTCCCATGGGCCAGACCAAAGAAATGGCCCAATAAGACCTACTAGCCCCATTAGCCCACTAGCCTACATACAAGCATAAGTAGATAACATGATAACCTAGTAACATGACTCAAAACATAGGCAAATACATCAAAATGACTCAAGAAAATAGGAAAATGTAATATGATGATAAGCACCAATGTTCCGTCTGAAGAAGGGCTGCTCCCTAGCTGCCTCCGGGAGGGAGAGAAGTGCCAAGCCAGAGGGTACGTGGTGTGATGCCCTCATCAATTCTCTCGGGCGGCGAAGAGCTCGACTCTGTCGAGTAAAGGCCCTCCCTGCTGCGGTACTGCTCTAGGAGATCGGGGGGCAGCTGCTGGAGATCCTCCCGGCTCACCCATGTATCGTCCGGGGGGGGTTGTCCCTTCCACCTGACCAGGTAGCGCTCATACGCCTTGCTCCTTGTGATGGTAACCTGTTCATCTAATATCTGCTCCACTTCATCGCGCCGGTTTCTCAAATGGGGTTGAGCTCTCTGGGGTGTGGGGGCGCTCTCAAAGGAGGGAGTAAGCTGGATTTCCTCACCGGGTGTCACCGTGGGGCCCTTGTAGGGCACCAGGTCAGCCACATTGAATGTGGGGCTTACTCCGTACTCTTCAGGGAGGTCCAACACGTAAGCATTGGTGCCAAGGCGTCTCAGCACCTGGAAGGGGTCAGCTCCATGCGACCTCAACTTCGAAGTATTCCCAGGGAACAACCTCTCAGTTCTCACCATCACAAAATCACCAATCTGGAATTCTTGGTGGCGGCGGTGGGAGTCAGCAGACTTCTTGTAAATCTCGTTGCTCTTGTTGATGTTTTTGCGAATGTTTCCATGCAACTCTATGAATGTTGATTCACTAGTGGATAATGGGGGTCCTGGACAACCAAATAGGTACCTAGCATGCAGTGGCGCTACATAGACTTCGATGGACCTAGGAGGACCGGGACATCCATAGATGAGATTATCATGCAAAGGGGTGTTTGATGTCGGGGTTCCGGGACATCCATGAATGCTTTCTTCATGTTTTGACTTCACTTGGATTGACCTAGGGGGGCCTAGACATCCAGATGTAAACCTATCATGCTTAGAAGTCATGTGGACCTTGGTGCACTTAGGTGGTCCGGGGCAGCCACAAGTGGCCCTATCATGAATGAGATGGATGAAGAGTGGGGGAGGACCCGCTTGTTCAAATGTAATCCTGTCGTGCACTGGACCTAGTGTGTATGTGACACAAATGACATGACTAGCCTTACCACATGATGCAGAATGTTGTGACATATGTATTTCTATCAAGATGGTCCCATCTTTTGGTGAGGGTTGGTTTGGGGGTCTCCACTCATGGGATTCGAAGGGGTCCCAGAAAGTGGACATCTTGGGATGGGTTGATTCCTCATTTCCTAGGTGGATGTCACCTTTGGTCATGGCTCTTATGGTGTGGGCTAAGTTTTGGAATGGATGGGTTAGGTTTGACATGGTGTGTGAGGGTAGGAAAAGGTGGGTGGTGGGTAAGGCGACTAGGTCCCAAGGGTTCTTTGGCTTCCATTGGGAGGGATCAAAGGGGTCATGGAATGGGTCATCTAGGGGGAGGAACTCTTGGTCCTCATGGTCTTGGGAGAGGTAGTTTTGACTCATCATGGTAGGTTGTGGTAGGAAAATGTTGGTGTTGAGTAAGGTGGGTGGGTATAGGAAGGGATCGAATGGGTCATGGTATGGGTTACCTAGAAACTCTAGGTCCACATGTGGTGGGGAGTTTTTCACCTCTATTGAGATTTTTGGGCAAAAGTTGTTGGTGGGTGGGTTAGCCTTGAGGGGATGGCTGGGTTTTCTTCCTGAAATGAGGAGCTCCAATTTAAGGATGGCCTCGGGCTCATCGGGTGTGGGAAGAAAGAGAAGGAGGTCGCTAATGTAGCAACCAACAGTGCAAACCGAAGTGATAGACCCGACACATGGGTGTAGAAGACCAAGGCTCCTAGGTTGGTCGACCATAGGGTTCAACATAGCCGTCAACTCCACTTGCCATGCTAGGCCTTGTAGGAGGTCTCCTAGAGTTTCCACTTGGTAAGAGGATTGGATGGTAGTGTGATAGGTGGAGAAGGGTACTATGGGGAGGTGTCGTTCCATGGGAGGGTTGACATGGGGCAAGATAGGGTGAACCGGATTTTCCTCTAACCATTTAGCCAGGGGCTCACTTATGAAAAGTTCACTCCTATTTAGAGAGGGTGGTGTAAAAGGTGAAGTTCTTTCCTTGGTTTGGGCAAGGGTTTCCTCCAAGGTGGGGAGTGGTTCTAGGGTGTCCACCACTATGATGTCAGGTGTGGGAGTCATGGGTTCCTCTACCAAGGAGGTGAGATGGTCTTTTGAAGGTGGAGTGATGAGGGTAGGTGTATGGTACCCCCGGGGTGGAAGGTAAAGGGAAATTTGGTTCAGGATAGGTAGGGGAAGAAGTGGAGGCCTAGGTTGGGGTAGGGTTGTGGTTGACAGTGGAAGATGGGTTGGGTGGGGTGGCTTGGGTTGGCCAGTCATGGGTGGAGTGTCCCTTACAGGGGAAAGTTGAGGGGTAGTGATAGGGGCTAAGGGGTAGTGTGGAGTATGGGTTTCATGGGAAATTGTGGGTTGGGGTGGGAGTAGGTTGATGGGGTCAGGTTCCCCTCGACCCGACTCTTGGCATTGTGCCTCATATTCTTCTTCCCAATTTAGGGGTGCTTCATGGACTTCAATCCCGTTCCCAATCCTTTGGGGTGGTGGAGTTTGGGCCCTAAGGGAAGTGAAGATCTTCCTGATCTCAACCCTTATCTCTTCCAATGAATCTAGGGGTCCTTTGGGTGGTGGGGTTTGGGTCCTAATGGAGGCCTTGGGTTGACTGGGAGGAAAAGGGGGAGTGGGAGTGCTCCTCGGGTTATGGGCCTTACGGTAGGAGTGGGACGGTCGGGGAGCGTAGATCTTCCTAAGCTCACTCTTCATTTCTTCCCATGAGTGAATGGGCTCTTGTCCCCAAACCCTTCTGAATATCTCTTTGTGTTCCCACATTTTCTTAGCTAGACCCCAAAGTCGTGCCTTGGCCCTACAGACTCTCTCGGACCCATATACCCAAGTACTTTCAAAGTCCCTTTCCATGGTATTCTCCCACCTAAGATAGGCATGAGGATTAATTCCATCAAAATGAAGGTCCTCATCTACAATGTAGTCCATGTGGAGGGGGTCAATCGGACCATGTGACCAACGAGGGGTATGCATGAGGATCGGGTGATGAATGTAAATGCCCTAGGACAAGACTTAGTAGAGACAAGTCTAGAACTTGCTCTGATACCAAATTGATGTGACACCAAATGCAGCAGAGACTTTGATTCCTTGGACCTAATTCGCAATCACAATTACAAGGCGCCGAAAATATATTAAAGCTACCAACGCACCGTGCGCACACGATTCCCGTGGTGACCCGGTGATGCCGAGTCGAGGTGATGGAGATAGCCCCTGACTGGTTAGAGGACCAGCACCACTTTAGTTAGCCCTCCCGAAGGTTTGAAAGCCCACAAACAAGGGCGGCCGGATGCCTTAAGGGCACGGGGTCACTCGCTCACTTATAGCCACGGTGACCACACTGAAAGGTGGCGCCGGGATCGGGCACTCGCTCTCCTACCGGCCGATATGTTTTGTAGATATTAAATAAACAAGTATAAGGAGGCAAGGGCAGGAGGCTCACCTGGTTGGTTTGAGGAAACCAACCCCGGTCGGAGACGAGGGCGAGCGGGGAAGTGTGGGTTCCCCGCACACTGCGCCGATGAAGCTTCGAACCTGTTTAAGTGTACACTCACTACACCTCACGCAGGAGGGTGATCTCGGGGATGGGAATTGATGGATTACAACAAACACTACCTCCCGCAGGGAGGGGCGGTAAGCCGGCCAGGCAAGAGGAGGGAAATAAGCTAGTAGCCCACGAGGAGGGACCGCTTCCGAAGTGGACCGCTGGCTGTGGATGTTGATAGGCAGTCGGTGTAGTCCCTGTAGATCTCGGTCAGGACTTTTGCCGATGACAAGCCAAGGGGAATCTTCTTGTAACAGGAACCCAAACGCCTCTGATTTATATCAATTTATTCTGTCATCGGCGATGGCTGCAGTGGAGGTCTGAGCAGAGCAATAGATTCTGGGGCGGGTAGCTCCCTGTTTCTGTCTGCAACTTGCAGAAGTGGCTCCGGTCGCTCCTGGATGCCGAATCATGAACAGTCAGATCCGCTGGAACAAGGGACGAAGCCTCTACACAGCAAAACTGACGGCAACACCTTCTGAGGTCGGGGTGGACAGTGAGACGCCGACGAGCGGGAACTGGTCGCAGCAGACTGCAGGAGGCAGACCCGCGCGACTGAGGGAGAAAATTCGGAACTCTGGCCCCCGGATGCCGAATGAGGTTCTGTCTCTTGCTCCTGGTCAGGGACAGGGGAAGGAAGAACTTTGATGAAGAGCCTACGGTCTGATTCCTTTGCCGTTGGTCGTGCAGTTGCTTCCAACCGGGATCAGGCTCTCTGCAGAGGATGTCTGGCGCAGTTGGGGAAGAACAGCTCTCCCGGTCAGCCACGAACTCGGAACGGGACAATTCCACCTCGCCTGCGTAGTGGACTGGAAGACCTTTCCAGAAAGGTATGGTACGTCTTCAGATGACGCCGTTGGGCTCCGTGGCAGCTTCTGCAAGACGAACCTTCTTCTGCTACCTGCAGACTTGGCTAAGCAAAGGGGTGGTGGTGGAGCTTGGTTAAACGGAATGGTGTTTTAACTGTGGGGGAAGGCTGGTGGTGATGGTAGATGGGGATGGGATGTGGGAGAATGATGAGAGGGGTGGAGGAGGGAAGGTGGAGGTCCAGGAGGGTGGAGGGTCCGCAGCTATCCAAAGGGGTGGTGGGGCGGTCGGCCAAGGGAATGGGGGGTGGGCTAGTGTGGTGGGTGCGCAACCAGCAGGGGTATGGGGGGGTTAATTTGCCCTAGGGATATGAATGGAGGGTGTGGGGAAGAGGGAGGGCTGCTTGGGGGAGAGGAAAGGCTGCCTTGGAGAATGAAGAGGTGTATGGGGAATGGGAAGAGTTGCCTAGGGTGGAGGAGGTAATGAAGGGAGTTATGAGTCTTGGGAATATGAAAGGGTGGAGGGATGAGGTGGCAGCTGAGGTGGCAGGGGGAGGGGGAGGTGAAAGGGCAGGTTTGCCCAAGGGAGAGAGAGAGAGGAGGAGGAAGAGAGAGAGAGGGGGTCGGCCCCCTTAGTGAGAGAGAGAGAAGGAGAGAGTGAAGGCTAGAGAGAGAGAGAGAGGAGTGCACTTATGCTTGCAATATTCAAATCTTCATTACCTTCAAAAGAGGGGGTTTGGGGTCCTATATATAGGAAAATCCAATTTACAAAAAAGTCCTCATGAAATGGACAAATGACGGAAGACCAAGGGGTGGGGAGAGGGGCGCCCATGGGCCAGACCAAAGAAATGGCCCAATAAGACCTACTAGCCCCATTAGCCCACTAGCCTACATACAAGCATAAGTAGATAACATGATAACCTAGTAACATGACTCAAAACATAGGCAAATACATCAAAATGACTTAAGAAAATAGGAAAATGTAATATGATGATAAGCACCAATGTTCCGTCTGAAGAAGGGCTGCTCCCTAGCTGCCTCTGGGAGGGAGAGAAGTGCCAAGCCAGAGGGTACGTGGTGTGATGCCCTCATCACTGTAGCTCTGCTATCCGGGCCGTAAGGAAGCTTCGACACTGCAAAGAGGCATTAGCATCGTTCCTCATCCTCGCCGCAGTCCCTTTCAAAGAGATGAGAGCTGCTCGGCATTCAGCTCGCTCCAGTGTTATGGCCGCCAGCTGGTCAGCTACCTCCCGGCCTAAGAATTCTCTTCTGTTTACATATTTCAGAAGCCAAATCACCCGTGGAATCCAGTCGTCCATGGGGCAACCAAAAGCCAACAGCGAGCGGGACAAGTGCTCTATCAAACCCCTCAGCTGAACATAAGTCAAATCTCTGCTAGCCGTTATGGTCTGCTGAAGGGTCCCTAAGAACTGCCACACAAGGTCACTCGATGACTGGAGACCGAGCGATGACGTCTCAGGTAGTTCGAACTCCACTCTGCTGTCCACGGTGGCCCAGATATCGTCGCTCATCCCAGAAGATGATGACGGCATGATCTACAGTGCACTTGTGTGGGGAACAACCGCGGTGACTGATATGGTAGCTGGAGTCTCGATGACGGTGACTTCCCTGCCAGTCCCTTGGGATGAAGCTGCAACAGGAACATCAAGAGACGAGGACATCTGCTCCTCGCCTCCAACTCGATTGACCCCCATATGGCCAGCTTCAGCGATAGAAGCCAAGGCCCCAGTAGTCCCGGCTTCCTCTTCGACGATCTCTACCGCCTCTACCTCGGAGGGGCCACCTTTCTCCGAAGCCGACCGTTGTGCAACTTCCAATGGCTGGGAGTCAGTCTGCGGAACAAGAGGAACCGACTGTAACGCCCGAGGAGCCGCCTCCGGGAACATGGTACAGACCCAAGCATTGAAAACGTGTAGCGGACCAACCGTCTGTAGATTCCTAGGGAGACGCATCTTGTGCAGGTCTCCCAACATCTTTTAAATAAGACACAGAGCCACTGGGCAAAGGGACAGCTTAGTACCCCAAGCCATGAGACAGGCAGGATAAATGGCCTCTGCCCTAATCACGCTCTCGTCACCTTGCGGAAGAGTGAAAGAACAGATCCAGTAAACCAGGTACGCAGCACAGTGGGTGACTGTGTTGACACCAGTAGGGTTTGGGTCCTCCCTCTACCCTCCTCTTGAAGATGATGATGATGCGGCCTGGCGTCAGACTCTCTTCTTCCGCTTCGGAGCCATTGGCGCTATCGGGGGAAAGTCTTCGTACTTCTTCTTCCCGCCAAAGAAATATTGAAGCCAGGTGCCCATCTTCACCCTCCGCTTCTCGCCCGGCTTCTGAGCTTCCCTCGTGTCGTGCGACAAGTGACAGAGGGTGCGGTATGCCTTCATCAGATAGCGGTAAGCGTGACCCGCCAGATACCGACCCTCATCGTTGGTCTGATCTTTCAACTAGTCGGGCCAGTAGACTTCCTCATACGGCTCTCCGTCGATGGGTAGACCGCTAAGCTGTGAGAGGCTCCATAAATCCAGAGAAGTTTCTCCTTCCGAAGTATAAAAAGTGTTGTACTCGGGGCAAAATACTTTGATCATGCCACAGCATAAGCCTTGGGAGATGGGGTAGCGATATCTCGAGGCGTACACGCTGTGATAGATGCCAGCCCTGGTCAGGATGGGAGCGTAATGATGCAACACATAATCTGTGAACTCCACTGCTCCAGGTCTGAATGCGTGAGCATCGGTGGCCCTCAGCTCGGCAAACCACCCCACAAATATCTGGTGCTTAAAACAGACCGCCAGGCAGTCCAGCAGAAAGGATTCTTCTCTGTACCCCCATCTCAACGGGGCAAGAAACAAGCCAAAGATCGGCTTTTCCCGGTCTACCCGACCTGCAGAATCATTCCACCGAGCGGGCACAAATTCAGGGGCCCTAGTCAGTAGCCCATCTTCTGGACCCAGATCTTGTAGTCCAAGCACGACGCTCCATTTCCTGACTTCTCCGGGAAGATAAATTGGCCTTCCCCGCACCACACAGTCTGTTAGACTATCCCTCTCCACTAACAAGGCATGCTCGGCCTTGCGGACGAGAAATAGGTCTCTCTTCCCCTGAAGGTTGAAACGCCGAAGGAAGGACATCAGATGTTTGTCCTTGGGTGATCCCGCCTGACAGCGCCTTCCCGGTCATAGTGAAAAGAATCACCTCCAAGGATGAGGAGACGGCCAGTGTCCACAGTATCGGTCTCCGAATCTGAGGACTCTGCAACTACGGCAAGTTGATCGTGCCCCCGATCAAGGGAATGAACATTCCCCCACATCACCACGGCGCGGGAGGTGGAAGAAGAAGAACCAAGTGCCATGTTAGCTACAAAGAAGCGCATCAAACAATAAGCAAAGTCAGAAAATAGTTGATCAAGACAAATTTTTGACAAAATTTCGGTAGAGTCTCCCCAGCACGGGAGATTGCCAAAGAGAAGCGGGAACACGTCCACTAAGGGAAAGGCCCCTAAAAGCAGCCATCGGCATTACACCGAGGCCAAAAGGAACACCCGGAGAAATAGCTCTGAGGGCAAGCCCTACTAGAAGCCTTCCGGGGCCCAAAGAATGGGTTTAAAACCCAAATGAACAACACTCACTCACCCGCTCGGAGGGGACGACCCCGGCCGCTCTCAACTCACTCGGCGTCGAAGGTGGAGAGGGGAAGAGCAGAAAGAGAGAGAAAGAAACTTCACAAATGAGCAGTGATGAAGGAAGAATGAAGGGCGGAGAGTTTATATAGGGGAGAATTCCCCTTTTAATCCGGCGCGCTATTTAGCGCGCCGAATTAGCACTCCCCCAAGCAAAAGGCGCGCCGGTTATGGGCGCGTTGAATTAATACCCCTGTTAAACATGAAAGGCGCGCCGGATTAGATTCCAGTGCCCGGGACCGCGTCAGACTAACATGCAAATACCAAGGGCGCGTCGGATTAGCGTCCAAGGCCAAAGGGCGCGCCGGATTAACCCCGCGCCATATTAATATTCAAACGGCGCTGGATTGGTATCCGTGCCAGATTAAGGGCTGTTCCGAGCCTCTGTCAATTAAAGAGGAGATCATTCCGGGCGAAGCTCATTTGTCGACCTTGCTGCACTCGTGCCTCGCGCGCAACACCCACGGCTGGGGGGCATTTGTTGGCACTCAAAATATCACTCGCAGTGATCAAGTCTCAAAGACAAATGACACGGCCCACTGAAGCACAAAAGCCGATAAATATCAACATATTGAAGACTTCTCAAGCTGCCAGAGCCTCGAGTCACCCTGTATGAACACGGGGACTTCACCTCAGGAGAATCAAGATGAACTCACAACCAAGCGGTAGTGCGACCAAGCCTGCCCAATGAACCCTCATCGACTCCGTCGTGCCACATACACTACACCCGTTGTCCGACCAAGGACAACGGTCTACCCGGTGGCTACCCACCTCATGAAAGACTCTACTGAGATGAAAGAGCACCCTTGGCTCTTCAGAACGGAGCACCGAAAACTCTGTCGGTAGAAGTTCCCGGTCACCCGACACGGGTACGACTTCTCACCAAGATTGGCCCGTTAGTGGCCAAATGATCGCCCAGCCTAGGCGGAACTATCCCAAGTGTTATCCCGCCCTCCAAGAAGCTTTGAGCACAAGCCAGACTGAGCCAGCGGCACTTATCATAGTGCCGAGGGTCATGTCAGTGGAAAATCCGTGTGTGCAAACCAAAGACATCTGAAGTTCAGAGAATGGCCATACGTCGTCCTGAGAGCTTCGACAAGGCATCTCGTCGAGGTTTCAAAGAACGGTGGCAAGATAAATGTTCACGGTGATCCCCGGACTCATCAGCTGACCCACGATGTGCGGGAGATGCTAATACGGCACGCCCTAAACCGGCGCGCCCTCTTATCGGGTGCCCCTCCATTCCGGCGCGCAAAAGCTCCTTTACCCGATGCCCACCTATTCCGGCGTGCTAAAGGTGGAGCTCCCTTCCCCCGACGCGCCATTCCTCACGCCGGATTAGGATTCGAGCCTGCTCCTATATATATGTGGCTGCTCGACAAGGCGACGAGGGAGGAGGCAATTTGGAAACAGAAGAAGAGGTGGTTTTTAGAGAGGCGAAGAGGTTGTCGAAGGAAAAACCGAGAGATAAGAAAAAGGTTTGAGAGCCAATCGTCGGCAAGAGAGAGGGGGTTTCTTGCGAGCGAAGCAGGGTTCCTCTGAGCATCCTTCTCCGCCGTCTTCCATCCTTAGCCTGAAGCCCTCCGCAGCCGGAGAAGAAGGAGGTGTCCCTGACACTATGTTCTGGGAATAGGTGGGCGCCTACGTTTCCGTTGCTTCTCCGCCTTGCTTTCTCTCCGTCGAATGTAAGCGAGAGGGGTAATGGATGGCGATGATATGAGCCAACCCCTCCCCCCTTCTCTGCCATCCCTCTTTCTTGTTTTTATTGCTCTTCTGTGAGCTCCCCTACGAGTAGAACGGTGGCCGTGCCGCGATGCCGGCACCGAACTCGTGATATGTGTGTGTCTTCCTTCGCCAATGGAATGATAGCATGCGTATATGAATATATTTATGGATTGAATGCTCAACGTCTCATCCTCTTCTTCCATTGCTATTTCATTCGATAGATATATATATATATTAGTGTCTTCCCGTATATAGCTTCGTGATTCCGGTTTCCACAGATTCCGAACACGCCCTGGTATGCCATGGGCTACATGGATAACCCCTCCCTGGGTCCTCCGCGCCTGTGCCTGTGCACACGTTTCTCTCCGTTTTGATACGAAATCCAATCTTAGCCTTCCCCCATCTTTACATTTCTCTTTTGCTCAGAGGAGGCAGGTGCTACTTCTGGGATAGTGGAGTCCGCCTCGCGACTACTGCGTTCCAGCCATTCATGTATATGCGTGTGTAGGTAAATCATCCTAGCTGCATATCGATTGCCTTTCTCCGTGACTGCTGTTTGCATTCTCTTCTATGGATGGCAACCCAATCTCGCGAGCATCAACACCTTAGCCCTATGAGCGGTGATCTATCAATGCTGAATGTCTTCATTCCTCCCGTCTGTGGTTTGCAGCCACTGAACCATTCGAGTTCTGTTGTTTTGGTCTCAGCCACCCGGGGAGGGGGATATTCCCCACCGTTTCATAGAACTGCCGATCGGCCAAGGGAACTCCACTTTCGAGTGATGGATGTTTCTCTTGAGTCACAGAGCTAACAACA
This sequence comes from Amorphophallus konjac, assembly GCA_022559845.1. Lineage (NCBI taxonomy): Eukaryota > Viridiplantae > Streptophyta > Magnoliopsida > Alismatales > Araceae > Amorphophallus > Amorphophallus konjac. Next base: position 136,946,859 of record CM040127.1, on the reverse strand, counting down.
ACTGGGGCCCCAGCCCAACAATTCCAAACCCACAGTCCTTCGGGACCCTATGGTGACTAAGGGACAAATGCTCCTAGTAGGCTAGTCCTCGGAGCCTCTCTCCCTAATGGTCTATCTCTCTAGTGGATGCAGTGCATGTTGTAGGTCGCCCACCCCTTGTAGGCCAGTCCTCGGGGTGTTGCTTCCGTCACTAGCTACCTCGGTCCTCTGCTTCCACCCACGGAACTTTGGTGCCCCTCATAGGCCAATCCTCGAGGTATCCTGTCCGATTGGGGTTTGCTGGCTGCCACCATGCAGACCGGCTGTTTAGGGGCTTGCTCCACAGGTGAGCATGACCCCGTTTCTCCCCCTGCAGTCCTTCAGGGACGGGGGAGATGCTGCCCAAGTTTTGGCAGAATTCTTTCAACTTATGAGTTTAATTATATCAAAATGGCTTCAACAAAACACTTGTTCTGAGATAAAGGACCATAGTGCTCAAGTATGGACCTCACACTAGCTCATCACTTCATTCTGGAAAGGCTCAGGACTTCAATTAAAAAAGCAATCGGCCCAATTAACTTCAAAACTCTCAACAGAATCTTAATGAACTTAAATAGTTGCAAAATTCATCAAAAATTAGCTAAAACGGCGCGATCTTAATCCGGTGCGCCTTAATACGGCACGGTACCCCCCCCCCCCCCGCGCCGGAATAAACTCACACTCATAAAACTTTGTTTTCAAATGGCACGTTCCCGGCGCGCCCTAAACCGGCGCGCCACATGCCTGCCGCGCCGTATCAATCTTTGTTATGGCCGCGCCGTATTAAGACTGTTTACCTACACTTGACCGCGTCGGGGAAACTTATCCCTATGCACGGTCATGCCGTTTTTTGAAACATTGTAATGTTCTAATCACCCACTCTCCTCCGGAGCGATCCTTGTCTCCCGTGGTCGAGACTAATAAACCCTAATTAGTAATAAACCAATAAGGGAAGGGCTGTTCAAGTCCGAATCATCTTGTTATCAAGCTTTCACTACCATGTCCATCAGCGCTTCGCTTTCGTTCTCATGCTTGTGTTACCATTCTCGTCTCCCTTGGCGGAGATTAATAAATGTGATTGATCACTATTTATTTTCATAACTCTATTGCCATGCTTAGCATAGTTATGAACATCATGCATGCATGCTTGCATAGACCCTCGGGTATATCAAATGGCACTGACGGAAGTTCGAAACACTCTCGATCGGAAGTCTTTGCTATGCGCGATGGTGGTCTTCGGACCTATGCCCTCCGCCATGTATCGAGGGTATCCAACTTAATGAATCATTCCTCTCTTGCATGACAGATAGAAGCATCTCACGTGACCTGCTCATGTTTATACCTTTGCGCATCTTTATTCCGGCCTCGACAGCCCACTATCTCGACAATTAATTAAAGGTTTTCCCTCCTCGTGGGGGATGTAATTAACACCATAGCCTTTACGGTATGGCGGACTGCTGGTCCCGACTGAACCTCTCTCTCGCCCGACACGGGTCAGAACGAGCGCATAATAAATTCGTCACTCACGTGACTGGCACGCCCGCATAGTCAATCAGTTAGTTAATTACCAGTTGGTTAATTGGTTCATCGACACGTGAAATAAACCAAATAAACCCAAATGATAATCATAAATAAAAAGAAAACCAGAACGAAAAGATCCCATTGCAAACAGGTGTTCATCGGGTTCGCCAAAAAATGGCGACGGTTTTCGACTAGATTAGTTTCATTGTGACCCCCAGCATGTCTGCATTCCATTTCCACTGGTTTCGTCGTGATTGGACGTCATTTGGGGGCGGTACGAGCCCGGGAACCCCGGTGACCCGATTAGGGTCAATTCATTAGAATCGCCTGTTTCTTGTGATTTAGATGTTGCATGTGCCCCTTCTGACCTGTGGAAGGTTATTTTCATCGATTAGGAGTGTTTCCCCTACGTTTAGATGCGAATGGGGCGTGGAACGACCGGATCCGGCCATTCCCCTAGTTTTCCTACCGTATCGTGCTGGCGGTCGTTTCAGAGACCGCTACTGGTCTCTGGCGGCCCCTCAATAGACCGCCACACTCCATAGTCTGTCGGATTAGTTGTAGGTCGGTTTAGGTTGGCGGCCCAACCTTTGACCACCTATTGCCTCTGGCAGCCCTATAGTGGTGCGCCATGCTCAGTGATTCCTCGATTCTAGCATTAGTCGGTTCAGCCTGGCAGTTGTACGATAAACTGCCACGCTTGCTGTAGCGGCCCTAGTCTCGACCGCTATGGTCCGTTGAACGAGTCAACGGGTATATGTCGGTTCGGGCTGGCGGTTCTATCTTTGACCGCCAGGGTCTTGTAGCAGGCTATCTTTAGACCGCTACTGTCCATTTGACCGAGTCAATGTTTTAAGTCGGTTGAGGTCAGCGGCTTAACCTTTAGACCGCCTCCTCGTTCTAGCGGCCCTTCTGTAGACCCCTATGTGCCGTTTGACCAATGGACAAATGTTTAAGTCGATTAGGGCAGTGTCTCTCGTGGCCTAGTGGTGGACCGCTAGTGTCCGTGTGACGGGTCAATGTTCGACCGTCAGGTGGTTTGACTAGATAGGTCGGTTCAGGGTTGACTGAGCTTAGCGCCCTTATCCTTGACCACTACAGTCCCCTAGCGGCCAAATCTAGGACCGCCAGAGTCTGGTACCCTTCGGGTGTAGCGGCCCTTTCCTTGACCGCTTCTTCTGGATAGCGGACTAGAGGTGGACCGCCATGTTCCCAGGGTGTTACTTTCCGTGGTTTTGATTCCGAATTGTCATGGCTTGACCTTGTGGTTTGCCCGTTGTCCCGTGGGTGTCTCCTAACATCCTATGAGGGCTATGACCATGTATAAGGTAGCCAGAAGTGTTTCGCATTGTGTAGTGTTTTTGTGCTGCTTCTGAGTCATTGTCAGATTCTGGTCAACCCGGTGAGATCTAGTGGTTGACATGCGACCTCGCGAAGTTTCATCCTTTCCGTAAGGATTGAGACATGGTTCTAGATACCTAGAGGTATTGTCTTACATCGATCTACGTGTCCAAGTGCGTTGAGGCTCTTGATGCTCCCTCAGGTCTCTGTGAGTCATTTCATACGGTTGGGTGGATCTGATGATCAATTGTCGTTTTCCTTGGCATAGGATTAGGCTGATTGGCGGCTTGTCACCGTCGTTGTGCGACGGTCTTGACTCCGAGTCGTGAGACTCAAGGATCGTTGTGTTGGTAGGTCTAGTTTTCCTATCCTGAGTCTCTTGATAGTTTGGTGTGCTGCCTTGGTGTTTTATAGTACGTGCGACTGTGCTCGCTTAGCCTGTCTGTACTATAGCACTCGTGTTTCAGAGTCTCTGTATCTAGTAAGCCTCCACTAGTCGTAGCCTGACGACCTCGAGTGTCGGCCCACCTGGGAGTGGTGGTGAGAGAAGTTCCCGAGATACGGTTTTTAAGTTAGTTTTAGTGGGCCCCTACTTTACGGTAGCGTCCTGCTGGGGGGGAAAACTAGCTAGAGGCCTGGCTCTAGGCAAGAGTCTATGTGTGCACACGTGGTCAGGGGCGTTTGGGCGAACGCCGACGGGCGTGACCCTCACTAGTCACTAGTTACTGTAGTTCCTAGTTTGGTTCAGTGAGTATCTCAGTCTCCATCGTTCTCGGCGTCCATAGTGAGATACTTGTGGCACAATGTAAGATGTCAGTGGACACATCTGGCTGTTCTTCTAGTGAGGAGGTGCTTCCATCACTTGGCACATGACTCTCATGTTTCTCGGAGTCTGTGTTCCTCTTCCGAGTTAATCTGTTCTTGGCTCCGCCCAAGATCAGCTTGGTGTTGCGTGCACGACGATCCAGTCGTGTAGGCTTTAGTGTTCCGTGTCTGTCTAGATCCCCTCTAGGCCTTTTTACATGTTTTAGTAGGCTTTAGCTTTGAGGCTGGTGTCTTGTCGACGGATCGGTAACTCCTGACATTGTGAGATCAGGGTTCGCCCTTCTATCGTTGTTTGGAGTAATTAGGGAGCCGAGGTTTGTTCGGTAGCCGTGTTTTGTTCGGTACGGCTTTCCCCTTTTCCTTTAGCTGTTCTACTCCTTCCATTACGGCTTTCTTTTACAGCTTTCTAGTTGTAGTTTAGCTTTTCTTGCTTTACTACTACTGCTATTTTAGTTGTTATTCCGTGTTACTGCGTTGTTTTTCAGTGGGGATCCGCGTGACCCCTACTGAGCCAGTGACATGAGGCTCACCCCTGCTTTTCAGGTGTGGTCGTCTCTGCTTCCTTGCGGTTCCTGGTGTGGCGTGCTCGTAGTTGCCAGCGGTACCTGCGTCGGGCTTCCCTCGACCTTAGGGTACATTTTTCCTTCTGATGGACTATACTTGTCTTTCCTTTGGACTGGACTCTGGTATAATTATTAATTTTAACTGGTAATTAAAAAGTAATTTTATTTCTACTACTTTAGCAAACCTGATTATGAAATTTAATTGCTTACTGTTATATCTGCGACTTCAATGTACTCCACAACAATCCTTTTTCCCTTCGGAGCTTTATAGCTCTTGGGAGGCTTCATGGGTTCCAAGTGGTATCGGGACTACTCGGTATTCCTATCGGGTATACCCGATATCCGGAGTCCGGGTTGTCACAGATACTACACTCATCTTTGGCTAATCTGTATCTCTTTATTGTCTTTGCTTGTCTTGTAAGGGTAATCAAGAATAAGAACCCCCTTCATCGGCCGGCCGGTAGGAGGAGGAAGAAAAGGACTCACAATCTCCCCTGCTTCTTCACAAGGTACATGCGATCATTTCTTTATTTTGAGGTAACCCCTCTGGCGATCACACTCCTTAGTGGCATCACATGCTTTCTCCCCCTCATTATTCTCCCCCTAATCATTATTATTACATTTATATGTTAATTTTTCTTCCTTTTTAAATTGTCTATGTGACACGTTCACAAATTGGTGATCACGGTGGGACTCTTTCTATTTTTATTTTGATTACCCCTCCTTTGGCCCCCACGTGTGCCCCTCCGTTTGGCCCCTCGCGTGCCCCTCCTTTTGGCACCCACGTGTGCCCCTCCCTTGTGCTCCACGTAGCACACTACCTTTGTGCACTACGTGCACACCTCCCACTTGATTAGCCAATTTTTGAACTGTCTATAGCATTTTTAAGAAGAAAATTTGATTTCTGGTAGCATTATATCGCTGTTTGCGTCACTGAAACTAACAGCGACCGCTCAACAGTCGCGATTCTCAGAATCCACGACCTCTCACAGAGGCGCTCATTGCGTTATTTTTTATATTATTTGCTATTTTTATAATCTGCGCCTCTTCATAGAGGCATCATTCACACATTCAGCGCCTCACTCCAAGGCGCCAATTCTTGAGTCACCGTTGCTTCCTTTTACAGTCCTTTACTGTTTGCTGTTATTAGTGCCCCTGCACAGAGGCGCTAGTTACTTAATCAGCGGCTGTCATACAGTCGCTATTCACTGAGAGAGCGACCACTGTCTGGTCGCTATTTTCCTATATTTTCACAGAATTGCTATATCTGTTGTTGTTGTGACTTGTTTGATTGGATTATTACTTACATTCACACTGCTATTGATCCTACTTGCATTAGGACATTTTTGTTGAGAGACCTCCTCTCTACACTTTTAGGATCCCTTACACTCTCTTGGGAAAGGAAGGACCCTCCATTGAGCATTCCGTCTCTTAGGATAGAAAATTCCTTGACCAAGGCCTCCATAAGTCCTCGCACCCGTGGATTCCCTCACGGAAGCTAAGCCGGTTGTACCTTTGAAGCACCCCGGAGCTTAGTCAACCCATTCGTTGGTGAGGAGAGAGAAAGAACCTAGTTGACCCAGAGATTACACTTAAATTGAAACTAGGGTCCACGTTGAAGAGAGAGAATTGATTGTTCCTTTAAAATCCATTTTAATCTCAAACAAATCTTAAAATCTCACGTTCATTACAACTTGTGTAAACAATTTTCTTTGAATTTGGTTGCTTGCTCTCCATAGTTGTTGGTTTGAAACAATCCTCTATCTTAAGTTATGCAACTTCGTTCAGGTAGAATTGTTAGCATGGCCAATCAAGAGTATGTATATGATGGTAGTGAGGATGGTCAATTTGACCAATCTTATGAGGTTCCCCCTCAAGGATTTATAAAATATGAGGTCCCTCCTCAGGGCTTTATTCAATATGAGGGGAACTACCCTCATTCTCACCCTTAAGTTTATGTGGTAGACACCACCACTCAAGGGGTTGAACGTTCCTCCCAAACTCAACCCGTCACTCAATCCACTTCTGGGGAAGCTTCCCCGTCATATAGTCTAAATGATCTTATCACTGCTTTATCCCAATTAGATGATGCTCAACGTCAAGCGGTTCAAGCCGCTCTTAATGGGAAGTCTGTCCCTTCGTCTTCCTCAAATCCCCCTCAGGCCGCGGGTGGCCTTCAAATCAACATCCCTAATGACCAAGCGGTCACACAACAGGTTCAGTCCCGTCCGCGGACTCCCATTATTATTGCACCAGCCCAACCAGCAAACCATTCAGCTGTTAGGGTGCAACACCCACCACCTTCTCAACTTTTGAGACGGCCTATGCCAAACCCATTTTCTACCAACCCAGCTCCGGCCGAATCTGATGCCAACACTCTCCTCCTCCAAAAGCTTGCTAGCATGGAGGAACAACTCAAGAAGGTCACGACTCCTAAAAATGCTCTAGAGATTACTCTCCCTACTCTGCCGGTTTTCCATTTACCTCCGTTAGAGATGCCTAACTTCAGGCGCTATAATGGAACGGGTAACCCGTTCATCCATTTGAAAGACTTTATGTATGAGGCGTCATTCTGGCAAGATAACAAGGCATCTTTGGCCTATTTGTTTAGAAGGTCCCTTGATGGCCCGGCCCTTGAATGGTTTTATTCTCTTGAGCCAACTGAAGCCAGTGACTTTGACATGGTGCAAAGAAAATTCTTATAGAAATATAGAGACCATGTCGGCCCTTCCTTGTCTGTAACTGATCTGGTGGCTGAAAAGATGAAGCTCGAGGAGGACTTTGTGCAATTTGCTGATAGATGGAGGGCGATGGCCGAAAAGTTAAAAGATACACTGTCAGAATCGGAGCAAGTTAAAATGATAGTATCCAATGCTACTCCACAATTTCGTCATATCTTGGCCATGAATAGACTGAATACCATGGAAGAACTGTATGAAAGGGCAAGGTACATCCAAACTCAGATGAAAGATTCACCCATCATGGGCATGTTTGAACAAAGGCCAAGAATGATGAGGAAGAGCACAAATGTCAATACTAATGGTGGCACAACCGAGGGCACTGTCACTAATGAGCAGGTAGGCATGGTTGGCAATCCCACACCTTTACGTAATCCTTCCAACCCACGACCCCCACAGCCTCCACAACAGTCTCTCTTCTTCAACCCCACTCCCCAAGCAAACATTCCTCCTCGGCATTTTCATCCTCCTCCACAGAACCAAAATCTACCACAAAATTCTCCAATCCCTCAGCAATACCACAATGTGCCTCCACCGACCAATTATGACCCTCAACAGCCGAGAAAACCTGTAGGCCCCAGAAGAGCCCACTACCCTCCCCTACCCCAGAGCCTCCCCGACATATTTAACGCCCTCATGGCTGCCAACCTGCACACTCTGCCAAAAGAAAGGATGGCCTGGCCCCCTAATGTGGATACCTCTCGGTACTGTGTCTTTCACCTGCAGCCCGATCACAATATAGATCATTGCTTTCATTTCAAGGATTATATCTATGATTTGAATGATCAGGGCGGTATCAATTGGGAAGAAATGAGGCAATTTATTGCATCCTTAAAGACTAGAAGACCTCCTTGGCAGCAGCAAGCTCAGCAGCCTCCTCAGTAGCAAGTTCAACAACCCCTACAGTAGCAGCAAGCTCCAGCACCACAACCAGATATGGGGATTGTCCACAATCTATTACCGGAGCACCCACCAAATCAACAAGTAAACCCTGTCACCTCCTTCTACGAAGTGGAGAGAGGACAAGGGTGGCATGAAGAAAACGCCTCTGTCGGGGCTTTAAACCAAAACCAATCACCTCGCTTATTAAGAACAAACCCCCAACCAACACCTTTCCCTCAACCTTCCCGCCCTCTTCTACGCACCACCAACCGAGTTCCTTCTCCCTCCACCAACCCCTCGCCGGCCAGGCCTATCCTCATTCGCCCTCCACCTCCTTCACATCACTACAAACTCCTTCTCCCTCCACAAATCCTTTTCCAGCTAGGCCACTCCTCATCTGCCCCTTGCCTGCACCCGTTCCTCCTCATGCTACCTCCAACTCTTTGCCGGCAAGGCCCCTTGTACTCTAACCTACACCGATCTCCGCTCCACCTCCCATAAATCCCTCACCTCCACCTAGGCCTCTCCTTGTCCGGTCTACGCCGCCTCCAGCCACCCGGACATCACCTACCCCTTCTAATCTGCTCCCATTCCTATCCCTCCAGCTCCCACTAACCTTCAGCCGGCAAGGTCACTCCTTACGGTTCCCCCTACCATCACTCCACTTCAAACACCCAACACTAATATACCTTCTACCTCCATCAATCCTCCACTTACCCATAACCCGATAGAGGCAAGATCTTCGCAAACTATGGTGCTCCGTAGTGGACGGATATTCCACCGTGTGTTTCCACAATGGGAGCAAGAGCCCATACAGGGGCAGGAAGAGCAAGAACAAGAATCTCTGCCAGGCACTCAATATGATCTGTTAAAGCATCTGGACAAGACTCCGGCTAGGATTTCTATTTTAGAATTGATTAGAAGATCCACCATTCATCAACAAGATTTAAAGGAATATTTGCAGAAGGTGATGGTCAATGAGGACATCCCGGCGAAATAGATTACTTCAGTCTTAACCCCGGCAGGTGATCAACTAGCTATTATCTTTCATGAGCATGAGTTTGCTCCAAAGCCGGCCAAGAAATCTGCTTTGTGCGTCACTGTTGATATCAATAAGATGGCTATCAAACAATGTTTGGTAGATACTGGAGCATCCATCAATGAGCTGCCTCCTAGCACTCTAAAAATGTGTGGCATTCTGGAAAGTCAGATCCGACCGTCTACTATCATAGTTACTGCATATGACAACACGAAGAAGCCACCCATGGGCATGATCACCCTGAGAGTCGTGCTGGGTCCTATAATAGTTACAACAGATTTTCACATTTTAGACATGGATCGAACCTTTAATGGTATTTTGGGCCGTCCGTATATCCAAGAGCTTGACACCGTACCCTCTACGAACCATCAATGCATAAAGTTCCCACACAAAGGGTGCGTCATCAAGGTTACTAGCATGCCCATATTTCCATCGGAAGATATTCACTCTGCTATGTCTGTGCCCTCCATATGGCCTACTAATAAGCCTTTGCTATCTGTGTTGGACCTCGCCGATCCGTGGCGTGATTTGTTGAGGCCACAGGTTTCAGCCTCTACGGCAGCTTCAATGTCACTCCCATCTCCAAAGCAAAAGAAAAAAAAGAATATGATGAGCACTCCGGGGTGGAACATTTTGATGGGAATGGGATATAAATCTAGTAAAGGTATGAGGATTAACCTCCAGGGCAGGTTGAAGCCCATTAAGAGTCAAAAGCTTATTCCTCGAGACGGCCTGGGATATAAAGGGCCGGGTAAGGAAAAATATAAGAAAGATGAAAGAGAGCCATGGGTCACCATGACATCCACCCTCAAGACAGACAGGAAGCCGCTCACATGGACTCTTTATACACATTTTGTGAAGGGGCCCACTGAGTAGGTAGGAGAGCAGACTACCATGATTACTTCAGTGCTGGATCATCAAGATGTACATGCACGCCAGTTTGCTTGTCACACAGCCCGACTAGTCACTTACAAAGCCTTGGAGTCTTTGAGGCCGGATAAGAGAAGAAAGATGGATGACCCGGAATGTGATTGGTATAGATGGTTTGATATGAATGACATCACAATTGCTCTAAGCTGACTATTTATGCCAACTAATCCTGAATGGCCGCCACTTATTCATGATTTGATAGAGAAGCCGACTATCATTACTGACAAGAGGCAAATGTTGAGCAATTACACTGATACGGGGGAGCCGGACGTGCAGTTTGAACCAGGTTTCACTGTGGACAAGCTGTGGGCTGGGCTTTTCTTTGTTTATTCTTTATGTTGGCCCGGTTAGGAGGCAATTGAGAGGGGGGGTGAATTGATTGCCCACCCTTCTTGACAAATTTAGACTAAAATAAATCAAACCACAGATATGGTAAATAAACCTTAGATAAAGCTTCATTAGAGTGTATGAATGAAAAGCAAGCAAGCCCTCACAACTTCCCAGTGCAGAAATATAATCACTCGGAGAACAATGTATGAGCGGACAGTTGATCAAACTCTCGTCTCGCCGACTCACACTCGTAGTACGAACGGATAGGAAATATCATCAACCACATAAAAAGCAAACCACGACATAGTGATTTTTAGGTAGTTCGGACGCACCAAGTGCCGTCCTACGTCCACCCCTCTCACCTAGAGAGGATTTCACTAAAACACGCTACACGACGTCAGCAACCACCACACACGGGCTCGACGGCCCACACACGTGGGTTCTCGCACGACGACGAGAAACCGCACACACACGGAGCAAGCTCCGAAATCATCTAAAGAGAGAAATGAAATGGAAATGACAAAGCCCAGTCTGAGATTTATGATCTAAGCACAACAGAACTAAGAAGATGATAGACAAAATCTCCCCCTTTGATATTCACGCAACTAGGAGATCAAATGGAAGGGTTCTATAGAATGGAAGCATAAGAGAGAAAGAAGTCGGCCCCCTTGATGAAGTCCTTCCAGATAAGGAGATGGTGGAGAGCAGCAGCGGCTCCCTTCCAACTTCGAGCTTGGGGACGAATGATGCAAACTTGGCGGCAGGTTCTTCCTTCCACAGCAGAAGCATCAGTCCTCTCCTCCTTCTTCTTGCAAAGATAGAACAAGCTTAGCCCACAAGAATGAATCTTCTACGAATGGTGATCACAGAATATATATAGCAAGGAGAAGCATTTTTAAAGACCATAAAACCCTTCATAAAAAGCCTTTAAAAACACACCCAATAGATGGGAGAAACCCTAAGGGTTATATGGTAAAACATTAACTCGATCGAATCTACAAATGGGTCTTTCGAAACCAATCTGAAGAGCACGATCCGAACTGTCCAGAAGCCTGCCAACGCATAGAAAAACCAATACGCAGGCTAAGGTATGTGCAAATTATCCCATGGTCTATGCATATAGGGCCAAAGTCTGTGTAGAGGATATGGACGAGGTCTGTGCAAGGCATTGACAAGGTCGGTGCAAAGATAGGGTCTGTGCAAGGATGGGGTCGGTGTAGATTTTTGTAAGAAGGATGGGTCGGTGCAAACAACGGTCTGTACACAATGCAAATGCAAGTCGGTGCAAACAATGGTCCATGCACAATGCAAATGCAAGTCGGTGCAACCAATGGTGCGACATGCAAATGCAAGTCGGTGCAAACAATGGTGCATGCACATGCAAACGCAAGTCGGTGCAACCAATGGTGCGACATGTCTAAGCATATGTATGCACAAGGTCTGTGCATGTGACCCCTAAGGTCGTGCACATTTTGGAAACCAACACATGAAGCAACGTCTAAACACATCAAGAAACAACAGACACAGGTTTGTGCAAGTATTGGCGAGAAAAACATCATCTCCCAGGGGTCGACCCTTGCGACTGCCAGAGAGAAAAACGTGCGGGATTGAAAAATCAACACCCAGGGGTCGACCCTTGGGATCGACCCTTACACATGGACTTAACAAAATAAAATATTTAGTGTGACACATTCTATCAGGGATTCTTACCGTGGATTTCAAAGATTGAGAAACATTTGACCCTGCATGCTTAAAAATTTCAACATCATGTCAATACACACAAAAATCATTCATGCATTCTATTAAGGTAAAACCATATAGAACCTGCATATTAAAAGTATGAACTGCAACCATATGAAAGTTTTAACACTCTAGCTTCATAACTTTTCTCATAGCCATTCAACCAGCAAAACCTTTATAGCAACAAATATTTAGTGCAATTCAACAAAATAGAATGATATGTCTTCGTCAAAACACGTCGGGGCACAACAATCTCCCCCTTTTTGATGAAGATAAAACCCTTTTGAAAAGCCACAAGGATTTGCATGAATGAACCAACACAGCCATCATCCAATGAAACAACCAAGAGATAGATTGAGAAAATGTTGAGAAAATTGTGCAGAACAAATCTAAGTCCCCCTTTGTCAAAACATGGCAGCTTTCATCAAGGTAACTTTCGTCAATCCTTAAAATAAATGAAATCAACAAGAAATCAACAGCTCAATATGCAAACTTTATTACTCCCCCTTTTTGTCAGAGTCAAATAGGGGATTATGAAAAGCAGGGAAGCAAAATCGGATATGCACAGTTAACTCAATGAAATGCATATGAAAAGCAAGGAATGAACATTCAAGCACAGATGCATTCATTATTGTATATAGTGTCAAGCATGTTCTATATGAACAGGTTAAGAAATATGCTATAGACCGAGAACATGAGTTTCATGAGCAATAGTAAAAGGGTAGTGCTTACAAGAAGTGGTACTGCAAGACTCATGAAATATGACTTGTTCAAGATGTACATTCGTACATTCACTCCCTAGATGTATATGTGAAGTATGAGCAATGAAATCTAAACAATATGGATTTACAGATTTTCCTAAAGAACATAAGTAGGAACTTTTCCTCCCTATATTTCCATACAACGTGCTCGACTTTTGGTAGCTTCGCACAACCCCAAGATTATTTTTTATTTTTCAACGAAGATGACTAACCTTTTGACATGAGTCATGCCCTTTATTTCAGGGGCATTTCCCGGTTACTCGGTATCGTCACTTATGATTATGTGGATGAGACACTTTTCAAAGCGAGTTTCCTCCTTTGTTTCAGGGGGGATTCCCGATTTACTTGATGTCAAATCACACTTATTAAAATTTTTGACAGGGCTGATAGCTTTTTCCTCACAAGTCACGTGATTTCTATGTAGGGGATCTAGAGCCCTAAAATGTGTTTAGTGGAATAAGTGAAATCCTTATTTGTTAGAATCATTAAACTCAAACGTGCTAGTGGTGTGAGAGATTGCATAAAATGTAAGAGATGAATTAGCCTGTTCATTGTGATGTCTCCCCGTAAGTGCATGCACTATTATAAAAAAAACCTCCCCTTAATATGTGCCATGTAAAAACATGTCCTAGTAAGAGCATTTTTATTTAGCAAGGGTGTAAGGTCATAGGAGATATCAAGACTGAAAGATGTGTAATCTATATACACTCAAGCACGTATCAAAATGGAATTATCAAGCAGATTGATTACCGGTACGTGGCGGAGAATGTAGGTCCGAAGACCAAGCTCACTCATAGGGAAAGCTTCCAGCTGGACTTGTTCCAACCTTCGGCAATCGACGTTTGATATACCGGTGAATCATGGCATTCATGCATACGAATATGAAGTATATGCATTTATGTACATGCGGATGCGAAAAGATAAAAGCATGTATGAGAAACAAATTGTTATTCACTGTGATATGTACAAAAGTAAAGTTTGAAATGTAAATGCCATGAAAGGACTTCTTATGTGCAAAAGATAAAGCAGTATGAACAATTTCTTTCTGAAAAGGTGAAAAGTGTGTATGTACAATCCAGCTCAAAAGATTTAAGTATCTAACCTGCACACTCCTAATTCTCTCCTAAGAAAACAAAACTAATCAGAATTTAAAGGTTTAGTAAAGATATCAGCAAGTTGGTTTTTTGTATCAACAAAAACAAGCTCAAAATCACCTTTGTTTATATGATCTCATATGAAATGATGCCTAACTTCTATGTGTTTGGTACGAGAATGTTGGACAGGGTTTTTGGACATATTTATTGCAGACGTGTTGTCACACATTATGGGAGTGTATTTCAAACAAAAATCAAAATCAAGCAATTGATGTTGGATCCATAGCACCTGAGCCGCACAACTACCGGCAGCCACTTATTCGGCTTCGACAGTTGATAAAGCCACACAATGTTGTTTCTTTGAGGCCCACGAAACCATGCAGCCCCCTAGAAACTAACAGTGACCGCTTGTGCTTTTACGATCCATTTTACATCCAGCATAATCAAAGTCAGTGAAAGCATGTAAATCAAATGAATTATTCTTTGGATACCACAAACCAAGTACAGGTGTACCATTCAAATACCTAAATATCCTTTTCACAACTGACAAATGAGAATCCCTGGGACAAGATTGATATCTTGCAAAGAGACAGACACTAAAATGGATGTCAGGCCTACTAGCAGTCAGATATAGCAATGAACCAATCATACCCCTAAACAGTTTTTGATCAACTCTGTTACCTTTTTCTTCTTCCATTTTCTATGAGGTGGACATAGGTGTTGCAAAGGGTTTGACAGTCTCAAGTTGGAATTTCTTCACGATTTCTTGTGTGTACTTCTTCTGGTTGATGAAGATACCATCGTCAAGTTATTTTATTTGCAATCCCAAGAAGAAGTTTGTAACGTTTCGAGAATCTGATTACCGGGACGACCGGATAACCCGAGACTCGAACCGCTACCCACGAGCTCGAAGACTCGGAAGGGTTAGAAGGGTGGTGTGGAGACTACACAAGTATCACAAATAATTGTAGAAATTAAATAGTTTATATGATTAAGTAAGAAATAAGTAACATTTTACATGATACATGGTCTACAAGATAAAACAAAATAAACAACAGTAGTCCACAACTAGTACAGAGATAAGAAAGAAAAGTACAGCTACACGAAGCATACCCCGGCTTTGACCTCTGGCACTAACGCTGGGCCCCTGAATCACGCTGAGCCTCAGATGCACCCCTCTGAAGCCGCGCCTCGCTTGAAACATGGTAAAAACATGCAGGGAATGAGTCTCGGAACAAGACTCAGTAGGGATCACACGAACCCTACCTCACAAAACGGAAAGCCGCTATACAAGCAGTTAAGCGAGTACCTCAAAAGTGAAAGCCCTGCAACTATAAACCCCGGTCTCACGGCACGAAAATTGACACACGTGCCACGGCGAAACAACCAGAACTCAACGGTCAAACACGACTAAAACCCGAAGGTCTAAGTCACAGAGATTGATAGTCTGTCACTCCCGACTCGACAGGAGTACCTCCCACTAGAAGCACAGTCGGCAGCGTCCCCTGATGTCTAATACCACACCGCAGGTGTCTGCCTGCGACGCCCCAAGCGGAGGCAAGGACACCGCACAAGTAACCACAAAGCAAGTGACCAGCTGGGGTCAAGCTCGTCAGCGCGTGTCCAACTACCCCCAACCACGTGTGCACACACAGACCATGCGTGCTAGGTCAAGCCTCTAACTGGTTTTCCCCATAGCCGGACTCTGGCTATAGACGTGGGCCCCGACGGAAACTAGTCTAAAAACCATCCTCAGGGTAGCCTCTCCACCACTCCCTAGTGGGACCACTAAACATGTAAGCTGGCTACAACTAGTGGAGGGTCACTGAAGGAGTAGACTCTCAAGTCAATGAAAAATAACGTCTGAACCCGACGAAGTATGGGGACTGTCCCACGTACCAACACTGTCGCACGGTGACCACGGTCGGAGAAGAAACGGGACTGCAGACCTAGTGCAGTCTAGAGCCTGACGGTCCAACCTAGGAGCGTCACAGCTCAGACGGTCTAGCTCTGGGCCGTCACAGTAGTCTGACGGCCCAACACAGGTGCGTCAGACAGTCGGTGTAAAACCGGCTGTGATGCGCCAGCCTTGGTGCGTCACATGTCCTAACGCACCCAATCCAGTGCGTCAGAAGGTGAGAAGAAAATCGGCTGTGACGCACACCCCTCGGGGCGTCATAGCTCTAACGATCCTGCCTAGGAGCGTTAGAAGGTGGGGACGCGTCCTCACTGACGCTCCCACACAGGGGCGTCACAAGGCTCTAACGCCCCACCCTGGGTGGGTCAGAGGCCTCGACCCCCAACGGTCAAAACCACAACGGTCGGATGCCAACGGTCGGATCGCCACCTGACGATCCAACCTAGGTGCGTCACACGCCCTGGCGGTCTATCGTGGGACCGTCAGGCCCATGGACCACCTAGTTGGCAAAATACCGTGTGACGCACCCACCGTGGGGAGTCACAGGCTGTGACGGTCACTGGAAGGACCGTCACACCGTCCCGACGACAAAACGATGGGAAACGACCCAAAACACCAACCACACCCCCATACCTCCATGGGAGAGGGGGAAAACAAGGGGGGAGCTCCCCCGGGACCCCTTGCATGCTTCTAAGCCATCAAAACGCCAAATCGCGGCCTAAAATCATGGATCGGGCGACTCTCCCCAACTCATGGAAAAACCCATCCCAGCATGGAAATGACCCCTCTCGACCTCACACCAGGCTAGAAATCATGGGAATGGAACGCGAGGAGCTAGGGAACGTCACCCTACCTCGATCTCGCCTCGAGGCCCGCAGAATCGTCCACAAACCGCGAAGAACGCTTTTAGAACCCACGCCCCTTCACGATTCCCCACAAGCTTTACGCCGCCACGATCACCTCGCCGTCGCCCACGCCGTCTGCAGCCGGTGGGGACGTTGCCGCGGTCACCGTCGATCGAATGGGAGAGAAGGGGGCACTCACGGTGGGGAGGAAGAAAGAAAGAGGAAGAAGAAGAAGAAAAGGTGGGGGAGAGAGAAAAGGGTTGAGGTATTTATAGAAAATTTAGAAATTCTAGAAAATACCAGTAAATTAAAAATTACACATCCGTGATCCTCGGAACGCACCGGTCGCAATGGTACCACTCTTGCCTAGGTGAACGACCCGGTTCACCCGCAACGAGGTTCTGAAGGAATTGCTGAAACACACACGGGAAATCGGAAATCACGCGAAAAAAGTCGCAGAACACGCTCCGGGCCTCCGAAACAACTCCGATCGCGTCGATCCGAACACGAAAGATGTCCGAAACGAAATTTCAGACACAACGGAGCCGGACACTTCGAGAAAGAAGATCTGGGACCCAAATAGAAGGATCTAAAGGGTCCGAGATATTACAAAGTTGATCTCTCCCATCAAGCTCATTTCGAACTCTCCCTGCATGAGTTGAGCAAATTCATCATTCATCTTCAAATTAGAGCCTCCAAAAATTATGTCATCTACATAAACTTGAACAATTAAAGAGTGTTCATCACAAGTTTTTGTAAATAATGTCTGATCTATATTACCTCGTTTGAAGCCATTATCAAAAAGAAATGAACTTAAACGATCATACCATGCCCGGGGAGCCTATTTTAAACCATACAGTGGCTTATCCAATCTGTACACGTGGTCTGGAAATGTTTCATCCTCGAAGCCCGGTTGTTGTTCCACGTACACTTCTTCCTTGATAATCTCGTTGAGGAAGGCACTCTTCACGTCCATTTGAAATAGCTTGATGTTCCTGTGACAAGCATAAGCAAGTAAGATTCTAACGGCTTCTAATCTAGCCACAGGAGCGAAAGATTCATCAAAATCAATACCGAATTCCTGAGAGTAGCCCTTGGCTACTAACCTTGCCTTATTACTCACAACCACCCCATCTTCACTAAGTTTCTAATCTCCATGATATGGGGTGCATAACGACCCAGCTCAACAAATCGGGCCCTGTACTGCAACACGGACATGTCGCCATGGACCAGCTCCAAACACTTACGCATCCTCTCCGTAGAAATATACTCTGGGCAGTAAGCACGCTCGAAAGCGCTGACAAAGTCGTCCCACACAATCTGCTCAAAGGGACGAGATTGGAAGGACATCTTCCACTCGGAAGACCACCACGCCCGAGCCATGCCCTGCAACTGGTTACAGGCCAACATCACCCTGTCCTCCGCAGTACACCGCACGGAACTGAACACCCGCTCCATCTTGTTGAGCCAACTCCGAGCCAAATCAAGGTCTGGCTGGCTGCCATAGTAAGGTGGATGGAACTTCATGAAATCCCTCACTGCTCGACCTGGCCCACCCCTGGTCGACGAGCCCTCACCAGCCTCTCTGTCGAACTGCTGCGACATAAGCTGGTACATGCCACGGAAGAAATCCTCGGCCCCCGAAATCCTCGCAGTATCCGCTACCTCGGGGGCCGCTGGTGGCACTCTAATCTACTCTTCCTGAACCTCCTACTAGATCTCCTGAACCTTAGTCGACTGCCCCTGCTGAGAGCGAGTCCCCCGGCTCGGCGCCATACTCGCACCTGAAGCAAAAGATAGAAAACATGAAAATGGCAAGGTCAATAAAAACACACAGTGCCCGATGCCAGCGTCAACTATACATCATCGCTATGGACAAGTGGACCACCATAATTACCTATGATTCTTGTATAATCCCACAACCGCGCTCTGATACCAGCTGTAACGTCCCAAGAATCCGATTACCGAGAAGGCCCGATAACCCGAGACTTGAACCGCCACCCACGAGCCCAAAGACTCGGAAGGGTTAGAAGGGTGGTGTGGAGACTACACAAGTATCGCAAATAATAACAGAAATTAAATAGTTTATATGATTAAGCAGGAAATAATTACCATTTTACATGATACATGGTCCACAAGAAAAAACAAAATAAACAACAGTAGTCCACAACTAGTACAGAGATAAGAAAGATAAGTACAGCTACACGGGGCATACCCCGACTCTGACCTCTGGCACTAACGCTGGGCCCCTGAACCACGCTGAGCCTCAGACGCACCCCTCTGAAGCCGCGCCTCGCTTGAAACACGGTAAAAACACGCAGGGAATGAGTCTCGGAACAGGACTCAGTAGGGATCACACGAACCCTACCTCGCAAAATGGAAAGCCGCTATACTAGCAGTTAAGCGAGTACCTCAAAAGTGAAAGCCCTGAAACTATAAACCCCGATCTCATGGCACGAAAATTGACACACGTGCCACGGCGAAACAACCGGAACTCAATGGTCAAACACGACCAAAACCCGAAGGTCGAAGTCACAGAGATTGACAGTCTGTCACTCCCGACTCGACAGGAGTACCTCCCACTAGAAGCACAGTCGGCAGCGTCCCCTGACGTCTTACACCGCACCATAGGTGTCCGCCTGCGACGCCCCGGGCGAAGGAAAGGACACCGCACAAGTAACCACAAAGCAAGTGACTAGCTGGGGTCACGCTCATTAGCGCGTGTCCAACTGCCCCCAACCACATGTGCACACACAGACCATGCGTCCTAGGTCTGGCCTCTAACTAGTTTTCCCCTTAGCTGGACTCTAGCTACAGACATGGGGCCCGACGGAAACTAGTCTAAAAACCATCCTCAGGGTAGCCTCTCCACCACTCCCTGGTGGGACCACTAAACGTGTAAGTAGGCTACGACTAGTGGAGGGTCACTGAAGGAGTAGACTCTCAAGTCAACGAAAAACAACGTCCGAACCCGACGAAGTACGGGGACTGTCCCACGTAGCAGCACTATCGCACGGTGACCACGGTCGGAGAAGAAACGGGACTACGGACCACCTAGTGCAGTCTACAGCCTAACGGTCCAACCCAGGAGCATCACAGCTCTGACGGTCTAGCTTTGGGCCGTCACAGCAGTCTGACTGCCCAACACAGGTGCGTCAGACACTTGGTGCAAAACCGGCTGTGACGCGCCAGCCTTGGTGCGTCACAGGCTCTAACGCACCCAATCCAGTGCGTCAGAAGGCGAGAAGAAAACTGGCTATGACGCACACCCCTCGGGGCGTCACAGCTCTAACGGTCCTGCCTAAAAGCGTTAGAACGTGGGGACGCGTCCTCTCTGACACTCCCACACAGGGGCGTCACAAGGCTCTGACGCCCCACCCTGGGTGCGTCAGAGGCCTAGACCCCTAACGGTCAAAACCGTAACGGTCGGATGCCAACGGTCGGATCGCCACCTGACGGTCCAACCTAGGTGCGTCACACGCCCTGGCGGTCTATCGTGGGACCGTCAGGCCCACTGACCACCCAGTTGGCAAAATACCGTGTGACGCACCCACCGTGGGGCGTCACAGGCTGTGACGGTCACTGGAAGGACCGTCACACCGTCTCGACGGCAAAATGACGGGAAACGACCCAAAACACCAACCACGCCCCCATACCTCCATGGGAGAGGGGGAAAACAAGGGGGAAGCTCCCCCGGACCCTTAGCATGCTTCTAAGCCATCAAAACGCCGAATCGCGGCCTAAAATCATGGATCGGGCGACTCTCCCCAAATCATGGAAAAACCCATCCCGGCATGGAAACGACCCCTCTCGGCCTCACGCCGGGCTAGAAATCACGGGAATGGAACGCGGGAATCTAGGGAACGTCACCCTACCTCGATCTCGCCTCAAGGCGTGTCGGATCGTCCACAAACCGTGAAGAACGCTTTTAGAATCCCTGCTCTTTCACGATTCCCCACAAGCTTTACGCCGCCACGATCGCCTCGCCGTCGCCCACGCCGTCACGCTGTTGCCCCGCGCCGTCTACAGTCGGGGGGGACGCCGCCGCGGTCGTCATCGGTCAAATGGGAGAGAAGGGGGCGCTCACGGTGGGGAGGAAGAAGGAAAGGTGGGGGAGAGAGAAAAGGGTTGGGGTATTTATAGAAAATCCAGAAATTTCAAAAAATATCAAAAAATTAAAAATTACACATCTATGATCCTTGGAACGCACCGGTCGTAACGATACCACTCTTGCCTAGGTGAACGATCCGGTTCACCTGCAACGAGGTTCCGAAGGAATTGCTGAAACATACATGGGAAATCGAAAAACACGCAGAAAAAGCTGCGGAACGCGCTCCTGGCCTCCGAAACAACTCCGGATCGCACCGATCCGAACACGAAAGCTGTCCGAAATGAAATTTCAGACACAACGGAGCCGGACACTCCGAGAAAGTAAATCCAGGACCCAAAAAGAAGGATCCAAAGGGTCCGAGATATTACAGCCCTCCCCCCTTAAACAAATTTCATCCTCGAAATTTAACAACAAAGCTCAGGGGGAAGAAGAGGAAACTCACTCGAATAGGTAAGGGAACTGCTGACGCATCTCGTCCTCACGCTCCCAAGAAGCCTCACCACCAGAGTGTCACGGCCACACCACCTTAACCAAGGGGATGACCTTGTTCCGTAGGCGCTGCTCTCGCCTATCCTCAATGCGGACGGAAAACTCTGGGAGAGAAAGATCTGGAGTCACCTAAGGCCAAACAGAATCCTCAAGCACATGAGACTCATAGGGCATATACTTTCACAACATCGAGACGTGGAACACGTCATGCACCGATGCCAACTCATGGGGTAACTGCAACCGATAAGCAACTTCACCGATGCGCTCCACAATGAGGAAAGGACCAACATAGCGGGGACTGAGCTTCCCACGCCGTCCAAAGCGCATCACCCCCTTCATCGGAGAAACTCTCAAGAACACACGATCGCCAACGGTGAAAGTGAGAGGCTGCCTCCTCTGGTCAGCATAGCTCTTCTGCCGATTCTGGGCTGCCAACATGTTCTGACGAACCAGGTGTGAACGTGTCACATAGATATTTTTTAAAAGAAAAGAAAGAAATAAAAAAGATAATAATAATATGCGGATGAAAATGCTAAAATAAGTGGGACATGAAGGAAAAGGAAGGGATGAGCATGAGATGCTCTATGGAGGGTGATCGCCAGAGGGGTTACCTCAAAAAATAGGATGATCGCATGTACCTTGTATAAAGCGGGGAAATCGGGAGTTCTTCCTTCCTCCTTCTGCCGACCGGCCGATGAAGGGGGTTTCTAGCTTGATTACCCTTGCAAAAACACACAAATCAAATAAAGATATTGATTAGTCAAAGATGTGTAGTATCAATGCTCTAAAAATATGAAATCAAGAAAATTAGGCAAGAACACACCTTGTGTGTTTTGGTTTTAAACCGCTATGAAGGAGTAACAAGGGTATGGGATATGGATGATATGGATGTGATATGCAAAGCAATAATATAATGATGATACTTCTAGCAAAGAGCCAGAAGGAGGATGCGTGCTGATGATGATATAAGTAATGACAAAACAAATTAAAAGACTAAGGAGGGATGCCCTGCTGCTATGAGTGTAGCAGTAAAGGGGAAGCAAGAGCCGTAGCAGCTGTAGCAGCAGGATGAAGAATTCGTGGAAGAAGATGCTGCCTGTGGGAAGGAGAATGCATGTGGAGGAAGATCACATCGGGAGGAAGAGTTTGGGAGAAATACCTGCAAAAAGAACAAACACTTTCCTTTCTTTGTTGGCTCTCTCATTCTTGTTGTTGTTATTCGCCTGCGTGAGGGATTCAAGGGGTATTTATAGGCCAAAACTTCTTGTTTCATTGGGATTCAAGCAGGGATATGAATCCTCCAGCGAAGATCCCCCTTCCCAATCGAACACAACATGTAAAATCGGGAAGGGATGATTATTGGAAGGTAGTAGGGGAAACAGAGATGGAAGTGAAAATGACGACCCGAAGCGGGGCATTTATTAAAATGATGACAGCCACTCAGTCGCTAATTCCTGGATTTAATTATGGAAATAAATGACTTTCCTTATTTAAAAATTAGAAATGACGCATGTTTGAATGAGCGTCAATTAATCAACGCCCCAGAGATGGGCGTCAATTCTTTGAATTTTATTTTGATTAGGATTCGTAAAATCCAGGAAACAACGCATGTGTGAATAGTCGTTTATTTATTAAACCACGACCTTTATCAGGTCGTCAGTTAAATGATGCCTTTCCTCCAGGCATTAATTTCAATTTATTATGGAAAAATATGAAATAATTAGAAAAACTTCATATTAAGCCAATATTGAAGTCCACTTTGGGACGTCACGTGGTCACATGAGATTTACTCATCATAGCATCAATTTTGGCGTGTCTACAGCTGTCCCGCCTTGGCGTCTGCTTTGCAAGGGAGTGACACGAAATGAAGCGCAAGCGGAATGAAGTGAGAACGAACAGATAAGTAGATGCCAAGGTGTGATGTGACATGCCTCCGACACTAAGTGTCAGAAATCTTTCCAGGATTCTGAGTGAAACAACCTTGGATGATTACGAGAAAGTAATGATTGGCTGGATGAAGGAACTAAGCTAATAAACGAAAATGTGCGCGACGGCACGGAAGGAAGGACACTATTGGAGGGCGGTTACCAGCCAATGTGGACGTGCTACAACTAAGGTGGGTTTGCAAGAAAATAAAATGAAATGAGATAAGGACCCAGTGAATGAATGCTTTCAAGAAACCAGCCTGAGCGGCTTCAAGGAGAACATAGTACTCGATTTGAAATGGAATATCTCATGTAAACTCAATTAAGAGCGAGCAGCCTTCATTATTGGCGTAATATGAGGATTTTCATCGTTAAAGCTCAAAGTCCTACATGATGCATGCTGGGCTAAAAGGAAAAATAAAACAAACTAAAATAAATAATAATCAAGGATAATATTGTAAAACCATCTAGACTTGGTTAGGAATCCAGATCTCTAAGCTGATACTAAGCCAAAGCCCATTTGTCCACGCATCAACTCAGAAAGTGGAACCATCATCCCAAACCAGAGATGACCTAACGGCCTATCCGTGTGATCAAGACTCCCCTGAAATTATCACTATTTTTGATGAAAGGGAACTCACATTCCAGGTTTATCAGAACCACAAGGTCCTTGATATGCTATAATAGCGTAGATACCATATAATTGCAATGCTTACAGGAGAGAATACAAGGAATGGAATGCTGTTACCAGTGGAAGAAATCCAATCATTTCAAGACCTGCATAACCTGCTCTTCTCTGTGCTCAAAAATTTTTTATCTCATAAAAATGAATCATCAGCTCAAGACAGCTCAAAATATGATCATAAGTGCGTGATATAAACAACTTATTTAAGATATAAAGCACTTAAGTTCATGATAATTATAATGCTGTAAATTAAAAAATGTGAGCTCAAGAAATGATGACTCTGTGTAGAGGCGTTATAAACATAAATGACGACAGCCATAATGTCGTTAATTATAATCACTATTTGACTTGGAAGATGGGGGGGGCTGTCCCAGCTTTAGCTTCCATGACTGAATTTAATGCTTTTGTCTGCTCGGCAGGGTTATTAGATGTTGGTTGTTCTGGGATGGGTATGACTTGGTCTAATAACAGAACTGGTTCTGCTAACATCAGAGCCAGATTGGACAGGTTTTTTATCAACAGTCAATGCTTGTCAGTTCTACCTCAGTTATTTGTTAAGCACCTTCCGAGGGGTCCCTCGGATCATGCTCCCTTATTGCTGTTGAATGATAATTTTACCTCTGGGCCCTCCAGGTTTATTTTCCAAAAGATGTGGATCTCCCATTGCTCTTTCCTACAAGTTATTCGACAGGTGTGGGATCTGTTTCAGGGTCATCTGAATGCTATGGTTAACTTGTCCAATAAGTTGAAGGCAGTTAAGAATGTTCTTAAGAAGTGGAATAAAGATGTTTTTGGTGATGTTGCTCAGAATGTGAGAAAAGCTGAAACAGATATGGAGTTACAGCAGACTGCTTTTGATCTGGATCCCTCTGATGCTAATAGATGTGCCTTAAGTGCAGCAAATGCAGCTTTGCGACAAGCTCTTCAAAGGGAGGAACTTTTTTGGAATCAGAAGTCCCGGCTCAATTGGATTGCGAGTGGCGATAGAAATACTTCTTTCTATCATACTATGGCTAAATGTAATAGAAGAAGGGGTTACATCAGGAGGCTTAAGCTGGAGGAATCTGATGTTTGGTGTGAAGATCAGGATATTCTCCGAGGGCATGCTGAGAAGTATTTTAAGGAGCTTTTTTCTTCTAAGGAACATAATGTAGATGAATCCCTTCTGGACTGTATTCCTCATTCTATAAATGCTGATCAGAACTCTGTTCTCTGTTCTATCCCTGATGGTGAGGAAATCCGGGGTGTTGTATGGTCCCTCAAGGGATCAAGCTCTCCAGGACCTGATGGTTTTTCAGGTGAATTTTACACAGCTACTTGGGATATTATTGGCAAAGATGTTATTGCAGCAACTCAAAGTTTCTTCATGGGTTTTCCTATTCCCAGAGGTATCTCTTCCTCTATTATTGCCCTTATTCCTAAGGTGCAGGAGCCTAAGTTTTTTAGTGATTTCCGTCCTATTAGTCTTTGCAATTTTTCCTACAAAATTATTTCTAGTATCATATCCAAGCGGCTGGCTACTATTCTCCCCAACATCATATCTAAGGAACAAGGGGCTTTTGTTAAGGGTCGTTATATTTTGGACAATATTGCTTTGGCTAGGCAAATGATGATGGACATTGACAGGAAGGTTAGGGGTCATAATGTCATCTTCAAGTTAGACATGGCTAAGGCCTATGACAGAATGGAATGGGATTTTATCATAGCTGTCTTGAAGAAATTTGGCTTTAACAACAAGTTTACTTCCCTGATTGGTATGATTCTCTCAAATTGTTGGTTTTCAGTCAACTTCAATGGATCTTTGGCATGTTTTTTTAAATCTAGCAGAGGAATTTGCCAAGGTGATCCTCTTGCCCCTTACTTATTCATTATAGCCTCGGAGGTGCTGAGTAGGGGTCTTACGGTCCTATTTTAGTCTGGAACTCTAAAGGGCTTCAATGGACCTAGGAATGTGATTCCAGTTTCCCATCTCTTGTATGCTGATGATACTTTGATTTTCTTAAATGGCAGCAAGCAGAATATTAGTTGCTTTCAGCAGTTCACTAGAAGATATGAAAATAGCTCTGGTCAAAAGGTTAATTCTGGTAAAAATGGTTTTACTGTCTCAGTTAAAGCTCCCTCTGGTGTTAAGCAGTCCATCCATTCTATGACAGGTTATAAATTTCAAGTCGGATTCAGTTACTTGGGTGTTCCCATTAAGAAAGGTAGATATACCTGTGCAGATTTTAAGTTCTTGGTGGAAAAAGTTCAAAAGAAATTGGAGGGTTGGCAGTCTAATTTCCTTTCTCAGGCAGGGAGAGTTATCCTCATCAACTCTGTTCTCCGGAGCATGCCTGTTTACTTGGCCTCGGCTTGTTTTCTCCCCAAAGCTATCATTAAAGGTATTGACAGAATTTGTGCTAATTTCTTCTGGCAGGGCTCTGAAGGTCAGAGGCGCCGTCACTGGGTAGCCTGGAGCTATATTCTAAAGCCTTGGACAGAAGGGGGCTTGTTTATTAGGGACCTCCAGCAGGTTCAGCTTGCACTGGCCACTAAGAATATGTGGAATATTATTCATGGATCTTCTCTGTGGTCTTCCTATGCTCGTAGCAGATTCATTAAGACAAATTTCCTTGATTGTTCTAAGGCCTTCCCTGTTGGTATGCCAGCACATATGTTTCAGCAGGCGAAAGACCTGATCATTCAAAATTCCAGATGGCTTATTGGTAATGGAAGGGGTGTGGATTTCTGGAAGGACAACTGGACGGGTCAAGGTCCTCTGATCAGTTCTGTTTTGCAAGCTGACTTTAGCTCAATTCTGACTCGGCCGGGTACCACTGTCAGGGATGTCATGCTAGACCCTTATCATGAAGCAAGGAATCTGGTTTCTACAGGCCTTCCCAATATTCAATTAAGGGATGAGGAGGACTTATGTGTATGGACAGCCACAGCTGGAGGGTCATTTACGGTCAAATCAGTTGGTAAAATTTTAAGGTCATCGGGTATATCTAGAGGTCCCTGGGCTAATCTATGGCATTCTAGCCTTGCTCCAAGGCCTGCTATGTTCTTCTGGAAATTAATCCACCGTGCAGTGCCTGTTGATAGTAGGGTGGCAGATTGTGGGATTCCTATGGTTTCTAAATGTAGTTGTTGTCCATAGCCAGACACGGAGGATCTTAATCACTTGTTTATTAAGGGGGAGCTGGCAGCTGAACTGTGGTTATGGGTCAGGCCTTTAATTAGCTCAAAGATTCACCTTAGTGAGCATATCACCATCCGCTGTTGGAACCTACTGGCAGGTACCAGTTTGGTCTCTGCTCTTAGTTTCATTGGTATGTATGCTGTTGTTCTTTTAATGTGGGAATTATGGAAAGCTAGATGCTCTGCCAGATTTGATAATATTCCCTTATCTGTTAGTTTGATCAAAAGAAGAATTTATGATGCAATCACTTTCTCACTGGATAGAATTCTGTTTCATACTACCTTATCTAGCTTACAAAGGACTTTGTTGGCTCAGTTCCATTTTTATCCACGGTGCGCTCAGAGAATGCCCATTATGGTGTGGAGTAAGCTGTCATTGTCCAAAATTACGCTGCATGTTGATGGGGCTTCTAAAGGTAACCCGGGCATGAGTGGTGGAGGAGGGTGCTTTCGCGACCCAGCTGGTAACTTGATAATTGGCTTTGCCTTTCATTATGGTCATGGGCGAAGTCTGTTAGCAGAGGCTAGGGCGCTCCATGATGGTTTAGCAACGGCGTTGTTTGGTGGTCTTCAGGTGGAGCTCATCTTCAGTGACTGTGCAGTGCTAGTAGAGGCAATCCGGAAAGGGGTGGCCCCTTGTTGGAATGTTCTCACTTGGTGGAAGGGAATTCTTGATCTTATTACTAAGTGTGGTTGTTCTGTGCAGCATATATATAGGGAGGGCAACCAAGTGGCTGATGCCTTGGCCTCCCATGCTTGTGATAATCAAACCAATAGTATTTTTTCTCGTAATTGTGAGCTCCCTAGGCTGGCCAGGGGAGCCTTAAGGGTGGATAAAGCGGGTCTCCCTGCTATCCGGAAATGTAATTAGTTTTTGGTTTTGGACTTTTGTCTCTTTATCCTTTCTTGGATGTCATAGCGATAGTCAGGGGTATGCCCCGGTGATATTGTATTCGTTCAATATATCAATAAAATTTCTTGGCCACACAGTCAGTCTGGGGAAGTGAGAACATTATCTCCTGCTGGGGGATGGTGCACTTGACTGGATACTGACTTTGTTGGCTGGTGCTTACTTAAAAAGACTTGGAATCAAACTAAAAATGACGCCCGCACGAAAGGCGTTAAACAAATGACGACACTGAAAATGTCATTAATTAATGAAATGACGCCAGGCAATCTGTCGTCAATTAACTATAAGCACTGACGTTCCGCTCCCTGCTCGGAAACAAAACTCTAGCGGCTCATTCGAATCAAACTCAAATCGTGATTATTTAAACAGCTATCCAAAGCTTCGATTATTATAAAAGGACAACATGTTCGTCTGCTAAACACATCAAACGACTGAGAGTTGCAGCACCCGAGCCTCAACAGAGAACCAAAGATTAGTGAAACAGGGGATCCGCAGGACCTTTCTTCAAACTGAAAGAAAAGATGGAGAAGATGATGATACAGCAAAGACCCTTAAAGAGGCCTAGGATGGGATTTTCTAGGATTTCTGAAGTTGCTGGGCACATTGGTGGGAGAATAGCTAAGGGCCAAGTAAGTTGTTTGATCTTATTTTAAAGCTTTTATTTACTCTTCCTCTTCTCAAAAATCCTTATTGCACTCTCTTCTCTTCTTCTCTCTTTTTTTTTTATTTTTTTCAGGATTATCCAAATATACCTGGACCAAGGAGATTCTTAAAAATCAAATGGCTCCCCTTACTCCTCTCCAAATTATCTTTGGATATGCGGTCTTTCCTTTCAAGATGGCACCTACTTGGCCTTGTAACCCATGCTACCCACTATGATGATATTCACCTAGATTGGGCCTCCATAGGAGCACTTATAGAGCTATGGCACCCCAACACTCATACTTTCTTCTTCCCCACCTTTGAAGCCACTATACTCTTAGAGGAAGTAGAGATGCTCCTTGGGCTGAAGATGATGAAGCAAGGGGAAGAGTCAAGGATGGCTAGTATGGTAAGACCAATAAGTACGTGCCCATGATATACTTAGTAGCCTTATACCAAGTCCAAATCTAGTGAACCAAATCAAAGCTCATAAGGGGATCAATCTTTTAAAGCTAGCCTCATGGGTATACAAGAATATGGATAAAGCCCAAGAGATGAGGATTTGTTGGAAAGAGTAATGAAAGGCTTTGTTATATGCATGGTAGGAGCTCTACTCTTCCCTTCAATGGAAGACCACCTAGAAGAATGCCACTTGAGTGCCATAGCTAGCATATGAGAAGGCAAAAGGATAGGTCCGGCGGTACTAGCCAAACTTTACAATGGACTCACCTCCGCTTCCTTGGGACGGCCTCTCTATGGGTCAATGCTACTCCTTTCTTGTTGGGTGGACCTCCACCTAAAGTTTGATCCATGTAAAGAAACCCAAACGGCCTCCAAAATCTTTTCTAAGAGCCCTCTCCGGTACATAAAGGATTCCTTGGGCCTATGTGAGAGAGTGACCAATCAGGTACCAAAGCTCAAGAAGAGGGTTGATTGGAGGGACTACTTCAAGACCATGCCAAAGGACGATTTTATATGCACACCGAGGTTCCTCAAAACCCAAGAGATTCACTCAAGACTCTCTTCCGGCATCGAGCTACGACTAATCAGTGGGACCGACTTCGTCCTCTACAATGCTCACCGGTGCCTTCCACAACTTGGTCTACCTCGGGACTCATTTGAAGAAGCTTCTCACCTTTCACCACTCAAGAGAAGGGAACTAGGCTCAAGTGGGGATCAAGAAGAAATCAAGACAATCATGGCTCAATGGAAGGTTGGACTTCTACATAGGTCCAAGACACATGTTGAAGAAGAAGAGGAGAAATGCAAGTCTTATGTAATAACATTTAGGAAAATGAGGCCCATGGTGGCTCATTAATGTAACAATGATTTTCTTTGATGAAATAAAGGATCTTTCCTTAATTGAGCCAAAAAAGCATTTTCATAATCAAATCTTCCAATTTCAATCAGTTCTTGTCTATTTTAACTGAGTTGCGGGTTCTCTGTACTGAGCCGCGACTTCTTTTAGGGCGTTAATTCCAAAAATAGCGCCTTGAACAATGTCGTCAATCTCTATTAATCAATTACCTTAAACATAAATAAAACCTCAATTGACGCCTACTCAAACTGGCATTGATTAATTAGCGGCCCAACCCAAGGCGTTAATTGATTTAAATTCTTTAAATTCTTTTCAAAATATTCTCTTGATTTTCCAAAAACAACGCCTTAACCAATGTCGTGCCTTATAAAACGGACGCCCGCAAAGTTGTCATCAATTCTAAATCACAATCATGGCTTCCAATCACGTCAATCAATTTCCCATTAATGCGTCTGACGACAGTCACAAGTTCCCATGCAAAGTTAAATGATGACCGAGATAATGTCGTCAGATCATGAAACCACGCCTTGATCAAAACCGTCAATTAGTCGAGTGACAACATCCCTTAGGGCGTCAATTCATTTCGACCGTTAAACTCTAGTTTCCTCTTTCTTTCCCTTCCTTCATTTACTTTCCCTTTTCTTCCTCCTCCTTCTGCTACAAACCCTAACCGACCCCCCTCCATTCCTCTTCTATCTCTCTCTCAATCTCATCTCTCTCTCAATCTTGAACCCACGTCAGGTCCTCTCAAACGCCAAAGGGTCACCGCCCCTGAGGTTGTGATCCTTGGTCATGACGAATCGACCGTGGATGAGGCTCCTCCCGCGGCGGCCGAAGTTGTTCCGGCGGCGACGCACGGTGGAGAAGAAGAAGCAACCGAGGGAGAAAGAGAAGAAGACGATGGAGATGAAGATGAAGAAGATGGTGAGGATGAAGAAGAAGATGATGAGGAAGAAGACGACGGCGAGGAAGAAGAAGAAGGGGAAGAAGAAAGAGGAGAAGAAGGTGAAGAAGGAGAAGGAGGGGAAGAAGAAGAAGGTCCACCATCGGCAGCGGCGACCGCTCTACCTCGGCGACCACGCCAACGGTGGGAGCCACTCAGTGGAGGACTCCTCACACCCGAACGAAGCAAGGTAGGTCCCCCCTACCCCCAGCCGTTCCATTTTTCAATTTATTTTTTTAATCAAATTTTCCATAGCCCTCGGTGAAGGGAAATTTCAAACCAGTGACAAAGTGAAATGACGCCCCCAGTGGTGCCGTTAATTAAAATAACCACTTACTTCAGGCCGTCAATTTATTATAATTTTGTTTTCTGAAAATAATTAATTCATGAAACCACGCCCTGCACCATGCCGTTATTTAAAATCATCATATTTTGTTGTTATTTTTCATGCCATTTCTTTTCTTTTTTGATATATTTTTTCATTTCGTATCATGTTGTTTTAAAACTCTTCAGAAAACAACGCCCCCCACTGGGGCGTTAATTCATTAAACAACGGCCACTGGGTGGTCGTTAATTAAAATTTTCCATAATCATAATTTTTGGGCAAAAAATTACCTTCAAAACAGCGCCCCCCACAGGGGCGTCACTTTATCAAACAACGACCGTGGCTTGGTCGTCAATTCAAATTATCCATAAAATCACCAAAAATACATTCTGAAGTAACGCCTGCCCCAAGGGCGTCAATTAAACAAATAACGTCCTTAAATAGGTCGTCAATTCAGACAGAGAACAAACTTCAAACAGCAACTGAACACCCCTTGATATAAAAGTCATAAAATTTTCTTTTGCAGGGATTGATGAGGACTCGGATTTCTTGGGTCCAGGTTCGAGCAGCTTACTACGGGCTTCCGGATTTCTAGAAGGATAGGGTAGATGCCATGGGGTTTGGTCCCTTCCTTAGTATAGAGCTCGTCCGCCCCGACCTTCCCCTTATCCAGGTTCTTAGGGAGAGATGGGATAAGATTAGTCGGGCATTCCTGATGCCGTGGGGTTACATGGTTCCGAGTTTAGAGGACGTCGCCCGAATCACCGGACTGAGGGTAGATGGGGAGGCTGTGAGCGGGATCACCCTTCCTGACTATAGTGAGTTGGCACAGAGGCTACTAGGGTTAGAGACCATAACATAGACGCCTAGTGAGTGTAGGACCATCTATCGCACTGACCTTACCATAGCTATGGGGTTGGGAGATGCTAGGCAAAGACCTAAGGAGACTGTGGAGCAGTTCTCGCAGAGCTTGATAGGGAAAGCTAGGGTCGTCTACTGCCAGGACCCGGCTCAGAGAGATCGAGTAGACCGAGACCTGAGGAGATTTCTATTCCTGATGCTCGGGAGGCTATTGCTCGGCATGAAGGGTGACATCATCAACTACCGATTCCTAGGGATTCTTGAGGACTTGGAGAGCATCGGTAGATACGCTTGGGGAGCCACTCTGCTGGCACACTTGATGGCCGACTTGTCCATAGGGACAGGTCGGGAGACGACTGTTAGTGGCTTCTCACCTTTCCTTCAGGTATGCATTTTTTCTTCTTTTTTTTAAATACTTATGCGTATGAATGCTTACTAATGCAACGAATGGATGTAGGTGTGAGCCACCTGTACATGTCGATGGGGTGTGCCAACCCTCGACCCGGGGATGAGGGAGCGTCTCCACTGGCACGGCGTTGGCTGCCACTAGTGATCGGAGCGCCACTCGCCTACGAGCTACGAGTGCTACGGAGAGAGTTTCGCGACTACCCCGCCTCCCTGGTACGTATGTTCAATATGATGTAATTTCCTACTTTATGAAATATGATGATATGATGTGATGATATGCATGTTTGTGAATGTAGGTGGTGTGGAGACCCTACGAGGGCATGACCGACGAGGGCCAGCCCTAGGTCGTAGTGGGCTGACCTCGCTTTGGGCATGAGCTTTGGGTTCATTGCTTGAACGAGATCGAGCCGTTATGGCTCAGACTAGTCATGAGGACCCTCGGCCTACACCAGGAATGGGTCGAGGTAGGAGAGCCTCGTGGGATAGGAAAGAGGACGCGCGGTCGCATGAAGGCGACTGACTCGAGAGTCAGGTTCCCAGACCAGTACGCTGACTGGCAGCGCGGCGAGACCCGAGTCACTTCCCAAGCGATGGACAGCTCCGAGTACCTCCGATGCTACTGGCAGGTTTATGCCAGCCGACCCTAGATGAGGGTCTTAGGTGTATGTATGAATGCACTTTCTTTTCTTTTAATTTCTTTTCTGCAAAGTTATATGCCTGTTATGGGACTGATATGTGTGATGAATGCAGGATGCACGGGACGTAGCGGCGATGGACATGTAGGTCCACCTCCACAGCCTGGAGGCCCAAGTGGCTGCCACACGGGCAGACTTGGAGACCTTGGTGAGTGTTTAATTTTCTATATGCAAATAAATTCCTGAATTATTAATGATTAGCCACTGACAATTTCAATGAATGTAGCGTGCCCAACAGGGAGCGGCGATGAGAGAGACAGGAGGCGTAGGAGGGGCTTCCAACTCGAGGGACCCGAGCACCGTGGTGGATTCCTTGGAGGGATTGCTTGTTGGAGCGGTGGCACGGGCCGAGGCGGCAGAGCACGACCTCGCCACATGGGTAAGTTTAAACTCAAACTCATAAATGCATTTGATTATATATGATTATGTGTGTTTATAAAAACTTGTGTTTTACAGACTAAGGAGCTTCGAGCCTCGCTCACTTGCATCGAGGTAGGACAGCACGCGATGGCTACCTGGGTGAGTTAATAAAATTTTTTCAGTTGTTTATGAAATTGAATTGAAACTGATGATTTGTTTAATTGATTGCAGACCATAGAGCTACAGGCGGCGCTTACCCAGGCTGCACTAGTCGGGACCGAGCTGGCCATCCGTGAGCAGTGAGTCGCGGAGCTCGAGGGGGCCTTGAGGCGGCGAGAGGAGCTACCTCAGGACGTGGTAGAGCTGAGAGTCCTCCTCGACGTCGAGCGGAGGGAGCGCACCCGAGAGAGGGAGCAACTGGCAGCACGCGATCAGGAGCTCGCAGACTTGAGGACTCAGCTAGCCGTTACCCAGGAGCGCCTACGAGCGACAGAGGAGCGCCTCCAGCGAGGTCGGGA
The DNA here is from genome assembly GCA_022559845.1 of Amorphophallus konjac. Taxonomy (NCBI): domain Eukaryota; kingdom Viridiplantae; phylum Streptophyta; class Magnoliopsida; order Alismatales; family Araceae; genus Amorphophallus; species Amorphophallus konjac. The sequence goes on along the minus strand of CM040127.1, from coordinate 136,912,944 downwards.
TCGGGCGCGTGCTGCGGGGTATGTGTTTACCAGTTCTACCTTCGTGGCGGGTTCCTCTCTCCAGTAGAGGAGCGAGGCAGAGGAGTAGGCTCGTGCTCCAGCTACTTCTCGGGGGTCCATGCCCCCTCCATGGGTACCTCGTCAGGACGACGAGGGTGAGGTAGAGAGTAGGAGAGAGGAGGGTGGAGGCGAGAGCTGAGAGAGAGACTTACTTGTACTCCTCCACTCTCACACTTGTACTCAGATATTCATCGATATATATATATGAGATTTTTGTTACCTGAGTTACTTTGAGCAGTTGAGCACTTGTGTTCTTGCCTTTGCTTTTGCTTTCTTTCTTTTGTTCCTTTTCGTTCTTATTCGTTCTTGCCCCGTAGTTCACACTTAAACAAACAGATTAATCCATCTGTTCGGCTTGGCCCCTTGCTCAATAATCAAGAGGTTATCTCTTCTTTGACCTTGTTGATGGGTCAAGGGGCCAAGCCTCTAATTAATAAAGGCAGATAACAAAAATATATAAGGAAAGGCAGCATGCAAGCAAACAGATGCCAACTTAAAACAAAAGATGCCCACACAAAAATGCAATCAATTATAAGCTTAATTCTTTTTCATTTTCTCTTTTTTTATTTTTTTTCTTTCTTTTTAAAAAATGACGCCCTCGCACACAGGCGTTGATTGAAAAATCATTTTTTTGAATTTTTTTTGTTTTTTATTTAAAAAATGACGACATTTACAAAGCCGTGAATTGATTAAATGACGCCCCCTAAGCGGGCGTGAATTGAAAAACCATTTTTTTTATTTTTTCCTTTATTTGAAAATGATGACGTAGACACCATCGTTAATTATGTAAATGACGCCTAAGTATGAATGCATTAATTAAAAAAACATTTTTTCTGTTTTGTTTCTCTTTTTTCTTCCCTTTTTATGAGGCTGAGCATAGCACAAGGGTCTTAAGCCTTACACAATCACTATCTTAAATTCATTAATATTTTTTAAATGATTTAACAAAGGGTCAACGTGCTTATTGACTTGTGCTTTTACTCATATTCTCTCGCGGCCCATCCTTCTTAGTAGGTCTTTGCCATCCTTTGAGCTTATAACCTACCATGGAGGGAGAAGTGAAGAATAAGTTGAGGAAGCTCACGATGGGTTTTCGAGATTTGGGAAACTTTCCCCCCTGCCCTAATGCCCGTTAGGGTTCGGTCTTCGGTTTAGGAAAATTTTGTTGCTCTTTTTGCCCTTATTTATGCATGCTTACGACCAGGGTTTTCCCTGCGGGGACTTTACCATCTTGACATGCTTTTCTTTTTGTTTATAACTTTCTCTTTTTATTTTCTTCTTTTCAAAATAAAGACCTAATTATACTTGGGCTTTTAAGCATTTTGTTCCCTTTTCGGCCCTGACTCCCACCTACTAGGGTGGCGAGCAGGTTCGGGTAGCATTCCTTGACTCCTACTCCCTCTCGTGAGCCGAAGAGAAGAGAATAGGTAAAGTTCTTACACTCTTAGTTTGGGTCTGACTTTCCTCGAATTTTTGACCGTTTGAGTTTAAGAGTAAAGTGTGTAGTGTGTGCAAGTATTGACCCCAAGGTTAAACCATCAAGACTGAAGAATGTATTACATATTTTGATTTTTCGAGCTTGCGGCCTATGCACTATGCCAGCCTACAATTTTCATTTTTTTCATCTTTCTTTTTCTTTTCTCTCTTTTTTTCCTTTTTTTTCATTTCATTTCATTTTTTTCTCCCTTTGTTTGAAGACTTAAGGGTAGTACTTTTTCAGATACAAACCATTCCAAGGGTGAGCCAGTTCTTCCCCTTCGACGTTAGCCAGTTTATAAGCATTGCCAGGATAAACTTCTTTTATTACGTAAGGCCCTTCCCAGTTCGGTTGAAGTTTTGAACGAGGTCTACCTGGTTTTACAAAGATTTTTTTAATTACCATTTCACCAATTTTGAATTTTCTCTCAATCACTTTCTTTTGGTAAAAACGTGAAAGCCTATTTTGATAAACATGCGCATACTCAGCGGCGACCAAACGCTTCTCATCTAAGAGCTCCAACTGGGCAAGGAGAGATTCACGACGCTCATCAATGGAGAGCTCATTGTCCAATTGTACTCGTAGAGAATGGATACGAATCTCATATGGGACTACCGCCTCCATTCCATAGGTAAGGGTGAAAGGGGTTTGTCCAGTAGGGGTACGAATGGAAGTGCGATAGGCCCATAGAGCTTTCACCAGCTTTTCTGGCCAATCCCAAATTTATTAGCCTCACACGTTTTCTTGATAATCTTGATCAAAGTTTTGTTGGTTGCCTCTGCTTGATTATTGCCCTGCGGATAATAAGGAGATGAATGATGCAATGCAATGTTATACCTGTTACAGAGGTCTTGAAGTTCTTAGAGATGAATTGCGGTCCATTGTCGGTGACGATGGTACTCGGGATGCCGAACCTTGCAATGATATTCTTCCTTATGAACTTGTAGATGGTTGAGGCTTTGATCTCCGCGTATGCTTCCGCTTTCGCCCACTTGGTGAAGTACTCCGTGGCCGTGAGTATAAATGATTTCAGTTTTGTGAGGAGGTTCGAATCACCAAGAGGTCCAATGATATCAAAAGCCCACATGGAGAAAGGCCATGGGGAAGACATAGGATGGAGTGAAGAAGCAATAGAATGGATTTTTTCGGCGTGCAGTTGGCACTTAAAACACCTTCGAACGTAGATAGAACAATCCTCTTCTAGAGTGGGCCAATAGAAGCCTAATTGATGGGGACATCCCTTGCCCCTCCACATTTTCTGAAGCTCGGACTGATCGTCGGTATACGCCATTATGTTCCTCAAGTGTTTGTGAGTCGAGTCATGTAATTTTCTTATTTTTTATTTGAGTCTTAATCATGTGATTTTCCCTTTATTTGAGTCATGTACCTAGGTTAGTAGGTTATCTACCAATGTCCTAAGTCATTGTGTTGTTTAGATAGGCTATGGGGCCCATCTCATTGGGCTAGGCCCATGGACACCCCCCTTCCCTTCGGTTATTAGTCATTGTGTCTTTTGTTAGGGTCCTTTGTGAAAAAGTCATGTGCCTATAAATAGGCCACCCCACTCCTCATATGTAAGAACTTTTGGATGAATATTGAATAGCATTTCCACCTCCTCTAGTCCCTCTCATTATCTCTCCATTCTCTCTCCTCCTCTCTCTAAATTTCGAAATTCACTCTCTCTCCTCCCCCTCTCAACCACTTCCAACCCCCACCTACCTCCATTAACTCCCCACAACTTCCCACAACCCCTCTTTAATCCTCACCTAGTCCCAAGGAAGTTCCACCACTCCAAGCCCCACCACCCAACTACCACCTACCCTACACCATTTCCTAAGCTCCCTTCCTCTCCCCAAGGTTGAAGGGGCTCTTCCCTAAGTCCAAATTTGAATTTCCCTCTCCCTAGGGCTGTGCCCTTCCATCTCCCCACCTCCTTAATCACCCTAGGTCGAAATTCCCTTCCTCCCTACAGCCAAGTTCGCCCCCCACCTCCGCTCTCACTCACCCTCTCTCTAGTGCACACCCACCCCCCCATCTCCACCTCTAGCTGTTCCAGCCCCCTCTCCCCATCTATACCTGCCACTCCAGACCCCTTGAAGCCCTAGCCACCTTCTTACCATATTCCCCATCCATCAGCCAACCACCCTCTTGCTTAGTTGCCTCTCTCCTACACCATTTGCCACCACCAAGTTGCAGCTCCATTAGCAGTTCGCAGGCAGCAAGATCGAGTCCTGGAAGCAGCTTCATCACTGACACTTCCCCTCATCTTCTGGTGGCATGGCATACACCGTTGGAAACTTCGTCCAAGGAGCTTTCTAGGCAAGGTGGTTTCGTCGACATCCGAGGTCGGAGCTGTCCGCAGGAGCCGATCTCCCTCGATTGCGCAGAAGACCCCAGGCAGAGAACTAGAGCGAGAGTGGAAGCTCAGTCACGGTGAACATTTTGGGATTCAGATCAAGTGTTCTTCAGAAAAATTCTTCCATCTCAAGTCCTCTTTCATCCTCAAGAAGCAGAGCTGCATTTGGACATCGGAATCTCACGTTACGAATTTTCTACTCCAAGTGGTAAGGTCAGTTTTCAGGAGCCAGAACCGACAGCCCTCTACTCATCTGATCGTCCTGGTCTTCTCCAACATCTTCCTACTATGCCGTTGGTGCCGACGGAAAGAAGACTCGACCACGGTTCCAACGGTTCAGGTCTCGTCTCAATCAGATCTTGGTAGTGAGCGTGGCACCCTCTGCAACCAGCCACATTATTCTGCACCAGATAGAGGCAGAACCAATCAGTCCGGTTCCAGACTCTGCCCCGGCCAGCAACGACTGTACCAAGCTCAGCAAAAATTCAGAGGTCATCCTTGGTCCGTTGGCAAGCTTTTGGCGCAAGTCTCATCAAGTTCTGAGCTCTGTGGAATGTTTGGCAGCATCATCACCACCCTACTGTCCAGTAACTCTGAAGATTGGCAGAACCGGCAACGATCCGAACGTCGGGTTTTCTTCATAACTCCCCCACCCCGCTTGGCCGGCTGAAGGCCCCTCCCTGCGTGGAGGTAGTATTGGATGTAATAAGATTAATCCCCACCTTAAGATCACCCCTCCTGCGAGAGGCATAGTGGTGTAATCTTGCCATTTCAGGTTGAAGCGACACCGACGCGGCGTGCGGGTGTATACCCTCGCCTCCCCGCTCGCCCCCCGTCTCCGGCCGGAGTCGGCGTCTTCACGCCGGCTAGGTGAGCTCCTGAACATCTCTCATTACTGTAATAGACTTGCTTAGCTTAGTATTGCTATAGTTACTCCGTCGGCGGTAAGAGAGTGTCCGATCTTAAATTGCCACCAAATTGAGTGACTACCGCGGGCGAGTTGTGAGAGCATCCACTTAACCCACACCCTTGGTGTGTTGGCCGCTCATGATTTGGGCATCCTAGGTTCATTTGGGGTTCTCCCCAAGCTAGCAAACCATTGGAGTCTCAAGGTCCAGCCTCGGACCCTCTCCAACATCGCCTAGTCGCCATCGGGCACTAAGTGTGCGCCATACGGGTGAGCTCGCTAGTGTGAGTCCGCTGCTCAAAACTTGAATGCTTGTAAAATAGGTCCATAGGTCGGTTTTACATCAAGTGGTATCAGAGCAAGTTCACAACTTGTCTCTATCAAGTTGGTCCTAGGGCATGTCTATGCATTTAGAGTCTTCAAGTGCATCACTCTTGTCCCCTAATATGGCCACCTCATATCGACCTTACCAATCGGCCCACTCCATAAGTCCAAGCCACCAAGAGATGCCTACCACTAACACCCATAACTTTCCGGGCCATGTCAACTACTTCATGAAATCCTTGACCTATGCCAATGAGCGGCTTGATAACATATCGGGCCGACTCAACCAACTTGGAGAAAATAGGCCCGCCCCAAGGACGGACTATCACCCTTTCCCACTTCCCACCTTTGATGGAACCTCTCCTAGAGAATATTTAGATTGGGAAGCTACAATGGACCAATACTTCACTTTGTATCCTATGTCTAAGGATGAAAAGGCATTGGTTGCTAAAATGTAACTTACCAAACGGGTCGAAACTTATTGGATGCAAATTGTCGGGCTAAAGGTACTTAGAAGGGAAACTCCCATCACCACTTGGAAGGACATGAAGGAGTAACTTAGAGCAAAATATATGTCCCCTTCCTACCCGGGTTACCAAAACTCGAGGAGCACTCCCACTCCTCCAACCCCACCCATCCAAACCCTTACCACTAGAACCCAAGTGGCCAAGGCCTCCACCTCCCCACCTAATCCCATGAGGGCCCCCACACCCCAACCAAAACCCCCTTCCCTAACCTACACTAGTCAAGCCCCTTTAGCCCCCACTTCCACCCCAAACGATCCCAAGGGCAAGAGACCCCTAATCGACCCAATTCCCTCCATGGTGACCACCACTCATCCAACCCTCACCATTAAAAACCAAGTGGACACCGTGTCCACCCCTCCACCAAGGCCCATAATGGCCACCACCCCCAAACCCAAAACCCCTCACCCAACCCACCTCCCACTTCCTACACCAATCTTTCTCCAACCTAGGCCTCCTCTACTTCCCCTTCCTATCCCAACCCAAGCCCATGCTTGTTCACCACCCCGGGTGTGTCATACGCTAGCTATCACCCAACCACCCACCATAGATCCCCCTACTCCATTAGCAATAGAAGTTGCAGCCCACACACCGACCCAAGTGGAGAAGGATGTCCATCCGAATCCACCTCCCAACATAGAGAAAATCCAAAGGCCAAACAACTCACGCACCTTTAGCCTAGCTCCTCTAGAGACACCCATCCTCACCATAGATAAGTCCATACTCCAATGGCTCAAGAAAGGTCTCACCATTCCTAGTTCACAACCATGCCACCTACCCATGGGATATCAATCCCAAATCATTCCCATTCAGCCACATGTCACTTATCAAACTTCCTATTGTGTGGAAGATTTGGAAAACTTAGTGAACTACCTACATTTGCAAATTCACTTGACCAATATGCTAGCTATGAGGCCGTCCATGACTAACACCATTAGCCTAGCATATCCAACCATTGACTCCATCACTTCCATCTACACTAATGGCCAAGTTACTAGTGAGATCATCCTCCTTCTTCCCATGGAGGAAGAACCTATCCTAGTCCACTCCCCAACCATTGAGATCCCAAGTGCTTTGATCGGCCAACCCATTAGCATCCTTGGCCCACTTAATGAGGAGGATGACTCACCATTCGAGGACCTTGAGAGCATAGAGTACCCCTACCAAGATGACCCTTACTATGATCCCTATGATCCATTCCAATGGGAGTCAAGGAACCCGTGTGACCCAACCACCTTAACCACCACCTACCTTTCCCTACCCCAACCCACCATATTTGATCCAATCCACCCCATCCCAGACCCGGGTTACACCATGAGAGCCATGACTTTGGGTGGTATACACCTAGGGATCGAGGAAGCGCCCCATTTCATGATATCCACCTTGCTAGACCCCTTTGACCCATTCCAATGGAAGTCTAAAAGCCCACACATAGGAGACATCCTTGTCACAAGAGTGCATAAGTCTTGGCATACAACACCACTTGGCATGATTCATAAGTCGGGAACATTCATTCACATCACCCACATGTCGAGTAGGAAGTATAAGTGGACCGTATTTGGATGTATTGGCCCACCTTCATTAATCATGAGTTTTAAATATGAGAGGAGCATACATGGATGTCCGGGTCCCCCGACATTTGTCTTACCCATAAATAAAAGGTTCATCTCTGGATGTCCCGGGCCCCCTAAGTCTGTCACAGTCTTCATGGCATCAAAGCATGATCGAACTACATTTGGCTGTCCCGGACCACATTTGCATACCATACATTGTCCACTCACACCGCATCATAAAGCATGGCATATGCATCCAAGCAAATATCAAGCAGCAAGTGGTGAGATTCATAATAAGCAAGCAAAAACTCGTGTGCGCCACTTGAAATTCCAAGTTGGTAACTTGACGATGATGACTTTGGAGTGGCTCTACCCTGGGATCACCTCCAAATCGAGGGCGTGAGGACTTGGACCTTGCCAAGTTCCGAGTGGCTTTGGCAACCCGGCTTATGGGTTGAACTTCCAAAAGGGTTTTTGGATTCTCCCCATTTCTCATGTAGCGGATCCAACACCCACTAAGGGCACCACGGTGGATTCTAGTGAGTGCATTGAGCTTACACCTATCCTTGCGAGGGACACCTTCGGAGTGCCACCATAAATTAGCCCGAGAGCCCGACGTGAGCACACGGCAGTAATACTAGGCAAGCAAGACATCATAGCCAGCATGAGGGTGTGTCCGGGCCACTTCGAAAGGCTGAAGCGCCGTTCCCCGACTATGGTCGCGGGTTGAGTAAGGAGATCGTGGATCGCCCAGAATCGCAGTTCGATGTACTACTTCCCTGGTGGACCCATACTCGACGGGGTCGAGTTTTCCCCACCCCGGGGGTATGATGGGGACATCCCTTGCCCCTCCACATTTTCTAAAGCTCGGACTGATCGTCGGTATACGCCATTATGTTCCTCAAGTGTTTGTGAGTCGAGTCATGTAATTTTCTTATTTTTTATTTGAGTCTTAATCATGTGATTTTCCCTTTATTTGAGTCATGTACCTAGGTTAGTAGGTTATCTACCAATGTCCTAAGTCATTGTGTTGTTTAGATAGGCTATTGGGCCCATCTCATTGGGCTAGGCCCATGGACACCCCCCTTCCCTTCGGTTATTAGTCATTGTGTCTTTTGTTAGGGTCCTTTGTGAAAAAGTCATGTGCCTATAAATAGGCCACCCCACTCCTCATATGTAAGAACTTTTGGATGAATATTGAATAGCATTTCCACCTCCTCTAGTCCCTCTCATTATCTCTCCATTCTCTCTCCTCCTCTCTCTAAATTGTGAAATTCACTCTCTCTCCTCCCCCTCTCAACCACTTCCAACCCCCTCCTACCTCCATTAACTCCCCACAACTTCCCACAACCCCTCTTTAATCCTCACCTAGTCCCAAGGAAGTTCCACCACTCCAAGCCCCACCACCCAACTACCACCTACCCTACACCATTTCCTAAGCTCCCTTCCTCTCCCCAAGGTTGAAGGGGCTCTTCCCTAAGTCCAAATTTGAATTTCCCTCTCCCTAGGGCTGTGCCCTTCCATCTCCCCACCTCCTTAATCACCCTAGGTCGAAATTCCCTTCCTCCCTACAGCAAAGTTCGCCCCCCACCTCCGCTCTCACTCACCCTCTCTCTAGTGCACACCCACCCCCCCATCTCCACCTCTAGCTGTTCCAGCCCCCTCTCCCCATCTATACCTGCCACTCCAGACCCCTTGAAGCCCTAGCCACCTTCTTACCATATTCCCCATCCATCAGCCAACCACCCTCTTGCTTAGTTGCCTCTCTCCTACACCATTTGCCACCACCAAGTTGCAGCTCCATTAGCAGTTCGCAGGCAGCAAGATCGAGTCCTGGAAGCAGCTTCATCACTGACACTTCCCCTCATCTTCTGGTGGCATGGCATACACCGTTAGAAACTTCGTCCAAGGAGCTTTCTAGGCAAGGTGGTTTCGTCGACATCCGAGGTCGGAGCTCTCCGCAGGAGCCGATCTCCCTCGACTGCGCAGAAGACCCCAGGCAGAGAACCAGAGCGAGAGTGGAAGCTCAGTCACGGTGAACATTTTGGGATTCAGATCAAGTGTTCTTCAGAAAAATTCTTCCATCTCAAGTCCTCTTTCATCCTCAAGAAGCAGAGCTGCATTTGGACATCGGAATCTCACGTTACGAATTTTCTACTCCAAGTGGTAAGGTCAGTTTTCAGGAGCCAGAACCGACAGCCCTCTACTCATCTGATCGTCCTGGTCTTCTCCAACATCTTCCTACTACGCCGTTGGCGCCGACGGAAAGAAGACTCGACCACGGTTCCAACGGTTCAGGTCTCGTCTCAATCAGATCTTGGTAGTGAGCGTGGCACCCTCTGCAACCAGCCACATTATTCTGCACCAGATAGAGGCAGAACCAATCAGTCCGGTTCCAGACTCTGCCCCGGCCAGCAACGACTGTACCAAGCTCAGCAAAAATTCAGAGGTCATCCTTGGTCCGTTGGCAAGCTTTTGGCGCAAGTCTCATCAAGTTCTGAGCTCTGTGGAATGTTTGGCAGCATCATCACCACCCTACTGTCCAGTAACTCTGAAGATTGGCAGAACCGGCAACGATCTGAACGTCGGGTTTTCTTCATAACTCCCCCACCCCGCTTGGCCGGCTGAAGGCCCCTCCCTGCGTGGAGGTAGTATTGGATGTAATAAGATTAATCCCCACCTTAAGATCACCCCTCCTGCGAGAGGCATAGTGGTGTAATCTTGCCATTTCAGGTTGAAGCGACACCGACGCGGCGTGCGGGTGTATACCCTCGCCTCCCCGCTCGCCCCCCGTCTCCGGCCGGAGTCGGCGTCTTCACGCCGGCTAGGTGAGCTCCTGAACATCTCTCATTACTGTAATAGACTTGCTTAGCTTAGTATTGCTATAGTTACTCCGTCGGCGGTAAGAGAGTGTCCGATCTTAAATTGCCACCAAATTGAGTGACTACCGCGGGCGAGTTGTGAGAGCATCCACTTAACCCACACTCTTGGTGTGTTGGCCGCGCATGATTTGGGCATCCTAGGTTCATTTGGGGTTCTCCCCAAGCTAGCAAACCATTGGAGTCTCAAGGTCCAGCCTCAGACCCTCTCCAACATCGCCTAGTCGCCATCGGGCACTAAGTGTGCGCCATACGGGTGAGCTCGCTAGTGTGAGTCCGCTGCTCAAAACTTGAATGCTTGTAAAATAGGTCCATAGGTCGGTTTTACATCAAGTGGTATCAGAGCAAGTTCACAACTTGTCTCTATCAAGTTGGTCCTAGGGCATGTCTATGCATTTAGAGTCTTCAAGTGCATCACTCTTGTCCCCTAATATGGCCACCTCATATCGACCTTACCAATCGGCCCACTCCATAAGTCCAAGCCACCAAGAGATGCCTACCACTAACACCCATAACTTTCCGGGCCATGTCAACTACTTCATGAAATCATTGACCTATGCCAATGAGCGGCTTGATAACATATCGGGCCGACTCAACCAACTTGGAGAAAATAGGCCCGCCCCAAGGACGGACTATCACCCTTTCCCACTTCCCACCTTTGATGGAACCTCTCCTAGAGAATATTTAGATTGGGAAGCTACAATGGACCAATACTTCACTTTGTATCCTATGTCTAAGGATGAAAAGGCATTGGTTGCTAAAATGTAACTTACCAAACGGGTCGAAACTTATTGGATGCAAATTGTCGGGCTAAAGGTACTTAGAAGGGAAACTCCCATCACCACTTGGAAGGACATGAAGGAGTAACTTAGAGCAAAATATATGTCCCCTTCCTACCCGGGTTACCAAAACTCGAGGAGCACTCCCACTCCTCCAACCCCACCCATCCAAACCCTTACCACTAGAACCCAAGTGGCCAAGGCCTCCACCTCCCCACCTAATCCCATGAGGGCCCCCACACCCCAACCAAAACCCCCTTCCCTAACCTACACTAGTCAAGCCCCTTTAGCCCCCACTTCCACCCCAAACGATCCCAAGGGCAAGAGACCCCTAATCGACCCAATTCCCTCCATGGTGACCACCACTCATCCAACCCTCACCATTAAAAACCAAGTGGACACCGTGTCCACCCCTCCACCAAGGCCCATAATGGCCACCACCCCCAAACCCAAAACCCCTCACCCAACCCACCTCCCACTTCCTACACCAATCTTTCTCCAACCTAGGCCTCCTCTACTTCCCCTTCCTATCCCAACCCAAGCCCATGCTTGTTCACCACCCCGGGTGTGTCATACGCTAGCTATCACCCAACCACCCACCATAGATCCCCCTACTCCATTAGCAATAGAAGTTGCAGCCCACACACCGACCCAAGTGGAGAAGGATGTCCATCCGAATCCACCTCCCAACATAGAGAAAATCCAAAGGCCAAACAACTCACGCACCTTTAGCCTAGCTCCTCTAGAGACACCCATCCTCACCATAGATAAGTCCATACTCCAATGGCTCAAGAAAGGTCTCACCATTCCTAGTTCACAACCATGCCACCTACCCATGGGATATCAATCCCAAATCATTCTCATTCAGCCACATGTCACTTATCAAACTTTCTATTGTGTGGAAGATTTCGAAAACTTAGTGAACTACCTACATTTGCAAATTCACTTGACCAATATGCTAGCTATGAGGCCGTCCATGACTAACACCATTAGCCTAGCATATCCAACCATTGACTCCATCACTTCCATCTACACTAATGGCCAAGTTACTAGTGAGATCATCCTCCTTCTTCCCATGGAGGAAGAACCTATCCTAGTCCACTCCCCAACCATTGAGATCCCAAGTGCTTTGATCGGCCAACCCATTAGCATCCTTGGCCCACTTATTGAGGAGGATGACTCACCATTCGAGGACCTTGAGAGCATAGAGTACCCCTACCAAGATGACCCTTACTATGATCCCTATGATCCATTCCAATGGGAGTCAAGGAACCCGTGTGACCCAACCACCTTAACCACCACCTACCTTTCCCTACCCCAACCCACCATATTTGATCCAATCCACCCCATCCCAGACCCGGGTTACACCATGAGAGCCATGACTTTGGGTGGTATACACCTAGGGATCGAGGAAGTGCCCCATTTCATGATATCCACCTTGCTAGACCCCTTTGACCCATTCCAATGGAAGTCTAAAAGCCCACACATAGGAGACATCCTTGTCACAAGAGTGCATAAGTCTTGGCATACAACACCACTTGGCATGATTCATAAGTCGGGAACATTCATTCACATCACCCACATGTCGAGTAGGAAGTATAAGTGGACCGTATTTGGATGTATTGGCCCACCTTCATTAATCATGAGTCTTAAATATGAGAGGAGCATACATGGATGTCCGGGTCCCCCGACATTTGTCTTACCCATAAATAAAAGGTTCATCTCTGGATGTCCCGGGCCCCCTAAGTCTGTCACAGTCTTCATGGCATCAAAGCATGATCGAACTACATTTGGCTGTCCCGGACCACCTTTGCATACCATACATTGTCCACTCACACCGCATCATAAAGCATGGCATATGCATCCAAGCAAATATCAAGCAGCAAGTGGTGAGATTCATAATAAGCAAGCAAAAACTCGTGTGCGCCACTTGAAATTCCAAGTTGGTAACTTGACGATGATGACTTTGGAGTGGCTCTACCCTGGGATCACCTCCAAATCGAGGGCGTGAGGACTTGGACCTTGCCAAGTTCCGAGTGGCTTTGGCAACCCGGCTTATGGGTTGAACTTCCAAAAGGGTTTTTGGATTCTCCCCATTTCTCATGTAGCGGATCCAACACCCACTAAGGGCACCACGGTGGATCCTAGTGAGTGCATTGAGCTTACACCTATCCTTGCGAGGGACACCTTCGGAGTGCCACCATAAATTAGCCCGAGAGCCCGACGTGAGCACACGGCAGTAATACTAGGCAAGCAAGACATCATAGCCAGCATGAGGGTGTGTCCGGGCCACTTCGAAAGGCTGAAGCGCCGTTCCCCGACTATGGTCGCGGGTTGAGTAAGGAGATCGTGGATCGCCCAGAATCGCAGTTCGATGTACTACTTCCCTGGTGGACCCATACTCGACGGGGTCGAGTTTTCCCCACCCCGGGGGTATGATGGGGACATCCCTTGCCCCTCCACATTTTCTAAAGCTCGGACTGATCGTCGGTATACGCCATTATGTTCCTCAAGTGTTTGTGAGTCGAGTCATGTAATTTTCTTATTTTTTATTTGAGTCTTAATCATGTGATTTTCCCTTTATTTGAGTCATGTACCTAGGTTAGTAGGTTATCTACCAATGTCCTAAGTCATTGTGTTGTTTAGATAGGCTATGGGGCCCATCTCATTGGGCTAGGCCCATGGACACCCCCCTTCCCTTCGGTTATTAGTCATTGTGTCTTTTGTTAGGGTCCTTTGTGAAAAAGTCATGTGCCTATAAATAGGCCACCCCACTCCTCATATGTAAGAACTTTTGGATGAATATTGAATAGCATTTCCACCTCCTCTAGTCCCTCTCATTATCTCTCCATTCTCTCTCCTCCTCTCTCTAAATTTCAAAATTCACTCTCTCTCCTCCCCCTCTCAACCACTTCCAACCCCCACCTACCTCCATTAACTTTCCACAACTTCCCACAACCCCTCTTTAATCCTCACCTAGTCCCAAGGAAGTTCCACCACTCCAAGCCCCACCACCCAACTACCACCTACCCTACACCATTTCCTAAGCTCCCTTCCTCTCCCCAAGGTTGAAGGGGCTCTTCCCTAAGTCCAAATTTGAATTTCCCTCTCCCTAGCGCTGTGCCCTTCCATCTCCCCACCTCCTTAATCACCCTAGGTCGAAATTCCCTTCCTCCCTACAGCCAAGTTCGCCCCCACCTCCTCTTTCACTCACCCTCTCTCTAGTGCACACCCACCCCCCCATCTCCACCTCTAGCTGTTCCAGCCCCCTCTCCCCATCTATCCCTGCCACTCCAGACCCCTTGAAGCCCTAGCCACGTTCTTACCATATTCCCCAGCCATCAGCCAACCACCCTCTTGCTTAGTTGCCTCTCTCCTACACCATTTGCCACCACCAAGTTGCAGCTCCATTAGCAGTTCGCAGGCAGCAAGATCAAGTCCTAGAAGCAGCTTCATATATGACACTTTCCCTCATCTTCTGGTGGCATGGCATACACCGTTGGAAAGGTCGTCTAAGGAGCTTTCTAGGCGAGGTGGTTTCATCAACATCCGAGGTCGGAGATGTCCGCAGGATCCGATCTCCCTCGACTGCGCAGAAGACCCCAGGCAGAGAACCAGAGCGAGAGTGGAAGCTCGGTCACGGCGAACCTTTTGGGATTCAGATCAAGTGTTCTTCAGAAAAATTCTTCCCTATCAAGTCCTCTTTCATCCTCAAGAAGCAGAGCTGCATTTGGACATTGGAATCTCACGTTACGAATTTTCTACTCCAAGTGGTCAGGTCAGTTTTCGGGAGCCAGAACCGACACCCCTCTACTCATCTGATCTTCCTGGTCTTCTCCGACATCTGCCGACTACGCCGTTGGCGCCGACGGAAAGAAGACTCAACCACGGTTCCAACGGTTCAGGTCTCGTCTCAATCAGAGCTTGTTAGTGAGCGTGGCACCCTCTGGAACCAGACACATTGTTCTGCATCAGACAGAGGCAGAACCAATCAGTCCAGTTCCAAAATCTGCCCCGGCCAGCAACGACTGTACCAAGCTCAGCAAAAATTCATAGGTCATCCTTGGTCCGTTGGCAAGCTTTTGGCGCAAGTCTCATCAAGTTCTGAGCTTTGTGGAATTTTTGGAAGCATCATCACCGCCCTACTATCCAGCAACTCTGAAGATTGGCAGAACCGGCAACGATCCAAACGTCGGGTTTTCTTCATAACTCCCCCACCCCGCTTGGCCGGCTGAAGGCCCCTCCCTGCGTGGAGGTAGTATTGGATGTAATAAGATTAATCCCCACCCTAAGATCACCCCTCCTGCGAGAGGCGTAGTGGTGTAATCTTGCCATTTCAGGTTGAAGCGACACCGACGCGGCGTGCGGGTGTATACCCTCGCCTCCCCGCTCGCCCCCGTCTCCGGCCGGAGTCGGAGTCTTCACGCCGGCTAGGTGAGCTCCTGAACATCTCTCATTGCTGTAATGGACTTGCTTAGCTTAGTATTGCTATAGTTACTCCATCGGCGGTAAGAGAGTGTCCGATCTTAAATTGCCACCAAATTGAGTGACCACCGCGGGCGAGTTGTGAGAGCATCCACTTAACCCACACCCTTGGTGTGTTGGCCGCTCATGATTTGGGCATCCTAGGTCCATTTGGGGTTCTCCCCAAGCTAGCCAACCATTGGAGTCTCAAGGTCCCGCCTCGGACCCTCTCCAACATCGCCTAGTCGCCATCGGGCACTAAGTGTGCGCCATACGGGTGAGCTCGCTAGTGTGAGTCCGCTGCTCAAAACTTGAATACTTGAAAAATAGGTCCATAGGTCGGTTTTACATCACTAATGTAAGAATTTTCTTAGCTAGCGTCTGGCTATTGACATGACCACCACACACTCCCAAATGTGCCTCTTCTACGACCTTCCAAGACTCATCGTCGTCGAGGCATCTAAGCAAAATTCTAGTGAGACCTCTTATATAAAGCATGTCTCCAACCAGAGTGTATCGTTGGGCAACTCTTCGAATGGCTTTCTTTTCTTCAGCCGTGGCTTCCTCAGGATAAGATTGATCCTGGCAATATTTAGCAATTTCATAGTACCACAGCTTCTCTTCATCATCCAATTCTTCTTCCAGATCCATCAACATGATCTCCTTATTCTCAATGATTCCACCATGCTTAACCTTCTTGAGCACCTCCTCCTTAATACTAAGGAATGCTGGATCCTTAACAGCGGGAGTGAGACGCTTATGAACAATAATCGAGTGGAAATCCCTTTCGGGAAGGAAAACCAAGGAAGAGCAAGAGAAGCAAGAGCATCGGCCAGAATATTCTGATCACGAGGAACATGTACGAAGATTAATTTTGTGAAAAGCTTGGCATAAGCAGAAGTCAGTTCCTGATAGGGTTTAAGTTTAGGATTGAGCGTGCGACACTTGGTTAGCACTTGGCGAAGAATAAGCTGACTATCACCTACAATCCGCAATTGGGTAACACCGAATTGATGAGCAGCCTCCACTCCGGCCAGAAGAGCCTCATACTCAGCTATATTATTCGTAACTGGAAATGTAAGCTGAGAGGTGAGCAGAATAGTGATACCCTCCGGTGATAGAAGAACAATGCCAATTCCTTTCCCTTTTGAATTCAAAGCTCCATCAAAATGTAATGTCCACATTGAATCGGGTTGATTGACGGACATTAGTTCCTCATTTAGAAACTCTTAGCGAACATGGTCGAATCTAGGGAGAGGGTGATGAGCGAGATGTTCTGCGGTGGCATAGCCTTTAATCGCTTTTTACTGAATGTAGATGATATCAAATTGAGAAAGGAAGTTTTGCCATCGTGCTAATCGATCATTGAGAATAGATTTTTCAAGGAGAAACTTAATAGGATTCACGCGAGCAATGAGATGAACCTCGTGAGCTAAGAAATAATATTTAAGTTTCTGAACTACCCAGACTAAAGCAGCACAAGTCTTCTCTATAGCTGAGTATTTCTGCTCACAGGGGTTGAGAAGCTTGGACAAGTAGTATGCTGCCCTCTCCCTTCCTTCTTCATCGACCTGTGCAAGGACAGCACCGACAGAGTCATCCAGGACAGAAATATAAAGAACAAGCAGTTTACCTGGAACCGGCGGCCTCAGGATAGGAGGATTTGAGAGATAATCCTTCAATCCGTCAAAGGCTGCTTGACACTTGTCATCCCAATTAAATTTGACTCCCGGTTTAGTAAGCTTATAAAATGGCCTACATCTTTGTGAGTGCTGGGAAACAAACCGGCGGATAAATTGCAACCTCCCAATCAATCCTCGAACTTCCTTCAAATTCCTGGGAGGACGCATTTCTCTTATTACCTTTGCCTTGTTGGGATCAATCTCAATACCCCTCTTACTTACAACGAATCCAAGCAACCTTCCTGACGAAACACCAAATACACACTTCTTAGGGTTCATTTTCAGTTGATACTCTCGCGCTCTTTGCAAGACTTTGGCCAGAACCCCGAGATGCTCAATCCTCGTTCTTGATTTCACTACTAGGTCGTCCACATACACCTCTATGAAAATGTGGATCATGTCATGAAAAATAGCCATCATAGCCCTTTGGTAGGTGGCTCCGGCATTCTTGAGCCCAAACGGCATGACCACATAACAATAAGTTCCCCATGGTGTAGTGAACGAGATTTTCTCCTGATCTTCCTCAGCTAAGCGAATCTGATTGTAACCAAAGAAGCCATCCATAAAAGAGAGGGTCTCATATCCTACCGTATTGTCAATTAACACATCTATGTGAGGGAGAGGGAAATCATCCTTAGGACACGCGCGGTTAAGGTCCCGGAAGTCTATGCAAATTCTAACTCTTCCGTCCTTCTTCTTAACCGGGACAATGTTAGCCACCCAATTAGGATAGAGGACGGCTCTAATGAATCTAACCTTATGAAGTTTGTCGACCTCTTCTTTTATTTTTAAAGCCATGTGAGGGTGGAAACATCTTAACCGCTGTTTGGCCGGGACGGACCTTGGCTTAAGTGTAAGACGGTGTTCAACAAGAGCAAGGTCCAGACCCAGCATATCTTCATAACTCCATGCAAACGCATCCTTGTAATCTTGAAGAACTTGAATAAGCGTCTCTTCTTCGGAAGGTGGCAAATTTTTACTAATGAGGACAATCCTAGGGTTTTCCTCTGTACCTAGATTGATCTCTTTGGTGGGTTCTTCTACTGAGGCTGATGGTTCATCGAATCGCCTCATGCCACTAGCAAAAGCGTCAGTCTCATCCTCATATTCTTCATATTCTTCATCCCCCTCTTCAATAGGGTTTTCATCGTTCATGATTTCATAGACACCAAACCCTTCGTCTAGAGAGCACAAATCCTCACATTCTACATCTGGCAGGAGTATGGGATCCTCTAAAAACTAGGGATGAGCTAAGCATGCCCGGCACCTTTTAGCTAAGTCTAGCAAGAACCTACAGGGAATCTGCCTACCCTTGGATTTCTTATACGAAGCTACCCCAAAAGTCTTATTAGAAGAAGAGGGAAAGGAACAAGATGACAAGCTAGACGAACTACCCTGACCTAAGGGAGGAGGAGGAGAAGAAGACGCAGATGCAATGGATATAGGAGGGGATACAGGGGAGGCCTCCTTGTCGGAGGAGAAAAGAAGGTCCACTAGCGAACCTTGAAAGAGCGGCCCTTGGATTGGGGCACGCTCCGAAGCAAGATAGGAGGTCTCTTCAAAAGAGATAAAAGAGTGGAGAGTTGGAAATTTGGCATTTTTTTTCGTTTTCAATAATAAAGCAGTGAGAGGAAGGAGTAGGAGGTGGTGCTGAAATCGAAAGATTAGAGAAAGATTGAATAAGTGATTGTCCTCGCGGGGACGTGATGGAGAGTTTAGAGAATTTCTCGAGAAGCAATGGAGGGATTGGAGGAGAAACTTGAAGTGAATTTGGAGAAAAGGTTATCAAGACCGCGGGCGGTCTAGGGATATCTGAGCAAAACATTTTATCAAGCAAATGTGATGGGGACATCAGAGCAAGACCACTAATTTTATATTTTGCATTTGAGTCCTTTTATTTGCATTTATATCCTTGGGAAAACATGCATGCAATTGTAAGGCTTAATATGCCAATTTGTAATTCCTTAAGGATCATTGGGTTTTTGTGTAAAAGTCAAGTAGGACCAGCAAGGGGCCCCCATTTCCTTCCCTATTGGTCCACCTAAGCCTTAGGGCCCATGTGGGGCCAGTCAAAGATCCAAGGTGGGCTTCTAGAAGCTTGACCATTCAAAGGGGACAATGGGCTTAAAATGTCCAAGATGCCATCCCACTTAGTCAAGGGGGTGCCCCCCTCTTATTAGTTGTTTAATAGGTTCCAAATCAGATGGGGAATTAAATATGTTCTATCCCCTAAGTGCCCCTCCCCTAACTCAGATCTGAGGGTAGTATTAGTATTTTTACATTTCTTATAAATACCTTGTATTTTGTGAATTAACTTAGCATTAATGAAGGAAAATTCCATTTTATGCTCAATTGCCCAAGGGCACCCCTCTCTCCCCCTAGCTGCTGTGAAAGCTACGAATTTTCAGAGGTGTGAAGCCTCTCCACCACCACCTCCCTGAGTGTGAAGCTCAGCACCGCCGCCGCCATCGAGCCGCCATCGCACCGCCACCGCCGCTACGTCGGAGCTCTGTCCAAATCAGGATAGAACCTCATCTATGAATTTTTTTTTTGTTCTTGTTGTCTGATCGAGCCCAAACTTTGAGGGCTTGTTCTACCTGTCTCCCTTAACCTCCAGTTCAAATTTCGTGTCATTTGGACATCGTTTAGTATTTTTCCCATATTTCTTGTTCTTCCCCCTGTAATCTACCATTCTACAGATCCACGGGACAGTGTCACCTTGTGTATTTTTCCCACCCCCTTAGAAATTTTGACAAAAATCACAAAAATTCTCAGTGTTCCTCACGTTTCCCCCTACCTCCCATATATTTTTAGTCCTTGAAAAAATTATTTGCCCCTCGGTCAACGGTCAGTTTCAGGCAGATCCCTTTCTGTCCTAAGTGTCAGTAATCTGATCCATAGAAAAAACACAGTGTTGCAGAGCCTCCCATTTCCTATCCCTTTGTTGGATCGACCTACAAACATTATATGTTGTAGATCTGGGAGTCCTCTTTCTAACGCCACCAGTCTCACCTCGATCTGATTTCGGATCTGAGACAATTAATTCTTGCAGCCGAGGCGTGCAGATCTGTTCCCTATGCAGGCCCGAAATTATAGTCCGGGAAAAATTCACAAACAAATATCAAAAATCAACTTTAGGAGCCGCCACTCCCATGAGTCGACCAGGGACGTCCAGCCAACGTTCCAGCCAAGCGGTGTCTCCATAAGATCTCAGGAAGGTGACATTCTTTTGGAGGCCAAGGCGTGCTATCCAGCGAGTCAGAACCGAGTCGGCGCAGTATCGAGTCGGCGCAGGACCGAGTCGGACCAGCAGGCCGAGTTCGCTCCAAACGCACCTCCAGATTACTGTCCGTCAACCCAGGGTCGGTCCTCCCGTGCCCCAGTTGTAGGCCTTTACCTCCCTGCGTGGAGTGGGCAATAAAATTCACTATTGTAATTAAGTTTTTACCATTGTACCGGGAGTTACCGTAACTGGTCAGGATCATCTTCCCTACGCCCGGAGCGTGGAGGTAAACTCGCTACCCTCCTCGTAGGCATTTGCTTTACCTGTATATTTTTGAATGCCGCTGCATGTGATAGATTATTAGCCCGTTTTAACAATTTTATCACTAGTGCGAGGGAGAGTGAGTGACCCGTCCCGTGACTCAATCTGAGTTAACGCGGAAAAGTCGATACCCGAGACTCATTGCCCATTTCTCAACCGCACACGGTCCAGCATTTCCCTCGCATAGGGGCGATCGTGAGCTAGAGTCCTAGGGCGTGTGTCCGTCCCGCATCAATTTGGTATCAGAGCGAGTTGAGTATAGGGTAGTCTTTGTGTCTAAGTCTGAAACAAAAAAAAAGTGTCTAAGTCCAGGTGTCACATCTGCATACCATTATTCGGTATATAAAAAGGTGTCGCCCGATCGTTAGGTTACGCCTATCAGCGAGGTGATTCACTCGCGTGAGAGGATCTTCGGATCCCCGGACTCCGCCAGGTACCGAATCTTGGTTTAAGTCTAGCGTCCTTAGTGTGCATTAGTTAGTACTTTCCAACCTTGCATAGTCGTGTCTAGTGTCTTGTCCAAGTGTCTTCATGTCCGTCTTATAGTTCCCCATTTCCAATGGACTCCCGGTCGCCTAGGCGATATGACCGTTGGCCCACCCATGGGCTTGGTGTGGACATCAAAAAATGACGGTGTCGAGCATACGGCATGCACGTCGTAACAGTTGAGAGTGAGCCGAAGATGAAAATGTCGAACAAACCTATACCTCGCCCGATCAGGACGAGAACTCGCTTAGTGGTCCGCTACCCGTTAAGGAAGCCCCCCAGGCGGAAGATACGGCTACAACTCTCCGACCGGCCACGTCGAGAGCTGAATCAGAGAAAAGTCAAAAACTCCGGCATAGTCTCGGCATGCACCAAAAGTCACGTAAAGTCTGGGACCAAGCCCCAGAGGCTACAAACGGAATATTATGTAGGCCATACATCACAACCGGAACGTTCTGGGAATGCCGACATTCATATAAACGGCCGCGACTTCGAAAAGAATCCATTTGGTGCTTAAAACGGCACGAAGGGGCCTTAAAACGGAGTGCCCCCCCTTCTCAAAACGGCACGCCCCCTTTTTTTCTTTGGCTATCCGGCGCGCTCATGTCGAAGGGGCCTCCCCCCTTTGATGCTTAAAATGGTGCCACTTGTGTTGCATTAAAACGGCGCCCATACGCAAAGCTATCCCTTCGAGAGCTACTACGGCATGGCCATTTTGAAGGCCAAAAAGTTGAAACGGTGCGCTAATATTGAGGGACCCGTTATGCCCATTTTCAAAAGTTTTTCCTTCGAATGCCAAAAATGGCGCGCCAATTTCACTTGGGTTTAATCTGGCACGATCACCATCCCTCCGCGCCGTTTTACCTTCGAGACATCCCATCCCGTCATCAGTCCGATCCCCTATTTTCGGGCGCAAACAAAGAGAACTTACCTGAAATGGCCAGGCCTCCTGCGTCCGACCAACGTGCAACCACCTGAGCTCCTCAAGCTCCCTGGAATGGCAAGCTTCGAGCCCCACACCGAACGTCGTTGCTTCGTCGGTCACCGTCGACCAATCCGGTGGAGGCACCTCCCCTACGCTATGAATCCCTCTACCTGCAGGCCACTCAACAGCGTCAGATACAGAGAGGGAGAAGAATGGAAGCGAAGGGATTTTTGAACTTCAAGAGGCTTCTTTCCCAGCTCGATGGATATATATATCGAGAGAAGAGAAAAGGAGCAAAAGAGAAGGGAGAGAAAAAAAAGAGGAGGGAGCAAGAGAAGGGAGAGAAAAAAAAAGAGGAGGGAGCCAGAGAAGGGAGAAGGGGGGAACCGGCATTCGAGAGCTCCATGGTTCTGGGCTAAAGAAAGGAGAAAAGAGGTAGGGGGCGAGAGCGAGAGGTGAGTCGGAGGGGGAGAAGCCAATGCTTCCCCCTCCCTCCTCCGTCTAATGCCTCTCTCTCTCTCTCTCTCTCTCCATCGAATGTATTTTCCTTTTCTTTTTGTAATGCTTTCTCTTCCATTTCATCTGTATCAAGTTTCCTTCCCTGTTTGTATGGATGAATAAAAGAGAAAGAAAGGAAGTCTTTTTGCAAGCTCAGTCTCCTCTGTTCCGACCCTTGCTCCCCTTTCTTGCTCTCTGATCATCCGGGGGGCCTTTGAGGTCTGCCACTCCATGGCATGACCCCCAAGGTAACCCATTCAATGGATGAACATTTCTTGCCCAGCTGTGGCGAATATTTGTCCCTGTTGAAGACCCATCGCCCATGAGTCGTGGTCGCTCTTGTAGGCTGGCACTCGAGCGTTCCGCACTCACACTTGGGCCAACGGACCGCCGTGAGGCCGCTCCGCATTTTGATAGTTTACCCCGGAGCAATCCGATTGGTGACTTTCTATTATCTCTGGCAAGTCCCGGTCCGGGGGAGATGCTGCCCAATTTTCGCCTGGAATTAAAGAACGCTCAAGAACAAACGAACAAACCACTTCCGAGAACAAGAACCACACACAGTAAAAATCTATGAACTAACCCCTCGAACGAAACACTTAAAGTACACGCCAAGTCACCCTAATGAATAGTTAAACGCCTAAACCTCCTCCCTGCGTACTTAATCTACCAAATGGATGAACAAATGCATCATAAAATCTATCTACGGCTGAAAGAAAAGAAACACGCAGTCAAAGCAATAAGCCCTCGGGGGAGTTTGATACGGCGCGGTGACTATTCCACCGCGCCGGTTTAACATCATTCTCAAAATCCATCTCCCTCTTTTAACCTTCAATCGGCGTGCGCCTTCAACACCGTAACCCGGCGTGGCCTTGACCGACGCGCCCTCCTCACAAAAGCCCCGTATCTTCTCCTTTCAAATGTTAAAATGGCGCGCCCTCCCTTGCCCTCCAATTCCGGCACGCCCTCCTCCCTTGCCCTCCATATCCGGCGCACCCTCCTCTCTTTTTTTTTAACTAAAGTTGATACTTGCAAGGGGGGAGACGGGAGAGGGGGTTCATCTCTTCATTGCGGAAGAAGATGAAACCACTATCCCGGCCACCAGGCAAGCGATTTTCATATAAGAAAGCATAAAAGAGAAAGGGGTATAGAGGGGGGGAGGGGAAACGGCCAAAGAGGGCCAAGAAGCATACAAGGCCCAAGGCCCAAAGAAGCAAAAACGAGGCCAAAGAACCCAAGCAAGGGTAGCAACAAAAGCCCGAGAACCCACAGAGGAGACCAAGCCCCTACAAATAGGAGTCTTCGTCGAAGACCCCTTCAGAATCAGAGGAGAACACAGAACGAACACCACACTGACGACCCGGAGAGCAAGGCCAGTCAAGAGGATCAACCTCCGAACCGTCGGGATCGAGCACCTCCGAGAAGGAAGGGTCGACCGGCGGCGGGGGCGCCATCGAAGAAGACTGGAGCCGGAGAGAACGACGCGGAAGGAGACCAGCGTCCTCAAACATGCACTGCCGATCACGCGAGGATGAGGTGGAGTTGGAATGCCAGAAGGAACGCCGAGGAGCCCCGCCTTCCATCCTCGAGGGCAGCCGAGAGCGGTCCAAGCCAGAGGTACCCACGAAAGCCGTATGGGCCGCCGTAAGGTCACGAAACCCCGAAGCAGGCTCAAGCCCGGGGACGTGGAGAGCCTGGACGAGCTGAGGGAACCGGAGAGGTATGCCAAGATCGGGGGGGGGGGGGGAACAACACCCACGGATTGCACCAGAGCAGGAGGGGGGGCGGTGTAGTCGATTGGCCCGGGAGGGGCCCGATTGATCTTCTTCTTCAAAGCTTGGGCGAAGGAGAGGCGAGGTGCGGCTGTCGGAGAAGAGAGGAAGCCAAGGGCCCTACAACGTTGGCCACCTGGGCAGTGGGCTGCGCCCCTAGGGACCAAGCAACCGCACCGGCATTAAGCCCAGAAGAAGGGCCGCCAAGGGGGTGGGCATCCGGCGCAGGGAGGCCGAGGACCAAAGAGGAGGTCGCCCGGGCAGCAGGAGGAACAGCCGCAGGCACAACTGAGCACGGAAGGGGATCGCCCTTCCCGGAAGGGTGAGGGGACACAATGCCCACTATCGACGGAGGGCAAACACCATGAACACCTGGGTCCGGAGGAGGGGCGAGGCCAACAAATCTAGCATGTGCTGCGGGCAAGTCTGGAAAGATAGAAATGGGCTCCAAACTTGGCACCGAGAGCACTTGAATAGTGCGGCGCACAGAAAAAGGGAGCTCCACGGCAGGGGCGGGAGTCCCCTCATCTCCACGGGCAGGTGTGTGGATAGCAGCAGGATCAGGCACCGAGGGAGGTGCAGGAGGGGCTACGTCCGAAGAGCTGGTTCCCACAGGAGCATCGCCACCACCAAGCTCGGGGGCAGAGCATACAGGAGCAAAGAGCAATGGTGTAGGCGAGGGAACCCCATTGCGGGTAGAGGCAAGAGGCGCCACAGCGGTAGTTCCCTGAAAAGCATCTGGGCCCGAACCAGCAGTGACATCCGGTGAAGATGTTGTGACGAGAGTAGGAAGAGGAGACAGCCCGTCAGCCACGGGGATAGCTCCAATGGGACGCTCAGTCCCTGTATCTGCATTCAAAAGATCGAGACCCCCCGCCAACGGGGGAGGGCCATGCAAGGAAGGGGGAGCAGGTAAAAGAGTGCCAAGGTGAAGCAGGGGAGCCTGAAGAGCGACGGTGGATGGTGCTGCGGTCGAAGCCGGAGAAGCCACGGTAGATGGCGCCTGCAGCACAGTCGTAGGAGGAGGGTCCGGCGACGGCCCGACAGCCTTGAAGGGGGGGACCGCAGGAGGCTGTACCACGGCTCGGATCGCATGTGTGCCTGGCTGAGGGCGAATGGAGCAAACCGTCGGAGGGGGATCCGCCGGAAGGCCCAGGGGAGGCAAGGACGAATGGGGGCGGTCAAAGCGCAGGGATGAAGCGTTGACAACGAGGGCAATGTTCCCAAGCGGTAGAGGGGCACCAAGTGGCAAGGGAGCAACCACTTTAGAGACAGCAAGCAGGGGGGGTATCCAGCGAGGCAACCGATGGCATGGAGGCGAGGGCGCCCTGTAAGCATAGGGGGCCATCCACCACTCCAAGACCCACGGCAGGGAGAGGCATGCAGGTCATGGGGGGCCAATGGCAGCCACCGAGGAGGCGAGGCCCATAGAGACAGCGTCCACCGCATGGTCCTGAGCAGTGGAAGCAGCGCGATGTGGAGGCAAGGTCGCAGGAGGGAGCTTCGGGCCAGCTTGGGGAGACGGCTAAACAGCAGGTGCAGACGCATGCACGTGATCTTGAGGGGTCGTGGCAGAACCGCCAGCAGGCGGCCGCTTGCACTGAGAAGCAAGGTGGCCCAGACGTTGACACCCAGAGCAGAACTGTGGAGTGCCAGGGTAAACTATAGGCTGCCAGAAGTGCCAATTACCAGCCTTGATCCAAACTCTGGAGGGAGGTTTTTTGGACACGTCCATCTGGATGCACACACGAGCAGCTGAGGAACGAGTCATCCCCAATGAATTTTTATCAACCTTCAAAGGAGTCCCAATGTTTCCTGCAATAGAGAACAGCATAGGCTCATTGTAGAAGTTCACTGGGAGGGAGGGTAGCTCCACCCAAACTGGCACGACCGGAGAGTCCTCCTCGGAGGAGAACCTGATGGTCCATTTAAAGAAGTGGAAAGGCCTGCCCTTGACAAGCAGAGTTTCTTTCAGCAGTACGAGCAGATAGTCCTCCTTGTTCTGGAAGCGGAGGAGGAGATGGCGGTTGTCCATGGCGCTAAGGAAGAAGTCCTCTTTAAACTTGAATCGCTGAGCAAAGTGGGCCCGGATGTCTTGGAACGGCGGGCGTCCGCGCGGCGTCCGGGCAATGACCGCGTGCTCCATAGGTCGGCAGGAGATCAGGACTTCTTCGTGGGAGAATATAGTGGTGGGCTCACCTGCGTCGGTGAAAGCTGGAGCGTGGATGGACAGAGGGAGGGACGGAGGGGTGAAGGACTGGTGGACAACTTGGGCGAAGGAAGGCCCGACCGATATAAAAGAGGGAGGGCCAGGAGGATCACGGGCACCACCGCCTCCACCAGACGACAACGCACGGGGAGCCGTAGCGGACTGTTGCACACCAAGACGAAGCCCGTGCCGAGGAGGGAGTGAGCTGGAGCCCGGTGCCACCGGCGTGGAGGCGGCAAGAGGTACCTGCTGCATGGAAGAAGGCAACACGCTGGGGGTTGCGGACAGGGAAGCCATAACGGGATCGGACGAGGGTGCAGCTCCTAGAACAGAGGAGGTTGCGCCAAGAAATAGGGGATCGTTTTGAGCTCCTCTCCCATCAGGAATAGTGCAGGTCAACGGGCAAAGAGAGTCAACAGCCGAAGTCACCGAGAGGGGGGAGATTGGCACAGGAGGGGAGGGCCCCGAGGACAGTAAATGTGAGGAAGGAGGGTGGGCGATGAACGGTAGAGATGAGGCCAAAGGAGGTGGCGTGTTGGCATGGGAAAAAATGTGGCACGCTGTAGTAGGTGGCAGAGCAGACAGGGAGCCTCTGGGGACCTCGCCGTGAGGGGAAGAGGTGGCCGGTGGAGGAGACGAGGTGCCGGAGACGAAGGATGGAGCCTGACCGCGAACCGGAGGAGAGGTGAAGTAGGCAGAAGGGACACTGCCAGAGGTAGGGGAGTCCACGCCACCTGCGGCCGAGCCCGCCACAGCATCACAGAACAAACCCGAGACGGCCACGTCCACGGCTAGCGAAGGCAGAGGGGAGCCTACAGACGGTGGAGCGGCACCGGGAGGACACCCAGAGCGGCCTAGCATGACGGAGAGGGGCACCACAGCTTCACCACCATCCACGGGGGAGCCCAGGCCAACAAGTAAAGGGAGAACGGAGTTCTCCGAACAGCCTGGGAGGGAACCGACAGCGGCAGAAGCGGGCACGGGGAGGCCTCCCAGCGGAAGAGAGGGGGAAGGAGGGGAGGGGGTAGGCGCAAGGCCTCCCCCCCACCGCCAACCATCGCCGGAGGTCAAACACTCAGGACGGAGGCAACCCACGGTAGGGAGAAGCAATCGCAGGGAGGAGGCCTACGGGAGGGAAACGGGAGGTGAGAGAAACGCATGCCCCCTCCTCTCTTACCTTCCATGTCCGGCGCGCCCCTTCACATCTTAACCTGGCGCCCCTAAAACCGGCATGCCCCTCTTCCCTTGCATGGCTTAATACGGCGCACCCTTGTTGCATCATCGTAGCTTGTTATTCTGGCGCGCCCCTCGTATGCTCTTCGATTCAGCGCGCTCCAATTGCAAGGCTGTTCCGGCGTGCCTCCCCTTTGCCACCCTTAAAACGGTGCCCTATACTCGGCGCCCCCCCCCCTTGTCTACCCTGTTAAGACCCTAAGTCGGCGCCATCCTCTTCCTTCCCATATCCGGCGCGCCTCCTTAACAAGAAAAAGGGGATAAATGGCTAGTAAAATGAATAGAAAGGTTCAAAAAAGGAAACATAAAAGATCAATGTCATTAAAAAATAATAATAAAAGGAACACTATCCCCCTTTTCTATAAATCAAATTTTGCTCCGGGGGTGCTGCCCCCGAAAACCCCCGCAAGGGGCGCTGCCCCCTTGACCCCTGCGACCTGACCGGGCAGGTCGATCCCCGCGACCTGACCGCGCAGGTCGATCCGCTTGTGGGAGCGCACGTTGGTAAGCTCAGGCTACACAAGTAATAATTCACTCCCTCAAACTGGGTGCAAAGAGAAAATCAATGACGCCTTATGGTATCGGACGTGGTTTACAGAATTTCTGACAAGTTAATAGTCTGAAATCATCGCGGGCCAACAATCTATCGATTTGTCCCACTTCTATAAGGATCCGATCCCACAACTCACATCAAACTTGCCGTGTCTGCGGCAGACATTTGAATGGTTTTACCGCCGTTCCCGATGCCACAAATGCGGACTTTCGCCCGAATAAGAGATGGTCCACGAGTGACCAACATGCATGCATCCATGAACGTTTACGCCCTGATGCGGGGTTTGTTTAAGTGCAATCCGAGATTTTTTCTCTCGCTTTCATTACCATGAATCTCAGGCCGTAGGGCCCTTATTCTCGGCAATCAATCAAGGGTGTTCCCCCATATGGGGGATGTAAATAATGCCGTGGCCTTTACGGCACGGCGGGTTTTGGTCCCGACACGAACCACACAATTGTCTGATTAGTCAGATCGAGCGCACCATGAGCTTCATCGAAGTCCGAATAAATCGTCACTTTGTGACTGGCATGCCCTCGCACTTAATAAACCCAACGAACGAACAACCAACGATCTTAATAAAAAGTGCGTCCACAAGTCTGGCATGCCCGGTGGGACCTGAATCACCCTTCATCTCTTTGCCGGGACTAAGGGCCCTACAGCCCCTTTCTTGTGATACTAATTGTTTGATTTGCAAATGTAGGTTGCATTTCGGACATCAGGATGGCCCCCACGTTCGGTCAACAGGCTGTCGAGAGCCATGTTCGGAACGGCTACTTGGCCGTCCCCCTCAGCATCGGGAGCTTCCCTCCGGTGGTGGGCTTCCCCAACTTCCTCGGGGTAGCCTTCACGAACCTGCTGGACGTGGAAGCGTCTCACAGGATGGAAAGCAACGCTCTCATCCTGGGGGCCGCCAAAGCTACTGTCGGCCGATCAATGGCCGAGACTTCCAAGACCGTCCCGACTGGGATGATGAGCTGCAACGTGCACCATGTGCACCAAACTACCGGCCCTTCTCACCCAGGGTCGGCCTCTCACCAGAGGAGGCTCCGGAGGAGCCACGCCACGACATCACCCCGAGGCCGGTTCTCCAGCACCGGCAAGTCTGCTGTCGTCGGGACTTTCTGGGTGCATCTTACCGGGCAACGTTCAGAGGTGATCTCGGATCGCATTGTACCCGTCGTACCAGTGCGCAACTCTTTTCAGGCACTGGAGAAGATGAAGGGCAGGATGACGCCCGCCATTCAGGCCCCATCGCCACAGCATCAGTCGGCCTCCAGGCCCAACAAATGTAAGCAAGTTTGGGTTCCCAAGTGGGCCCGGTTCACCTCACCAGCCCAAGCGAGGCCCAGCACCTTCCGCCCGGCAAGGGCACAACAAGGAGATCGGGTCAGGACATCAGCCCCCGTCCGCCAGCTGACATTAACTACACCGGCCCCACCGAAGAACATCCACTGTCGACACTATCGACGTCACTATCAGGCTGCCCGTGTGGAGCCTGCAACGCACATGCCCGTTGCTGCCAACAGGGCGACATCACCGGCTTCTCCTCCTGATCAAGACTGGGAAGGAGTGGAGCAAGCCATGAGGAACTACTTACGGGGCCCGGGGAGCACTCCCCTGAGTCGCCAGAGATTACTGGGGGCAGTAGCCTCCGCCTTTGAAGAAGAAGAGACCCGACGGTGCCCAGCGCCGAGTCAAGAAACTGCTCGGAGGAGGGCTATCAGTCCCCGCTGAGGGAAGAAGTGAAGCCGTGGAGATCGGTCTTTGATAGATTGGTCTTCCCAGGTAAGCCGTCGAGAAGAACGGCAAGAAGAGGCAGAGACCTAAGGGTTTATACCTGCAATATGGCAGGGGTATCTGGCCGATACGGGGATCTACCAACCGAGCCCGAAGAAGTGGCCAGGCTTGCCACAAGGCCAGGACCTCTTACCAAAAGAGGGAAAGCGGCAGCTGAGAAGACACAAGTCCACACTGGAGAAGGTGACTATGACGAACCCCCAATGGCTTTGGCTGCCAATGTTATTACAGAAGGCACCGTGGGAGGACCATCCACCTCATCCGAAGAGGCGCCGATCGAAGAAAGAGGGGGCACCCCTAGCCTTTCCATGAACGACCCCGTGGTATTGCACATGATGCAGCAATATCAGCGGGAGATCAAATTGTTGAAGAAATAATTGACTAAAAGAGCTGCTCAGCCCTCGACATCCGGGCAGACTGAAGCATTGCCAGAGACCCCTTGGGGCAACGGTCAGGCCTCGGAAGCTTCTCCGCAGGCAACCGTGTCTCCCCCAATACCAACCTACACTGGTGGCGTACCCCTGCATCAGCCACAACACATCACACCAGCCCCGCCACCGAACCTGCCATTCCAGGGGTCCACTATTGCACCTCAGGCGATGGTGTTAACAATGCCGCTGGCGCAACCGACCCATTTCTATCCAAACCAGGTTGACCCGGCAACAGCGAGCAGACTAATGCTTGAACAAATGATAGATATGAAGTTGGCAGAGAGGAGCGATGGTGATCACACGCCATTCGACGTATACCGGGTACACTATGCTGCCAAGAGGCTACCGGTCGGCATCACCAAGCCGCCAAAGTTTGAGAAATTTAATGGGCAAGGGTCTCCCAGGGAGCACATTGCCTATTATGTGAATGTTATGGGGGATCTAGCTGCGGATGAAGCTTATCTTCTCAAATTCTTCGGCTCGACGCTTACCAGACTAGCTTTCGAGTGGTATTCGAGCTTACCCGCTGGGTCCATTGCAGACTGGCCCAATATGCAGAAGAAATTCAAGGAAAGGTTCTACATAGCTGAGCGGGAGGTAACTGTGGCAGAGCTTTACGCCACAAGACAGGGAAATGATGAGTCAGCACTCGACTACATAAAGAGGTGGAGGAACCTCAGCATGAGATGCAAACGTCCCCCGCATCAAGAGGACGCAGTGCAGATCTGTAAACAGAATCTGAAGAAGGAAATCCTTGAGAGGATGATCGGTGCTGAAGTAAGGTCATTTGACCGTCTAAATAACATAGTGGCAGAGATCGAGGCATTCCTTGCTCGATACTCTTCTGCTCCAGCTACATCGAGCCAGAGGGCCAGACAGGCTGAGAGAAGACCAACACCGCCAGAAGTTCACACACTGGACTTCGAAGCTTTCGAGAGACAGAAAGAGAAAGCCAATGAAATAGACAACCCTCCTCCGCCCAGGGCCACTGAACGGCGGGAAGGTCCCTCCCTGTGGGAGAAGATGAGGAATAAATTGTATTCTTTTCCTCGAGACAAAGCCCGGGTCCTGTTTGAATGGGGCACCAGGTACAATAAGATCACATTACCAGATCCAAAGAGGCATGGTGACTTGAAGAAGAAGGATGATCCTTGCTTTTACCCATACCATCAGATGCTTGGGCATACCATTGAGGATTGTTACATCTTCAAGGACGTCATTGAGTCCTTGATCAAGAAGGGAGAGCTGGACATGGGGGAGCTCAGAGTGGATCCTCCGCAGCCGCACGAGATGTCGAACATCGGCACCACTGTCAACATGGTATCTTTATACCAGCAGCTACCTGAAGAATGGGCGGAGGCCAATACACAGGCTACTTATCAAGCCTTTCTCATGGCGCCAGCTCAAGACCAAGGAGGTTGGCAAGACGCGCCGACGAAGAATAGAAGAAGAAGACAAGCTCCCCGGCCCACTCCGGATGTTCACATAAGGGGCGTTACACCCCGGTCGGCACCGCCATCAGTGACACCTATCTGGCATGACACAGCCCCCCGGCTCGTTATGAGACGACCTACTCACAACAGGAAGAAACACATCCCGATGCGGGTGCACAAGGAAACCAGCCCTGCGGTTGAAAGACTCCAGGCTATTATTGATGGGCTTGAAGAGTATGAGCAGCTCGAGATCCAACCTGTGGAGTTGAAGGAGTATGTCCCTTGGGAGGAGTTCGAGTCACTCGAACTAGCTCCAGAAGCGGAAGCCGAGATGAAAGAAGAGCCTCTCTTGTGGGGTGAGCTCCCCCAAGAGCAGTTGCCAGCCACTGAAGAGAAGAAGAAAAAGAAGAAGAGAAGACCTAGAAACAAGAAGAAGAGTGGGGATGTCCTGTCTTGCAACACCCTCTCGACATTATTTGACACAGCCCTCTCCCTGAGAGAGGAAGAGCAAGAAGTGCCCGTCGAGCCATCAGAGGTGAATCAAGCTGAAGCATCCACCTCCCAACATGTCACCAGGTCAGGAAGGAAGTGGGGACGTCCTCCTCAGGCCAACCGCAACATCCTGCTTAGGGGAGAACAACCGTATCACATCTCCGAGCCTAGGGTCCAAGGCATGGAGATTCCCCCTCCCTTAGGTCTCTACCCCGGAGAACCGATCGGCCAGGTCGCCCCTTCATTTATTGAATTTCTTACGACTCAGAGGGGAAAGCAGTCATGCCCCCGCGAGTCCCAGCAGACCAAAGAGACGGGTAGCCCCTCGGCCCCGTTGGTACTGACTCCTCCTCGGCCAAGGGAAGAACCTGACAACACCCCGAACCTTGCCGAGTTCATGAAAGAAAAGGAAGTGACCCAGCAGCCTCCGCAAGCTCATTCGGCACCCGACCCAGCGGAAGAGGCACCCACTGAGCCAGCTCCCCAGGTTCAAGGCGGAGGCAGGCGTAGTAGAGCCGAAGAGATGAAGTTGCTCGAGGTCCGAGCCAGCAACAGAATAGTCAAGCACCTGAAGAAGATCCCAATCAGGTTCACCGTCTGGGAAATCTTATCTCTAGATGAAGAGACACGGCAAGCCGTCATTGCTGCGCTCCAGACGCCAGCATATGTTGAAGCCTGCCTCGCAGAAATGTCACCTGAAGTAGCTGTGGCCTTCACAGAAGAGGATATGCTTCTACCTACCTGCAGTCACAATAGGTCACTCTACATGAAGGGGCAGCTGAATGGGCATCCCATCAACCGAGTATTGGTCGACCCTGGGACAGCAGTGAACATACTCCCCTATCGGGTGTATCAGAAACATTACTTTGACGTACACCTGGTCGAGGTCAGGAACGTCAAGATTGCCAGCTTCAACCAGAAGTGCGAGGTCCCTATGGGAGTCGCAGAGTTCAACCTCTCCCTCGGTGACTTCACCACCAAGTTCCAGTTCCATGTGATCAACTCCAGCACCTCTTACAAGGCATTGCTCGGCAGACCTTGGCTGCACCAAAACCGCGTGTACCATCCACTCTGCACCAATGCATCAAGTACCCCGGCAACGGGAAAGAGGAGAGAATCTTTGCCGACCTCCATCCTTTCGAAGTGTTCGAATGTCACTTATCGACGCTAATCTCTATTTAGAAAAGCCGAAGCAAGCCTCCCAAGCCACTCAGGACAAAGGAAAGAAGAAGGCAGAGCCTGACGGCTGGTTCCCTCCACCACCGCCTGGCTATGTGGCTCCCCCTCAGGTGTCATTCATTTCTGAAGCAGAAGGGGTATTCCGGGCCACCTCTCTTCCCATCTACCTTACACCGGGAACACCATACCTTGAAGACTTGCTGGAAGACGTTAGGGTCCCGCCCGAGATCATCAAGCCTCTTGTAGAAGCTAACTGCCAGGTGGTTGAACCATTAAGGACCTTCGAGGTGCCCAACCCCGGGGGTCTGCCTACCATCTTTTATGTGGCCAAGGAACACCGGGTCAAGGGGGATGACGATTGTAGACTCCCCAATGAGCTGCACAACCCACTCGTCCCAATCATGAGACTCCCTGACATAGCCGGTCGTGTGGTCAAGATGACCAAGAAGCAAGGGATCCCCTTTCGCCAGCTCTCCAGTCGGAAAGAAATGTTCAAGAAAATGTGGAACCCACCAAACCTGGACCGGAGGTTGTTGCAAATCACCCGGCATCCAAGATTAGGCTTTTCACTAGAAGATTCCTATGAAACCGATGTGATATCAGTCTCGGCTCTAGGCGGCAATAGCCACGCAGGCACATGGCAGGTTGAAGGCCACAAGCACCTTATGCCTTTGGCCAACGAAGAACAAGATGAAGAAATATTCCTATGGAATCCACCTCCCTGTAGGAGCAAGGGGAAGGTCCCGCCCTCCTCTGAGGGACCAACCTCGAATAAATGTAGCAGTGGGGTGCCATTGCCCTGGTCTGACATTGATGCAAAGGATGGGGAAGCAAGTTGAACTCCGAGCTTCCCTCGGTGCGACTCTGCCCTTTTTTCCTTGTGTTATCAACAACAGCGGGAAATTGAAATGTTGAGGGCTCGATTGGCCGAAGCGACTGCACTCGTGTCTGACTTAATCAGGAGCATCTTCTGCCAACAGAACACCGACACGCGCCAGTCCCCGAACAACGTCCCGAATGCCCCCATGCACCTGAGAAAGGAGGCAAGAGATGTAGCCGCCCCCCCCAGTCAGACAATCGGCCGAGCGAAATCCTACACTGCAAGAGAAGATGGAAAGGCCTTACTCTTTCCCGAGGAATAAGACCCGAGGAATCTTTGATTGGGCATGCTACTACGGCAAGGTCTCCCTCCCGAGGTCTAAGAGGCCGCAAGATGCTCGCAGAAGTGGCAACCCCCTATTTTGCCCTTATCAACAACTACTAGGCCACTCTATCGAAGACTGTTATGTCTTCAAGGACATTGCTCAAGACCTGATTGAGAGAGATGAGCTCAGAATGGGAGATTATGTGGTCGCTCCGCCACGCCCCCATGTGACGGGCGGCCACGAAAGAAGCATCTACATGGTGTCAGTTCAGCACTAGATTTTTGAAGATGCAGCTGAGAAAGGGCAACCCCAGCCACCAGCAGAGCAGCAGCCCCCAGTATGGCAATCAATCACCTCAGCCCCTGCAAGAGCCGTCTATGACAATTACAAAGAAGATCCCGAAGAAGTCATTTACTTCTCCACACAAGAGAGCCCCCCAGAGCCGCACACAGCAAGCCTAATACAGGGGAAACAAGCAAAGCCTCGTTACCCAACGAGGCAGAGCAAGAAGACGCCTATGGTGTCCTTGAAGCAGAAGATGGTGAAGACAAGGATTTCATCGACCTGCTACCAGTGCCTCCGGAAATTGAAGATGGCGGCCAGGCCACAGTGGATGAGCTCGTCGAAATTAACCTAGGCACAGAAAGCGACCCCAGGCCGACCTTTCTGAGTGCCCTTCTTCCTCCACAGGGGAGGGGACAATATGTCAAGTTGCTGCAAGAATTCTGGGACTGTTTCGCCTGGAACTACAAAGAGATGCCCGGCCTGAGCCCCGGCGTGACTCAACATATTCTGGCTATTGATCCCAAGGTGGAGCCGGTGAAGCAGCCCCCCCGGCGTATGAGGCCGGAACTAATAAAACAGATTTGTAAAGAAGTCGACAAGCTCATAGATGTCAATTTTGTGGCTGAAAATCAATACACTACTTAGTTGGCCAATATTGTGCCGGTGAAGAAGAAGAATGGACAGATCAGGATCTGCGTGGACTTCTGCGACCTGAATAAAGCTTGCCCAAAAGATGACTTTCCGGTGCCCATCACCGAAGTGATGATTGATGCAACTACCGGCCATGAGGCCTTGTCCTTCATGGACGGATCATCCGGCTATAATCAAATATGGATAGCTGAACATGACCAAATTCATACGGCCTTCCGGTCACCTAAAGGGATATTCCACTACAAAGGAATGCCCTTCGGCCTCAAGAACGCTGGCGTCACTTACCAGCGGGCGATGACCAAGATATTCGATGAACTTCTATATAGAAAAGTTGAATGCTACATTGATGATCTGGTCGTCAAGACAAAGAAAAGGGGGGATCACCTGAATGACCTTAGAGTCATCTTCGAGAGACTCCGGCAATATGAGGTAAAAATGAACCCAATGAAGTGCGCCTTCGACGTCTCTAGTGGAAAGTTCCTCAGCTTCATTGTCCGATATAGGGGGATCGATATCGACCCCTTTAAAATAAAAGCCATTCAGGAGCTACCTCCTCCGAAGAATTTGGGAGAGTTAAGTCCCTGCAAGGCCGGCTAGCCTACATCCGGAGGTTTATCTCCAATTTGTCGGGGCGCTGTAAGCCATTCCACAAATTAATGATGAAGAGTGCACCTTTCAACTAGAACGAAGAATGTCAGAAGGCCTTCGATCGGCTAAAGGATTACTTAAAGACCCCGCCTTTGCTGGGGGCACCTGTTAAGGGGAGGCCACTTATTCTATATATAGCTACCACCGAATGTTCGCTGGGGGCAATGCTCGCCCAGAACAATGATGAGGGGAAGGAGCAAGCTCTCTATTATCTCAGCCGAAGACTAGTGGGGGCGGAAGCAAAATACACCCCAATTGAGAAGGTTTGTCTCGCCTTGCTCTTCGCAGTCAAGAAGTTGAGGCATTACATGCTCTCGCATGAAGTGAGCCTGATCTCTAAGGCTGACCCAGTCAAGCACATTCTCTCCCAGCCAGTCCTGAAGGGACGTCTCGGCAAGTGGGCCGTACTATTAATGGAATTTGACATCATCTACGTGCCTTAGAAGGCCGTTAAGGGTCAAGCCATGGCCGATTTCTTTACAGCACACCCTGTGCCTGAAGATTCCCCACTGACCACGGAGCTGCCTGAAGATGAAACACTAGAGGTGGACCAAGCCCAATAGATCGCTTGACAGCTGCACTTTGATGGAGCTTCGAGAACAGAAATAACCCCGTATGGGCACACAAAAGTACGGGCCGGGGCCGGCATCGTCCTTAAATCCCCTGAGGGAGAAGTATTTCACACATCCTGCTCCATTAACAAGCCCTGCACAAATAATGAGGCAGAGTATGAAGCTCTGATCATTGGTCTCCAAGTCGCTTTGCAAATGGAGATTAAAATATTACATGTGTTTGGCGATTCATTGCTGGTCGTCAAGCAGGTCCAGGGACAGTTTGACGTCCGAAAACCTGAGTTACTCCCTTACCATGCTAAGGCGAAACGGATCATGTAGCGGTTCTACCTCATTGAGATAGGCCACGTTGCCAGAGGAGAGAATGCACAAGCTGATGCACTGGCAAAATTGGTGAGTTCATTGGCAATCCCACCAGATGGATCCCTCAGCATCCGGGTGGTGAATCAGTGCCAAGTGCCTAGCATGATAGAAGGGCCAGAAGAAGAAGAACTTGAGGCCGCCACAGCGGAAGCTGTCAGCCTACCCGACTGGAGGGACCCCCTTTTACAGTGGTTTAAATATCAGCAGCTGCCCAGGCGAAGGGAAGAGAAGATCAAGTTAATCAGAACAAAGGACTCTTACAGGGTCCGGAACGGGATCCTATTCCGAATTATGGTAGACGCCAAACGGAAGGTGCTCCTCCGATGTTTATCCACTAAAGAAGCTTGGAAAGTCATGAAAGAGGTTCACGCCGGAACAGCTGGTGCACATCAAGCAGGACCAAAAATGAAGATTGAAATAAAGAAGCTCGGCTACTATTGGCCGACAATGTTCGACGACTGCTGCAAGTATGCCAAGTCTTGTCAGAAATGCCAGGAGCACGCCACAGCGCTTAGAAGGCCACCCGTGCCGCTGCATCCAACACTGCCAAGTTGGCCTTTTGCCCAATGGGGAACAGATGGCGTGGATCCACTACCTGCATCATCCGCTGGGTGCAAGTACATCTTGGTCGCAACTGATTACTTCTCCCGCTGGGCAGAAGTTGTGGCCTTGAAAGAACTGACCGGGGAAATTGTTCTCAGGTTTGTCCGCCGCAACATCATATTCCGGTTTGGCACTCCGAACCGAATTATCTCAGATAATGGAAGCCACTTCCGCAACCAGAAAGTCTACCGGCTGGTAGAAAAGTACAAGATCGACTTGAGGTCGTCGACCCCTTACAACCCACAGGCCAATAGCTTGGCTGAAGCTTTCAATAAAACTCTTTGTACTCTCCTGTCCAAAATTGTTAGTTCTAACAAGGGAAACTGGGAAGAGAAAATGTACGAGGCCCTGTGGGCATATCGAACTGTATATAAAACTCCAACGGGTTGGTCACCTTTCTCCTTGGTGTATGGCTCAGAGGCGATTGTCCCCGTCGAGCTAGAGATACCCTCCCTTCGGGTAGCAATCCAGCATGGGTTAGTCCGAGAAGAATAAAAAAATGTCGAGCGAAGGCTCAAAGAGCTCTCCGACTTGGAGGGAAAAGGCTTCAAGCTCAGCAGAACATCTAGGTCTATCAGGCCCGAAATAGCGCGTGCCTTTGACAAGCTCGTCAAGGAACGTGAATTCAAAAAGGGCGACCTTGTCATGGTCAAGAGAAGAGAAGTCATGGCTTCCAATCCCAAGGGCAAGCTGAATGAGAATTGGCTTGGACCCTATGTAGTCCAGAAAGTCTACGAGGGTGGAGCATATGTAATCATCAACCATCGGGGGGAGGTTCAGTTTCCACCCCTCAACGGTAGACATTTGAAGTTGTACCACTCTCTAGTTCCCCCATTCAATGAATGACACATTTCTCCGACCCACCCCGGGCAGATTTGTATTACTATTACCCGGGTGGTTTGGGCATTATTTATCTCATGTTTAAAAAAAAGAGAGAGAAGAAGAAAAAAAAAGAGAAGACAAAAAAGATAAAAAAAAGAAAGAGAAGAAAAAGGAGAAAAAAGAAGAAAAAAGGGGGAGGGAGGAATCAATCTCCCTTTATGAGCATTCACTTTTATCTCTGAGAATATTTCAATAAACAAGCCAACCATGTCGGTCCCCGACTCCCTGTCGGCATCGATGAACAAACCTATGGCCTAGACCTTTCGTCAGGTTCCATGAACAAAATACCCTTGCTTTGACACTAACTCCGTGTCAATGAATAAACCATGTCAGCTCCCGACACCCTATCGGCACTAATGAAGAGAAGAAGAGACAAATAAACCGTGTCAGCTCCCGACACCCTGTCGGCACTGATGAAGAGAAGAAGAGACAAATAAACCATGTCAGTTCCCGACACCCTGTCGGCGCTGATGAAGAGAAGAAGAGACAAACAAACCATGTCAGCTCCCGACGCCTATCGGCACTGATGAGGAGAAGAAGAGACAAATAAACCATGTCGGTTCCCGACACCCTGTCGGCACTGATGAGGAGAAGAAGAGACAAACAAACCATGTCAGCTCTTGACGCCCGTCGGCACTGATGAAGAGAAGAAGAGACAAATAAACCATGTCAGTTCCCGACACCCTGTCGGCACTGATGAGGAGAAGAAGAGACAAACAAACCATGTCAGCTCCCGACGCCCGTTGGCACTGATGAAGAGAAGAAGAGACAAATAAACCATGTTAGCTCCCGACGCCCGTCGGCACTGATGAAGAGAAGAAGAGACAAACAAACCATGTTAGCTCCCGACGCCCGTCGGCACTGATGAAGAGAAGAAGAGACAAACAAATCGTATCAGCTCCCGACACCCCGTCGGCACTGATGAAGAGAAGAAGAGACCAACATACCACATCAGGTTCCCGACACCCCGTCGACACTAATGAAGAGAAAAAGGGACAAGCAAACCATGTCGGTCTCCGACTTCCTGCCGGCATCGATGAACAAACTTGTGGCCCAGATCTTCCGTCTGAAGCCATGAACAAAAGGCCCTTTCTTCGGCACTAACCCAATTCAATATCACAACTCTCAGTCCCACCGCCGAATAAACCCTTGGCTCGGACCTTCCGTCCAAGTCAATGAACAAAAAAAAAAGAACCTCCTCTCTGCTTGGCTCGGACCTTCCGTCCAAGTCCATGAACACAAATAAACCCCTCCTTGCTTGGCTCGGACCTTCCGTCCCAGTCCATGAACAAAAAATGCATCATCTCTGCTTGGCTCGGACCTTCCGTCCAAGTCCATGAACACAAATAAACCCCTCCTTGCTTGGCTCGGACCTTCCGTCCCAGTCCATGAACAAAAAATGCATCCCCTTTGCTTGGCTCGGACCTTCCGTCCAAATCCATGAACACAAATAAACCCCTCCTTGCGGACCTTCCGTCCCAATCTATGAACAAAAAATGCATCCTCTCTGCTTGGCTCGGACCTTCCATCCAAGTCAATGAACACAAATAAACCCCTCCTTGCTTGGCTCGGACCTTCCGTCCCAGTCCATGAACAAAAAATGCATCCTCTTTGCTTGGCTCGGACCTTCCGTCCAAGTCCATGAACACAAATAAACCCCTCCTTGCTTGGCTCGGACCTTCCGTCCCAGTCCATGAACAAAAAATGCATCCCCTTTGCTTGGCTAGGACCTTCCGTCCAAGTCCATGAACACAAATAAACCCCTCTCTGCTTGGCTCGGACCTTCCGTCCAAGTCCATGAACAAAAATAAACCCCTCCTTTCTTGGCTTGGACCTTCCGTCCCAATCCATGAACAAAAAATGCATCCTCTTTGCTTGGCTTGGACCTCCCGTCCAAGTCCATGAACACAAAGAAACCCCTCCTTGCTTGGCTCGGACCTTCCGCCCGAGTTGATGAACGAACGACTTTCCTAAACCCAGTACCAGTCACCAACTCCCCCTTGGGATTGGCCTCGTCGAAGTCATTTTGGGCCTTCCGCCCTAGATGACGCATAAGCCCTTCCTTCTTGCTTCGGCATCCCGCCATGCCGATGACCAAACCTCCACTCAGATATGTCGGTCCGTGTGCATATGCGGTGAAGCGATCCCCTCATCCCTTCGCTGAAGGAGTAAGCACTTTCCCGTGAATCCGTGCCGGACTAGCATCCCACTGGCTCAGAAGAACAGACGTCCTGTCGAAGAACTCTACACTCGCGGGCACCGCGCACTCGTCCCTCGCTTGCGCCGCCCACGAGCGGGGGGCATTTGTGGACGTCAAAAAATGACAGCGTCGAGCATACGGCATGCACGTCGTAACAGTTGAGAGCGAGCCGAAGACAGAAATGCCGAACAAACCTATACCTCGCCCGATCAGGACGAGAACTTGCTTAGTGGTCCGCTACCCGTTAAGGAAACCCCCCAGGCGGAAGGTACGGCTACAACTCTCCGACCGGCCACGCCGAGAGCTGAATCAGAGAAAAGTCAGGAACTCTGGCACAGTCTCGGCATGCACCAAAAGTCACGTAAAGTCTGGGACCAAGCCCCAGAGGCTTCAAACGGAATATTATGCAGGCCAGACATCGCAACCGGAACGTTCTGGGAATGCCGACATTCATATAAACGGCCGCGACTTCGAAAGAATCCGTTTGGTGCTTAAAACGGCACGAAGGGGCCTTAAAACGGCGCGCCTTAAAACGGCGCCCCCCCCCCTTCTCAAAACGGCGTGCCCCCTTTTTTCTTTGGTTATCCGGCGCGCTCATGTCGAAGGGGCCTTCCCCCTTTGATGCTTAAAAC
Source organism: Amorphophallus konjac (assembly GCA_022559845.1). Classification (NCBI taxonomy): domain Eukaryota; kingdom Viridiplantae; phylum Streptophyta; class Magnoliopsida; order Alismatales; family Araceae; genus Amorphophallus; species Amorphophallus konjac. Next base: position 136,871,406 of record CM040127.1, on the reverse strand, counting down.
GGCGCCACTTGTGTTGCATTAAAACGGCGCCCATATGCAAAGCTATCCCCTCGAGAGCTACTACGGCATGACCATTTTGAAGGCCAAAAAGTTGAAACGGCGCGCTAATATTGAAGGACCCGTTATGCCCATTTTCAAAAGTTTTGCCTTCGAATGCCAAAAACGGCGCGCCAATTTCACTTGGGTTTAATCCGACGCGATCACCATCCCTCCTCGCCGTTTTACCTCAGAGACATCCCATCCCGTCATCAATCCGATCCCCTATTTTTTGGGCGCAAACAAAGGGAACTTACCTGAAATGGCCAGGCCTCCTGCGTCCGACCAACGTGCAACCACCTGAGCTCCTCAAGCTCCCTGGAATGGCAAGCTTCGAGCCCCACACCGAACATCGCTGCTTCGTCGGTCACCGTCGACCAATCTGGTGGAGGCAGCTCCCCTACGCTATGAATCCCTCTACCTGTAGGCCACTCAACAGCGTCAGATACAGAGAGGGAGAAGAATGGAAGCGAAGGGATTTTTGAACTTCAAGAGGCTTCTTTCCTAGCTCGATGGATATATATATCGAGAGAAGAGAAAAGGAGCAAAAGAGAAGGGAGAGAAAAAAAAGAGGAGGGAGCAAGAGAAGGGAGAGAAAAAAAAAGAGGAGGGAGCCAGAGAAGGGAGAAGGGGGGAACCGGCATTCGAGAGCTCCATGGTTCTGGGCTGAAGAAAGGAGAAAAGAGGTAGGGGGCGAGAGCGAGAGGTGAGTCGGAGGGGGAGAAGCCAATGCTTCCCCCTCCCTCCTCCGTCTAATGCCTCTCTCTCTCTCTCCATCGAATGTATTTTCCTTTTCTTTTTGTAATGCTTTCTCTTCCATTTCATCTGTATCAAGTTTCCTTCCCCGTTTGTATGGATGAATAAAAGAGAAAGAAAGGAAGTCTTTTTGCAAGCTCAGTCTCTTTTGTTCCGACCCTTGCTCCCCTTTCTTGCTCTTTGATCATCCGGGGGGCCTTTGAGGTCTGCCACTCCATGGCATGACCCCCAAGGTAACCCATTCGATGGATGAACATTTCTTGCCCAGCCGTGGCAAATATTTGTCCCTGTTGAAGACCCATCGCCCGTGAGTCGTGGTCGCTCTTGTAGGCTGGCCCTCGAGCTTCCGCACTCACACTTGGGCCAACGGACCGCCGTGAGGCCGCTCCGCATTTTGATAGTTTACCCCGGAGCAATCCGATTGGTGACTTTCTATTATCTCTGGCAAGTCCCGGTCCGGGGGAGATGCTGCCCAATTTTTGCCTGGAATTAAAGAACACTCAAGAACAAACGAACAAACCACTTTCGAGAACAAGAACCACACACAGTAAAAATCTGTGAACTAACCCCTCGAACGAAACACTTAAAGTACACGCCAAGTCACCCTAATGAACAGTTAAACGCCTAAACCTCCTCCCTGCCAACTTAATCTACCAAATGGATGAACAAACGCATCATAAAATCTATCTACGGGTGAAAGAAAAGAAACACGCAGTCAAAGCAATAAGCCCTCGGGGGAGTTTGATACGGCGCGGTGACTATTCCACCGCGCCGGTTTAACATCATTCTCAAAATCCATCTCCCTCTTTGAACCTTCAATCGGCGTGTGCCTTCAACACCGTAACCCGGCGTGGCCTTAACCGACGCGCCCTCCTCACAAAAGCCTCGTATCTTCTCCTTTCAAATGTTAAAACAGCGCGCCCTCCCTTGCCCTCCAATTCCGGCGTGCCTTCCTCCCTTGCCCTCCATATCCGGCACGCCCTCCTCTCTTACCTTCCGTGTCCGGCGCGCCCCTTCACATCTTAACCCGGCGCCCCTAAAACTGGCGCGCCCCTCTTCCCTTGCATGGCTTAATACGGCGCACCCTTGTTGCATCACCGTAGCTTGTTATTCTGGCGCGCCCCTCGTATGCTCTTCGATTCAGCGCGCTCCAATTGCAAGGCTGTTCCGGCGCGCCTCCCCTTTGCCACCCTTAAAACGGCGCCCCTATACTCGGCGCCCCCCCCTTGTCTACCCTGTTAAGACCCTAAATCGGCGCCATCCTCTTCCTTCCCATATCTGGTGCGCCTCCTTAACAAAAAAAAGGGATAAATGGCTAGTAAAAAGAATAGAAAGGTTCAAAAAAGGAAACATAAAAGATCAATGTCATTAGAAAAAAAATAATAAAAGGAACACTATCCCCCTTTCTATAAATCAAATTTAGCTCCAGGGGTGCTGCCCCCGGAAACCCCCGCAAGGGGCGCTGCCCCCTTGACCCCTGCGACCTGACCGGGCAGGTCGATCCCCGCGACCTGACCGTGCAGGTCGATCCGCGTGTGGGAGCGCACGTTGGTAAGCTCGGGCTACACAAGTAATAATTCACTCCCTCGGACTGGGTGCAAAGAGAAAATCAATGACGCCTTATGGTATCGAACGTGGTTTACGGAATTTCTGACATGGCCATAGTCCGAAATCATCGCGGGCCAACAATCTATTGATTTGTCCCACTTCTATAAGGATCAGATCCCACAACTCACATCAAACTTGCCGTGTCTGCAGCAGACATTTGCACGGTTTTACCGCCGTTCTCGATGCCACAAATGCGGACTTTCACCCGAATATGAGATGGTCCGCGAGTGACCAACATGCATGCATCCATGAACGTTTACGCCCTGATGCGGGGTTTGTTTAAGTGCAATCCAAGATTTTTGCTCTCGCTTTCACTACCATGAATCTCAGGCCGTAGGGCCCTTATTCCCGGCAATCAATGAAGGGTGTTCCCCCATATGGGGGATGTAAATAACGCCGTGGCCTTTACGGCACGGCGGGTTTTGGTCCCGACACGAACCACACAATTGTCTGATTAGTCAGATCGAGCGCACCATGGGCTTCATCGAAGCCCGAATAAATCGGTATTTTGTGACTGGCACGCCCTCGCACTTAATAAACCCAACGAACGAACAACCAACGATCTTAATAAAAAGCGCGTCCACACTTGGCAACCACCCCCTCCACTTCCGCAGGCCCGAAGCCCCGAACTTTTATGGCTCCAAAGTCCCGAGCGACTACCTACATTGGGAAGCCGCTATGGATAAATATTTTGATTGTTACCCCATGTCCGAGGCTCGGCAATGCTCTTTCGCCAAAGAGCGGCTTCTACACGAGGCCGCCAAAAAGTGGGACCACAATGAACGCTTGCGAGAAGTTAGGAGGCAATGGCCCATCGAGTCATGGCATGAGATGAAGGGCGAACTTAGGAAGGTCTACCTACCCAGCCCGGTCACCTCCAACCGACCCCACCCAATCACCTCCAATCAAGTGGGTCATAGTCGGAGGCAAGGAGCCCCGTACTTAAATGAGCCCCGACCCAAGCCTAGGCCGGTTGATTACTGGTGAGTCTACCACGATACCCCTACTCCAACCCACACCGTTGCCGAACTTGTGCAAATGATTTCGGATCTGGTGGATCGGAGGTGTGCTTATTTTGAGTCCCTGGTCTCCCCTTGCCCACCTCCGAGGCAAGAGGTAGCCATACTAGAGCCTAGGGAGGTCATGGCCGGTAGTCCCAACCCGGCCCCACCTACGGGGTCCCAAGGGCCTCTTCCCCTCCTAGTGGACAGCCCTCCCCCACCCCAGTCGGGGAGCCCTTCCCCTAGTGCTCCTTTGCCACCCATTTTCGATACTCACCCGGAGCCATTTCATTTAGAGCCACCTCAGCCCGAGCCACCCGTGTTTCTAACGAGAACGCTTTTCATCGCCGAGCCATTACTTAGCTGGCTCAAGAATGGCTCGGTCCCACCTCCCTTCCCATACATGGACCCCACCCTACCTCTAGTGCCACGCAACTCATTTCACACCACTTTTTGATCTAGTCACTATGTGGATATATTGGATGACCTTCTTAAAGGGTTAGACCGGCAGTTGATGTTTACGCACTTGTTGGCCCTAGGCTTCGACCGACCTACAGGTCGTAGCTTCACACATCCATCATTAGGGTCCATTACCTCCGTATACACCATGGGTCTTGTCACTACGGAGGTCCTTCTACTCCTTCCCTTGCCGGCCGATCCAACCTTCATACGTTTTTACCCGAAGGAGGAACCATACCTCCTATATAAGATCACCGTCCCATCTCCCTTCATGGATGAAGGTGACCATCTACACCTTCAAGATTTCCAAATGTGGGATCATGACTTATGGGAGCCCAATTCAAGGGGTCATACCTTCTTTGATCCCTTTGATTTCTTCCCTAGTGACCCACCTTATCCATTCCACCTCATTAGGGAAGCCGCCTATCACACCCCTACCCCGCAGGCTAGTCCACCTATACTCCGCATAGAGTCCGTTCATCGGGGTAAGGAAGAAGGTGAATTCGGTTCTTCTGGCCCTCCCGCATCCAAGCCCAATGTCCATGATTGGTGCATCGTAGGATGTCTAGGAGTTCCCCATGACGTCAACCTCTGGTTACATCAAATGCATGCATGGCACACATTCGGGTGTCCTGATCCGCCGTCAGACATGTACGGGTCGGACTAACAATAGGTTTATCTAGGGTCTTGTGTGTGTCCAGCATATTGGGAGTGCATAGTGAGTCTGCATGCATTGAGTCGAGTCGGTCTTTTGTACGCTCGCATTGTCAGTCCCTTTCGAGTGCGAGACTTGTCAGCATGTGGGATCGGCTCGACCATTCTCTATCTCGGATCTAGTCACATATAGGGACCCAGCGGTGATTCCTAGTGAGTCTTTGAGCTGCCTCCCTCCTTTGAGAGTGACCCCACCCCGGAGTGTCCACCTCTAGCCTCATTCCCCTGCATCGTGAGCATATCGAATCTATACGGGATGAGCATGTGTTGAATACTTGGAGTGGAGCGTACCCCGCGCTTCCTGGTACGAAGATGAATCCGCCGGTGTCACAAGCAGCCGCACCCCTTACTCGACGGGGTCGAGTTCGTCCCACCCAAGGAGAATTGATGGGGCATCAGAGCAAGACCACTCACTTTTTATTTTGCATTTGAGTCCTTTTATTTGCATTTATATCCTTGAGAAAACATGTATGCAATTGTAAGGCTTAATAAGCAAATTTGTCATTCCTTAAGGATCTTTGAGTTTTGGTGTAAAAGTCCAGTAGGACCAGCAAAGGACCCCCATCTCCTTCCCTATTGGTCCACCTAAGCCTTAGGGCCCATGTGGGGCCAGTCAAAGGTCCGAGGTGGGCTTCTAGAAGCTTGACCATTCAAAGGGGACAATGGGCTTAAAATGTCCAAGATGCCATCCCACTTAGTCAAGGGGGTGCCCCCCTCTTATTAGTTGTTTAATAGGTTCCAAATCACATGAGGAATTAAATATGTTCTATCCCCTAAGTGCCCCTCCTCTAACTCAGATCTGAGGGTAGTATTAGTCTTTTTACATTTCTTATAAATACCTTGTATTTTATGAATTAACTTAGCATTAATGAAGGAAAATTCCATTTTATGCTCAATTGCCCAAGGGCACCCCTCTCTCCCCCTAGCTGCTGTGAAAGCTGCAAATTTTCAGAGGCGTGAAGCCTCTCCACCACCACCTCCCTGAGTGTGAAGCTCAGCACCGCCGCCGCCGCCGCCATCGAGCCGCCATCGCACGACCACCGCCGCTACGTCAGAGCTCTGTCCAAATCAGAATAGAACCTCATCTCTGAAATTTTATCTTTAGTTCTTGTTGTCTGATCGAGTCCAAACTTTGAGGGCTTGTTTTAACTGTCTCCCTTAACCCCCAGTTCAAATTTCGTGTCATTTGGACATCATTTAGTATTTTCCCCATATTTCTTGTTCTTCCCCCTATAATCTGCCATTCTGCAGATCCACGAGACAGTGTCACCTTGTGTATTTTTCCAACCCCCTTAGAAATTTTGAAAAAAATCACAAAAATTCCTCAGTGTTCCTCACGTTTCCACCTACCTCCCATATTGTTTTTAGTCACTGAAAAAATCATTTGCCCCTCTGTCAATGGTCAGTTTCAGGTAGATCCCTTTCTATCCTGAGTGTCAGTAATCCGATCCATGGAAAACACACAGTGTTGTAGAGCCTCCCATTTCTCATCCCTTCGTTGGATCGACCTACAAAAATTATATGTTGTAGATCTGGGAGTTCTATTTCAAACGCCACCAGTCTCACCTTGATCTGATTTCAGATCTGAGAGAATTAATTCTTGTAGCTGAGGCGTGCAGATCTGTTCCCTATGCAGGCCGGAAATTACAGTCCGGGAAAAATTCACAAACAAATATCAAAAATCAACTTTAGGAGCCGCCACTCCCAGGAGTCGACCAGGGACGTCCTGCCAACGTTCCAGCCAAGCGGCGCCTCCAAAAAATCTCAGGAAGGTGACATTCCTTTGGAGGCGAAGGCGTGCTGTCTAGCGAGTCAGAACTGAGTTGGTGCAGTACCGAGTCGGTGCAGGACCGAGTCGGACTAGCAGGCCGAGTTCGCTCCAAACGCACCTCCAGATTGCTGCCCGTCAACCCAGGGTCGATCCTCCCGGGCCCCATTTGTAGGCCTTTACCTCCCTGCGTGGAGTGGACAATAAAATTCACTATTGTAATAAAGTTTTTACCATTGTACCGGGAGTTACCGTAACTGGCTGGGATCATCTTCCCCACGCCTGGAGCGTGGAGGTAAACTCGCTACCCTCCTCGTAGGCATTTGCTTTACCTGTATATTTTTGAATGTTGCTGCATGTGATAGGTTATTAGCCCGTTTTATCAATTTTATCACCGTTGCGAGAGAGCGTGAGTGACTTGTCCCGTGACTCAATCCGAGTTAACGTGGAAAAGTCGATACCCAAGACTCATTACCGATTTCTCAACCGTGCACGGTCCATCATTTCCCTCGCATAGGGCCGATCGCGTGCTAGAGTCCTAGGGCACGTGTCTGCCCCGCATCAAAATGGACAACAATTGTTGGATGGATGGATTTAAGAGAGAAAAGGCCGGCCAACAGCCTATCCACAGTAAAACCTGCTTCAAACGGCACATCTGGCTCCCCGATTTCTGTGTAGTTGCTAAAGAGCTGCCCTTTGTCAATAATCACCGCTGGCTTTTCAAGCAGTTCATGAATCAATGGCGGCCATTCCGGATCAGTCGGCATGAACAGACGACTCAGAGCAATGGTGATATCGTTCATGTCGAACCATTTCTACCAGTCACACTCAGGGTCATCCATTTTTCTTCTTTTATCTGGCCTTAAAGACTCCAAAACTTTATATGTGGCCAGTGGTGCTATATGGCGAGCAAATTGTCGAGCATGTATGATGGGGGCATCAAAGGCTATTTCATCATACATATGGAATGTATTTGTGTATTGGCTTGTATTAGTGTGTTTGCTTGCTTTTTTTCATTTGGGCTCCTTTGTAGGGCTTTTAATAAGCCATTGGGCCACATTCCATGTAGAATCCATTAGTGGCTTTCATTTGTTAGGTCCATTAAGGAGGTTATATCATATTGGACCTTAAGGCCTCATAATGGACCTTAAAGTCACTTAAGGCCCAAGTGGGCTTCTCCCTCTCATGGGCCACCTAGGTTTGGAAGGCCCATACGCTATGTATGGGTTTTTGGGCTTGTGGATGGTCTTGGCCCATGAAGGGGGGCGCCCCCTTCTTTGTCCTTATTAGGCTAAGTTAGGTAAGTTTGATTAGAATATGTGATGTGTTTTGACCACATGGGAGAAATACTTTCTCCTATCCTTTTAGTGCCCCTTCCAACCCTAGACCTGAGGGCATTTTGAGTCATTTTTTATTTTATATAAATACTTGTATTTCCACATTTTAGAGAATTAATGAGAAGAAAAAAATTGAATGTGTAAGGAGCAAACTTGCGCCCCCCTCTCTCTCCCTCTGGTTTCTCTCTTCTTCTTCCAATATTCAGGGTATATAACCCTTCTATCTTCTCCTTAGCCCCTCTGGATTCCATCTCTGCTGCCGCCGTCGTGCCGCCATCGAGCCGCCGAGAAGCAAGTTCTAAAGTTCTGTCCAAGGTTCTATTTTACTAGGCAAAGGGTTACTCCGAGACTTTTAGCTCCCAACTCCTACATCTTCTGGAGCTAAGATTTTCAGGGTGAGTTCTAGAGGTCATCACCACATCCCATAAAAATTGAAAAAAATTCTAGCCCCTGTTTTAGATTTTTCCATTTTTTTTCTTCCCAATCCACCAGTTTTGTCTGCAGTCTGTCCAGTGTTACAGCCACTCTGAGTTTCCCCCTTTCAACCCCCTTCTTGATTTTTGTTTGAACCCAAAATTTTATTGACGATTCTGTCCACCTAATACCACTTCCAATTTTTTTTTTGTGAGTTTAGGATCTCATTTATATTTTCTAAAAAATCACTTCAGATCCCAAATTCTGTTCTGTCTCTGCTGTCCAGATCCGACCACCCGGTACTAGAAAATACTTTTCTCCAGTCAAATCTCCACCAAACCTTTCATAAAATATATCCCCATTTTCCTCTCTTCGTCCCCTACCACTTTCATGAATAGCTCAACAGTTGAATCAGAGGTCTGCAATGTGGTCAATGCTAACTCTCAGGAAAAAGCACTTCTGTCCTGAGATTTCGGGTCCTGTCAACCAGCAGCTTGGAAATTCGGTCAAGGCCAGATCTAGGATAGCCAATTTTTGCTCTCTGACCATAGATCGAAGTATTTTGTGTTAGCTTTTCAATGGCGCCAGTCTCGCATCGATCTGACATCGAGATCGGTCGCAGCATCAGTTTTTGTCGGGACGCACAGGCCTGAAACAGAATTCAGATCCGTGGGCAGCAACTCCAACTCGCACCGATCGGAGCCTCCTCGCCTTCCGCGAGACGAACCAGCGTGCCACCTTCCTAGGAGCGCCCCTCCGGACGTCCCCATCACAGCGGTGCCGCTCCGGGCCCACACGGCCCCACTGACCAGCACGTGGGTCCCACGGTCGTGAGTACGTGTGCCGCCAAAGCTACGCAAGAAGCTGCCCGTCAACTCGAACTCGCTGCTCCCGGGTCCCACTGTGTCACCCTTTACCTCCCTGCTTAGAGTGGACAGTAAAGTCATTGCTGTAATTTATGTAATTTATTGTTCCAGGAGTACGAGATCGACCGGGAGCAGCTTCCCCACGCCACGCGCGTGGAGGTATCGTGTTCGCTCCATTACTCGGCATTTGCTATTCTTGTATATGCTTTTATATGCCGCTGCTATAGAGCATGTGTTAGGGCCATTAGCTCGATATATTTATTTCACCGCTGCTGCGAGAGAGAGTGAGACCGTCCCGTGACCTGATCCGGGCACGACGAGAGAGTCTGACCACTCTAGCTCACTGTCGATTTCTCAACTGTGCACGTCCGTATGCTTCCCTCGTTAGGGGCGATCGCGAGCTTGCTTAGAGTCCAAGGATCGCATATCCAATTGGGGTCGAGTCTATGGTCCGTCCTGCATCAGTTTGGTATCAGAGCGCCAATTGAGTCTAGGGTGTTTAAAACAAAAAAAGTGTCATTTACGTCTAGTCATCGTCTAAGTCGGTCTAGGTTGCATTTACATCCCTTTACTCGGTATATCAAAAGGTATTATCCGAACGTTAGGCTACGCCTATCGGGAAGACCGCACACTTGTGCGAGTGATCTTCGGATCGATTACCTCCGCCTCGTATCGAGTCTTGGTTTAAGTCTAAGGGTCTTGAGTCTAGGGAGTGTCTTGTCCTAGTCATCATTTGTATGCCCACTCCTAGAGGTACACAGTACTCACCACCACCACCACCTATGGCGGATCCCCGAGCCCCGAGTCTCGATGCGTCATCGGTGGCCGAAATGTTCCAAGCCCTTATGGGGCAAATGCAAGGGTTGACTACATGTATGGATGGGTTGGGTACACGCATGGATGTGTTGACTACACGGGTAGATCGGATGGACGGGTTGAGTACGCGGATGGATGGCCTAGGCACCCATCTGGAAGAAAGGATGAAGGCCTTAGAGGATAAGGCTGTCGATTCGGACCAGTCCGTTCAGGGCCTGGTAGGGAGAGTTGCCACATTAGAGGGAGCCCCAGCCGATGCACCCCCGAGAGCCCCAGTTGATTCACCCCCCCACCTATACATGGTCAACAAGAACCGGTTCAGCAACCTACTGCCCCAAGGGATCAAGGAGTAGATGTTAGGAGGCGTCAATTCCCCGAGGTGCTAGACTATGAGTCCCGAAGTTGAAAATAGGGGATACGCACGTGACCGTCATGTTCAACGATGGAATCGTGACGAGGATGAGTTGGCCCTCAGGACCGTTCGTGCCGACCCTCCCACTTTTGATGGGTCCTTAGACCCAAGGGTATATCTTGATTGGGAAGCCGGTATGGACCGATATTTTGAGTGGTTTGAGATGTCGGACCAACGGAAGGTCAAGTTTGCCAAAATGAAATTGGTAGGGCAAGCTCAAACCTTTTTGAGAAACATGGAGAACCTGCTATTTCACCGTTGGGAACCCCAGGTAGAGACGTGGGAAGAGATGAGGTCCAAACTTAGGAAGAAGTACCTCCCTGCCACTTACCGCCAGCGTCTCATAGATAGGTAGCAGAGTCTTACACAAGGAGATCGGTCCGTCTCCGAGTACATCGCCGAGTTTGATAAATACTATTTACGATGTGATGCCACAGAGGAGGATTCCCTTACTGTCTCCCGATTTCGGCGTGGTCTACAACCGCACCTATGGTATGAGCTTCTTCCCCGCAAGGTGGACAAGTTGGAGGATGCGTACTAAGTTGCTCTCGAGATGGAGCAATTCGAGGGAGAGTTTGAGTCTATCCAACAGTTGGGCCCCGTCCCTCTCCGTAGTGCTGAGTCACGTAGCTCCTTAGGCCCATACTCGAGGGGTCCCATGACTCGACCTCACGAGCCCGCCCGTCAGGAGCACTTCGCTCCTAGACCTCATCCTCCCCCGCCATGGGATATACCTTTATCCCAACCACCAGCACCCGTTGCTCGCCCCCCGGCACCCATTGCCCATCCTCTGGCACCGGCACCCCCACCCCTATTGCCCACGGCACCTATAGCTCCACCTCTGTTGCCTACACCCCCTGCCCGTCGGGAGGATAAGGGTAAGGGCCCTCTTCTCGGAGAGAGTAGTAGGTCTCGACTATAGTTTTTCCACTGTCATGGGTTTGGCCACATCGCCAACCAATGTCCCTCTCGTGCCACTTGAGCCCTAGGGGTTGGAGAAGCCTCGCCTTCTGGGCTTGTATCTGTTAGCTACGAGGCCGATCCGGAACTAGCTGATGAGTATGAAAGTCTAGAAGAGCCTACTGACGCTCAGGATGCGGCACTCGGATGATGGCCACCTAGTGGGGTCGATGTCACCACCTTAAGTCTAAGGTAATGCATGAGTCAGTTTGTTTCTTCTTTGTGTGGTTTGTTTTGTGTGGCTTGTTTATGTGGTTTGCATACGTGTTTAGTACATAGTGAGTCTGCATGCGTCCTGTGCAAGCTTGTTGATGTCGTCCTGTATGAGTGAGAGGCGAGTATGGGATCAGCTCTACATCTATTCCCCGGATCTAGTTACCTATGTTGGGTTAGATGGACGCAGTCTATCTCCACAGATTGTGGATCTAGAGGGGGGTGAATAGATCAACTTGCCTAATTTAAAACTATTGTAAGTTCTAAAGCGGAATTTAGGCAAACGTCAGTTAAGCTAAACAAAGGATGCTAAACAAAAGGTCGAAAGCTAGACATGAGCATAAGCGATGCAATCAAATAAGCTAAGCAAGAATTTCCCATCACACACAGATCACACAAAAACACAAACACACTGCACACACAATTTTTAGGTGGTTCGGTCAACGACCTACGTCCACCCCACACTCAACCGAGTATGGCTTCCTGCTGCACAGCACAGCTTGCGTCCGCTGGGCTTTACAGCTTGGCCAAACAACCCACTGATACACAGCTTCGCTGGGCACTACAGCTTGCCGACCAGAGGATCTAATCCTCTGCAACCACTGGGGAAATACAGCTTAACCCGTCCAGTGGAGACCACCACTGCAAGACCGCTGACACACAGCTTGAAGAAACAGCATTCGAAAATGAAAGACAGAATCGAAACGAAAATAGAAAAGCTCAAAAACAATGTAGCTCTAAGAGCAAAGCTCAGCTCTGGTTTTGAACCACGAGACTGAGATACAACCACTCTCACTCTCACTCTCGATCAGCTCTCTCTCAACTCAATCTCTCTCGATCTCTTCCTCTCTCTTTTTCTCCTTCTTCTCTTCTTCTTCTTCTTCTTCTCTGTATCTTCTTCTTCTCTCTTTTCTCTCTGTGGATCGAAGGCTCACTGTTGTATAGACTTTCTCTTCTTTTCTTTTGATCAGCTTTCATCTGTGGACGAAGGCTTCAATATATAGTAGCAGCAGGGGGATAAGGTACAGAATGCATGTGCCTCCCACACTCAATCCAGAACCTTCTTTCCACGTGCCCTTATAGCATTGGTTCCTTTAGTATTGGATCATGTGCAGCCCAGACACTGGGGAATATTCTTCCTCGGACCACCTTCTTCTTTCTGTTTTTCTTCTTCTCCTACAAAGAGATTAAAACCATTAAACTCAGGCCCACAAAAACTAAAACTGCATGAGGTATGTGATAGCAATACGAGATGCACTATACTGAGAACGACACGAGATACACAAGGTGACTACAGCACGAAATAAAGAGAGAACGACACGAGGTACCACAGTAACAAGGCTATCACTACAACGAGAACGACACGAGGTCAGATGAAAACAACACGAGGTGAGAAGGAAATAACACGGAGTAAAATAGTAGTAAAACACACGATCAGAGGAAACCTGGACGAAGATAGAAAAGAAGCAACACGAAGACATAAACAAAAACGACACGAATACAGAAGACTTGAAGACATAGGGGTGACACAGATGGAGCGACACGAGGTGGCACAGAAAGTAGCACGAGGTGCTGCAGTGTTCAGCACGCGATGGAACAACTAACGACATGAAGACGAGGACAAAACAGACTGAAACCAACTCGAAGATGAAAAACAGAACCCTACACGAAGTGTGGTCACAAAGCAAAAAGGACACGGGGTCTAAGAAAAATAACACGAAGACAGAAGACAGGAACGGCTACAACGACACGTGATAAAACAGTGAAAGCAGGAAAACGTCTCGAGTAACTACAGTAAATGATACGAGAATAAGACTCGAAGACAGACGATGTATAGAGTTCTCAGTTCACCCGTCAGTGTGTAGACTTGAACAGCATGAGGCACAGTATAGACATCAACTCTGCACATCGAATGTATGGACTTCAAGTGTGAAGACCATTGTAGAGACTTTGGTTTCGAAGACAATGTGCAGACATCAAGTTTGAAGACCAATGTCCAGACTTCAAGTAACAGTGTGGATGTACAGACTTGATGGAGTGAAGCAATGTGTAGACTTGAAGCTCCTGATGGGTGTATAGACTTCAAATATCAAGACGCTAAGGAAGACGGACAAAGTACAGACTTGCTGTAACAGACCAAAGTACAGACTCTGAGGTTCAAGGCCAACGGCTGTACAGACTTAGAATATTAAGACTGATGTCCAGACTTCAAACGTTAACGCTGTACACACTTAACCAATTCAATTGAGATGCAGTGTGTGGACTTCATCTTGAGCGAAAGGTAAGTGAAGAATGTATAGACTCAAGAGAGTAAGAAATTGCAGACAACAGTGTATTAAATGCAAAGAACACATAGTCAATCTGATAGAGTAGTTTCATCAAATCAAAAATAGTTGCCAATCAATCAAAACAATGGTGTTGCCAATGAAATAAAGCAAGTGTCAACATCATCAATCATAGAGGGGTCACAACAATCTCCCCCTTTTTGATGATGGCAACCCCATATGAAGTAGAAGAGCAACATCCTGTCATATAGATATATGTTTGATGAAAGACATGATGTGTTATGCAGATTGACATGCAGATGCTATGAAAGACATGATGTTTACAGGATCAAGCCCCTACCGTTGCGCTAAAAGCTCAAGCTGGTAGCGAAGGTTAGACCGTATTTCCTTATGGCAGCGCAGAGCCCCACGTCTAAGACGTGCTGTGGGCGGGCATGAGGGGCTTCGCACATGGACCCCATAATCCATGCGGCGGGTTGGGCTGCCAAGCACCGATGGTCCCACATGGGTCCCATACCCCACGTGGTACACACCAAATCCAAGGAGATGCTGGCATAAACCAACAATCTCCCCCCCAGCGGCACCTGGGATTTGAACCCGCGACCTCGCTCTGATACCAGTTTACAGGATCAAGCCCCTACCATTGCGCTAAAAGCTCGAGCTGGTAGCGAAGGTTAGACCGTATTTCCTTATGGCAGCACAGAGCCCCACGTCTATGACGTGCTGTGGGCGGGCATGAGGGGCTTCGCACATGGACCCCATAATCCATGCGGCGGGTTGGGCTGCCAAGCACCGATGGTCCCACATGGGACCCATACCCCACGTGGTACACACCAAATCCAAGGAGGCGCTGGCATAAACCAACAACCTACAGGGACCAAGCGGTGATTCCTAGTGAGTCTTCGAGCCGCCTCCTCCCCTTGAGAGTGACCCCACCCCGGAGTGTTCCATCTCTAGCCTCATCCCGTAGCAGCATGCACATATCGAGTATATACGGAATGAGCAGGTGACGATCACTTGGAGTGGAGCATACCCGCGCTACCTGGTACGGTGACAAATTCATCGGAATTATTCGAGCAGCATCACCCCTTACTCGACGGGGTCGAGTTCCTCCCACCCGGGGAGAATTGATAGGGGCATCAAAGGCTATTTCATCATACATATGGAATGTATTTGAGTATTGGCTTGTATTAGTGTGTTTGCTTACTTTTTTTCATTTGGGCTCCTTTGTAAGGCTTTTAATAAGCCATTGGTCCACATTCCATGTAGAATCCATTAGTGGCTTTCATTTGTTAGGTCCATTAAGGAGGTTATATCATATTGGACCTTAAGGCCTCATAATGGACCTTAAAGTCACTTAAGGCCCAAGTGGGCTTCTCCCTCTCATGGGCCACCTAGGTTTGGAAGGCCCATAGGCTATGTATGGGTTTTTGGGCTTGTGGATGGTCATGGCCCATAAGAGGCCCTTTGGCCCATGAAGGGGGGCGCCCCCTTCTTTGTCCTTATTAGGCTAAGTTAAGTAAGTTTGATTAGAATATGTGATGTGTTTTGACCACATGGGAGAAATACTTTCCCATATCCCCTTAGTGCCCCTTCCAACCTGAGATCTGAGGGCATTTTGAGTCATTTTTTATTTTATATAAATACTTGTATTTCCACATTTAGAGAATTAATGAGAAGAAAAAAATTGAATGCGCAAGGAGCAAACCTGTGCCCCCCTCTCTCTCCCTCTGGTTTCTCTCTTCTTCTTCCAATCTCCAGGGTATAGAACCCTTCTATCTTCTCCTTAGCCCCTCTGGATTCCATCTCTGCTGCCGCCGTCGTGCCGCCATCGAGCCACCGAGAAGCAAGTTTTGAAGTTCTGTCCAAGGTTCTATTTTGCTGGATAGAGGGTTACTCCAAGAATTTTAGCTCCCAACTCCTACATCTTCTGGAGCTGAGATTTTCAGGGTGAGTTCTAGAGGTCATCACCACATCCCAAAAAAATTGAAAAAAACTCCATATCCCGTTTTAGATTTTTCCATTTTCGTTCTTCCCAATCCACCAGTTCTGTCTGCAGTCTGTCCAATGTTACAGCCACTCTGAGTTTCCCCATTTCGACCCCCTTCTTAATTTTTGTTTGAACCCCCAATTTTATTGGGGATTCTTTCCACCTAATACCACTTCCAAAACTTTTCTTGTGAGTTTAGGATTTCGTTTGTATTTTCTAAAAATCACTTCAGATCCCAAATTCTGTTCTATCTCTACTGTCCAGATCCGACCACCTGGTATTAGAAAATACTTTTCTCCAATCCAATCTCCACCAAACCTTTCATAAAATATATCTTTGTTTTTCTCTATTCGCCCTCTATCACTTTCATGAAGAGCTCAACATCTGAATCGGAGGTCTACAATGCGGTCAACGCCAACTCTCAGGAAACAACACTTCAGTCCTGAGATTTCGGGTCCTGTCAACCAGCAACTTGGAAATTTAGTCAAGGCCAGATATGGGATAGCCAATTTTTTCTCTTTGACCATAGATCGAAGAATTTTGTGTTAGCTTTCTAACAACGTCAGTCTCGCATCTATCCGACGTCAGGATCGGTCGCAGCATCAGTTTTCGTCGGGACACGCAGGCCTGAAATAGAATTCAGATCCGTGGATAGAAACTCCAACTCACACCGATCGGAGCTTGCTCGCCTTCCGCGAGGTGAACCAGCGCGCTGCCTTCCCCGGGAGCGCCCCTCCAGACGTCCCCGTCACAACGGTGCCGCTCCGGTCCCACACGGCCCCACTGACCAGCACGTGGGTCCCACAGTCGTGAGTACGTGTGCAGCCGAAGCTACGCAAGAAGCTGCCCGTCAACCCGAACTCGCTGCTCCCGGGTCCCACAGTGTCGCCCTTTACCTCCCTGCTGTTGACACCCATTTTTTGCTGAAAAGTTGAGTTATTCCTCTTACCGCTATTTTTTATGTCTCGAGTTGTCCATTACTCGTTGGGCTATTTTCAAGCAACATCTTTGGGCTTATTTTATGGATAGCCTCCCACCCTGGCTAGGTCTGAATTGATTCAGGGCTTAATGGGCCTTGATTTTGGTTGATTGAGCTTTTCTATAAATTTCAAGTTCCCATATACATGTATGGTCAACAACCAGCCGTTCAACTTTTGTGCGGTTGATACGGGGCCGTCCAAACATTTAGTGGGTATTTTAGTTAATTTTCTGAATTATCACCGACAGGCATATATACGGCCTAGGTTTACCCGCATAACACCATTGTGCAGTATATAATAAGCCGTCTATATTTCAAGAGTCCTAACGTCGGTTAACTGTTCAGTTAATTACCTATTTATCTTCTTATTTGTGATTTATCACCGACAGGATTGGGCGGTTGGCCAAGAGCCGTTCAACCATGATAGAGTCCAACGACGAACTTATCGGTCAGTTTAGTGGATAAATTAATTATCTCATGATTTATTTGAATTTCCACCGATAGGGATGGACGGCCCATGTCTAGCCGTGCATTGTTTTGTGCGGTCTATTGTAAGACCGTGCATCCTCTCGAACCAGGAATTGGTTAAGGCTTTTTTCTCTCCAATCGTGACTTTTCTCCCAACTTTCTCCAATGATTTCTCCGCGAATCCTTAACCATTTTCAGTGTCGTTTCTTGCAGATGAAAGATAATTGAATTATCTTTACCTTTTATTTGATAATCTCGACCTAAAAATGCCTCAAAACCCTAATTTCAAGCTAAGACTCCAGGTGCTCTATAAATAGACCTTGAGGCCCAGCTTTGAAAAGGGGAGATTTTTTGGTCGACGGCGAAGCCCTGCTGAATCTTTGAGCGACCTAGCACCAGGGAGGGAGGCCCTCTATGTCCATACATGCCTCCGGTTCAGGGATTAGTTGTTCTTTGAGTCCTTAGTACATTTAGTTCTGTCGTCCTCTCTTGTTTGCATGCATCACTTTCTCCACGTTTCCTCCACATTTTTTTCTCATTTTCATGCATCATTCACACACCCTTCTATGCTTTTTGACACCCCCAGGGGTTTAAAAATCCCCAAGTATCCCCCATTTCATTTAGTTATGTTCATTTCCGTCCGTTTGAGCTTTTACTACACTTTCTAGTTCTAACTTGGGTTTTCCTTTGTGTTCTACACGTGGTTTTGCAAGTCAGCAACACACTAATGTGAGGCCCATCCTTTCCGGCCGGCCGGAAAGGGTGGAGGTTGGACCTTTGCAACTCACGGCGTGGCAGTCTTAGGCGGCCACAAACTGGCCGTTCAAGAAGACGGGCGGTGGCTCCTGGACCATTCTTCGTCGTCCTACAGTTGTGTTGGAGCCGTTCATCTGCCAGTCATTCTCCATCTTGCATTCCTCTTCAGCCCCTGCAGACGGTCTGTCGTACAACCGCTCATCTCTATAGGCGGTACCTTCTGAGCCACCCATCTTCGCAGGGTTGGTCCTAAGGTGAGTACCTCCCCCTCTTTCCAAGGTACGGCGTGTTCATCACGTTCGGCATCTTGGTGGCGATCACATTGGTTTACACCCTTCTATCCCCTCCAGCTTCTAAATCATTTAGCCTACTCGTTGATTTAGTAGAAGGGATAGGAGAGATATTTCTTCAATCCATTGAAAGAAGGAAAACATGTCAACACCCTCCTTTTTTGGTGATCACGGTGGGACCCCTAATGCCCATCGTGTTAGTGTTTGCTAACCCCCTGTTTGGTGTTTGTTAGTCTCCTTTGTGTTGAGTTGTCACAGGTTGTTTGCTGGATCTGAGTTTAAGTGTTTCTGGTGGTTGTGTGGTTCTGTGAGAGCCGTCTGAGACTTAGTGCGGCCGAGGATCATCCGTGTTTCGTTGCTTCCAGCCCTGTTCGTTCTATGAGCCTGCTGCCTTGTGCGGTCAACTACCGCCCGCACTTCTCTCCTGCGGTCACATATTGGCCGCCCATCTTCCCGGCACAGGTAAGCCTACCTATCTGCGCTGTCGGTTTTGCTGACAGCCTGCGGTTTGTGCAAGTCCGTTCCATAGTTCTTGCGGTCTGTTACAGGCCGTCCATCGAGATACGTTTCCAGCCATTTCGATTTTTTTAGTTAATTTTAGCGTCGCTGAAGGTCTATTTTTGTCGTTACCCTTGCTGTTGAACGATTCACCCAGAACCGTATATCTCCCTCAACGATTTCCTGTAGACCGTCTGTCTTTGCCACAGGGCATCCGAGCCTTACTTTATCATGTTATATCATTTTCATATCATTCGGCGCCATCAGTGATCTTCTCTTTGTTGTTTATATGAGTGCATGATTGATATTTGTTTCATCCATATTTGCTTGATCATTGCTTGCGAGATCTAGGCTAGAATCTTGCATGCACTCCGATGCACATAGGATCATACACAGTCTCATTAGTAGTTGCATTCCTACCGAGGTAGGGTTTCCTCTCGTCTCCATACTCCTTGGAGCCGACTAGGGGACCTTGCTGAGGACCTCCGTAAGCCCCCGTGAGCCGTGGATTCCCACACGGACGCCGGGCATGTTGTACCGTACCACCCCCCAGTCTGGGGTTTACATCAGAGAGAGAGAGAGAGAGAGAGAGAGTCCTCTAGTGTCAGCCGGTTGCCTTATTTCCTACCTTGGCTAGGCACCTTGTGGTGGAGTGAATTCAAATATTAATTAATTCACCATGGTCCAAGAAAGGGAGAACTTATAAAATTTTGCGTGCATCATTTGAAGCTTGGTTGCATTAATTGGTTGATTCTCTTCTCATCTCTCCTCTCTGTTGTTGCATTTGATTTGAGTTGTTTGTCTTAGATCCCCCACTTAGGGTTGTTTGCTTGATGGGTTCGGTGCGGTGGATGCAGAGGGGGGTGAATGAATCCCTCCCTTAAAACTTTCGCTCAATTAAGAATCTAGAACGCTAACTAGACAAGATAGACAATCTGAAGAACCAATCAAATTCTCTTTTGAACCAATGAGCAAATATGTATAGCACGTCTAAACATTCATCTAGCCGAAGCAAAGGAAAGCAATCAACCCACTGCACAGATGATTTTTTAGGTGGTTCGGTCCTCCAGACCTACGTCCACCCCTCACTCCAAACCGGAGTGAGGCTTCCACTAGCAAATGCTAGAACCGCAGACTCAGTCTACAAACAGACGCTGCCTAACAGCTTGACCAGAGGAACACACTCCTCTCTTCCTCCAGACCGGAGGGAAACCACTAGTGACAGCCCGTCACTAGCAACCAGAGACCGAAGTCTCTCTTCCTCTGAAACCCAGAGGGAACCCACAAGCGACACCAGCCACTTGCAACCGGAGACACCAAGTCTCCCTTCCTCTGAAACCCAGAGAGAACCCACAAACGACACCAGCCACTTGCAACCGGAGACACCAAGTCTCCCTTCTCCTGAGTCCACAGGAGGAACACCGACCTCCAACCAGAGAATCGGAAGAACAACGTGATCAGTTAAAAAGAAAAACAAGAAATGATAAAAACACAGCGACTGAAAGCTGGAAATGAAATGCAACAGGAATGTGGCTCTCGCAGGAGCTGACTTGATTGGATCTGATCCAAAGTCCAGTGAAGACAAATTTTCTGATGAAGCTTCTCTTCTTCACGAGCTCTCTATCTCTCTTTCTCTTTTTCTTTTTCTTCTTCTACTTTCACACTCTACCTCTCTGCTTCTCTTTCTTTTTCCTCTCACTGTCTACTCTTCTCTCTGCTCTTCTTCTTCTTTTCCTCCACACTGGATCATGCAGGCTCTGTCTCTTTGCTTCTACTCTTTTTGATATATTCTGCTGCTTCGATCACTTTCTCTTTTATAGTAACAGCAGCTAGGGCATGTGCAGAGCTTGTGCCCTCTTTGTCCAGAGATAACCTCGGATCATGTGCCAGGTGCCAACCTCGGATCACGTGCCCAAACATTTTTCTTCTCGAAGGATATACCTGTCAAACAGTCATAAGAGGATATTAGAGAGATGTACAGAGTTGGTTCGAGGATGTATAGACTTTGTATGCAGCGATGTATAGACTTGATAGATGATGCATGAACAAGCCACCAATCGAGTCTACATACTTTGGAAAAGCTTGAAGCACACGATGCAACAAGACCCTGTACAGACTTAACTTGAGCATGGGCTATACAGACTTTAAATGCATGAAGCACACGATGCAACAAGACTTTGTACAGACTTAGTAGCGTGCAGACAAGACCTCATATGCAATGAGTGTGCATCAGTGTATAGACATCATATGCAGTGCATGCAGTTCACCAAGGGTTGCACCGACAATGTGGCTTGCAGCAACTGTTAATGCACTGATGCAATGTGCAGGACTTCCACAAATAGAGAAATGCATAGACCTTATCTGTTCATGTGAATAGTAAAATGCATGGACTTTTTCTAACACATATGAAGACTAGCATTGACCTTCCATGTGCATGGACTTAACACATGCACCTACATTTCTGTACAAAAATTAACATATGCACAGATCTGAGATTAGGCAGAACATTACCTGATCTGACTGTGCATTGACCTTACTTGTCAGTGATTTGACTTTGACTTGGGTTGACTTCATGACCTGTGAGTCATCCTTAAACCTGTTCTGACAGTTTCTCATAATACATCAGGATTATATCATCAAGGATGTACATGTAAACATAATGAGACATAATATTTGTCTTCATCAGAACCCCAGAACCACAGGGGACACAATAATCTCCCCTTTTTTGATGATGGAAATATTATGAGTCATTGCAATAAATTCATCATGATGATTATGAAATACCATATGACAGTTCATGAACATGCACCACAGAATAGCTCATTTAAAAATGAGCATGTAAAACACCATGTGATGCAAGTGATGATTTGATGCAAATGATGACTCACAAAAGTTCTCCCCCTTTGACAACATCAAAAAGAATGGAATGATCATTGAGCCACAGGGACATGCAAAAATTCTCCCCCTTAGATGGACAGTGATTGGAATGAAGCACGAGACATAAGGAAGTCAAAAGTTAGGTCTGAAATAATGGAGTCCAATGTGAGAAAGTAAGCATTCAGAATGAATGAGAAAGGTTTTCAATGAGATATCAATTTCATAAATCTGATTGAACAGGTATTTCAGACTCTTCTATTATAGAGATTTATGAATGATCTTCATTGACAAGTCAGATCAGTATATGATGTATGCAAGGCTTGTTCATAAGCTTTCTGTACTCATATCTGAAATCAGTTTTAATAAAGTGAACCTTGCTTTCATATTGAAAGTCTTATTTAACCTTCTTCTTTCTTACTCACTCAATTTCAAAGATTCCTTTAAGAGATGCAATCAATAGTATTGAAGTTAAACACATAAGAAAACATTTGTTTATGTCAAGGGTTCCAACAGAATATTTCTTTTGCACACCTTTTCAAATGATACACTAGATCAGCAACAATTTTCATAACAATCTTCATGAGCACTTGAGTTTAGTACACCCTTGTAACTAGAGGATACACGTTGTTTAGACGCCAGTATCCCTAAGCACTTGGAAGGACTAACTGTCATGCTTCATAAGAACAGAGATAGCATTTACACTTCATGACACACTACAAATCATTTCTTTGATGAGTGAGATGTATTTCTCAGTGTGCATGCCATTGCTCTGCCAGATTATCAATCATTCTTAAGCAGAGTTAACTATGGCACCTCATGACACAGTCCTTTGGACATGGTTTCTCAGTGACCAAAGTCATTGCTCTGACAAGATTTACCCTTAGACATGTTCCAGATTCTCAGATGTTTAAAAATAATACTAATTTCATATATATCAATCAAGGAATATCATGATTTCAGAATTTTCAGAATTCAGAAGAGTTTAAAAGACACAACGTCAAAATGTTGGTTAAAGTTTATTAAGACTAACTCAGATATTTTCAAGATATGTTCATAAACAAACACAAGACATACATGAAACTTCAACCGACTGAAAGTATCCGACATTTATAGTCCTATATAATAGAAGATTCCTCTTTAAGTTGTTTTCATATTTATGATCAGGATATGCTCAGAGAAGTCTTTCTAAATTTTCAGGGAAGGCCGAATCATTTTAAGGAGCAGCCAATTCAACAGATACCAATGGATAGGATGAGTGAAAATGGCTGATAATAGTTGAAGCAGGAAGCTAAAATGTGTTGCATTTCACATTCACCACAGGAATTTAAGCAAGATAGCAGTTCAAACTGAAGATGGGAAGTTCAGTTGATAGAAATGAGCTAGATAGACTGTTATGTGATTCATGGGTCAGATGCGATTTCAAGAATATGAATAATGCTCCCCCTAAATGTATGCGTGAGCTAGCATTCAAGGTGTCGACACTTCTAACCAGTAAATGCAAGTGTAGTGAGCTGACAGCATGTAATATATGCAATGATCACATTATTTCCTTGGTATACAACTCCCCCTCACACTATGCACTGTATGACTGAAGTCTAAGAACAATGGATGCATTGTAATTTATGTATGGAATTTTTATGACCTGTGCTCATGAACATTTAGACTGCTCTTCATGCAACTCTGACCTATGGTACCAGGCGGAGGACTTGGTCTAAAGATCACCTCACACATAGCAAGCACTTCCAGACAGAACTCATCTGCCCTTTAGTATCTCACTATTTATATACCAAGAGTCATGCATGACAATCCAATGTAGATGCAGTTCTATATGCATCTTAAGCTGACAATATGCTACTTATATGCAATTGTTAATGCATGTGCATGTCAAATGTGCAGGTGAACATTTTAAAGCATGAGACATCGTCCAAGCAACAGATTCATTCAATTCAGCTTTTCAGTATTCAAGCACCAATTTCAGTTGAACTGATGCGCATATAACACATCATATTCATTGAAAGATTTTAATGCCAAGCATAGATGCAGTTGAGAAGCTATATGCATGAAATTTTGATTAACAAATCAAACATGATATGCAACTATCTAAACAACGTTATCAAAAAAAAAAACTCAAGTGTCTACCAGCAGAGGTGGGGTTTTACCAAACTTTTGATGCCTTGGTTTATTTGACCCCCTTTTATTCCTCATCCCCAAGGCATACCTGCAAAGCACAGATCTCATTTTGTGTTTCTAGGTACCCAAAACTTCCTGGGTCCTACATTGTTAGTAACACCTCTGATAGGTGCTTTCCATAAACTTTGGGCATGTAAGTCATCAGATTTCATTATATTACAATCACTCATGGAGTGCCCAAAGGCTCCACAGTAATGACATGAAATAGCAGATCTTGAGTTCTTTTTATGCATATCATTGTTTGCATGGAATCTGTGTGCATTATCATGAAAATTTCTGTTATTTGCATGAACATACTGTTTTCCATACCGTGCCATCCGACAGTCAGAAGCTCGGTGGCCAAGTTTCCCACATTCAAAACATGTAAAAATCTTTCTTTTAAATGCAAATTTATTCCTACCAAATTCATTTCTATTTACAGGGAATTTAGCATGTTTGAAATTCACATTCCTACCCTGGATATGCCAATAGTCCTTGACTGTATGGCCATGCTTTCTACAGTGAGAGCATTTGAGAGAACTTCTTCTGAACGAGCCTGACCAGCATTCAGTGGCCGTGTGACTAGTCTTGTTACAGTTAAAACAAGTGATGTGCTGGTTCATTGAAATAAATTTGTTCTTATTAAAACCATGTTGGCTTGCAGGGAATTTAGCATGATATGAATGAGATGTTTTCTTACCACTTGCAAACCAGCATTGTGTAATTGTGTGTCCTAATTTACCACAGTGAAAACATTCAATTTTCTTTTTCTGAGATGAAGATTTTTTATCATGAAATTTTCTGGCATTCATTATGCCGACGCTCATATCATCCTTCTCCATCAATTTACACTCATGTATCAGATGACCAAATTTATGGCAATAGTGGCATGACATTTTCTTTTTGTGTGCATGTGTGTGTGTGTGTTTAAGTCATGTGTCACATGCACAGCATCAACATGATTGTTTCTTTGCTTATTCTTCACATGAACATATTTTTTCACTTTTTCATTTCATTTCTAAATGTCAGTTTGTTTCTGCATTTTCTGAACAATGGGCTGTTTATCTTTTGAGGTGGTGGCTACATTTGATGATGTGACAAACGACGCCATTAGCTTGTTTTTGAGAACCTTTTTATTGACATTGTTGTAGCCTAACCCTTCCTTTTGAGTATTCACCTTAACTCCTAGCAACCTGTCCAGATTTTCTTGTCCATCAACAAATTTAGACAAAACTCTGTTCAAATCCTGAATTTTATTTTCAAGAGATGCAATGTGTATTTCATAACTTGCAGTCTCTTGTTCACTACAATTGACAGCTTCATTCAAAACTTTGTTAGTAATTTTGTATTCTTCGATCTCCTTTCTCAGATCATCTACTTTTTCAGTTTCATTTGTATAGATGATTTTCCCTTTCTCCAATGTAAGAAGTCTTTCAGATATCGAAGAGTTCAGCTGTTTTAACATCTCATTTTCTTCCTTAAGCTTATTATTTTGAATTAACTCATTTATTAGAGTCTGATCTTCTGAGTTAACCTTGCTTTCTCTCCCAGCTTCAAACTCTTTCAATTCTTTTTGCTATTTTTCAAGATCTTTATGCAATTCCATATTTACAGATTTTATGGCATTAAATTTTTCAGCAAACAAATTCTTCTCTTGCTCAAGTTTTCTAAATTTTTCTTCATTTTCTTTAACAGATTTTCTAAGAGAGTCATTTTTAGATTTTAGCCTACTTAGTTCAGAGCAAACACATTCAAGTTCCTTCATCAATTTTTCATTCTGATTTTTATACATATGGATATCAGACAAACAGGCATCACGAGATTGCTTCATATTTGAACAATTTTCACATGGAGAACTTGAACTACCCCGATCACTTTTCTTTTTCAAGTTCTTGTATTATTTTCTTAAATGTTCATGAGATTCAAGCAACTCAGCATATGCATTCTTCTAATCATCTAAAGAAAAATTCTCGAAGGGATTTACCTCTTCATCATTATCATCTTCATTCTGATTGCTGCCTTGATCTCTGCCATTAGCCATCATGCAGCTTTCCTCATTTCTCCTGTGAGCTAGCTTCAGCTTATCCAGGATGTCTTTAGCAGACCTACAGTCATTAAACGAAGAGTGGAAAGCTCTGTGAGTGGTTGCTTTCATTGTTTCCAAGGTTTTATGATTTTCTACATGCTTCGATCTTTGACTGTCAGTCCATTTGGACTTTTTCTTTGGTAATTAGTGAGGACCTTGTGAAATTAATTTCCACATATCTGGATCACTTTGTTTAACATAGGTATGCAGACTATTAAGCTACAACCTAAAATCAGTACCATTGAAAATCGATGGATGAGCCATGGATATCGATTCAAGAGTAAATCAAACAATAGACAAGCCCAAAAAGAACTGCACCTAAAAATATAATAGTAGGATCCTCTGCAGATCATTGGATCTGATGAATCAGAGACCCGCTCTGATACCAATTGATGGGTTCGGTGCGGTGGATTCAGAGGGGGGTGAATGAATCCCTCCCTTAAAACTTTCACTCAATTAAGAATCTAGAACGCTAACTAGACAAGATAGACAATCTGAAGAACCAATCAAATTCTCTTTTGAACCAATGAGCAAATATGTATAGCGCACCTAAACATTCATCTAGCGGAAGCAAAGGAAAGCAATCAACCCACTGCACAGATGATTTTTTAGGTGGTTCGGTCCTCCAGACCTACGTCCACCCCTCACTCCAAACCGGAGTGAGGCTTCCACTAGTAAATGCTAGAACTGCAGACTCAGTCTGCAAATAGATGCTGCCTAACAGCTTGACCAGAGGAACACACTCCTCTCTTCCTCCAGACCGGAGGGAAACCACTAGTGACAACCCGTCACTAGCAACCAGAGACCGAAGTCTCTCTTCCTCTGAAACCTAGAGGGAACCCACAAGCGATACCAGCCACTTGCAACCGGAGACACCAAGTCTCCCTTCCTCTAAAACCCAGAGGGAACCCACAAGCGACACCAGCCACTTGCAACCGGAGACACCAAGTCTCCCTTCTCCTGAGTCCACAGGAGGAACACCGACCTCCAACCAGAGAATCGAAAGAACAACGTGATCAGTTAAAAAGAAAAACAAGAAATGATAAAAACACAGCGACTGAAAGCTGGAAATGAAATGCAACAGGAATGTGGCTCTCGCAGGAGCTGACTGGATTGGATCTGATCCAAAGTCCGGTGAAGACAAATTTTCTGATGAAGCTTCTCTTCTTCTTCACGAGCTCTCTATCTCTCTTTCTCTTTCTCTTTTTCTTCTTCTGCTTTCACACTCTGCCTCTCTGCTTCTCTTTCTTTTTCCTCTCACTATCTACTCTTCTCTCTGCTCTTCTTCTTCTTTTTCTCCACACTAGATCATGCAGGATCTGTCTCTCTGCTTCTACTCTTTTTGATATATTCTACTGCTTCGATCACTTTCTCTTTTATAGTAACAGCAGCTAGGGCGTGTGCAGAGCTTGTGCCCTCTTTGTCCAGAGATAACCTCAGATCACGTGCCAGGTGCCAACCTCGGATCACGTGCCCAAACATTTTTCTTCTCGAAGGATATACCTATCAAATAGTCATAAGAGGATATTAGAGAGATGTACAGAGTTGGTTCGAGGATGTATAGACTTTGTATGCAGCGATGTATAGACTTGATAAATGATGCATGAACAAGCCACCAATCGAGTGTACATACTTTGGAAAAGCTTGAAGCACACGATGCAACAAGACCCTGTACAGATTTAACCTGAGCATGGGCTGTACAGACTTTAAATGCATGAAGCACACGATGCAACCAGACTCTGTACAGACTTAATAGCGTGCAGACAAGACCTCATATGCATTGAGTGTTCATCAGTGTATAGACATCATATGCAGTGTATGCAGTTCACCAAGGGTTGCACCGACAATGTGGCATGCAGCAACTGTTAATGCACTGATGCAATGTGCAGGACTTCCACAAACAGAGAAATGCATAGACCTTATCTGTTCATGTGAATAGTAAAATGCATGGACTTTTTCTAACACATATGAAGACTAGCATTGACCTTCCATGTGCATGGACTTAACACATGCACCTACATTTCTATACAAAAATTAACATATGCACAGATCTGGGATTAGGTAGAACATTACCTGATCTGACTGTGCATTGACTTTACCTGTCAGTGATTTGACTTTGACTTGGGTTGACTTCATGACCTGTGAGTCATCCTTAAACCTGTTCTGACAGTTTCTCATAATACATCAGGATTATATCATTAAGGATGTACATGTAAACATAATGAGACATAATATTTGTCATCATCAAAACCCCAGAACCACAGGGGACACAACATTGCTTACTCCTCCCCATTGTCCTTAGTGTATGCGGAGCTGTCTCACACCCTCAGGATTGTCTCCTAAGGGTGGTTCACCTTCCCATTCTTATTTCAATCCCTTGTTTGATTCACCGCCAATCATGTCATCTTACAACTTCTCCCACCCCCCCTGAGGATTCTCTCCCTCAGGGACTTCTGGAGGACCCACCTAGGGTCGCTCATGTACAAGGGAGAGAGGGGACTGCCCTCCCTCTCCCGACCATTGCTGTCGAGGGTGCTCAACCCTCCCTCTCAGATCCATCCACTAGCGGCTCTGCCAGTCAGGTTCTCCAGATGATGGCCCAGCTGGATCTTACTCAACTCCACCTATTGAAATAGGCCTTGCAAGGGGCAGATGCCCCGCCCTCAGTTCTTTCTTCTGGCACGACTGCTGTCGTCACTTCCACTCCCTCGATTGTTGGGTTAGGGGCCACCTCTGCAGCCCTCATCGATCTTACTCCCATCCATCCTCAGGCTCTTCGATTCTCCACCATGGAAGCGGGCCAGGCTTCTACCTCGGCCCATCAATCACTTGATAAGGGGAAGACCCAGATCCCCTCTATTTCTTATGCTGATCCTTACACCACGTTCCCTCCAGCATCGCAGGCCCTCGTGGCCCCGGTTGATTCCATCCGTCTGCAATCAGAGGCCACCCAGTTGGCTCACGCGGATATGGGCCCTTCCTTGGCCCATTACCCATCTTATGGGGTCCCCTCTCAATCAGTGTACCCTTCAGCTCAATACTCCGTTTTGATCCTTCCTGTTGTATCTCCTCCTTCCTAGGAACGGGAACTTATTGACAAATGGGCTGCCATGCAGTAGCAGATTGACCTCCTCCACAAGCGGGTCGGCCCGCAATCACTAGTTGATGTCCCCATTCCTAACTTCAGGGACATTCATTTTCCTCCTCAGTCCGAGCTCCCCGTGTATCGAAAGTATGACGGGAATGGCAACCCGTTCATTCATGTCAGGGAGTTTCTCTACGAATCGACGTAGTTTCAGTATGACGATCGCCTGATGGCGTACTTGTTCCGACGATCCTTGGATGGGGTTGCCCTGGAGTGGTTCTACACATTGCCTCTGGAGGAGGCCAAAAGTTTCAAGACTGTCAAGGAGAAGTTCATTCAGAGATTCCAGGATCGGGTCGGTCCCAAATATTTTTTCACCGACTTGGTTGCAGAAAAGATGAAGCCGTATGAAGACTTTGCTGTATATGCAGATAGATGGAGGCAGATGGCCTCGTGTGTGCCCGAGCAGATCTCGGAAGAAGAAAAAGTAAAGTTGTTGATTTCTAATGCTACTCCGACGTTCCGGAATATTTTGTCAATGAACGACATTTCTAACGTGCACCAGTTGTACAGCAGGGCCCGGTTTATCCAGACCCAATTTAAAGACTCCCCTATCCATTCATTGTTCGAGGCCCAGAAGTCCAAGACCACCCATAAATCCCTGGGCCCAGTTACCGAGGGAGTCTAAGTTAATGAGTAGGTCCAGGTTGTTCAATTCCCTAACCAGCCCGCTTCACCCCATTTCCAGCAACCACCACGCAACCCCCAGTTCGCCGCTCTGCAAGCTCCTCGACCCGCCTTCCAAGCTCCTCAACACCCCCAACAACCACCACCACCACCTCAACAGCCGCAACAGCCACCCAGTACCACAATGTTCCCCCACCTACTGGTTATGGGCTTGCTCGGCCGGGACCCAAGAGGGTCAACTATCCTCCACTTCCAGAAACCCTCCCCGACATCTTTTCAGCTCTAATGTACACTGGTGACATCCAATTGCCTCCGGAACGTCAGAATTGGAATTTGGCAGCCGATCAGTCAAGGTATTGCATCTACCATCGATAGCCCGGGTACACAATAGAGAGGTGCTTTCAGTTTAGAGATTTGGTGTATGATCTGCATGAGGGCCAGAGAATTGATTGGGCCCAAATGCACAATATAATCGAGGATATTAAAGAAAGAAGAAGACAAGCCAAGCCATAGCATGCGGCACCCTAACAACAGCAGTTCCAACAACCCCTCCAACAACAACAACCACCACAGTAGCATCAACAACCGCAAGAGCTCGGGATTCATCAGAATCCCATGCCAGAACATCCGCCCACTCCTCAGCAGCAACAACACCAATAGCCGCTGGCACCGGCTCAAGTGAATGCAGTCCACCGCCCAGCCCCGAATGCTGGGTGGTCTTTTGATGATGAGACCCCCGCCCATCTCTTGCCCTTCCACCATATCAGTTCCCCCGCACCTCCTATTCCATCCATCCTCTGACCCACCACATTCACCACCGCTCCACCCACTATCCCTTTTTCACCCGCCACATTCCCCACCATTCCGCCAGTCCTTCCGCCATCACCCGCCGTACCCTCCATCATCACCCCTCCACTCAACCCTTCACCCGTCAGCCCTCCACCAGGGCCCGTCAGGCCAACCTCCGTCATCCTCACTCCCATTTCTATCCCTTCCACCTACCCCACTAAATCGAGCAGGGGGCCCATCCCAAGCTGTGCCGACACGACATTGTGCCCTTCAGAGCGGACATCCATTCCACAGAGTTTATCCTTCCTCTGGTGTGTCTACACCCAACCCCCAAGTTCCCTTCTCTACAGCCGAAGCAGAAGAAGTAGACCCCGTGCCAGGAACGAAGTATGACCTGCTACAGCACTTGGACCGGATGCCGGCCAAGATATCAGTTTTAGAGTTGATCAAAAGATCCACGCTACACCAGGACACCCTCCGGGCTTTTCTACAGAAGGTTATGGTTAGCGAGGATGTGGCAGTAGACAGCTTACCCTCAGTGTTGGCGACTATTACCAGGGGCCTTCCATTTCATTCTCCGAGTCAGAATTAGCACCCCCAGAGGCACGATAGATGCCACTGTGTATTACCATTTCTTTGAACAAAGTGGCCGTTGAGTCTGCCCTAGTGGACACGAGAGCATCGATAAATGTGTGTCCGCTGAGTACACTGCGCGCCTATAACATTTCAGAACACATGCTTAAGCCAACATCGACCACAATTGCCGCCTATGACAACTCTAGGCGAGCGTGCCACGGGGTCGTGACAGTCCAGGCCAAGGTAGGGCCTCTGGTAATGGATGTGGAGTTCTACGTGTTGGACATAGACCCAATGTTCAAAGCTATTCTGGGTCGTCCATGGATAGATAGTTTAAATGCTGTGCCTTCAATTGCCCACCAGTGCCTAAAATTTCCATTCCAAGGCCGGGTGGTTAAGGTGAAAAGTATCTCTATAGTCCAGTCAGTCGATGCAATTACAGACAAGATTCTCCCCACTCTGTGGCCAAGTAACAGGCCAGTTCTTTCCGTGATGGACTTAAATTATTCATGGGCATATGCGTCACGCAAGCCCGCCACTGCGCCAGTAAATGAGAAGATTAAGTCCAATATTAGATATTTGAAAGGGTGGCATATGATTCTGAAGTTAGGCTATCAGTCGGGCCTCGGCCTCGGCGCGCAATTACATGGGCGGACTAAGCCCGTCCCTAAAGGCAGAAAGATGGGCCGCAGAGGCCTTGGTTATCGGGAGTCGGCATTGTCCATTCTGGGAGACTCCGGGCCACTGACGTGGGATTACCATCAATATTTTGTGAAAGGTCCATTGTAGCCCGATACCTTAAAGAAGCTGCCGCCCTGTGCTGATGTGAAGATCGATGATGCCTGTGATGTTGCTGACCCACCGCCGCCACTGAAGGGGCTAGTGGGTGACATGGAAGACTTTTGTATCTGTTTTGAGAAACTGTTCAGTGAAGAAGAAGACCATACAAAGAAGAAGGAGATGCAGCTGGTGAAGCATTCTCCGACTCAGCTGGTTCATCGGAGGCCACGGGAAGTGGGAAGCTCTATCACTACCTTTTCTCTATCCCCATCCCGTCTTGCCTCCTTGTTTCAACAATTGGGGTTTGTTCCCCGCTCCCCTCCGATTATGGTCGACCCGTACTTCACGAAAAGACCACCTGAAATTCTGTTCTTGCCATGTGCGTGTGGGCGCTGCCCACCCATTGATCTATCAACCATGTTTACTCCTCCTTCCCCCAATGCCCAACTCCACGAGATGTGGTTTTCATCCTCTGATCCATTCTTCGATTGCAACTTCCCCGATTTATTTCCCATGCAGCTCCCTCCTCCCCCGTCTTCTTATTCCTGCTGCGTGATCTCCTCCGACTTCCAAAAAAAATGCCAATTTTAAAATGGAGGTTTCAATGGAAGATTACGCTATTTTTAGTCCATCCTCTTCCCAGGGGCACGAGACCCCTGCTTCTTTCCCAGTAGATTTCTTATCTCCTAGGTTAGATGTACAGTGTGCAGAACCTCCTAGGTTAGTTGAGTCAGTTGGGGTAGAGTCTAGTTCGAGTCTAGTCGGCCCATCCACATCTACGGCATGCCCTATGATGCGTCATCCTAAATCCATTCCAGATAGGTTTCTGCAAGACTTGGCCCAGAGATGCCATGCCCTTCTTAAGTTCCCGGAGTTTGTAGAGGCCGTAATTATTTTAGAAGATGATGAGGAATTAGAAGGGGTCTGGAGCAATGACGGATTGGGAGTATATGAAATTGTAGATGAGAAGGACCCAGCCGATGATGGGGAAAGCGATGTGGATGACACTGCCGATTTGTACGCACAAGGTTTGAAGCGGTTCGACGAACCATCCTTGGCAGTGGATGAACCCACTAAAGAAATTAATCTTGGAACAAAAGAGGATCCTAGGCCCATACTCATTTCTACTGATCTCCCTCCCCCGGTTGAAGAGGAGCTAATCAATGTTTTGAGAGAGTACATCGATTCTTTCGCTTGGTCCTATGAGGACATGCCGGGTCTTGACGCCACGTTGGTCGAACATCGACTGATTCTTAAACCAGTGGTAGCACCAGTTAAACAAAAGGCAAGAATATTCCACCCACAAACGGCTTTAAGGATAAAGGAAGAAGTTGATAAATTGCATAAGGTCAGATTTATTAGAGTTATTTTATATCCACAATGGGTGGCAAACATAGTCCCGGCAATGAAGAAAGATGGGAAATTTTGAATTTGTATAGATTTCAGGGACTTAAATAAGGCATGTCCGAAGGATGATTTCTCGCTTCCTCACATTGATGTACTGGTGGACAACACGGCTAGGTATGAGGCCCTCTCATTTATGGATGGATATTCTAGTTATAATCAAATCCGTCTTGCTCCTGAAGGTCAAGAGAAGACCTCTTTCACCACGGCCTGGGGCACGTACTGCTATATCGTTATGCCATTCGGATTAAAGAATGCAGGTGCCACATATCAACGGGCAATGATGGCTATCTTCCACGACATGATGCATGTGTACTTAGAAGCTTACGTGGATGATATCTTGGTAAAGTCGAGGTCTAAGGAAGAGCACCCCGCCATTTTAGCCAAGGTGTTGCAAAGGGCTAAGGAGTACAAATTAAAAATGAATCCAAAGAAATGCGTGTTTGGAGTCGCATCAGGGAAATTGCTCGGTTTTATAGTTAGTAAACAGAAGATTCAGATCGATCCGAATAAAGCAAAGGCCGTTATGGAGATGCCGCCGCCTAAGAACATCACGTAACTTAGAGGTTTGATTGAGCGCTTGCAATTCATTAGGAGATTCATATCTCAACACTCGAAAAGGTGCCGCCCATTCTATGAATTGTTAAAGGTGGGAGCCAAATTCGAATGGAACGAACAATGTCAGAAGGCCTATGAGGATCTTAAGGTTTATCTTTCTAACCCCCTAGTTCTGCAACCTACCGTCCTTGGGAAACCCCTAATACTATACATTTTTGTGATTGAGGACTCCCTAGGAGCTGTCCTGGCTCAGGTGGATGATGAAGGAAGGGAAAGGGCAGCATACTACCTTTCGAGATTGTTTAATCTGACTGAATCCAAGTATACTGCCATGGAAAAGAGTTGCGCAGCACTAGTATGGATAGCTCAGAAGCTCAAGCACTATTTTTTTGCCCATGAAGTTAAGTTGATCTCTAGAATGGACCCCATTCATTACTTGTTAGAAAAGCATGTCCTTTCTAGACGATTAGCTCGCTGGCAGAGCTTTCTTTCCCAGTTCGATATCACCTGCATTGTCCATAAAGCGATTAAGGGATACACCATTGCTGAGCATCTTGCTCATTCTCCTATCCCTCGCACTGATTCGATCCAGGACGAGTTTCCTGATGAGCACTTGGCAGTAATTACTCATCTTCCTTTTTGGTCTCTTCATTTCGATGATGCTCTCAACTCTCAGGGCCGTGGAATCGGCGCCGTTCTCCTCACTCCGGAAGGAGTAACCATCCCTATTGCCTATCAACTCTCTTTTCCTGCCACAAATAATATAGCTGAGTACGAGGCTCTCCTTGCCAGTCTGAAGCACGCCTACCGAATGGGCGCGCAATACCTTAACATCATAGGAGACTCTCAATTGGTGCTGCGTCAAGTTTTGTCAACTTACCGCACCCATGACCCCAAGCTTAAACCCTATCAAGATCTGGTCACACTCTTGGCTAGGCAATTCTGGAAGCTTATCTATATTCACTCTCCTTGTTCTCAGAACCTTCTGGCCGATGCTCTTGCATCGCTCACTTCTTCTCTTTCGTTCCCCCTCAGTCGCGCCACTAAGGCCATTATGGTCCAGCGGCTAAATGCTCCTTCCCTTTAGGATCCCTGGTTCGACAACCTTAGGAAGTTTTTAGAAAGGAAGGCGGAGAGAGAAGATGTGAAAGAAGTTTCATTAACTGAGCTTGAGGAGATCATCGAAGAAGAAGAATTGCCATGGTATTATGAGATAGAGCAGTATTGCAGGGATGGTTCCTTTCCCGAGATGGCGAACGCCAAGCAGCGCAAGGCCATTAGAAGAGCCGCCTCCCGATACACAATCATTGCAGGAGAGTTATATAGGCGGGCTCTCAATGGAGTTCTAATGAGGTGTTTGGATGACGATGAGGCTTGGAAGGTAGTAGAAGCCGCTCACTCCAGTGAGTGTGGAGGGCATGTAAATGGACAGGCGTTGGTGAAGAAGATTATTAGGCAGGGCTATTACTGGCCAACCTTAGAAGAAGATTGTTCCACCTATGTCCGTAGGTGTCTTCAATGCCAGCTTCATGCAGATAAAATCCATGCTTCGGCTTCTTCTCTCCATCCTCTGTCCGCTCCTTGGCCATTCTCATGTGGGCCTTTGATATCGTTGGACCCCTTGGTGACCCTAATGCTCAGGTAAAATAGAAGTCCTTCATTCTGAAAGCTACAGAATACTTCACCAAGTGGGCGGAAGCCGAAGCTTATACAGAAATCAAAGCCACCACAGTATGCCGCTTCATTCTAAAGAATATCATCTCGCGGTTTGGAGTGCCAAGTGATATCGTCACCGACAACGGACCTCAATTTGTTTCTCAGGAACTTCGGGACCTCTGTAAGAGATTTAATATTTTGTTGCATCATTCATCACCATACTACCCCCAGGGTAATGGCCAAGCTGAGGCCACGAACAAAACCCTTCTAAAAATCATCAAGAAAACATGCGAGTCACACAAATTCGCTGATTGGGCCGATAAACTAGTAGAAGCTCTATGGGCTTATCGCACCTCTGTCCGTACTCCCATGGGGCAAACTCCTTTTGCTCTCACCTATGGGATGGAGGCGGTACTCCCGTACGAGATCTTGATCCCTTCCCTAAGAGTGCAGCTAGACAAAGAACTTAATCTCGACGAGCGTCGAGAGGCGTTGCTAGTCCAACTGGAACTCTTAGACGAGAAGAGGCTTAACGCGGCCAATCATGTCTCGGTTTACCAAAAGCGTGTCTCGCGGTATTTCCAAAATAAGGTTATTGAAAGAAAATTCCAAGTGGGTAACATGGTTTTGAAACATAAATTAATCAGATCTGCAGGTCCCAGGTCTAAGCTGCAACCCAACTGGGAAGGGCTGTTTATAGTTAAGGAAGTCTATCCTGGTAACGCGTACCGTTTAGTTATCGCGGAGGGTGAAGAATTGCCGAATCCGTGGAATGGGCTATATTTAAAACGCTTTTACCCATAGAGTCAAGCCAGCGATAGCCCGACGACGGAGTATGCCTTCACTTGACCACGAAAGGAGACCCCCGGTTCAACATTTCACACACAACACGTCCGCTTGTGGTTCGGTTCTCTTCTTTTGCGCAACACCGTTTCTACATGGGCCATGCTTTGGGGAAGTGAAAATCCTTATTTTTCTTCTCTCTCGGCTGAAAATAGGGGTAAGTGGTGAATAAGGGGGCGAGAACTAATCTAAACCCCCTGATAAAAGATGTCTCAAATAGGGGCAGTCCGTTATGACCATATTCCGCAGGTTAAAAGAGCAAGAAAAAGAAAAAGAAAAGAAATAGAAAAAAGGGGCAAAATGGTCAAAAATCAAAGCTAAAAGCTCACAAGCTCGAAGCTCTCAAAAGTTTGAAAGACCCCAAAAAATAATGAAACTAGGCATGGCAAGAGTGGCAGTACGGTTTTCTCGCGGGACGTTATGAGCCCAGTCATATGCGTGCCTAGAACGGATGTAGGTTCGATGACGGACACAAAGCCCCGGCACAACAGACCAGAATTCTTTGAAAAGGAGGTGTCGTGAGAAGAACTCAAGCCCTAAAAACACCTATACCTATCGCCAGCTTTTCTGCTAAATTCGGTTTTATTTTCCAAGGAATGGATCCCACCTCAGGTATGGCCTCGGTAGAGGCACCGTTAAGCGAAATTGGCCCCGACCACGGGCGGTCCCTTTTAGCACACGTTGGACCTGGGAAACCCCTAGTGAGATGGGAGGTTCTCTATCGTTAGGTTTAAGCTCGTTTCAAAATCAAAAAAAAATCAAATATTTTAAAATCTAAAAAAAAGTCAAGTATTTCAAAATCTAAAAAATCACTTATTTCAAAATCCAAAAAAATCAAATATTTTAAAATCCAAAAAAAATCAAATATTTCAAAATCTAAAAAAATCAAATATTTCAAAATCCAAAAAATCAAATATTTCAAAATCCAAAAAAAAATCAAATATTTCAAAATCTAAAAATCAAATATTTCATAACCCCCCAAAAAAATCAAATATTTCAAAACTCAAAAAAAATCCAACATTCCAAAATCCAAAAAAAAATAAACATTTTCAAAATTACAAAAAGGGTTTTTCATGATTTGCATTCATAGCATGCATGCATTCATTACCATTTTTTTTACTTGCCTATTTAATGAGGCTTGCCCCCTTGACCAAAAACCAAGAACTGGTCATTTCCAAACTTGCTACCGGCAAGGGGTTAAGCCTAAAATAGATTTAATCCGTCTTTCTTTGCTTATGGGTGTGCAGGGGCAGGTTAAAGTTGAAAGGTCGGTCGGTCCGTGACCATGCGCTTTTCAAAGTCATATCCCAACTCACTAAATCACTAAAAGCGAAGCCCAAACTCAAACCGATCAAATCATCAGCTTTATTCATTCATATATCAAACGTCTCTAAGCATACGTCTTTACATCAATATCATCATGAAAAGAAAGAAAGAAAAAATCACTCAGTCCTCCACTGGGCATCCCCGCGGGGACGTATATCTCTCAGCTCTCTAACATAGGCCTGGCGTGTCGCCGGAATCTCTGCAACCTCCGCCGGTAGGGTAAGCACCCTGCTCACCTCCCACATGATCAGGGCACTCCTGACCACCTGTTCGTCCTCCTCTGTATCGATCTTCCTCGTCTGTAGTGCGGGAAGGTGGGGTAGTGCTGGTAGAACAGTCCTGGGTAGCCCAACCTGTAGGTAGCACCGGTGCGGGCTGTACATCGCTAGTGCGGTGTCGCTCACAAGCCTCAGATCAAAGCCTAGCCTCCTAGGAACTCTGACGGTGGTGTCGCAAAGGAAGTCCGGGCGCATCACGAACCAATCCAGAGATAGCCTGTTGATGTGCAGTCGCCACTCATCCCTGGTCTTCTTCTCTGCTGTCTTGCACTCTACCTGTATGGAGAACCTGAAGGCGCCTCCTATAAAGTAGAGGGGGTGGCTCCCGAAGATCCTGCTAGCTGAAGTGACATCCTCCTTATAAACGAATTACATCTTAACACCCATCCAACATTCCAAAAGGATCATGGAACCAAAGAGAGGACCTCCTAGAGCTACTGAGGTAAGACCCTCGTACAAGTAGGCAAGGACGGCCTGAGAGATGGAAAGACCCTGCCATAGGCCACTGATGGTACTAAGAAGGGGAGTCTCTAGCACATGGTCAACTGAGGGGAACAAGATAGCCCCGCACAAGCAAACGGACGCGGCCTTGGCTATGGCCTCATCCCATCCACACTGATTCCTACAATGTTCAACTACCCACTGGCAAAGAGGAATGAGATGGATCTGACGTGGGCCTATGAAGGTGTGGACGTCCCTGCTGTATGGTATGAATCCTCCCAAGATCAGCCTAGGGTCTACAGGGGCCACTATATGACACACTGAGTCCCCCTCTCCCACCTGGGACCTAGGGAAAGAGAAGTATGTCTCTACCTCCTCTAGTAGGATAGTGGCCTCAAAAGATGGGAAAATGAATGTATGGGTCTGAGGGTGCCATATTTCAGTCAAGGCTGAGATGCTATGCCAGTCAAGCGAAAGTTTTGGGTAATTTTACCCTAGAACCAAGAGTGAGTGCAGGTGCCAGGATTTTAGGAGGGATGTCATTCCTAGGGGCAACGCATGGACCATGGGAGCCATCCACTTCAAAGTGGAATAGCGCCTAGGGCCAGGGAGAAGCTGAGATGGAGAAAGAGGAGAAGAACACGTAAGTAAATGAAAGATTTGAACTGAAGGAATTCATAATGACTTACCTCTCTTAGAGGGCTCGAGCTGAGATGTTGTGGGATTGCGGTCAGCCGTTGGAGCACTTCCCGCTCCTTTCTGGCCAGTCTTGGCCCTTCAAGCGTCGCTCCCTCCATGGAACTCCCCTCCAAGGCCCTTTTCATAATGATTTGGTGATGAATAATAAAGGTTTCAAGGCATAGAAGAGGGAGGATGTATGAATCACGAATTTAGACTCCCCTCCTACTTATAGGGCTTGGTTAGAGGCCTACATTCCTTAGGAGTGAGGTTGGATAAGTTTAGGATGGGATAAGATAGCTTTGGATTGGGTTAAGGTGGTTTACCCTCGGTTTAGGACTCTCCAGGAGAGTCCCATTCAAATTTGCAGGGTGTCCATTTGGACGGTCTAGTGATAGACCGCCTACCTCAGTGAGCGGTCCGATGAGGACCGTTTAACACCTTCTAGAGACCCCGAATGCTGGAGTTTGAGCGGACTAAAGTTGACCGCTTTACAATCACGCGATCGTTTATAGACCGTTCTATCTTTTGAACGGTAAAATTAGGACTGGTTTTCTTCTTGTTTGTGCAGTCTATATTAGACCGTACGTTTCTTGGGGCAGTCTATGTGGAGATCGTGTAAGCATCTGATGCTTTGTTTTGTACCTGCGCAACTCAACCTGTGGTCTCTCACTCTTCTCACTCATTTGGCGTCGCTCTTTCTCACTCCTTTGGCGTTACTCTTCTCACTCATTTGGCGTCACTCTTCTCATTTGGCGTCACTCTTTCTCACTCATTTGGCGTCACTCTTCTCACTCATTTGGCGTCGCTCTTCTCACTCATTTGGCGTCACCTTCTCTCACTCTAAGTCGGCGTCTCTCTCTCTCTCTCTCTCTTACTCTAAGTCAGTGTCCCTCACTCGTCATCACGTCCTCTCACTTGCACGTCTCACTCGTAGTCGCGTCGCCTCACTCATGGTCGTGTCTCGCTCGTGATCGCCTCTCACTCGCGCGTGTCGTCTCACTCGTGTCGGGTCAGTAGTCATGTTTAGCATTCATTCATTCATTCATTCATTCATACATTCATTCATGAAATAAAAGATGCATATCGTATCACTATCATATCATGTGTACAAAAGTAGAGTCGTAGTACAAAGTCAAGCTGGGCCCTCTCCCTCCGGCCTGTCGCTGTCACCTCCACCCTCAGGCCTCTTCGATGGCGGGGCCATCGGGGAAGTCACCTCCTCTCGGCGGGGCCGCCGCCGCTCCTCCTCCTCATTCCTCCGGTGGCCGGAGGAACCCGTAAGGTAGGTCCTGTAGGAGCCATGCATCCCACTCGGAACCCCGCTCCTCCCTTGTCGCTGACTCGATCACCTCTCGGAGGATCTCCACCATGCCCTCTAATCTAGAAATCTGGTGCTGAGCCAGCTCCGCCTCTGTCCGGTAACGCTCCGCCTCAGTAGCGCTAGCTCGAAGCCGCTCGAGCTCCGCCCGCAGAAGGACCGTCTCGAGGGTGTCGGCTGGTCGACCCCGTGCGAGCTCCTCTCGCAATCGGGCGATCTCCTCCCTCAAGTGCGCCGCCTCCTCCCGAGCCGCCGCCCGGCTCTGCTCCAGCTCTGCTCTCAGCAGGGTCAGCTCCGTCGTCTGCATACACAATCATTGTCAGTCAATTGCATTTCATACATTTCATAAGCATAAACAATAAGGGAAAGTGCAGTGATTTGCATACCCTCTCGATGAGTGCCACCTCGGTCGCCTTGGCCCGCGCTACCATCTGAGTGAAGTCGGCCTCCTGCTCAGCCCAGTCTGCGTGAGTCTGGGTCTGTGAAGAAGAAGGAGCATCGGCCCCTTGTCGATGGGCCCCCTCTGCGCGCTGCATCCAAAACTCCAGGTCAGTCACACGCAAAATCATAATCATAAGCATTTTCACAATTTAAAGAGTTTAGGGTTTAGAAAACTCACCAGTAAGGCCAGGGCCTGCCGGGCCTCGTCCCGCTCCCTGATCGTGGAGTGCAGGAGTCCCTGTAGCTCAGCAAGTCATCCCTCACGGTCAATCTGCATTTAGAGGTCGAAGTGTCAGTGCATCATCATATAGAAATCATAAGCATAATAAGTAGAGTTTGAGTTTAGAAGTCGTACCGGTCGGTGGGCACCCCGGAACACCTGGTCCCGGCAGTGTCTAGCGTACGCGGTGTAGTACGTTGAGTCACTGTCTGCTCGGGCGGTCACCACCCGCCCAAGCGCTGCCCAGTCCACTATCTGTGCGGCATTCCTCGTCGTCTAATCGAAGGCAGCTCGTAGACTGTGGGTCATCCGTGTGACGCGCTCCCCGGGCCCCTCTGCTGTCGGAAACTCCACTGTTGGCTGATGGACCCCAATGGTCCTCATCACCAGCCGGAAGTGCAGCGGCTCCACCACGTTCATGCAATGGAGCCACACATCTCGTTCCGAGAAGGTGAGGGGCCCTGCCACCCAGGGCTGACCCTCCTGTCCCTCCTCCGTGTATGGTGTCCACCGTATCTACAAAAGTAAGAAGGCGCATAAGCATCATCATCTAGAATTGCATTTAATTAAAGAGTCTAAGTTTAGAAGCATACCGAGGCAAACGGTAGAGCATCTAGGTCATCCTACAACTCTCAGACCTGTCTCTTGAGAGCTGCAGTCTCTCGAGGTGTTGTCCACCTCCGAGTAATAGGCAGGAGCCCAGGACGGGTCTCCTCACCTCTGCCTAGCCCACGTAAGCGCACGTAGGCCCACACCTGCATCACAGCATCGTGTCAGCATCTAGTAAACATGTAGGATTGCATAATCAAATCTAGAGTAAGAGTCATACCTGGAGTAAGGGGGAGAAGCCCCCGAGCTTGGTCCGACGGGTCGTCGAGCTCAGCGTGTTGAAAAGAAAGGCAAGGACTGCCGCTCCCCACGCGTAGTCACCCACGTGGCTGAGTTCCTCGAGGAAGGGAAGGAAACTGCAGCTCATCACGTCCGCCCGAGTAGAGAAGAGAAGTCGCCTGAACAACAGCATCAAGAATCTCCGCAACACTCTGTCTGCCTCTACTCTTGGCTCCGCTGCTACTCTCGGTCTCGCCAGGTCCATCAGCCGCTATAGGTGCTGCTATGGCTACTCTCCGACCACTATCCCCGCTCGTCGTAGTCCCAAGCTGTCCTGAAGACTAGCCCAGGGTAGGAGGGTCGACTGCCTCTCGGGGTGCCGCAGCTCTAGGCCCAGCAGCTCTCGAGCCATCACCAGGTAGTCGGGAAAAGTGGTCCCGCTAACCGGTGGACCGTGCACCTGCAGGCCCGTGAGTCGGGCCACGTCCTCCAGCGTAGGGACCATATGCCCCCACGAGAAAAGGAACGTACGACTCACTGGGTCCCAGCGGTCGTGCAGTGCATAGAGCAGAGCCGTGTTGAACCGACACACCTCAATACTCAGGAATGGGGTGAACCCCATGGCAGCCAGCCGCTCCCGCTGGAAGTCCGGTAGTGCTAAATACACTGCGCGGACCTGCAGCCACGAGGTGCGGGTCTTGCGTTTTCCCTGCATGCATTCATTCATTTTATGCATTTAATAATAGGTTCAAACTTTTTTTATCCAAGAAACAAATGAAAGCAATAAAGGTTGCATTTCTGTCATAAGGGCGGTTCCCTATGGACCACTCTTCCTGATACACAGTCCTAAATGGGCCGCATGAGTTCTGAGTCCCCAAGGGTTTGAACGGCTAATGGAAGTCCGTTCTTGTGTTATGCGGTGGATTCCCCACCGTTCACCTTCATGTTCAGCTCTATCGTTTCTAGGTTTTGGACGGCCAATGCTAGGCCGCATGGGGTTGTAGACGGTACGATATGGGCCTCATGAGTTCTGAGTTCCCAAAGTTTGGACGGCCCGTTATGGCCCGTTCTTGTGTTGTGCGGTGGACTTTCCACCGCTCATCCTTTTGTTCGACTCTCTCGTCTCCTGGTTTTGAACGGCCACCCCTGGGCCACGTTTGTTTTGGGTGACTCTATGTGGGCCGCATGTTTTTGGTTGTGTGGTTTTCTGAGAACCGCTCATCTGTCGTCTTCCCCGACGACGGTGAGGGCCTCCCCACCGGCGGGAGCACCCCCATAGCCCCCAAACCGGTTCCTAAGCAATCTAATCCCCATAATCCCCTAAAAAAACTAACGTGCAGTGATTAAAAATTAAAGTGGGTGAGGTTTTGGGGCCTACCTCGGGGTTCCGTGAGGTTTTCCCCTTCGCCGCCGTGGGCACCGCCGCCGGTTCGCCGGCGAGTTCTTCAACCATGGCCTCTCCTTCCTCCGCCGCAGCGGCCGGGGGTGCGTCATCCTCTTCGACGACAGGTGGCGGTGGGGCTCCTCCTTCGATGGCGGCCGGCACCGCCCTCTCTTCTTCCACGGCCGTCGGTGGCGGCATCTCCTTGCCGGTCGCCCGGTCACTGGCGGCTTGGTGCTTCGTCCGCAAGCTTGAGGGTGTGAGGGAGAGAATGAGAGAGTGTGAGATTGAGAGAGGGAGAGGTGAGGGTGCTTTGGTTCCCTTCGTCCTCCCTCACCCACCGGCGGTTACGGTGGGGAGGAGGGAGACGAAGGGGTTTTTTTGTTTCAAAACCCCAGGAGTTATACGGTCTAACGATAGACCATTCACCATTTGCGCGGTTGATACTTGGCCGTTCTTCTCTAACGGTATACTGCCTAAGCCCGGTTCAAATTCCGTGTTTTTAGATGGCTAATACCTAGCCGTTCTTAACTTTGGGGCAGTTTATATTTGACCGTTCATGAGCTAGAGAAAATGGTTTCCCGCACTTTGTGCTCAATTGATAAATGTGGTTATTGGATGATATCATTGTAAATCTTGCTAATGACACTTCTTGTAGCATCATCTTTCACTTGCCATTTCTCCTGCACAGGTAAGTCAGGTGTGTCTTTCTATCCCTATCTCCCTTATTGCATTACTATATGGTATTGTGCTATATTACCTTGAGAACCAGTTGGTTATCTACGTGTTCT
Organism: Amorphophallus konjac; assembly: GCA_022559845.1. Lineage (NCBI taxonomy): Eukaryota > Viridiplantae > Streptophyta > Magnoliopsida > Alismatales > Araceae > Amorphophallus > Amorphophallus konjac. The sequence continues at coordinate 136,827,565 of CM040127.1, read as the reverse complement.
AGGATCTGATGTTCCCCTTTAACAAAAACGATGATGATCCAGGTCCACGTGCTTAATCTCCGGATAGGCCGTTAGGTTGGGAAAGCCTAGGGAGGATGGTTCTATCCTGTACACCGTGGTTGCGGATAGTGTCTTGACTCTGACTCTTCCAACCTAGCAATATTATTCTCGAGTATTCTCTATTTTGATTCTTTCTTTGCATTCGTTTTAATGATTTCTTTTATTTTAGCCCAGCATGCATCATGCGCATCTCTTGAGCATTCATGACCCATGGTTTGCCTACAAAATCTCCCATCAGCAATGGATGGCTGCGCGTTTAGTGTTGGAGTAAGAGGAAAAATTCCACTCTGAGTTGGAAGGTTCTCTCTCGTCAATTCGCTTGGTTTGGTCGATTAAGAGGTCCCCGTCTGGAGTTTTAGTCTGTTTCTTTACTTTTCGTTGCTTATTCCGATCTCCTCGTTGGTCCGAGGGATTGTGTCCCCCATGAGGTTGATCGTGTGTTTCTTTTTATTTAGTTTAGTTCCTCCAGATTGGTGTCGCTTTTAGTCTAGCTGTTCTTAATGAATGGTTCAGAGTTTTCCGGAAGATTCCTATCGCTCGTTGGTAAAACGGGTGTCTTTTGTCTTAACGCCTACTTTTCGGTCCGCTCCGCTTTATTTTCGCGTCATCTCCATGTTCCATTTCGCTCCCCCTTCACCTCCGCTCGCTCCGCTGCAAAGAGGACGTTAAGGAGGGGCATCTGTTGACACCCATTTTTTGCCGACAAGTTGAGTTATTCCACTTACTACTTTTTTTGATGCCTCGAGTTGTCCATTACTCGTTAGGCTATTTTCAGGCAACATATTTGGGCTGATTTTATGGATAGCCTCCCTCCCTGGCTAGGTCTGAATTGATTCAGGGCTTAATGGGCCTTGATTTTGGTTGATTGAGCTTTTCTATAAATTTTAAGCGCCCATATACATGTACGGTCAACAACCAGCCGTTCAACTTCTATGCGGTTGATACGGGGCCGTCCAAACATTTAGTGGGTATTTTAGTTAATTTTCTGAATTATCACCGACAAGCATATATACGGCCTAGGTTTAGCCGCATAAGACCATTGTGCGGTATATAATAAACCGTCTATATTTTAAGACTCCTAACATCGGTTAACTATTCAGTTAATTACCTATTTATCTTCTTGTTTGTGATTTATCACCGACAGGATTGGGCGGTTGGCCAAGAGCCGTTCAACCATGAGAGAGTCCAACGGCTAACTTATCGATCAGTTTAGTGGATAAATTAATTATCTCATGATTTATTTGAATTTCCACCGACAGGGATGGACGGCCCATGTCTGGCCGTGCATTGTTTTGTGCGGTCTATCGTAAGACCGTGCATCCTCTCGAACCAGGAAGTGGTTAAGGCTTTTTTCTCTCCAATCGTGACTTTTCTCCCAACTTTCTCCGATGATTTCTCTGCGAATCCTTAACCATTTTCAGTGCCGTTTCTTCCAGATGAAAGATAATTGAATTATCTTTACCTTTTATTTGATAATCTCGACCTAAAAATGCCTCAAAACCCTAATTTCGAGCTAAGACTCCAGGTGCTCTATAAATAGAACCTGAGGCCCAGCTTTGAAAAGGGGAGATTTTTTGGTCGACGGTGAAGCCTTGCCGAATCTTTGAGCGACCTAGCACCAAGGAGGGAGGCCTTCTACGTCCATACAGGCCTCCGATTCAGGGAGTAGTTGTTCTTTGAGTCCTTAGTACATTTAGTTCCGTCGTCCTCTCTTGTTTGCATGCATCACTTTCTCCACGTTTCCTCCACATTTTTTTTCTCATTTTCATGCATCATTCACACACCCTCCTATGTTTTTTGACACCCTTAGGGGTTAAAAAATCCCCAGGTATCCCCCATTTCATTTAGTTATGTTCATTTCCATCCGTTTGAGCATTTACTACACTTTCTAGTTCTAACTTGGGTTTTCCTTTGTGTTCTACACGTGGTTTTGCAGGTCAGCAACACACTAATGCGAGGCCCATCCTTTCCGGCCGGCCGAAAAGGGTGGAGGTTGGACCTTTGCACCTCACGGCGTGGCCGTCTTAGGCTGCTACAAACTGGCCGTTCAAGAAGACGGGCGGTGGCTCCTGGACCGTTCTTCGTCGTCCTGCGGTTGTGTTAGAGCCGTTCATCTGCCAGTCGTTCTCCATCCTGCATTCCTCTTCAGCCCCTGCAGACGGTCTATCGTGCGGCCGCTCATCTCTACAGGCGGTTCCTTCTAAGCCGCCCATCTTCGCAGGGCTGGTTCTAAGGCGAGTACCTCACCCTCTTTCCAAGGTACGGCGTGTTCATCACGTTCAGCATCTTGGTGGCGATCACACAGGTTTACACCCTTCTATCCCCTCCTGCTTCTAAATCATTTAGCCTACTCGTTGATTTAGTAGAAGGGATAGGAGAGATATTTCTTCAATCCATTGAAAGAAGGAAAACATGTCAACACCTGCGTGGAGTGGGCAGTAAAGTCATTGCTGTAATTTAAGTAATTTATTGTTCCGGGAGTACGAGATCGACCGAGATCGTCTTCCCCACGCTAGGCGCGTGGAGGTATCGTGTTCGCTCCATTACTCGGCATTTGCTATTCTTGTATATGCTTTTATATGCCGCTGCTAGAGAGCATGTGTTAGGGCCATTAGCTCGATATATTTATTTCACCGCTACTGCGAGAGAGAGCGAGACTGTCCCGTGACCCGATCCGGGCACGACGAGAGAGTCTGACCACCCTAGCTCACTGCCTGTTTCTCAACCGTGCACGTCCGTATGCTTCCCTCATTAGGGGCGATTGCGAGCTTGCTTAGTGTCCAACGATTGCATATCCAATTGGGGTCGAGTCCGTGGTCCGTCCCGCATCAATGTACATCTTGATAGTCTAGCATGGAAGTAACTAACGTGGTCTACTCATCATTATGAGTACCCCCTTTCACAAGATGTGTGTGCAAAGTCCATGTAAGAGGCTGTCGATCTGTTTTAAGAGTTGAAGTCATGACGGCCCATGGTTCATCTTTGCTTGGCCCTTTGTACCCTAGGCCGCCTTGGGGAATCGGCTTCTGATGCCTGACGGGCTTAACCCTGCCCTGGAGGCTAGCTGTAGCAACCCTGATAAATGAATATTTGAAATAAATTAAAACATATATATATTACAGTAGTAATACAGATAATGAGAATAGGATTAATTAGATGAAGTAAAACAAAATTAAAATAACGCCTCTTATTAGGGCGTTAATTCTAAAAGAAACGCCTCTATCAAAGGCGTGACTAAAGAAAGGACGCCCACACGTGCGGTCGTCAACTCTCACGACCAAATAGGCAAGTAAGTGAAACGCCCATATATGGGGCGTGTTTCAAAAACAAGGAACGCCCTTATCTAAGACGTGTCTTAAGAAACGACCTGAACTAGGTCGTTAATTAAAGAATCGACGCCCTTACCTAAGGCGTTAATTCAGTTCGTGAACCGTTCGAACCCAGAACTTATCCAGGGTAAGTGATAAGCATTAGAAAGAGTTCAAACGTGGTAATGACTCTATCATAGAAGTATTGCTTCCACACAATCACTAACCCTAATAGGACACCCAAAATCCTATAAAAACTCTCGTTCGGCCAACCCTAAAACTATTTGGACGAACTGCTGCAGGTACGTGAAGAACATATGTTCTTCTATTTTTTTCTTCTTCTTCTGTTTACAGTCGCATGAAGAATATTGAGTATTCTTCTTCTCTTATTAACAGGTTAAGAGGCTCGGGCGTTTGAGGAACAAGAGTTCTTCATCCGTGTGTAAGTACCCCTTCCTCTACCTACAGTCCATGGATTTCAAGGAAACTAATATCTTCAATCTATCCTCTGTAGGATTCATCCAACGTCTGCAGCATCATTGATTCTTACAAATCCCTCACGGTCATCTCCAAATCAACTCTTAAGGTAGGATTTTCTCAAGTCACTGTAGCCCAAACTAAATTGATACAGTACAATAATTATCATGCATATACATGGTTTGGTTTACTATAGTTTCTGAACGACTTTCTGTTAATTTCTTGAAAGAAACGTCCTTAGCAAGGGCGTGACTATGAAATACACGCCCCAGACTAGGGCGCTACTTTACAAGTCACGACCCTGCCAAGGTCGTCAATTTCATATTTGACGCCCTATACACAGGCGTTAATTTCATGTAAATCTTAAGAACTGATTATCCATGCAATTACATGTAATCAAATCAATAATTGTTAACGGTTAAAAGTCAATAAACATGAAACATCAAATCTGATATACTGCATGTGAATTCCTGCCAATTTTCCTGTCATGACTATATGATTGTTATCCTTGATTATCGTGCAAATCTTGCTAATCATGTAAATTCCTGATATTTCTTGAATTCACGACCTAGACTAGGTCGTTTTTCCATGTGGTAACGCCCCATCACAGGGCGTGAATTAAAAGAAACGCCCCTTACTAGGGCGCGTATCTGTTAAAATCCTGGAATATATATTCTGTGAAAATAAGAATTTAATGATTAACGTCCCTACCAAGGGCGCGTTTTTGATAATTTCTGAAAGTAAATATGTTCTGAAAATATTGTAAATAAAAAGACGCCTGCTACAGTAGTCGTCAACTCTTGAAGAAACGCCCCTGCCGAAGGCGCGTTTTAGATAAATTATTGAAAATTCTGCAAAACGGACCATATGTAAACGCCCTTCTGTTAGGCGTTAATTACTTGAGAAACGACTTGACCTAAGTCGTTATTTTACTGTAAATTGATTTTTCCTCTGAATTGCTAACCGATGGTTTATATATTATACATATATATATATATATCGGCACTATTCTCCACTCCGTGAGTATAGTCTCACTTTTCATGGTGTTTTATCGATCACACTCAACTCTCATTGACATACAAGCTCTCCATTGGACATTCCGTTCCTTTGGACTAGCGAGTTAGTCATAGAGACCTCCGTAAGACTCCTCGTAGCCTTGGATTCCCTCAAGGCCGACTGAGCTGGTTGTACCCTAAAAACCCATTACACTATTGATGCCATGTCACTCTAAAGAAACATGGTATACCGGCCCTTATGATTGTACAAAGAGTATATCATAAGAAAATTCTTAATGGGATGATGATATCATGCCATATCATGTCGTTCTTGTAAACCCCAATTCTATGATAAGAATGAGGGTATCTTACTTTGATATACTGTTCATGTGGACCTCAATTCTACATAAAGAATGTCCATATTGATTTGTCATGGTACCTAAGTTAAGGGAACCATATTCTACCTAGTTTTATCGATATCGTGATTATACCGTTATTATCGTCATTCTATGTCCTTTGTCATATTTTGGACTCTATTCTATCAAAGTTGTCGTACGTGTCTACAAGCTTGATTATTGAAATTCTATGATGGCTATAAACAAGAGTGGATGTCAAAACACATGATAAATGCCTGCGCATATAGGGCCCGATCTGGTCCTGGGAGGAGCACCCGAAAGTACTTGTGCCCATGGGAGTTAAAATGATAAGGTATCTGGCATTATACCGAGTACTTGACTTGCTTGATTGGACATTCCACACACATCTTGTACTTGAATCGTACTTGACTTTACATGAAATGCGTGGCCCGAAAAAGGGGTAATTTACTTGCTTGATACATGATAGCCAAAGTTGTTGACATGACTCGATAATAGTACTTGCTTGAATATCTTGAATAACTTGTATCTTGTTGAAAGTTCTTGATAAGTTCATCTTATTTCCTTGATATTACATTCTCTCTATCTTGTCGTTTCATGCGAGCATGCATAGCCTTATTGCATTCATGAAAATGTAATTACTTAAACCCCTTGCTAGTACTTGAGATATAATTTCCTACTGAGCGTTCGCTCATTCCGTTTTGTCCCTTTCTACTTTTCAGGTAAGTCCGACGACGATGGAAGTCAATCGGATGGGAATGGTCAAGAGTGAAAGTGATAGAGCTTCTACAAGTGTCGTCTAGTCTTTTCCATAGTTTCATGAGTCAAATATGTATTCTTTTCCTTTTTTATTAAACAAAGTATTGGATTTGTAATAGTCTATCCATTATGAAATAAAGGATTAGGTTATCTTGCTATTTTGCGCATCTCTGTCTTTGTGTCGAATACACGACCACTCTGATTGACATGATTGATATAGACACGTCGCGCATCTCCGGGTATCTTCCGCGCTCGGGGCGTGACAGTCTTTGTGGTATCAGAGCCTAAGATATTCAATTCCTAGGAAACCCAAGTCCAAGGATAGGTTTCAAAACCTTTAACCAAGTGAGAGTGGGTAGAACCAAGGGTTAAATGATCATGGAGTCCTTTATAAGATCATAGTGATATAATACTAACATAGCTATTGTAATTGTAGGATAATGGCTGCCGAACGTGCTCAATGGCGCAACATGCAGCGTACCCTTCAAGGGATGACCCAAGTGCTACAACAGGTAGCACAAGGTGGTGCTCCACGAGCTGGAAGCTTACACCAAGCATTCAAGAATATGAATCCCCCGAAGTTCATGGGATCGACCGATCCAGACGATGCCGAGCATTGGGTTCGGGAGATTGAACGTATATTCCGTGTCATGCAATGCACGGATCAGGACAAAGTCTTATTAGCTACTTTCCAGTTAGAAAAGGATGCTAGATGCTGGTGGGAGTCGATTGAAGCTACTATAGACCCAACTCAAGTTACATGGGGAGAATTCGTTGAATATTTCAACGCCAAATATTTCTCTGATAGGGTCCAGGAAAAGAAGGCCGCCGAATTTGCCGCATTAAAGCAAAGATCTTTATCGGTGGCTGATTATGAAGCACAGTTCTCTAGACTGTCTAGATATGCTAAGCATTTAATTAGCACGGAAAAGATGAAAGCCCGTAGATTTCTTAATGGGCTTAGGCCCCACTACATTACTCAACTGGCGCCTATGGATATTCAAGTTTATACTGAAATAGTGCGCCGAGCTCAGTTGCTTGAAGATGCCACGGAACTATCTGATAGGATCCGTGGGAAAGACAAAAAGGAGCAAGTCACAAGTTCGGGTTCTTTTAAACCCAACTTTAAGAAGAGGCCCAATAATGGAGGTTCTTCCTCTCAAGATCAGAAGTTCAAGAAATCCAAGCCTTTCTCTATCACCACTACACCTTCAAACGTAATATGCAAGCATTGTGACAAGGCTGGTCACAAAACAGAAGAATGCTGGAGGAAATTAGGAGCATGTCTCCGTTGTGGGAGTCGTGAACATCGGATTCCCGATTGTCCATTAATGAATGACCAAGACGGTGAGGGTAAACGCCCAGTGACAAGGAACGCGCGTCTTCATGCAATCCAAGAGACCGAACCAGAAGAAGAAGGCGGATTGGTGGAAGGTACATTAAAAATTTGTTCCAAATATGCACATGTCTTATTTGATACGGGTGCATCGCATTCCATTATTTCCAAGAAGTTTGCTGACCCATTACCTCTAGAACCAGAATGGATGAAGTTAATATTATCTACTCCTCTCGGAAACGAGACGGATATCACACATCATTATCAAAACTGTGAGGTATTGGTTCGAGGAAAGAATTTTCCTATTGATCTTATCTGCTTAGATCTAAAAGAGTATGATGTTATACTAGGAGCAGATTGATTATCCAAATACCAGGCAACGGTTGATTGCCGTGATAGCAAGATTATTTTCAAGGAATTTTCGGAACTGACTTATACTAGTCCTAAGAGTCGAAGCAAATCCCCTCTTATTTCGGCTCTTCGAGCAAGCAAGCTCGTCAAGAAAGGATGTGTATCCTTCCTTGCTTTTGTCACTATTAAAGAAGCTAAAGAAACCAAGATAGAGGACATTCAGGTAGTGCGAGAATTTCCAGACGTATTTCTGGAAGATTTGCCGGGATTACCCCCTCAAAGAGATGTAGCCTTCACCATTGACTTAGTCCCTGGTGCTGGTCCCGTTTCAAAGGCACCATATAGAATGTCCCCTGCTGAACTCAAGGAGTTGAAGGAGCAGTTGATGGAACTAATCCGAAAAGGGTTTATTAGACCAAGTACTTCCCCGTGGGGAGCACCAGTCTTATTTGTAAAGAAGAAGGATGGATCCATGAGATTGTGTATCGACTATCGACAATTAAATCATCTTACTTTCAAGAACAAGTATCCACTGCCGAGAATCGATGAATTATTTGATCAGATTTCAGGATCCAAATATTTTTCCAAGATTGATCTCAGGTCGGGATACCATCAATTAAGAATCAAGGACGATGACATTCACAAGACCGCATTCAGAAGCAGGTATGGCCATTACGAATTTGTTGTTATGCCTTTTGGACTAACAAATGCCCCTGCTGCCTTTATGCAGTTAATGAATAGCATATTCAGGCCTTACTTGGATCAATTCGTAGTAGTCTTCATTGATGATATATTGATATATTCCAAGACTAAGGAAGAACATGAAGAACATTTGAGGATTGCATTGCAAGTCTTGAGGACAAATCAATTATATGCTAAACTCAGCAAATGCGAGTTCTGGCTTGAAGAAGTGACTTTTCTCGGACATGTCATATCAAAGGACGGATTATCTGTAGATCCGTCAAAAGTTGAAGCTGTGAGAAACTGGGAAAGACCCATTAATGTAAGCGAGATCAGAAGTTTCTTAGGTCTTGCAGGCTATTATCGACGATTCATTAAAGATTTCTCTAAGATCGCCATACCACTTACAAGATTAACTCGTAAGGAGATCCGATACGAATGGAGTGAGGAATGTGAAAGAAGTTTTCAAACTCTCAAGGATCATCTCACCACAGCTCCGGTCTTAGCTCTACCGATAGAAGGAGAGAAATTCGAGGTCTACACTGATGCTTCTGGCATTGGCCTCGGATGTGTCCTAATGCAACAAGGAAAGGTCATAGCATACTCTTCACGTCAACTAAAGAAGCATGAGGAGAATTACCCCGTCCATGACTTAGAACTGGCCGCGGTAGTATTTGCCCTAAAGATATGGAGACACTACCTCTATGGAGTACAGTTCACTGTATACTCCGATCACAAAAGTCTCAAATATCTATTTTCACAAAAGGAGCTGAACATGAGACAAAGACGCTGGCTAGAATATCTCAAGGACTTCGACTTCAATATACAATACCATCCCGGAAAGGGTAATTATGTTGCTGACGCCCTTAGTCGAAAGTCGAGAGCAATGATAGCAAATTGTATGATGCAAGAATGGAGGTTACTTGAACAATTCTCTGAGCTCAATATAAGCTTGGACATGGAATCCAAATTTGTCACACTATCTCATGTAAGCATACAGTCAGATTTGTTATCTGAGATACAAACACTTCAGGATGATGATCCTATGTTAGTAGAAATCAAGGGCAGATTAGAAGGACAATCTGATTTTCAACTAACTTCTGATGGAAGATTATCATTCAAAGATAGAACTTGTATACCTGATTGTCCGGAATTAAAGAAGAAGATCTTAGATGAAGCTCACCGATCAAGGTACACTATTCATCCAGGATCAACCAAAATGTACCAAGATGTAAAGAGTAACTTTTGGTGGCCTAATATGAAAAGAGAAATAGCGGACTATGTATCGCGCTGTCTCACATGCCAACAGGTCAAGGCGGAACACCAAAAGCCTGCGGGAAAACTACATCCTCTAGATATTCCTAAGTGGAAATGGGAGGATATTGGTATGGACTTCATCATGGGTTTGTCTAAATCTAAAGGAGGACATGATGGAATCTGGGTTATCATTGACCGATTGACTAAATCGGCACATTTCTTACCAATCAAAAGCCGATGGTCAATTGATGTGCTAGCTGCACTATACATCAAAGAAATAGTCAGGATACATGGAATTCCTGTCTCAATCGTGTCTGATAGAGATCCCCGTTTTACTTCTCATTTTTGGAAAGGATTACAACATTCGTTGGGGACAAGGCTCAACTTTAGTACTGCTTTTCACCCACAAACGGATGGTCAGACCGAGCGAACTAATCAAGTTGTTGAAGATATGCTGAGAGCATGCATTATTGACTTTGGAGGAAGCTGGCATGACCACTTACCTTTAGTTGAATTTGCATATAATAATAGCTACCAAGCTAGTATCCAAATGGCACCTTTCGAAGCCTTATACGGAAGGAGTTGCCGATCTCTCATATGTTGGAATGAAGTTGGAGAAAAACAACTGTTAGGTCCAGACATGGTAAGGGATACAACCGAGAAGATACAAGTAATCAGGGAAAGATTACAAGTTGCTCAGATCAGGCAAAAGGCTTATGCTGATACCAGGAAAAGAGATCTTGAATTCCAGGTTGGAGATCATGTATTTCTTAAAATATCCCCTGGACGTGGCATACGAAGATTTGGTGTTAAGGGCAAGCTTACGCCAAGATTCATCGGACCATTTGAGGTACTCGAAAGAGTTGGCGAGGTTGCTTATCGCATCGCGTTGCCTCCTCAGTTGTCCGAGGTACACAATGTATTTCACATATCTATGTTGAAGAAGTATGTGCACGATCCATCTCATATTATTGAACATGGAGATCTGGTGATCCAGAAAGATCTCACATATGAACAGAAGCCTATGAAGATATTAGATCGAGAAATACGAGCTCTAAGGAATAAGGTTATTCCCATGCTCAAGGTGCAATGGAATAAGAATCCTGAACGCGAAGCGACATGGGAGACCGAAGAATCTATGAAGAAATGATTTCCCGAGTTATTCTAAGAGGTATGTGTTCTACGCTCTCCACATGTATAATTATATATATATTGAATTTGGGGACCAAATTCTTTTTAAGAGGGGGAGGGTGTAGCAACCCTGATAAATGAATATTTGAAATAAATTAAAACATATATATATTACAGTAGTAATACAGATAATGAGAATAGGATTAATTAGATGAAGTAAAACAAAATTAAAATAACGCCTCTTATTAGGGCGTTAATTCTAAAAGAAACGCCTCTATCAAAGGCGTGACTAAAGAAAGGACGCCCACACGTGCGGTCGTCAACTCTCACGACCAAATAGGCAAGTAAGTGAAACGCCCATATATGGGGCGTGTTTCAAAAACAAGGAACGCCCTTATCTAAGACGTGTCTTAAGAAACGACCTGAACTAGGTCGTTAATTAAAGAATCGACGCCCTTACCTAAGGCGTTAATTCAGTTCGTGAACCGTTCGAACCCAGAACTTATCCAGGGTAAGTGATAAGCATTAGAAAGAGTTCAAACGTGGTAATGACTCTATCATAGAAGTATTGCTTCCACACAATCACTAACCCTAATAGGACACCCAAAATCCTATAAAAACTCTCGTTCGGCCAACCCTAAAACTATTTGGACGAACTGCTGCAGGTACGTGAAGAACATATGTTCTTCTATTTTTTTTTCTTCTTCTGTTTACAGTCGCATGAAGAATATTGAGTATTCTTCTTCTCTTATTAACAGGTTAAGAGGCTCGGGCGTTTGAGGAACAAGAGTTCTTCATCCGTGTGTAAGTACCCCTTCCTCTACCTACAGTCCATGGATTTCAAGGAAACTAATATCTTCAATCTATCCTCTGTAGGATTCATCCAACGTCTGCAGCATCATTGATTCTTACAAATCCCTCACGGTCATCTCCAAATCAACTCTTAAGGTAGGATTTTCTCAAGTCACTGTAGCCCAAACTAAATTGATACAGTACAATAATTATCATGCATATACATGGTTTGGTTTACTATAGTTTCTGAATGACTTTCTGTTAATTTCTTGAAAGAAACGTCCTTAGCAAGGGCGTGACTATGAAATACACGCCCCAGACTAGGGCGCTACTTTACAAGTCACGACCCTGCCAAGGTCGTCAATTTCATATTTGACGCCCTATACACAGGCGTTAATTTCATGTAAATCTTAAGAACTGATTATCCATGCAATTACATGTAATCAAATCAATAATTGTTAACGGTTAAAAGTCAATAAACATGAAACATCAAATCTGATATACTGTATGTGAATTCCTGCCAATTTTCCTGTCATGACTATATGATTGTTATCCTTGATTATCGTGCAAATCTTGCTAATCATGTAAATTCCTGATATTTCTTGAATTCACGACCTAGACTAGGTCATTTTTCCATGTGGTAACGCCCCATCACAGGGCGTGAATTAAAAGAAACGCCCCTTACTAGGGCGCGTATCTGTTAAAATCCTGGAATATATATTCTGTGAAAATAAGAATTTAATGATTAACGTCCCTACCAAGGGCGCGTTTTTGATAATTTCTGAAAGTAAATATGTTCTGAAAAATATTGTAAATAAAAAGACGCCTGCTACAGTAGTCGTCAACTCTTGAAGAAACGCCCCTGCCGAAGGCGCGTTTTAGATAAATTATTGAAATTATTGAAAATTCTGCAAAACGGACCATATGTAAACGCCCTTCTGTTAGGCGTTAATTACTTGAGAAACGACTTGACCTAAGTCGTTATTTTACTGTAAACTGATTTTTCCTCTGAATTGCTAACCGATGGTTTATATATTATACATATATATATATATATCGGCACTATTCTCCACTCCGTGAGTATAGTCCCACTTTTCACGGTGTTTTATCGATCACACTCAACTCTCATTGACATACAAGCTCTCCATTGGACATTCCGTTCCTTTGGACTAGCGAGTTAGTCATAGAGACCTCCGTAAGACTCCTCGTAGCCTTAGATTCCCTCAAGGCCGACTGAGCTGGTTGTACCCTAAAAAAAAAAAAACCCATTACACTATTGATGCCATGTCACTCTAAAGAAACATGGTATACCGGCCCTTATGATTGTACAAAGAGTATATCATAAGAAAATTCTTAATGGGATGATGATATCATGCCATATCATGTCGTTCTTGTAAACCCCAATTCTATGATAAGAATGAGGGTATCTTACTTTGATATACTGTTCATGTGGACCTCAATTCTACATAAAGAATGTCCATATTGATTTGTCATGGTACCTAAGTTAAGGGAACCATATTCTACCTAGTTTTATCGATATCGTGATTATACCGTTATTATCGCCATTCTATGTCCTTTGTCATATTTTGGACTCTATTCTATCAAAGTTGTCGTACGTGTCTACAAGCTTGATTATTGAAATTCTATGATGGCTATAAACAAGAGTGGATGTCAAAACACATGATAAATACCTGCGCATATAGGGCCCGATCTGGTCCTGGGAGGAGCACCCGAAAGTACTTGTGCCCATGGGAGTTAAAATGATAAGGTATCTGGCATTATACCGAGTACTTGACTTGCTTGATTGGACATTCCACACACATCTTGTACTTGAATCGTACTTGACTTTACATGAAATGCGTGGCCCGAAAAAGGGGTAATTTACTTGTTTGATACATGATAGCCAAAGTTCTTGACATGACTCGATAATGGTACTTGCTTGAATATCTTGAATAACTTGTATCTTGTTGAAAGTTCTTGATAAGTTCATCTTATTTCCTTGATATTACATTCTCTCTATCTTGTCGTTTCATGCGAGCATGCATAGCCTTATTGCATTCATGAAAATGTAATTACTTAAACCCCTTGCTAGTACTTGAGATATAATTTCCTACTGAGCGTTCGCTCATTCCGTTTTGTCCCTTTCTACTTTTCAGGTAAGTCCGACGACGATGGAAGTCAATCGGATGGGAATGGTCAAGAGTGAAAGTGATAGAGCTTCTACAAGTGTCGTCTAGTCTTTTCCATAGTTTCATGAGTCAAATATGTATTCTTTTCCTTTTTTATTAAATAAAGTATTGGATTTGTAATAGTCTATCCATTATGAAATAAAGGATTGGGTTATCTTGCTATTTTGCGCATCTCTGTCTTTGTGTCGAATACACGACCACTCTGATTGACATGATTGATATAGACACGTCGCGCATCTCCGGGTATCTTCCGCGCTCGGGGCGTGACACTAGCACCCAAACCTTTACCAATTTTGTACCCCATCTTCAACAAAATGTTCCATCATGGAGTATTTAACATAGTCTTCTTTTTCTTCGCCTGGGAAGGTAGGGGTGTTATTACAGTTGATGCCGGCTTAGCAACCGGAGACCTTAACAAATCCTGCCGCGGGTCGGCAACATCTAATACTGAGAGCCAAGGCCTCTTCGAAGGCCATATAGAAGGCACCGATGTTGCAGAATGTATATCCTCTGCCGGCAAAATGGACATACTAGTGACTTTGACGATGCGCTCTTTATGTGGAAACTTTATACATTGATGATTAGTTGAGGGCACAACATCAAGCTCTTGAATATAAGGGCGGCCTAGGATGCCATTGAAGGTTGGATCCATATCTAGAATGTGGAAATCCGCTATGATTGATACCGGACCCAGACCGACCTTCAGAGTAATCATCCCCAGGGGAAGCTTCTTAGTGTTGTCATAGGCCGTGACAGTAATAGTGGATGGCCAGATCTGACTATCTGGAATGCCACACATCTTGAGAGTGCTTAGAGGCAACACATTAATCGATGCCCCAGTATCTACCAAGCATTGTTTAACTGACACTTTGTTGATGTTGACAGTAATGCACAATGCATATTTTCTGGCCGGCTTCGGAGCTAACTCATGTTCATGGAAGGTAATAGCTGGCTGATCACATGCCGGAGTCAAGATTATTGTAATCTATTCAGCTGGGATATCTTCATTAACCATCACCTTTTGCAAATATTCTTTCATGACCTGTTGGTGAACAGTGGATCTCTTTATCAATTCTAGAATGGAAATCCTCCCCGGGGTTTTGTCCAAGTGTTTTAACAAGTCATAGTGCGTGCCCGGTATGGATTCTTGTTCTGGCTCTTGTTCCTCTTGCCCCTGTGTGGGCTCTAGCTCCCTTTGAGGAAAAACGTGGTGGAACATCTGTCCACTGTGGAGCATCGTGATTCGCGATGATCGCGCCTCTATCGGGTTGGGGATTGACGAAGTAGATGGAATGTTGGAGTTGGGATTCGGAGGAGTGACCAAAGGAGGAACCCTTATGAGGGGCCTCATTGGTTGGGGAGTGATGGTGGTTGGTGAAGTAATGGTAGGGGGTGTGGGAGGTGCCTGCATGGCTGAAGGGGGTGTAGGCCGAATGAGGAGAAGCTTGGGCAAAAATGAGGGATTTGTGGGAGGCGGAGGAGTAGTAATAGTAGTGAGGGAGTTGGAAGTCGGCAATGAGCGAATGAGGAGAGGCCTAGATGGCAACGGGTTTGTAGAGGGAAGAGCTTGTTGTGGTGCGTAAGGTGGCGGTGGCCGGATGAGGAGAGGCCTAGATGGCAACGGGTTTGTAGTGGTGGTAGTGGAGGGTATTTGGCCTATGGTGTGCAAGAGGGGACGAAGCGGTTGGTGAGAAGGTATTGGATGAGGCGTCCTTAATAGACGTGGTGGTTGAATTGATTCTTGGTTGAAGGCCCCGATAGAGGCGTTCTCATGGTGCCACCCTTGACCCCTCTCCACTTCATGGAATGAGGTGACAGGGTTTACCTGTTGGTTCGGTGGATGCTCTGGCAGTGGGTTATTGACGATCCCCATGTTCGGTTGTTGCACGGGAGCTTGCTGCTGCTGAGGAGGAGGTACTGCTGGTTGCTGAGCAGGATGCTGAGCCTGTTGCTGCCGAGGAGGCCTTCGTGCCTTTAAAGTAGCGATAAATCGCCTCATCTCATCCCAATCAATACCACCTTGATCATTCATGTCATATATATAATCTTTAAAGTGAAAACAATGATCAATATTGTGCCCCGGCTGCCGGTTAAAGATGCAATACCGAGATGTATCTACATTAGCAGGCCACACCATCCTTTCTTTAGGCAAGGTGAGCGCATTGGTGGCCATAAGGGCATTGAAAATATCGGGTAGACTTTCGGGAAATGGAGGATATTGGGCCCTTTTGGGACCCAGTGGTCTTCTCGGCTGTTGTGACTATTATTGCACATAATTGGCCGGCGGGGGTACCTGGTGGTATTGTGGAGGTTGATTTTGTGGTGTAAGAGGAGGTTGTTATTGTTAAGGTATAAGAGGCTGGAAAGTTTGAGGAGGGTTACTGTTTGGCTAGTGGACTTGGTTTTGGAGGGCAGGCTGTTGTGGTGATGGCCTTTGGTTTGGAGGGTGGCGGAAAGGTGTGGGATTGGCAAACGCGCTCACATGCTCGTTAGTAACTATGCCTTCAGTGGTTCCACCACTATTGCCAACATTGACATTCTTCCTTATTACTTTCGGCCTTGGTTCGAACATGCCCATGATGGGCGAGTCTTTCATCTTTGTCTGTATATATCTTGCTCGCTCATAGAGCTCTTCCATTGTGCTTAATTTATTCATGGCTAAGATGTGACGAAACTGTGGAGTGGAGTTTGATATGATCATTTTTACTTGCTCCGTTTCTGACAGTGTGTCTTTCAGCCTCTCAGCCATGGCTCTCCACCTATCAGCAAATAAGATGAAGTCCTCCTCGGGCTTCATCTTCTCGGCAACCAAATCAGTTACTGACAAAGAGGGACCCACACGTCCCTTGTATTTCTGCAGAAACTTTCGCTGAACAACATCAAAGTCACCAGCGTCAGCCGGCTCTAAGGAGTAGAACCACTCTAATGCCGGACCATCTAAAGACCGCTTAAAGAGATAAGCTAGAGAAGTCTTATTATCTTGCTAGAATGATGCCTCATACATGAAGTTTTTTAAATGAACGAACGGATTGCCCGTTCCATTGTATCGTCGAAAATTCGGCATCTCAGATGGTGGTAGATGAAAAACTGGCAGAGTAGGAAGAGTAACTTCGGGAGCGGTCTTCGGTGCCGTGACCTTCTTCAGCTGCTCCTCCATACTAGCAATTTTTTGGAGGAGTAAAATGTTAGTATCGGACTCGGTTGGGGCCGGATTAGAAGAGTATTGATTTGGCATAGGCCTTCTTAAAATTTGAGGGACTGGGGGTTGTTGAGGCCTAGCAATAGAGTGACTTGCCGGTTGAGCCGGCGTAGTCATAACAGGAGTTGGTGGGCGGGAAGGCACCCTAGGTGTTACCGCCTGGTCATTGGGAATGTTGACAGAGTAGCCACCCGTGGCCTGAGGTGGGTTGGAGGATGATGGGATGGATTTCCCTTTTAAGGCGGCTTGGACCGCCTGACGTTGGGAGTCATCTAACTGAGTCAAAGCTTTCAGAAAATCATTAAAGTTGAAAGAAGGGGATGTGTCCCCGGAGGTATTGTGGGTGGTAGGTTGAGTCTAGGAAGAAGGCTCAACCTCCTGAGAAGTAGTGTCCACCATGTGGACCTGGGGATAATGAGTGGAAGAGGGAGCATAGTTTCCCTCATAATAGACGGGATCCCGAGGAGGAACATCATGAAATGGGTCAGATTGACCCTCCTCATAACCATCGTAGGTATACCCATAGTTGGCCATATTGATGATTTTACCTGAACGGAGTTTCATGTTTAAAGAGAGAGAAATATTTCAAATAATCAAGTAGAATAAAGAGA
This sequence comes from Amorphophallus konjac, assembly GCA_022559845.1. NCBI lineage: Eukaryota > Viridiplantae > Streptophyta > Magnoliopsida > Alismatales > Araceae > Amorphophallus > Amorphophallus konjac. Next base: position 136,810,045 of record CM040127.1, on the reverse strand, counting down.
TAATCACCCACTCAAACAAGATATACACTCAGGTTGTGATGAACCCAAAGTTTTAAGGTTTTCTTTGGAGATTAAGGTGAGTTTTATAATAAATTCTATCCTTTGAATGTGGGTCCTAGTTGAAAGTTTGGGTGTAATCTCCGGGTTAATTAGGTTCTTTCTCTCTCTTCACCAACGTATGGGTCAACTATACTCCGGGTGCTTCAATGGTACAACCTGGCCGGTGTCCGTGAGGGAATCCACGGGTGCGGGGACTTACGGAGGCTTGGTTTAGGAATTTCTGGTCCAATGAGACGGAATGCTCAATGGAGGGTCCTTCCCTCACCAAGAGGGGGTGTGAGATCCTAAGAGTGTAGAGAGAGGAGCTCTCTCAACCAAATGCCCTAAGATGCAGTCTAATGCAGGAAAATCAAATAGATAATGATCAAGGAAGCAATAATAGCAATCAACATATAAAGGCACAATAATAATCAAGGTTCTGTGGGCACAAAACAAAATGACGACCTCCTAGAGGTCGCTATATCAACAAGAAACGACTGTGTCACAGTCGCTAATCACTGTAAACAGTGGAAGTAGAGAGCAATCAAAGTGAAATAGCGCCTTAGAGTGAGGTGCTATATATGTGAAAAATGCCTCTGTGAAGGGGCGTCAAATCGTGTAGTAAACGAAGCGGGACAACATCAAGTAGGAAAAGACACCTTGGAATGAGGCATTAAATGAGAGTATGATGCCTCTATAAAGGGGCGTCAAAATGCAACAAACAGATTTCTGAAACAAAGGATGAAATCAATAGATATATCAGAATTGACGCCTTGGTGTGAGGCGTCGAATGCAGAAATGGCGCCTCTAAGAGGGGTGTTGATTGCAAAAATGATAAAAATATAAGAAAATAAATGGAAACAGCACCTCTGTGAGCGATCGCTGTATGCAGAAATGACGGAAGCAGGGAGGGTGCTATTCAGTTCAGAGAACTGAAAGCACTGATAACTGACAGAAATCAAATTTCCTTTCTAAAAAAATGATATGGACACTTCAAAAATGTGCTAATCCAATGGGGGGTGTGCACGTGGTGTACAAGGGGAGTGTGCTACGTGGAGCACGAAGGAGGGGCATACGAGGGTGCCAAAGGAGGAGCATGCGAGGGTGCCAAAGGGAAGGGCACGCGAGGGTGCCAAAGGTAGGGGTAATAAAACTAAAAACAAAAGATGTCCCACCGTGATCGCCAATTTGTGAACGTGTCACATAGACATTTTTTTAAAAGAAAAGAAATAAATAAAAAAGATAATAATAATATGCGGATGAAAATGCTAAAATAAGTGGGACATGAAGGAAAAGAAATGGATGAGCATGAGATGCTATATGGAAGGTGATCGCCAGAGGGGTTACCTCAAAAAATAGGATGATCGCATGTACCTTGTATAAAGTGGGAAAATCGAGAGTTCTTCCTTCCTCCTTCTACCGGCCGGCCGATGAAGGGGGTTTCTAGCTTGATTACCCTTGCAAAAACACACAAATCAAATAAAGATATGGATTAGCCATAGATGTGTAGTATCAATGCTCTAAAAATATGAAATCAAGCAAATTAGGAATGAACACACCTTGTGTGTTTTGGTTTTAAACCCCTATGAAGGAGTAACAAGGGTATGGGATATGGATGATATGGATGTGATATGCAAAGCAATAATGTAATCATGATACTTCTAGCAAAGAGCCAGAAGGAGGATGCGTGTTGATGACGATATAAGTAATGACAAAACAAATTAAAAGACTAAGGAGGGATGCCCTGCGGCTATGAGTGTAGCAGTAAAGGGGAAGCAAGAGCCGTAGCAGCTTCAGCAGCAGGATGAAGAATTCATGGATGAAGATGCTGCCTGTGGGAAGGAGAACGCCTGTGGAGGAAGATCACGCCGGGAGGAAGAGTTTGGGAGAAATACCTGCAAAAAGAACAAACACTCTCCTTTCTTTGTTGGCTCTCTCGTTCTCGTTGTTGTTATTCGCGTGCGTGAGGGATTCAAGGGGTATTTATAGGCCAAAACTTCTTGTTTCATTGGGATTCAAATAGGGATATGAATCCTCCAGTGAAGATCCCCCTTCCCAATGGAACACAACATGTAAAATGGGGAAGGGATGATTATTGGAAGGTAGTAGGCGAAACGGAAACGGAAGTGAAAATGACGACCCAAAGCGGGGCGTTAATTAAAATGACGACAACCACTCAGTTGCTAATTCCTAGATTTAATTATGGAAATAAAGGACTTTCCTTATTTAAAAATTAGAAATGACGCCTGTTTGAATGAGCATCAATTAATCAACGTCCCAGAGATGGGCGTCAATTCTTTGAATTTTATTTTGATTAGGATTCGTAAAATCTAGAAAACAATGCCTGTGTGAACAGTCGTTTATTTATTAAACCACGACCTTTATCAGGTCGTCAGTTAAATGACGCCCTTCCTCCAGGCATTAATTTCAATTTATTATGGAAAAATGTGAAATAATTAGAAAAACTTCATATTAAGCCAATATTGAAGTCCACTTTGGGGCGTCACGTGGTGACATGAGATTTACTCATCATAGCATCAATTTTGGCGTGTCTACACCAGGTGCACGACATTCACACACTGCTGCACCAACTCCGGTCTCGTCAAAACACGCTCACCAACCTCAAACCAATCAAGTGGAGTCCGACACGGACGCCCATACAACGCCTCATAAGGAGCCATGCCGATGCTCGAATGATAGCGGTTGTTGTAGGCAAAATCCACCAACGGTAGGTGGTGAAACCAATTCCCCTGCCACTCCAGGCAACACGACCTCAGCATGTCCTCCAAAGTCTGGATGGTCCTCTCTAACTGACCATCCAACTGAGGATGATATGCCGAGCTAAATGCTAACTCGGTGCCTAAAGCCCTTTGGAAACTCCTCTAGAAACTAGATGTGAAACACGGATCTCGATCGGATACAATGGAAATGGGAATCCCATGCAAGGGTACGTTCCACTCCACATACAAACGTGCCAGCTTGGGCACACTCCAGCTGACTTTGACCGGTAACATCCGAGCCACTTTCGTTAGCCTATCCACCAGCGACCAAATGCTGTCCTGCCCACTCGGAGTCCTCAGTAATCTCACCATAAAATCCATGGTCACGTGGTCCCATTTCCATGCGGGAACATCCAAGGGCTGAAGCACACCTCCTGGTCGCTGATGCTCCGCCTTCACCTGCTGATAGGTCAGGCACCTAGCCACGAACTCGGTAACATCTCTCTTCATGTCAGGCCACCAGAACTGCCTCTGCAAGTTCCGATACATCTTCGTCGCACCCGGATGTATAGTGTACCTGCTCTCATGAGCCTCGTGCAACACCGCACGACTAACCCGCTCCTCGGTAGGGACGTACAGCCTACCACGAAACCTCACAGCACCGTCCTGACCGAGCTCCACATTAGCCATTGTCAAAATCTGGGGCAACTCAGGGTCTGCATGCTGAGCCTCTGTCACCTGACGGTGGATAGCAAGGGTGACAGTCAAACTCGCGAGCACCGCTAACCCTGGCTCTCGGGGAATCTGGAGCCTAAAAGACACTTCGGGCACTTGTTCCCAGAGCCTCCACTTTCTCAACATCAAGGCACTGACCGCGACCTTCCAACTCAAAGCATCGGCGATGACATTCATCCTGCTCGACTGATAAGACAGGGTGAAGTCATAATCCTTCATATACTCCATCCAACGCCTCTGCCTGAGGTTGAGGTCCTTTTGAGTGAACACATACCTCAAACTCTGATGGTCAGTGAACACCTCGAACTTCTTACCATACAGATAATGCCTCCAGATCTTCAGTGCGAAGATCATCACTGCCAACTCCAGGTCATGGGTAGGGTAGTTCTCCTCATGTGACTTCAGCTGCCGCGAAGCATACGCCACCACTCTACCATGCTGCATCAACACAGCACCCAATCCGACCCCGGAAGCATCTGTACACACCACAAAACCTCTCGATCTAGAAGGTAAAACCAACACCGGAGCCGAGGTGAGCAATCTCTTCAGTTTTCTGAAACTCTGATCACACTCATCAGTCCAGACAAAAGGCACATCCTTCTGCATAAGTCTGGTCATCGGGGCCGCAATGTGAGAAAAATCCTGGATAAACCTCTTATAATAGCCTGCAAGCCCCAAGAAACTCCGGATCTCCGTCACATACCTCGGTCTTGGCCACTGCATTATTGCCTCGACCTTGGCGGAGTCCACGGAAATACCATCACCAAAGATCACGTGCCCCAAAAAGTGCACCTCACGAAGCCAGAACTCGCACTTACTGAGCTTTGCATACAACTGGTGATCTCGCAACGTCTGTAGCACCACACCTAAATGGTACGCGTGCTCCTCCACAGACCGTGAATAAACTAGGATGTCGTCCACAAACACGACCACGAACTGGTCCAGATAGGGATGAAACACCCTCTGCATCAAGTCCATGAAGGATGTGGGGGCGTTGGTAAGCCCGAACGGCATCACCAAGAACTCATAATGCCCGTACCTCGTACTAAACACAGTCTTCTCTACATCGGACTCGCGAATCCTCAGCTGATAGTAACCGGACCGTAAATCAATCTGCGAGAACACTTGAGCAGACTGAAGCTGGTCGAATAAGTAATCAATCTGCGGCAATAGATACTTGTTCTTGATGGTCACTTCATTCATCTGGCGGTAGTCAATGCACAACCTCAGACTACCATCCTTCTTCTTCACGAACAACACGGGCGCACCCCAAGGGGAAAAGCTAGGACGAATGTACCCCTTGGCCAGCAACTACTGCAACAGCGCCCTCAGCTCTCTCAGCTCAGCGGGAGCCATACGGTAGGGAGCCTTCGCCAAGGGTCCCGTACCAGGCACAACCTCGATAACGAAATTGATCTTACGCTGGAGAGATAATCCAGGCAGATCATCAGGAAAAACATCAGGAAACTCGCACACCACCGGAATGTCCTCGACATCCGGACACGGTTGGTCTACCAAGACCATAGAAGTGAGAAAACCTGACAACCGGAATCAAGCAAACGATGGGCTCGAATCGTAGAAATGAGGAAACGAGGAGAGGTAGAACAGATACCTTGGAAGTAGAAGGTCCGCCTACGAGGATGCTGAAAGTAAACCCTCTTCGTTCCATAATCTACCACCGCACCATGGGTCTCGAGCCAATCCATGCCCAAAATCACATCATAATCCCGAAGCTGCAACGCATACAACCTACCTGGCAAACTCCGCCCCTCAATCCAGACTGGAACCTTCTCGAAACAATATGGAGTGATCATGAAGTCACAGGACAGCAACTCCACCGTCAGATCACAAGACATCTGGGATACCGGGTCCTCAACACTTAGCGCAAAATCCTCTGAAATAAATGAATGGGACGCGCGAGAATCAAAACTCGCGCTGCGCAACCCAAAATCATAATAGTACCTTCCACGAGCTGCGATGACTCTACCTCTGCCCTGGTCATGTGAGTAATCTGGCCTCGAGCTCTCTGCCTACCGACACTTGCTGACCGTGGTAGTGGCGAAAACTGACCCTGCTGTTGAAACTGCTGCTATGGGTACTGCTGCTGCTACTGTTGAGGAAACTGGGGTGGCTGAAGCGGCCGCTGCGTACAGTCACGCGCCATGTGTACTAGCTGATCACACCTGAAGCTGATCACTGGCGTCGTACACTGCCTACCTGGATGCGACTCGCTACACTGGGGACACCTCATAGGAGATCCACCGACCAAACCCTGCCGCTGATCCCCGCCCTCCTTACGCTTCTTGGCAAAACCCTTCCTGATGAACTTCTTGACCTTGGCACTGAAAGATGCAGATCTTGCCGCTGATGCTACCAGAGTCGAAGCTCCCGAACTACCTGAAGAAAGCTGAAACATGCTCTGCTGCTGGGTAGTCGTCTGCTGGCTGCGGCCTGACAAGGACTACCCCTGGCTAATCGGTCCCCGAGTCCTCTGCATATCCATCTCCAAGGACACCGCTACACGAGAAGCCGTCTCCAAATCAGTGGTAGCGTTCGCGATCAAATGGTGCCTCAGCTCCTGCCTCAAGCCCTGCACGAAATGTGCTATCTTTACCCTCTCATGCCCCATGATATGGGGTGCATAACGACCCAGCTCAACAAATCGGGCTCTGTACTGCAACACGGACATGTCACCCTCGACCAGCTCCAAAAACTGACGCATCCTCTGCATAGCAATATACTATGGGCAGTAAGCAAGCTCGAAAGCGCTGACAAAGTCGTCCCACGTAATCTGCTCAAGGGGATAAGACTGGAAGGACGTCTTCCACTCGGAAGACCACCACGCCCGAGCCGTGCCCTGCAACTGGTTACAAGCCAACATCACCCTGTCCTCCGTAGTACAACGCACGGAACTGAACACCCGCTCCATCTCATCGAGCCAACTCCGAGCCAAATCAGGGTCTGGCTGGCCGCCATAGTAAGGTGGATGGAACTGCATGAAATCCCTCACTGCTCGGCCTGGCCCACCCCTGGTCGACGAGCCCTCACCAGCCTCTCCGAAGAACTACTGCGACATAAGCTGGTACATGCCACGGAAGAAATCCTCGGCCCTCAGAATCCTCACAGTATCCGCTGCCTCGGTGGCTGCTGGTGGCACTCTACTCTTCTCCTCCTGAACCTCCTGCTGGATCTCCTGAACCTCAGCCGACTGCCCCTACTGAGAGCGAGTCCCCCGCCTCGGCGCCATAGTCGCTCCTGAAGCAAAAGATAGAAAACACGGAAATGACAAAGTCAATAAAAACACACGGTGCCCGATGCCAGCGTCAACTGTACATCATCACTGTGGACTACTGGACCACCACAATTACCTATGATTCTCGTATAATCCCACAACCGCGCTCTGATACCAGCTGTAACGTCCCGAGAATCCGATTACCGGGAAGACCCGATAACCCGAGACTCGAACCGCCACCCACGAGCCCGAAGACTCGGAAGGGTTAGAAGTGTGGTGTGGAGGCTACACAAGTATCACAAATAATTGTAGAAATTAAACAGTTTATATGATTAAGCAGAAATAATTAACATTTTACATGATACATGATCCACAAGATAAAACAAAATAAATAATTGTAGTCCACAACTAGTACAGAGACAAGAAAGAAAAGTACAGCTACATGGGGCATACCTCGGCTCTGACCTCTGGCACTAACGCTGGGCCCCTGAACCACGCTGAGCCTCAGACGCACCCCTCTGAAGCCGCGCCTCGCCTGAAACACGTTACAAATACACAGGGAATGAGTCTCGAAACAAGACTTAGTAGGGATCACACGAACCCCACCTCGTAAAACGGAAAGCCACTACGCTAGCAGTTAAGCGAGTACCTCAAAAGTGAAAGCCCTGCAACAACAAACCCCGGTCTCACGGTATGAAAACCGACACACATGCCACGGCGAAACAATCGGAACTCAACGGTCAAACACGACAAAAACCCGAAGGTCAAAGTCACAGAGACTGATAGTCTGTCCCTCCCGACTCGACAGGAGTACCTCCCACTAGAAGCAAAGTCGGTAGCATCCCCTGACGTCTTACACTGCACCGCAGGTGTCCGCCTACGACGCCCCAGCGGAGGCAAGGACAATGCACAAGTAACCACAAAGCAAGTGACTAGCTGGGGTCACGCTCGTCAGCACATGTCCAACTGCCCCCAACCACGTGTGCACACACAGACCATGCATCCTAGGTCTGGCCTCTAACTGGTTTTCCCCTTAGTCAGACTCTGGCTACAGACGTGGGGCCCGACAGAAACTAGTCTAAAAACCATCCTCACGGTAGCCTCTCCACCACTCCCTGGTGGGACCACTAAACGTGTAAGCAGGCTACGACTAGTGGAGGGTCATGAAGGAGTAGACTCTCAAGTCAACAGAAAACAATGTCCGAACTCAACGAAGTACGGGGACCGTCCCACGTACCAGCACTGTCGCACGGTGACCACGGTCGGAGAAGAAACGGGACTGCGGACCACCTAGTGCAGTCCAGAGCCTGACGGTCCAACCCAGGAGCGTCACAGCAGTCTGACGGCCCAACACAGGTGCGTCAGACACTCGGTGCAAAATCGACTGTGACGCGCCAGCCTTGGTGCGTCACAGGCCCTAACGCACCCAATCTAGTGCGTCAAAAGGCAAGAAGAAAATCGACTGTGACGCACACCCCTTGGGGCGTTACAGCTCTAACGGTCCTACCTAGGAGCGTTAAGAAGGTGGGGATGCGTCCTCTCTGACGCTCCCACACAGGGGCGTCACAAGGCTCTTACGCCCCACCCTGGGTGCGTCAGAGGCCTCGACCCCCAACGGTCAAAACCGCAACGGTCGGATGCCAACGGTCGGATCGCCACCTGACGGTCCAACCTAGGCACGTCACACGCCTTGGCGGTCTATCGTGGGACCGTCAGGCCCACGGACCACCCAGTTGGAAAAATACCGTGTGACGCACCCACCGTGGGGCGTCACAGGCTGTGACAGTCGCTGGAAGGACCGTCACACCGTCCCGACGGCAAAACGACGGGAAACGACCCAAAACACCAACCACGCCCCCATACCTCCATGGGAGCGAAGGAAAACAAGGGGGAAGCTCCCCTGGGACCCCTAGCATGCTTCTAAGCCATCAAAACGCCGAATCGCGGCCTAAAATCATGGATCGAGTGACTCTCCCCAAATCATGGAAAAACCCGTCCCGGCATGAAAACGACCCCTCTCGGCCTCACATCGGGCTAGAAATCATGGGAATGGAATGCGGGGAGCTAGGGAATGTCACCCTACCTTGATATCGCCTCGAGGCGCGTCAGATCATCCACAAACCACGAAGAATGCTTTTAGAACCCTCGCTCCTTCACGATTCCCCACAAGCTTTACGCCGCCACGATCGCCTCACCGTCACCCACGCCGTCATGCCGTCGCCCCGCGCCGTCTGTAGCCGGAGGGGACGCTGTCGCGGTCGTCGTCGATCGAATGGGAGAGAAGGGGGTGCTCACGGTGGGGAGGAAGAAGGAAAGAGGAAGAAGAAGAAGAAAAGGTGGGGGAGAGAGAAAAGGGTTGGGGTATTTATAGAAAATTCAAAAATTTTGGAAAATAACATAAAATTAAAAATTACACATCTGCGATCCTCGGAATGCACCGGTCGCAACGGTACCACTCTTGCCTAGGTGAACGACCCGGTTCACCCGCAACGAGGTTCCGAAAGAATTGCTGAAACACACACGGGAAATTGGAAAACATGCAGAACACGCTCGAGCCTCCGAAACAACTCCGGATCGCGCCGATCCGAACATGAAAGATGTCCGAAACGAAATTTTGGACAGAACGGAGCTGGACACTCTGAGAAAGCAGAACCGGGACCCAAAAAGAAGGATCTAAAGGGTCAGGGATATTACAAAGTTGAGCTCTCCCATCAAGCTCATCTCGAACTCTCCCTGCATGAGTTGAGCAAATTCATCATTCATCTTCAAATTAGAGGCTCCAAAAATTATGTCGTCTACATAAACTTGAACAATTAAAGAGTGTTCATCACAAGTTTTTATAAACAACATCTGATCTATATTACCTCGTTTGAAGCCATTATCAAAAAGAAATGAACTTAAATGATCATACCATGCCCAGGGAGCCTGTTTTAAACCATACAGTGCCTTATCCAATCTGTACACGTGGTCTGGAAATGTTTCATCCTCGAAACCCAGTGGTTGTTCCACGTACACTTCTTCCTTGATAATCCCATTGAGGAAGGCACTCTTCACGTCCATTTGAAATAGCTTGATGTTCCTGTGACAAGCATAAGCAAGTAAGATTCTAACGGCTTCTAATCTAACCATAGGAGCGAAAGATTTATCAAAATCAATACCGAATTCTTGAGAGTAGCCCTTGGATACTAACCTTGCCTTATTCCTCCCAACCACCCCATCTTCACTATGTTTGTTTTGGAAAACCCACTTAGTTTCGATTATAGGATGGTTATCAGGCCGGGGCACGAGGAACCACACCCGATTCCTTTGGAATTGGTGTAGTTCTTCTTACATGGCGAGAACCCAAGAATTGTCATTCAAAGTATCATCTAAAGACTTAGGTTCAATGCTAGAAAGTAAAGCTAAGTTATCGTGAATTTCAACTTCCCTCATTGAAGCCCGCATTCTAATTCCTTCATCCACACCGTCGATCACATTCTCCAATGGATGGTCCTTGTGCGTGGTCTATTGGTGTGGAAGGCTCGGATGTTGCGCTTGTTCTGCTTCCTCTTCTCGTTCCTTTTCTTTCTCCTTTTCTTCATCTTGATTTACTGCCTCACCTTGTTTGCTCGACTCTCCCTTTTCAATTTCATTCTCACCTGTAACAATAAAATGATCATTATCATTCGACTTCCTCATAGTGTATTCATCAACAACAACATGTGGACTCTCCTCGACAACAAGAGTTCTAGTGTTATAAACACGGTAAGCTCTAGAAGTTAGAGAATACCCGAGGAAAATCCCTTTATCACTTTTTGCATCAAAATTTTCAAGCTTGTCTTTACCATTGTTCAAAATATAACAAATAGATCTGGAGAGGAGGATTTCTATAGCCCAATTAAGAGCAGCCAAACTAGGCCCATCAGGACCGAACGAGGCTCAGCTCATCCAAGTGACAGCCCTCTAGGGCCCACTTCGGCAAAAAAGCCCAATAAAGATCACTCAGGATCCCATCCTTCGTCGGTGGCCCTTAGGCTCGAAAGGCTCGAGCGTCAGAATGGAGGAAGACCCACACCTGAGTTATCCCTCCATCGGGATAGGGGCGAGCGCTCTGCGCCCACTCCGACCTGACCGCATCCGAGCTATGCCTATCGCCCGGACAGGGCTGGCACCTTTGATGCTCGAACCGACTGACGAGTGTTTATCCATGCAGCTGTTGAAAGCCCATTATGAGCAGGAGTTTACGTGGATAAAGGATTCATGATCCCTCCAGGCCATGAAGATCCCACGACGAGGACGTAACGATCCCATGATAAGGACGTAACTCCCGCCTGAAACTCCTCAGCTTACGGGACTCATCAGTTGAGCTCGCTATATAAACCATGGACTCCCTTCAGCGGAGGGGAAGGTGAAGATACACCTAAAACTTCCTGAGCAAGAACCACTTCACCACTCTGGTGTTGGGGGATCTCGCGCACCTCTTTTTACCTCCCTCAAATACCTTCCACCATCGCTCTACTGACTTAAACATCGGAGGGTTTGCCCCAGGGAACCATCCCTGGGCCTCCTGATTCGTTTCCCTTTCTTTGCAGTTCACTACTATATGATCATCCTCTCAGCTCAGGACAAGCGCGAGGTCACGCCCCTTCATCTGGCGCCGTCTGCGGGAAACAACCAAAGAGCCAGTATGGTGAGAAGAAGTTCAGGGAGGAGGTCCGTCGGCGACAGGGGAAAGGCCACGGTGGCGGCGGGGGAAGGCCCCTCACAAGCCTCCCAAAACCCCCCCTCCGGTGCCAGCACTCCTGCCGACGGACCACCCCCTCCCCTTGCAGTAGGGCTGCCGCCCCCTCCTCCCATGGCGGTAGGGCTACCGCTCAACGGTGACGCCGACGCCTTCCAAGCCCTCAACGCGAAACTGGATGTCCTTGTGGAACTCATGAGGACCCAGGCGGCCAGGGATGGAAGGTCACGCGCCCCTCCAGAGAGCCCTCCCCATGAAAACGTATCCCAGCACACCACAGGAGGCCGCTTCACCCTCCGAGGGCAGCAGCTCATCTGTAACAAAGCAGGAGGACCCTCGCAAGCCCCCCCTCCCGAGCAAGAGGCTTCCTCTACGCCGAAGCGGGGCAGGCATGGGGCACGCCGTCCCCTCCCGGAGATCGAAGTCCCCAGGGAGCGCCAGGATAGCCTGCCTTCGCGCCCCCCAGCCCCATAGCGCAGCGGCAGCCGGAGCTATCCATCCGGCTGCGAGAATTTGAGAGGCGTTTCGCAGAGCAGGAGCGCGCCCTGCGAGCCCTGCAGAAGACCTCTCCACCAGAGGATGAGGAGAGATCCCCGTTCTCCGACCCTATCTTGAAGGCAGAGGTATCTCCCAGAGCCTCCATCCCGACCTTCAAGCCCTATGACGGCCAGGGTGACCCGGTCGACCACTTCGACAGCTTCGACGCCCTGATGACCCTTCACGGAGCGTCTGACGCCATCAAGTGCCGAGCCTTTGAGACCACCTTGGTCCAAGGCGCCCAAGCATGGTTCCGGACCCTCGCCCACGGATCTATCCGAGACTTCAAGCAATTCGGGCGAGTATTCAAGGAGAGTTTCACTGGCAGCGGTCCCCCAAGGTCCGTAGCAGGGCTTTTTTCCCTCAAACTGGCGCAAGGGAGAAACTTCGGGCCTACATTCTCCGATTCAAATCGGAAGCCCTGAGGATCCCCCGCCTAGACATCGCCTCGGTCATAACCGCACTGACCGGGGGCACTCGCGACGAGAACCTCCGCCGCGAGCTTGTCGTCCACCCTCCGTCGACCCTTGCTGCGATAGTGACTCTGGCATTGCGCCACGTTGAGTGCGAAGAAGTGCTCAGTGCATGCCGATACGCAACCGGCTCGGGTCGGGAGGGGGACAAGAAGCGGGCACCTGAATCAAGCTCGGGCCAAGGAAAGAGGCGGAACCGAGACGGGGAACGTAAGGAACCATCACGGAAGTACGAGCGGTACACTCCCCTAACCGCTCCAGTGTATGAGATTTATGAAGACATCAAAGGCTCGGGCCTCCTCCGCCAACCCGAGCCAATGAAGTCCAAGAACCGTAGTCGTAGCAAGCATTGCCTGTTCCACAGCGACCATAGGCATCACACCAGCGATTGCCATCAGCTCCAGGATGAGATCGAGCGTCTCGTTCGTCAAGGGCACCTCTCCCAGTTCATAGCCGGGCGCCAAGAAGACCGAGGTGCCCCAGAGGAGATTGACAACGCCCCCCGAGGGGTCCACATCAACGTCATCACCGGAGGAGATGCATCAGGAGGGGATAGTGGCCGAGGAAGGAAGCGTCATGCTGAGCGGGCGAGCCGAGCCATCGAGCCTCCTAGGGCCCCGCCGAGTGAGCCCCAGGTCATAGTCTTCTCCGACCAAGACCTGAAGGGGCTGAGTACCCCGCATGACGACGCCCTAGTGATATCGGCCACAATAAACCATTGTAACGTAGACATGATTCTAGTTGACAATGGAAGTTCCCCTGATGTATTATCCTATGAATGTTTCCTTAAGATGGGGGAGGATCCGTCTAAACTCCGCCCGATCCGAACCCCCCTGTGCGGGTTCAATGGCTAGGCCACTTATCCCGAGGGAGCCCTAAGCCTGCCGGTCACTCTTGGCACCCCACCTAAAACCGTTACGGTCATGGTGGACTTCATAGTGATCAAAGGTATGATAGCATACAACGTAATCTTCGGCCAAAGAATCCTCAGCCGGACGAAAGCGGTGCCTTCTACCTATCACCAAAAGATGAAGTTCCCCACCAAAAATGGGTTGGGGGAAGTCCGAGGCAACCAGGCCATGGCCAAGAGGTGCTATAATATCTCGGTTGAAGCCACAAGGCCGGACGGGAAGAACAAGGGCCCCCGGGAAGTCGAGGAAAAATCCGCAACCGCCGAGCCTGGAGGCGAATTGCTAGCGGTTTTCCTAAACGACGACCCGACCCTAGGAGTAAAGATCAGAGCCAACCTAACATCTAAAGTTCAACATCAATACAAAGAATTTCTTTCCGCGTACATCCGGGTCTTTGCATGGTCTGACGATCAACTCCCCGGGATACCAGAAGAGACGGTGGTGCATAAGTTCAACCTCGACCCGACCATGAATCCCGTGCAACAACACAGAAGGAAGCATGCGCCAGAGTAGCAGGTGATTATCAAGGAGCAAGTCACCAAGGGGCAAAAGACTAGCCTTTTTAGGCCGGTCCTGTACCCAACGTGGCTGGCTAACGTCGTCCTGGTACCAAAAGCTTCGGGAAAGTGGCGGATGTGCGTGGACTTCACCGACTTGAACAAAGCTACTCCAAAGGACTGTTATCCCTTGCTGAGCATCGACCAACTGGTTGATTCAACCTCGGGCAATGAGATACTCAGCTTCCTGGATGCCTATTCAGGTTACCACCAGATCAGAATGCACCCCGAAGACATCGAGAAGATCGCCTTTATCACCAACCTCGGCGTGCAATGCTACACCCGGATGCCTTTCGAGTTGAAGAATGCTGGAGCCACGTACCAGAGGTTGGTCAACCATATGTTGGAGGGACAGCTCAGTCGGAACGTCGAGGCCTATATTGACGACATGCTCGTGAAGACCCCCAAGGTCGAAGACCACTTCGCCGACCTGGCGGAAACCTTCGACACCCTCCTGAAGTACAACATGAAGCTCAACCCTACCAAGTGCGCCTTCGGAGTAAGGTCCGAGAAATTCTTGGGCTTTTTAGTCACCCAGCGTGGGATCGAGGCCAAACCCGACAAGGTCCAGGCCATCCTGGACATGTGCCCGCCCACCTGCATCAAAGACGTTCAACGCCTTACCGGGTGCATTACTGCGCTCAGCAGATTCCTGTCCCACGCGGCTGAACGAAGCCTACCCTTCTTCAAACTGTTGAGGGGGCCCAAAATGGCATATGCTACATTCGCGTGGGACGAGGAATGCCAAAGAGAGTTCACCGAGCTTAAAGACTTCCTAGCTTCACCCCCAGTGCTTTCCAAGCCCATCCCAGGTGAAGCCTTGCATCTCTATCTCTCGGTGACTCCGTCTATGGTTAGCTCGGTCCTAGTCAGAAATGACTCAGGAATCGAAAGACCGGTCTACTACACCAGCAAGGTGCTCAATGAGGCTGAGAGAAGGTACCCCGCAACCGAGAAACTCGTGCTAGCATTGGTTACCTCGTCCAAGTGCCTTCGACCCTATTTCCAAGGGCATTCCATCACCGTGTTGACCGGCGAACCATTGAAGAGGATCCTCGCTCACCTTGAAGCCTCAGGACGCCTCGTCAAGTGGGCCATCATGCTCGGGGCCTACGATATATCGTACCGGCCTCGCTCAGCTATCAAAGGCCAGGCGCTCGCTGACTTCATCGCCGAGAGCTCCATCCCGACTGAAGAAAGATCTCCGTCTGTACCCGGGCCGACCAGGGAACTGTTCATCGACGGATCTTCCAACTCAACCGGAAGTGGCGCCGGCATCCTCCTGAAGTCCCCCGAAGGAGCAAAGCTACAGTACACCCTAAAGTTCAACTTCCAAGCATCCAACAATGCTTCCGAGTATGAGGCCCTCATATCGGGAGCCCGCATGGCCCGACGGTTAGGGGCTGAGCGAGTCAGGATACACACTGACTCCCAATTGGTCGCTAGCAAGGTCAACGGTGATTATGAAGCTCGGGAAGTACCGATGATCAAATATTTCCAACTGGTCAAGACTGTGGCACAACAGTTCGAGAGTTTTGAGGTAGTCCAAATAGCTCGGGAGGAAAACTCCCGAGCGGACGCCCTCTCCCGGCTGGCCTCCTCTCTTGACCCCGAAGGTACTCAATCGGTCCTTCTCGAAGAGCTAGAGCGCCCGAGCATCGATTCGGAGCTCCTAGCTGTTGACTCAGCCTCCCCAAGTGACTGGTGTACCCCCTACCTGTCGTGTCTTCAGGACTCCTAGGAGCCTCCCGACCCTCAGGAACCTCGAAGATTGAAATACCATGCTCGGCGATTCGTCACTCTGGATGGTGCACTCTACCAGAGATCCTTCTCCGGCCCTCTTTTGAAGTGCCTCAGCACTGACGAAGCCAACCGAGCGATCGAAGAAGTTCACGAAGGTCTATGCGGAGCGCATTTGGGGGGAAGGTCACTCGCCAGGATCTTGCTACGGCAAGGTTATTGGTGGCCCACCCTACAGCGTGACTGCTCGGCCTACACACAATGTTGTGACCGCTGCCAGCGATTCGACCACTTGGTCCATTAGCCGGCAACGAAGTTTATCACCCTAGCCGAGCCTTATCCTTTCGCTCGCTAGGGAATCGACATCCTCGGGCCATTCCCCATGGCCCAGGCCCAGAAGAAGTTCATTATCGTCGCCATCGACTACTTCACTAAGTGGATCAAGGCCGAAGCCACTGCAAGGATCACCGAGACAGTCGTCTGGAAGTCGATCATCTGTCGCTATGGCATCCCCCGGGTGATAGTGAGCGATAATGGTCGGCAATTTGATTCTCGATATTTCTGAGGTAGATGCGCCGACCTCAGCATTCGCAATCACTTCACTTCGGTCGCCCACCCTCAGACTAACGGGCTGGTGGAAAATGCCAATAAGACTATCTTAAAAGGCATGAAGACTAGGCTCAGTAACGCCAAGGGCAGCTGGCTCGAGGAATTGCCGAACATACTTTGGTCGCACAGAACGACTCACAGAATGGCAACTGGTGAAAGCCCCTTTCAGCTGGTGTACAGTACCGAGGCCGTTGTAGATTCGGATTAAAATCCACTTAAGAAAAATATTAATAATAAGCAATAATCAATAATGTGGAGAAAAAACATGCATGAGGTGCACAAGAGGAGTTTGTGATCGCCAGAGACACGAGGGTCTCAAAGAGGAGATTGATATGGGGAGATGATCGCAAAATACCTCAAAAGATGCGGGGGATGTGAGTACTCCTTTTCTCTTCAAGATCGGCCGGCCGACGAAGAGAGTCTTCAATCAATTACCCTTGTAAGAAAGACAACAACACCAATAAAGATATATATTAGAACATGGTGTGTAGCATCAAATCCTAAAAGATATGAGCATGTAAACATATGTGAGAACACACCTTAAGGGTGTTTGCCCTTAAACCCCTATGCAAAAAGGGTGTGGGAGATGAATGAATGCATGAAGATGCAAAAATATGAATAGGAAAAGGGGAAAGAGCGCAAGAGTGCACTAAGGGGAGATCTCAATGTGATTGAGTATGAAAAAAAATCAATATAATAATAATGATGCATGCACTATGAACTAATGAAAATAAGAGAAAAGGGGGAGATGGAATAAAAATCTGATTGTGCTCTTTGGTTTTGATGCTTGATGGGGAGAAAATCTTCAAAAAGGATGAAGATGTTGGTGTAGAAATCCTCCTTAGCCAAAAGCCTTCCTTCGGTTCCTGTAGAAAAGAAAGAAGAAAACAGAAAAGGAGAAAGAACAGAAGAAGATAATCGAAAGAAGAAGGAGAAAGAAGAAGAATAGAAGAAGAAGAAGAAGAAGAAGAAGAAGAGGAAGGTGAAGAAAAACGAGAAGAAGAATACAGAAGATAGAAGAGGAAGAATTAAAAAAAACAAAAAAAAAACACACACAGAAGAAGAACGGAGGGGGGGAGAAAAGGATCGACAGGGGGCCCGAAGAGAAGAGGATCCAACCTCACAGAGCTACAGGCGCTCTATTAAATAGAATCCAATCAAAAGATGGAAGGATAAGAACGGGCAAGAGCCAAGGGGGAAAGATAAGAATGGGCAAGAGCCCAAACGAAGCAGGGATCCTGTGGGGAAAGGCCACGTTCGTTCGGAGCACAAAAGTGAAACACGACCTGGCTCAGGGCGTCAATTCAAGAATTGACGACCTCCCGAAGGGCGTCTTTTAAAAACACGCCCTGCACAAGGGCGTTAACTCCTGGATCATTTTTAGAAATGAATTTGAAACACGTCTGAGTTAAAGGCGTTAATTAAAAAACGCCTTAACAAAGGACGTTAATTAAAAAAAATCGAAATAGGGCCATTTTTTTATTTCTCAATATTATTTTCCCATTTTTTAGGTGAAGGTGCATCTCGTCGCCCTGATTCCAACGACTATTTTTGTGAATTTTTCTGACACCCGGAAGTCCACCAAATCACCTCTGGAAGGGGTTGAAAAATAATATTAAAAAATCAATTTGAAAAAGTGACGACCGTGTGTAAGGCGTGAATTCAATTTTTGATTTTTTTATTCTTTTCAAATTCAAAGTAACGCCCATGGTTAAGTCGTTAATTCCCAAAAAATTCTGAAAAATTCCCAGAAAAATCCAGAAAAATGGAAATTTGAAAGAATGGACGCCCTCCAGTATAGTCGTCAATTTTTTAAGAAACGCCCTTGTATAAGTCGTTATTTAAAAGACGCCCCAGATCAAGTCGTTATTTCTAAAAAATTGAGAAAAATGCCCAGAAAATCCAGAAAAATTCAGAAAAATCCAGAAAAATAGGAAAAAATAGAAAAAGGGTGAAAAAAGGGAGAAATCTAAAAAAACTAGGAAAAACCACTCAAATAGAACTAATTTGAGGGTCAAATTGGGACATTACAAGGCAATATGAGATGTACTCACAGTAACGTCAATTTTGGCGTGTCTACAGCTGCCCCGCCTTGGCGTCTGCTTTGCAAGGGAGCGTAGCAAACTGAAAAGTAGATACCAAGGCGTGATGAGACACGCAATCAACATCACTTGATGAGAAACAAATCAAAAGCACGAGATGAAGCAAATCTCGGGAAATTCAAGGAAATCAACAATGTTTGGATAAAAGGGGAGATGCACACGCGGTGCACGAAGGAGATAAAATAAATGATCAACTTCCAGCGCGGTGGAAGTACCCCAGGTCACAAACCTGAAGGTTTCACCATTGGGGAGCGGTTACCAGCCAGTGGACGTGCTGCAGCCAAGGTGGATCAAAGGGGAAAGTTTGAAAATAAGATGATAAAAATCCAAACAAGGAGCTTTCGAGAAAATGACCCAGAACAGCGTCAAAACGAACTGAGGACTCAATTCGGCATGTAATATCTCACATTGAAGATCAAGATCAATTTGACCCACAAAAACAGCTTATCAGAATGATTTTTCAACAATTGTTTCAAATTCCTACATGAATGCATGCTGGGTTTAAAGGAAAAAAAAATAAATCAAATGAAAATATAGAATAATCAAGGATAATATTGTTAAACTGCCAAGACTGGGTCAAGAAACCGATTTCGCGAGCTGATACTAAGCCGAAGCCCGTTTATCCACGCACCAATTCACAAAAGGGAACCATCGTCCCCAGTCTTGGATGGCTCAACGGCCTATCCGTGTGACTAAGACTCCTCTGGAATCATCATTGTTTTTGATGAAGGGGAACTCAAATTCCAGATTTACCAAAGCCACAAGGTCCTTGATATGCTATAGTAACATATGTAACATAAGTAGAATGCATACAGGGAGATGGTGATAGTAATAAGCATGGGAACTGGGAAAATGAGGTGCAAAACCGGTGGGACTTGGATGATGCCCAGACGGCGGGACCAAGAGCTTCTTATCCTGCGCTCAAAAATTTCATTAGCCAAGATATAAAAGAGTATAACAAGCAATGAATAAGCATGACTCAAAGCATAGCAAATATAGCCATGAATAACACATAGTAGGGCAAAGCATGGATAACATGAATAGCATGTCATTGCAAAGCATCATTTTTTGTTATTTTGTCATGAGGATGCCAATCTGGCTAATCAAGTTTTGGAGTTGAATGATTAAGATCTGATAATGCCCATCGGGGGAATTGATCCAGAGAAATTAGCAGGAGTTGATTGAAAGATCTGGAGATGAATAATCAGAATGATAATCAGGAGATATAACCAAAATGATATAAGGAAGTGATAACCAAAAATGCCCAGGGTGGCATGTCATGAGAATATCGGGAGGAATCAACAGCTTGATAGCAATGATTGGAGAAAGGACTCATCCCGTGCTCTTGGTCCTTGTAAAAATGGTTCCTGCAAAACACCATCAGAAAATACAATGCAATCTTTTTGGATTTTTGAAATATACAAATTTTTATGAGTTTTGATCAATATGCAAATTTTTGTGGGTTTTGGAAATATTTGAATTTTTATGGAGATTTTTTGGAAAATATTTCAATTTTTTTTGGATTTTGGGAAAAGAAATATTCAAATTTTTATGGAGTTTGGACAAGAAATATTCAATTTTTTGTTTGATTTTGGTTAGACATTGCTAAAGCAGCATCAAAGGGTGTTTTAAACCACTGGCTAGGGGTCCTCGTTCCTTCCCTTTTCATTAAGATCTGTCCAAAGTCGGGCGTGCATGGAAAGTGGCGTCCTTTAACCGACCGCCATTGATCAATGGTGCCCCTACCAAAGCCAGACCCGAGAAACATTCGGTCTTGGAGGGAGAAGAGAAGAATAAGTGGAGATAAGCTTTATGCAAGATGGGAGATATCGGAACTTGAATTCCTTCCAAGGTATTAACCCTCAAAGAGGCGATCTGTTGCGCTGGGGCTTTATGCCTTTACTTTTCAGACCCTTGACATGCATACGACCAGGGTTTTCCCTGCGGGGACTTTGCCACTCTTGACATGCCATAATTCATAATTGTGCATCAAAATATTGATTTGATTTTCATAACAGCCCTTGTGGCGAGATGTATCATGAAATTCATATTGATTTTGGGTCAAGACTGCCCCTATTTGAGACTCCTCTCGTATTGGGATTTACCAAAGTTGGTTATCTTATCCGTCAACCTCTTGCACCTGCATTCGGCCGAGTAAAGAAGAGAAAAGACTTTCGGAAACTCATGGCATGGCCAAGGTAGCAACGATGTTTAACCAAAGGAGCCGACTAAGGACGCCGTGAAGTGTGTGAGGTGCCCAGCTGAGGGTTGCTCTTAACAAGCGGGAAGAGAATGTCGAATTCCCAGCGCGGATTTTTATTAACCAGAGGTGCTGCAAAAGCAAGCCTAAAGACTCTAATGATTTAATTTAACAAAAGCCTAAAATAAAGATCTAAAACACCACTCTTAATCTTGCTAGGAAGCACTTGATTTTGAAAATCATGCGTGAAGTAATGAGAAAATGATATCATTAAAATGCGTACTTACGCCAATATGTTACCTTGCAACCTTTGTAGAAGCAGCTGCCGCGAGAAGCGATCTTGATCATCATGGGATTTGTCCTCTTTGGCAGTCAAAAGGATTGGAAGCAAAAGATTTTGGGAGTGGCTTAACAAGAATGAGTGGTGTTCAAACCAGACTCAGACGAATAAGGAGAAAAGGAAGAGAGGCGAGGGCTAGAACTCCCTCACTAAGGTGTGGAGACCCTGATCACATGAAAGGTCTACAGAAGGAGAGGAGAATTAGAAGGAGGAGTGAGGACTAAAGCCTCGAAAACAATGGGAGAAAGGGCAAATGCCCAAAGCAATGGATGTAGAAGAAGTTGGGTCGGACCCAAGATCTGGCGGAATCAGAAGAAGAAATTGGTAAATGGAAAGAGGCGGATCCGGAGGGTCCGGAGGCAGAGGAGAATCATGAGCGGAGGAATCCGGAGGCTCCGGAGGCAGTGGAGGATTATGGTAGGAATCATCCGGAGGCTCCGGAGGGATATCGAAAGAAGGGACGCGATGCCCTGGGGAAAAATAAGGAAAAAGATGATGGAAAAGGAAGAAGAAAATGAAGGATGTGATGTCCCGGAGGATCAAAAAGATGAATTGGAAGAAAGATGGATGGTCCGGAGGTTCCGGAGGAATGAAATCAGGAAGATGATAGAGAAAATAAGACAAAGAATCCGGAGGTTCCGGAGGAAGCAAATGGAAAGGGGCACGATGCCCGGGAAAAAGATGGAGACAATCAGGTGGAGAATCCGGAGGTTCCGGAGGAATACAATCGGGAAGAGTATGAGAGCCCGGAGGTTCCGGAGGAATACAATCAAGGGGGAAAAGGTGGAAAAGGGTGTCGTGCCCGGGGGAGAAGTCCGGAGGTTCCGGAGAAAGAGGGTGGAAAGGGGCGGCATGCCCGAGGGGAGAGTCCGGAGGTTCCGGAAGAATAGAGTGGAGAGGGGCGCAATGCCCGAGAAAAAGTGAGAGAAATGAAGGAGAATTTGGAGGAAAATCCGGAGGTTCCGGAGGTAGCAAATGAGAAGGGGCGCGATGCCCAAGGGGAAAATCTGGAGGTTCCGGAGGAGGAAGGTGGAAAGGGGTGCGATGCCCGAGAGAAAGGTCCGGAGGTTCTGGAGGAGGAGAATGAAAAGGGGCGTGATGCCCGAGGGGAAAGTCCGGAGGTTCCGGAGAAATAGAATCAGAAAGGGCGAGATGCCCAAAGAGGAGGGATAAAATTCCTGGAGGTTCTAGGGAAATGGCAGGAAGGGGGACACGATGCCCCAAGGGGAGTGGATAAAAGGATGAATATGAATAAGATGGGAAATGCGGAATATCCGGCGGTGCCGGAAGGTGAGGAAGATACGGGTTTGGAAACCCGGGAAGCAGGAGGTGCAAATGCATGTAATGGGATGGATGCGATGAATGTATGAAATGCAAAGAATATGAAGAATGTGAAGGGCGAGAGGATGTGATCCTCCTCCTAACCCTGGGAATGGCCCATGAAGAAAAAGTGATAGAGATGGATGAATAGAAAGTGGAGCAAATAAGGGATGGCCCCTTAGCATTAAGATAACTGCCCCTCCACGGCAGTGAACATGTACGGTCAATTGGCCCAATAAAAGAAGCTTCAATAGTAAAAGACAACTTCCTTGGAAAGCAAAGATCAATAATGTGGGGGAGTTGTAGAGTTGGAACGGGAAGCATTGAGTTGCCCATTGAATGTGGTGTATATGGAATGTTGAGCAAAATGGGCATTCGCCCCTTGTAAGGAATAATGAATTCTAGATTGGAAAGTTTGAACAAGGGGTGCCCTGCCTGGCCCTTGGATGGCATCAATTCTTGGCATTCTTCCCTGAGCAATGGCGGTGACTTGGCCTCTGCGACCATGCTCGGCACAATAATCCGGATTGGCATCCGGTAAATGACTTCTTGAATCTTGAATCGCATAACCGTGGCCACATCTGTCTTGCCCGGCTCTTGATCACCTTCGGCACAAGTACTTGCAGAAGCACTCCCATTCCGAGTAGTAAAAGGAGGTGAAGCGGAGGCGGAAGGCTTTGTGAGTGGTGGAGGTATAATGGAAAGTGTTGGCGTAAGTGGAGGCGGAGGTTCAAACACATCAAGTTTCTCCCTTTGCTTGCAAGCGGTCGGGGTTAGCTCGAGTGCAAAAAGTGGTGGGTCCTGCTCAGGATTAGCCATAGGTAAAGGTGGAGGGTTATGTGGTGGAATAGGCAAAGTGGGTTTTAAAGGGATAATGGAAGACCGAGGTGGCGGTAATGGGAGGCTAATTGGGGAAGGTTTAATGGTGTAATTAATGGAGGCCGATGGTGTGGAGGTAGATGGCTTAACGGGTGGTGGTTTAATAGTGGAAGGCTTGGGGGAGGCTAGTGTTGCGGAGGTTAATGGTGTAACTGGAGGAGGTGTAATGGGTGGAGGGTTAATGGGTGAAGGTTTGGTGCGTAGGAAATGCCGAATGGGGCGAGCGGTGTTTGGAGTGGTGAAAAACTCAAGATGCGTCGGCGCGGGTGATTGGAGTATCGACCCATCGTCGTAACACCAAGAAGTCTCGGAAATAGGGGTTGGATCGGGGATGGTGGCTTCATCCTGAGCGAGGGGTTCGTCAAATGAAAGTGGAGGGAGCGGGAAACGAAGGAAACTCGGGAGGGGTGCCTGCACAGCTTCATCATCATCGTAGACCGGCTCAGATTCTTCAATTGCCGGCTCTTGCTCATTTGGAATATCAACACTGTAGTCGTCCATCCTATCCTTCCATTCTCTCTCCATTCTTGTAATATCATCCAAAGCCGCATGGAGAGGATTAATCGGAGTAGGAGGAACTGGCCGTGAACTTGTAACCCTCTTTAATTGTTCCTCCATGGAAGTAACCTTATCAAGGATATCCTGCTGGAGGGGAGTAACATGAACAATAGAGGGTTGGCAGGGCATTGAAGGAGGAGCCGCATAAGAAGGCCGTGGAGGGGAATTGACGGGATAACCCTTAGAAGAACCCGGATGGGCCGGATTGCAAGGAATAAAAGGGCCTCGGGGCCGTGTTGGAGGAGGAATAGAAGGAGGCGGGTGTTGGACCACCCGAGGAGGAGTATGAGTAGGAGGAGATGGGTAATGGGCTACCCGAACAGGATTATGAATAGAAGAGGGCGGTGGGTGATGGGCCACCCGTGTAGGAATAGAAGGAGGAGGAGATGCAGGAGATGCACCCTCAACGGCGGCCTTAAGGGCTTGGATCTGTTGAGGGGTAAGATGATCTAATGCATGCAAGATTTGAGAGACCCTCTCATCGTTGGGAGGAGACGGTCCCGGAGGAATAGTGGTTCGCAATTGAGGAGGGGGACCATAAGAATGGACACTGCCCATGGGTCGGGCATGACCATGAGAATAAGGACGTGGTCCCTTGAAAGAGTGGTGAGAATTGTGATGATTAACATGTTGAAATTGAGGATAAGAAGTACTAGGTTGTGCATCCTCATGAATTGAATTGAACATGTTTTTCTTATCATGGTAAGCCATTATATAATCAAAATTTCACAATAATATGCAAAGAAGCACACAAGTTGGAATGGTTACCGTGATTTTGATTGTTTAAACCTTGGTGAATTAATGAATTTTATGCAAATTGATATGATTCACACAAGGGGAACCTAGTTTCAATATGATTTAACTCCAATGCCAACTAGGAACACTCTCTCACCACGTGTAGGCCAACTAAACTCGGGACTCCAAAAAGGGTACAACCTGCCCGGCGTCCGTGAGGGAATCCACGGGTGCGGGGACTTATGGAGGCTTGGTTTAGGAATTTCCAATCCAAAGAGACGGAATGCTCAATGGAGGGTCGTTCCTTCACCAAGGGGGTGTGTGGCTCCTAGTATGTGGAGAGAGGAGGTCTCCCAAACCAATGCAAAATGAATGAATGAATGAATGCAAGATATAAGCAAAAATATGATACAGTGATAAACAAAGGTGTTCGGTGAAAACACAGGAATAAGACGCCCTGGGGCAGGGCGCTACCAATCAAAAGACGCCCTTTGGCAGGGCGTGAATCACTGTGGGAGGCCGACAGGCAAGGTAAAACACGCCTTGATGAGAGGCGCTACCAATAAAATAGACGCCCTGGGGCAGGGCGTTAATTATCAACGATGCTCAACCAAATAAAGAAACGCCCAGGGGTGGGGGCGTCAAATCATGAAAACGCGCCCTGATGAGAGGCGCTACTAAATAAAGAAACGCCCTGTGGGAGGGCGTGAATTCTTTCAAACTCCCACGGCCAGCAGAGTGGAAACACTCACAGTCACAGAGGCAATCATCACATATGATTATCAAGATAAAAACATGCTCATCAAAATTTTAACTAAGGGGAGATTTTAAAACAAATCTATTCAATTGACAAATCACTTAGGGGAAAGTGCAAAGCACAATGGAGGGTGCCCGAGAGGCACAAAGGAAAGGGTACCGAGGGTACCAATGGGAAAAGGCACACTTGGGTGCCAAAGGGAAAGGGGTAATCAAATGAAAAACAAAAAGTGTCCCACCGTGATCGCCAATTTGTAGATTCGGATTAAAATCCACTTAAGAAAAATATTAATAATAAGCAATAATCAATAATGTGGAGAAAAAACATGCATGAGGTGCACAAGAGGAGTTTGTGATCGCCAGAGACACGAGGGTCTCAAAGAGGAGATTGATATGGGGAGATGATCGCAAAATACCTCAAAAGATGCGGGGGATGTGAGTACTCCTTTTCTCTTCAAGATCGGCCGGCCGACGAAGAGAGTCTTCAATCAATTACCCTTGTAAGAAAGACAACAACACCAATAAAGATATATATTAGAACATGGTGTGTAGCATCAAATCCTAAAAGATATGAGCATGTAAACATATGTGAGAACACACCTTAAGGGTGTTTGCCCTTAAACCCCTATGCAAAAAGGGTGTGGGAGATGAATGAATGCATGAAGATGCAAAAATATGAATAGGAAAAGGGGAAAGAGCGCAAGAGTGCACTAAGGGGAGATCTCAATGTGATTGAGTATGAAAAAAAATCAATATAATAATAATGATGCATGCACTATGAACTAATGAAAATAAGAGAAAAGGGGGAGATGGAATAAAAATCTGATTGTGCTCTTTGGTTTTGATGCTTGATGGGGAGAAAATCTTCAAAAAGGATGAAGATGTTGGTGTAGAAATCCTCCTTAGCCAAAAGCCTTCCTTCGGTTCCTGTAGAAAAGAAAGAAGAAAACAGAAAAGGAGAAAGAACAGAAGAAGATAATCGAAAGAAGAAGGAGAAAGAAGAAGAATAGAAGAAGAAGAAGAAGAAGAAGAAGAAGAGGAAGGTGAAGAAAAACGAGAAGAAGAATACAGAAGATAGAAGAGGAAGAATTAAAAAAAACAAAAAAAAAAACACACACAGAAGAAGAACGGAGGGGGGGAGAAAAGGATCGACAGGGGGCCCGAAGAGAAGAGGATCCAACCTCACAGAGCTACAGGCGCTCTATTAAATAGAATCCAATCAAAAGATGGAAGGATAAGAACGGGCAAGAGCCAAGGGGGAAAGATAAGAATGGGCAAGAGCCCAAACGAAGCAGGGATCCTGTGGGGAAAGGCCACGTTCGTTCGGAGCACAAAAGTGAAACACGACCTGGCTCAGGGCGTCAATTCAAGAATTGACGACCTCCCGAAGGGCGTCTTTTAAAAACACGCCCTGCACAAGGGCGTTAACTCCTGGATCATTTTTAGAAATGAATTTGAAACACGTCTGAGTTAAAGGCGTTAATTAAAAAACGCCTTAACAAAGGACGTTAATTAAAAAAAATCGAAATAGGGCCATTTTTTTATTTCTCAATATTATTTTCCCATTTTTTAGGTGAAGGTGCATCTCGTCGCCCTGATTCCAACGACTATTTTTGTGAATTTTTCTGACACCCGGAAGTCCACCAAATCACCTCTGGAAGGGGTTGAAAAATAATATTAAAAAATCAATTTGAAAAAGTGACGACCGTGTGTAAGGCGTGAATTCAATTTTTGATTTTTTTATTCTTTTCAAATTCAAAGTAACGCCCATGGTTAAGTCGTTAATTCCCAAAAAATTCCGAAAAATTCCCAGAAAAATCCAGAAAAATGGAAATTTGAAAGAATGGACGCCCTCCAGTATAGTCGTCAATTTTTTAAGAAACGCCCTTGTATAAGTCGTTATTTAAAAGACGCCCCAGATCAAGTCGTTATTTCTAAAAAATTGAGAAAAATACCCAGAAAATCCAGAAAAATTCAGAAAAATCCAGAAAAATAGGAAAAAATAGAAAAAGGGTGAAAAAAGGGAGAAATCTAAAAAAACTGGGAAAAACCACTCAAATAGAACTAATTTGAGGGTCAAATTGGGACATTACAAGGCAATATGAGATGTACTCACAGTAACGTCAATTTTGGCGTGTCTACAGCCGTGATCCCGTTGGAGATTGGCAACCCCTCCCTCCGAGTCATCTGCTTCTCGTCCTAGATAAACGACCAGAAACTGCTCGAAAATCTTGACTTAGCAGATGAAGTCTGAGAGATCGCCAGCATCAGAGCAACGGAATATCGACGCCGCCTCACTTGATACTACAACGCCAAAGTCTGAGACAGACACTTCCAGCCGGGAGACTTCGTCCTTAGGAAAGCCAAAGCCTCTCGACCACTTGAGGCGGCGGGCAGGCTATCCCCTAACTGGGAAGGCCCCTACCGAGTGGTCAAGACGCTCGGAAAAGGAGCATACCGTCTATCTACGATGGAAGGGGAGCTCATCCCTTGGACCTGGAACGCAACTACATTACACAAGTTCTACTTTTGAACACTGAGCATTGTGCAAACGACATGAGATAAAGCAAAAGGCTCTTTTCTTTTATTCAAACAACCCGCTTGTACATCAGGAAGGCCGAAGCCAAGAAAATACATGTCAAAAGAGCAAAAAGTCCATCTGCCGCCATCATATGAGCCCATCGCTCGGCTGACTCGGATGACCTTCCTGCATCCAGCCACTGACTCTGCCTCGTGTAGAAACTGGCTCGGATAAAGGATAGTTGACCTCGTTGGCTCGGGAAGCTCGAGATAAAGGTGACAGAGGGATCAGGAAAGAGAAGGCTACCTTCCAAGTTGAACTTGGAAGAGAAGGGGGAGAGGGAATGCATATGAAAGAATCTTCCCTGCCAAACTGCCAACTCTTTGGAAGAAAGAGAGTGCAGGCACCCTCCGAAGAGTGAAAGAAAGGAGGAGTAGAGCAGAAGAGGGAAAAAGAGGCTGCAAGAAAGAAAAAGAAACCAGCAGAGCTGGATGAGGAGGCAGGGGAAGGACCGGAAGGGATGGAGCTTAGTTGGCTTCCTCCTCCCATCCGTGAAGCGAGCAGGAAGGGATGGGCGGCAGGGATGTCTGATGCCCCCATCCGTCCTCCATCTCGCCCCCCTACAAGCGCCGCCAGAACTGATAAAGGGAAAATGACGTGCCTCTGCACATCGAACCCTTTTTAAGTCTGCCCGCCGGCCGTCGAATCCTCTTCAAGTCCGGAGCAGCAAGAACTCTCTACCCCCCGTCGTCGGCAGCGTCATCTTCCGGAACTTCCTCCATGCTTCGAATACGACGGCACAACGCTACGCGAAGAAGGAATGAGGAAAGACTGTCAGGGAAAACCCTAAGCGGTGGAGAGGAAGGGACGCCCTTCAGTCCTTTTATAGGCAAAGGGATGCTACTCGCCTTAAATGATTCTCTCCTCGAAAACACACCAAAGGGATTTCTCCCTACGAACGGTCACCTCAAACTTCTCACCTTCCGCCCCAGTGGGATACACAAAGCGGCCATGCATTCAAAGCATGAGAAAATGGAAAGACACCCTGTCAGAGGATCACCCAACCATTATGCGAGATTCACGCAGAAAGTATCGGCTCTTTCCAGCCACTACAGATACGCTGAACAAAATACGGCAATAGCGATATGGAACAGAAAGGAAAAAGGTATACAAAAAGAAGAAGCAAAACAGATACATCAAGCCTCTGGCCCACCTTGAAGACCGGAAGTAGAGGGCTCGAGCGGTCTGCCCCCGGCAGCCTCGGCGATGACCGACCCTGGCACCGACCCCACCGGCGTGGGAACTGCCTCTGTTGCGTGCCCTCCCGAGGCACCCAGAGTTGGTGATCCCTCGGACAATGAGCCCTCGGGATCCTCTTCATCCTGCGCCGAAGCAGAGGAACTGGAGGATGACAAGTCCGAGTCATAACATTGACCGGACGGGAAGTCAACCAATCCGGACACCTGCTCCTCGGCGTAAGAGATGGCCCCGTTGTAGCCTTGCTGGAACCCCTTGCGGATGCCCCGGCGAAGTCCTAGCTCGTAGTAGGGGAGGGCAACCTCATTTAGGTCGATCTGGTAAGCCTCTGAGCTCTTGTATTGCTCGAGAGCCTCCGCCTCGACCGATCCCACCCTACCAGTGAGCTCGGCCTCCCTCTGCTCCGCCTCGGCTGCCTTCCGCTCAGCCTCAGTGGTCCGCCCTTCGGCCACCGCCACCTGCTTCTCCGCTCCAGCTCAATCGGCCTCGGCCTCCCGCCGAAGATGATCGGCTTCCTCCGTGCGGTCTACCAGCTCGATACGCTTGATCTCCCACTGACCATCCAGCTCAGCACGTGCAAGACGCTCCTCTTCGAGAAGCTTGTTCTTCCTCTCGAGCGATCCGCGAGCCTTGGCCAGCTGCTCGGTTAGCGCCCGAGTCTCCATCTGGCTCGACCGCATCAGCCCTTTGACTGAGGAGAGCTCCCGCCGAAGCCCGTCGTACTCCTCGGCGAGCCGAGCCAACCTCCTGTCCGACCCACCAAGGGTCCAGGCCAGGTTCGCTCACTCCCATTCCGACCGAGCGTACGCTTCCCCCAGAGCAGCCCCCATCTGGGCCAGGGCCAGGCCGCCCTCCATAACCCCGGCGAGAGCCATGGACGGGGAGTACTGCCTACCTCCCCCCCCACCTTCGTGGATATACCACGGCATACCTGGTGCAAGGGGCCCGAGATGCCTAGCCTCTCCAAGTTCGCCGGAATGAAGAACCCCCCAGCGCCCAGCGCCCCACCGTGTGGCCCGGATCGAGCCCCAGCCTCGGTCGCCCCTCGCGCCCCGGCTACATTTTCCTGCGGCCTCTCAACCTGGACCAGCTCGGCACTTGCATCACCACCTGAAGCACCAGCCTCGGCCACGACCACAGCATCCCCAACTCTGGCCGAGGGGAGAGCCGGGTCGGCCCCGCTGCCGGTTGCAGGAGCATCCTCGGCCCCCTCGGTCCCGACCGAAGGAGGAATTGACCCCGCATCGTCACCGCCCGCAGGGGGGCCCCGACCTCCTCGGCCACCTCTAGCTCAGCTGGTGGGAGAGCCCACCCGGTAGGGTCGGCCCCATCATGCTTGGCGGAGGGGTGAGCCGCGGTAGGGTCACCTCCGACTGCGGGTACGGACCTGACCTTCTTGGCCCGTTTCCTGGCCCTGACAGCGGCCCGGATCATACCCTCCACAGGGTCCTTGCACTTGGGTCCCCGCGGTCTGGAGGATTCACCCTGGGCCGCTCCCTTGCCCTTGTCTTTGGTTTAGGAGTGACCCACGGGAGCAGCCGGTTCATCAGCAGCCGAGTCATCTCCAAGCTCGATCACCTCTGCGGCCTCCTTCAGAGGTTCCCGCCTGGTGTCTGCACGAAGAAAAAGACGTGTTCAGGAAAAGAAAGATGACCCCCACATCCGAAGGAGAATCTAACTTGTGGCATGGTGCGGACACCCGAGCGCATGCGAGACGCGATACGCCGAGCCACCAGTACCGCACACGGAGCACGACTCGAGCCACCTCAGCATCTATTTGGCTCGAAGACAGCCTGGAGACGCCCCCTGAGTTCCGGCATTTATCATATTTAGTTAGACTTTATGTGTGTGTAATTTGTGTTTATTTCATTATATGCGGTTTGCTATTTTGATTGTAAGAGGGGCTTATGTGCAATTTGGACCCCGTGGGCCCCACGGGCCACCCAGGCCCCATCCCATTGAGCCACCTCAGCCAAGGGCCCCATGTGGGGTCAGTCAACATGTCAAATGAAGGCTTCTAGATAGGTGGGCCAAGTGGGGGACAAGTGGCTTGGAAAGTCCAAGTTGGCCACCCACCCCACCTACCAAGTCCACCTTCCAACTCCTTGGTCCAAGGGCTGCCCCCCTCCCCTTATTTTTTTATTTATTTTGTGTGTGTGTGTCACATGCCATCCTAGCCCTTCATCTCCCACCCCTAGATCCTACGGTTGTGGATGGATGTGAGATGTAACATATTTAAGCTTGTGTTTTCTATTTTGATGAATTAATGCCATTTGATTCAAACAAATTCAAGAGCAAGGGCTGGTGCGCCCCCCTCCTCTCTCCTCCCTCTCCCCCTTGAAGCTGTGAAGGCTTCCATTCTGAGGTGTGACGCCTCGTGTATCAGTTCCGACGATCGCCGCCGCCGCCACGAGCCGCCACCGCACCGCCATCGCCATCAACGGAGTTCTGCCTGCGTAGTACCACAGCAGCTTGTTCGAAATCCATAGGTCTTCCCCGAGCTCATTTGGCTACCAAATTTGGAGGAGTTGTTCCTGGGATGTTCCTCTCCACCCACAAAAATCAGGCCAGCATTCAGATCACGTTTGCTAATTTTTTATTTTCGTCCACTCTTCCATTTCGGTTCTGCCAGAGTTCTGTCCAGGTTCACCTCCGTCCTGAGTTTCATATCTTAGATCCACTTTTTGATTTTTGTTAGTTCGCCCAATTTTACTGGAGGTTCCATCCATCCATCCCTTCATCCACAATGTTTCTCAATTTTTTATTCGCCCATCTCATATTTTCTAAAAATCATTCTCATACCCATCTACAGTTCTGTCCACCTGTTCCCAGATCCGACCACCAGTCACCCCAAAAATCATAACAAATCTCAGCCACCTCCAAATCAAATTATAAAAATAGTCCCAGTTCCGTGGTTTGATTCTCTATAACTCCTAAGAAGAGCCCAACAGTTGAATCGGAGGTTTACTAGGCGGTCAATGGTGGTTCTCAGACAAGTGCCCTGAAGATCTGAGATTTCGATTACTGTACAACAGGGACTTGTAAATTCAATAAAGTTCTGATCCGACCAGATCCAGCAGATCTCTCTGGGTATGGATTGAAGCATTTGAAGATAGCTTTCCAACGATAGCTCATGTGTCCCGATCCGACGTCGGGATTGATCGCAGCGGCCATTTTCGCCGGAGCGCGCGCCGGAAGACAGCAACCAAAATCCGTGGGTTATTAGTTCAAGAGTTGGGAATCGGGGCCGATCGACCCCCGATCGGTGTTCCCGGTCGACCGCCGTCCGTGGAGGCGCGCCACTAGGGGTCCCCATCACAGTGGCTCCCACCCCCGCAGATCCGGAGGATAGCGCCGTCTGTGGGCCCTGCGGGCCCGTAGAAGCCGCCGTTCGGAAAGCACGAAAACGCGGAGTTCGGCATCGCCGGGCGACATCAAGATGCTGTCCGTCAACCCGAGTTGCGTGATTCCCGAACCCCACATGTGACCTTTTACCTCCCTGCGTGGAGTGGGTCGACTTAGTGTATTACTGTAATAATTGTTAACCGGGAGTCCGTGATTCGGCCGGGGTTGTCTTCGCCACGCCGGGTGCGTGGAGGTAAAGGTCTTAACCTCTTGGCGTTCATTTGCTTAGCTAGTATATGGTCTTTGCCGCTGCCGAGAGTGTAGGTACTAGCCCGTGTGTCCATGTCACTGCTGTGAGAGTGAGAGTGACCCGTCCCGCGACTCGATCCGAGTCCGGAAGTTGAGTCGGACTACCCTTGACCTCCGCCGGTTCCTTAACCGCGCACGGTCCGCGCTTTCCCTCGCTTGGGATGACGAGTGAGCTTCCACTTCTGTTAGCAATGTTTCGCCACTAGGAGCTCGTAGTGTCAGGCTTAGTGTCTCCCTGGTGTGTGTTGCTGGTCGTGTCTTCATCTAGAGTCCGAGGGTGGCACCATATAGTGTTGTCTCCCATGTCCGTCCCGCATCAGTTTGGTATCAGAGCAAGTCGAGTCTAGGGTAGTCTTTGCATATGTCTTACATGCATCATGGTCTAAGTCGAGTCTAGGACCATCATTATTTTCAAAACAAAAAAAAAGTGTGTTTTAAATTGCATTTGCACCCTTTATTCGGTATGTTAAAAGGTGTTGTCCGAACGGTAGGCTACGCCTACCGGGAGGTCGCACACTTACGGGAGTGATCTTCGGATCGATTAACTCCGCCCCATACCGGATATTGGTTTAGGTCTAAGTGCATCATTTAGTGTGTGTTTGCATTAGTCGGGGTCTTCTAGGTCGTGTGTCAGTTGCATGCCCACCCGTCGAGGTACCCAATACTCGCCACCACCACCTATGGCGGATTCCCGGGCCCGTAGCTCCGATGAGTCCTCGACAGCCGAGATGTTCCGAGCCATTATGGAACGTCTTGACACGCGTATGGATGGCCTTAGTACGCGTATGGATGGCATAGAAACGCGTCTAGAAGGGTGGATGAAAGCCCTCGAGGATCGGGCCGAGAGTTCGGATCAGTCCATCCAGGGCTTAGTTGGGAGGATTGCCATCCTAGAGAGGGGCCCAGTAGCGGCGCAACCCGCGCCGACGAATGGCCAACAAGAGCCGGTGCAGCAACCCGCTGTGCCAAGGGCTCAAGTGGAGAATGTTGGGGTTCAACAGGTGCATGTGGTGGATGATTATGCATCTGATAATCATCAAGGGGGTAACGGTCGTCGTCATCAACGACGGAATCATGATGACGAGGATGACGACCACATTCTTAGGGGTGTGCGTGCGGACCCTCCCACTTTTAGCGGGTCCTTGGACCCTCGGGTGTATTTAGATTGGGAGGCCGGCATGGACCGATACTTCGAGTGATTTGAGATGACGGACAACTGGAGAGTCCGATACGCTAAGATGAAGCTGCAAGGGCAGGCTCAAACTTATTGGATCAATGTGGAGAGCCTGCTCAACCAGCGACGTCAACCCCAGATCGGTACTTGGGATGATATGAAAACCAAGTTGAGGGAGAAGTACCTTCCCGCCTCATATCGCCAACGTCTCATAGACAAGTGGCAAAGCATCTCCCAAGGGAACCGATCCGTGACCGAGTACACCGCCGAGTTCGATGAGTATTATTTGCGGTGCGGGGTCACGGAAGAGAGCACCATGACGATATCCCGCTTTCGGAGAGGTTTGCGGCCCAATTATCAATATGAACTCTTTCACCGCAATGCCACCACTTTGGAGCAGGCATATCAGATTGCTCTCGAATTGGAGCAGTTCGAGGCCGAGTTTGAGTCACCCCATCGGTTGGGCTCCTTTCCCCTTCGTAGTGTCGAGTCCCGTGGCTCATCTGGCACGTATCCGAGGGCCCCCATGGCACGACCTCAGGATCCCGCTCGCCCCGAGCCCTTTGCTCCTAGGCCTCATCCTCCACCCCCGAGGGACCTTCCTCGTCCCCAGCATCTTACGGCCCCACCCATAGCCCATCCACTGGCACACGCACCTCCTGCACGTCCTTTGTTGCCTACGCCTCCTATCCGTCGGGAGGATAAAGGTAAAGGACCTATGATTGGGGAGCCTAGTGGATCACGGCAGCAGTGTTATCGCTGCATTGGGTTTGGCCATTTCGCCAACCAGTGTCCCACCCGCCCATCTCTTCACATTGGGGACACACAGGCCGAGGATACCACCCCTACGGGCCTCGAGTTAGTCAGTTATGAGGCAGATGAAGAGTTAGCTGACGAGTACTATGAGATGGGAGGTGAGGCCCAGGATGTCCAGCAGTCGGATGATACCCACGTGGGGGTCGTCAGATGTATCCTCACCGAGCCACAGGTCAGTGATGACTGGCGTCGGACCACTATCCTTCAGGTATTCTGTAGGCTAGGAAAGTAAATTTGCAAGGTGGTCATCGATAGCGGGAGTTGTATCAATGTAATCTCCACGAACGCTGTCGCTCGTCTTGGTCTTACACCTATAGACCATCCTTGTCCCTATCAGGTATCATGGGTGGATACCACTTCCATTTCGGTCAGGCTGCGGTGCTTGGTCCCGCTGCAGCTCCACTCCTACCGTGACGAGATCTGGTGTGATGTCCTCCCCATGGAAGTGGGCAGTATCATTCTTGGTAGGCCGTGGTTATTTGACCGGGATGCCACGCTCCATGGCCGGTCGAACACCTGTACCTTCGACCACGTTGGCCAGCGGGTCACCCTCCAACCCGCTCGGCCCAGGAGCCCATCAGTCAGGGGTCCTACTGGCCCTAGTACTCCGAAGCCTTCCGTCCCCGGGCCTAGTACCCCATCCCCAGCTCGGGCTATGACCGTTACCTCTGGCCCAGGAGAGCCCTCGACGAAGAGATTGATGATGATTAGCTCCCAGGAGATGGAGCAGGAGCTTAGTCAGGGCTGTCCGGTGTTTGCCATTACGGTCCGAGAGGTGGAGCAGGACTCCGAGGGTGAGCTCCCACCCGAGGTTGTTCCTATTCTGCAGGAGTTTGCTGATATTTTTCCCGATGAGCTTCCCGAGGGACTCCCACCTATGCGGGATATTCAGCATGCCATCGACCTTGTTCCGGGCTCTTCCTTGCCCAACCTTCCACATTATCGCATGAGTCCCACGGAGCATGCCGAGCTTAAACGGCAGGTTGATGAGTTGGTGCAGAGAGGGTCTATTCGGGACAGCATGAGTCCATGTGCTGTACCCGCATTACTTGCCCCGAAGAAGGATGGCACGTGGAGAATATGCATTGATAGTCGTGCCATCAACAAAATCACCGTGAAGTACAGGTTCCCTATTCCCTGCCTTGATGACATGCTGGACATGATGGCAGGTGCCACTATCTTTTCGAAGATCGATCTTAAGAGTGGCTACCATCAGGTGAGGATTAGGCCAGGTGAAGAGTGGAAGACCGCATTTAAGACCAAGGACGGTCTATATGAGTGGTTGGTCATGCCTTTTGGGTTGACCAATGCCCCTAGCACTTTCATGCGACTCATGACTCAGGTCCTTCGACCTTTCATTGGAGTCTTTGTAGTGGTGTATTTTGATGATATCCTTATCTATAGCCGCACCACAGGGGACCACTTAGACCACCTTCGGCAGGTCTGTCTACTTCTTCGGCGAGAGTAGCTGTTTGCGAACCCACAGAAGTGTGCCTTCATGACACCTCAGCTTACCTTCTTGGGTTTTATCGTATCTAGTACTGGGGTCTCCGCCGATCCGGAGAAGGTCCGGGCCATTGTTGAGTGGCCGAAACCCCGTACGGTTCATGATGTCCGCTGCTTTCATGGTCTTGCGACGTTCTACCGTCGCTTCATCCTCGGATTTAGCTCCGTCACCGCCCCGATCACGGATTGCATCCGGAAGGGCACATTTGTATGGACGAAGGCCGCATCTACCGCCTTCAAGGACATCAAGGAGCGCATGACCCAGACACCTATCCTTCGATTGCCTGATTTCTCGAAGGTGTTTGAGGTCTCTTGTGATGCGTCGAGTGTTGGGATTGGAGGAGTTTTGAGTCAGGAGTCCCACCCGATCGTATATTTCAGCGAGAAGCTGAATGACGCGAAACTGCGATATTCCACGTATGATAAAGAATTCTACGTAGTTGTTCAGGCTCTTAGGCATTGGAGGCACTATCTTTTACATCAGGAGTTTGTCCTATACTCCGACCACGAGGCATTGAGGTACCTCCATTCGCAAAAGAAGCTTAACTCGCGTCATAGTCGTTGGGTCGAGTATCTCCAGCAGTTCACCTTTGTACTGAAACATAAGGCTGGAGTGGAGAACAAGGTGGCTGATGCCTTGAGCCGGCGAGCATGTTTGCTTACCACCACGAGTGCCGAGGTCATAGGGTTAGAGAAGATGAAGGAGGCCTATGTTGATTGTCCTGACTTTGGTCAGATTTTTACCACCCTCCAGGCCGAACCCTCGAGAGACCTTGATGAGTATGTGCTTCAGGAGGGTTACCTCTTTCGAGGTAGCAAGCTGTGTGTTCCCCGAACTTCGGTTCGAGATTTCTTAGTGTGGGAACTACATGCGGGAGGTCTAGCCGGCCACTTTGGTTGGAACAAGACTATTGAGGCAGTGGAGCATCGATTTTATTGGCCGAGCTTGAAGCGCGATGTTGCTAACATCGTGGCTCAGTGCCGTACATGTGCTACGGCCAAGATGAAGAAGTAAAGCTCGGGCCTTTATACGCCTCTACCCGTGCCTGATGCCCCGTGGCAGGATGTTAGTATGGACTTTATTTTGGGATTGCCACGTACCTCCAGGAAGCATGATTCGGTCTATGTGGTGGTTGACCGTTTCTCAACGATGGCCCTCTTTATCCCTTGCTCGAAGACTTCGGATGCTTCTAGGGTAGCCCGCCTATTCCTTACTCATGTGGTATGCAAGTTCGGGTTGCCTCGAACTATAGTGTCTGACTGTGATGTTAGATTCACTTCCTATTTTTGGAAGATACTATGGCATATGATGGGTACTCACCTCAAGTTTTCCACTACATATCACCCCCAGACCGATGGTCAGACCAAGGTAGTCAATAGGAGTCTGGGAGATCTTTTGAGGTGTCTAGTCAGGGACCGCATTGGGGATTGGGATCTCATTTTACCCATGGCTGAGTTTGCATACAATGATTCGATGAATAGGTCTACCGGCATGAGTCCATCTGAGATTGTCACAGGTCGTAGGCCTAGGAAACCCGTTGACCTTGTCCCCATGCCTGTCCATGCTAGAGTGTCGGAGTCGGCCGAGTCGTTTGCTAAGCATGTTAGGAGTTTGCATGATGACATTCGTCGTCACATTGAGGCCAGCAATGCACGGTACAAGGAGTTAGCCGATGCCCACCGACACCACCGAGAGTTCCACGAGGGCGAATACATCATGATCAGGGTAAGACCTGAACGGTTTCCCTCTGGAACCGTTAAGAAGTTGCAAGCTCGCGGAGCCGGTCCCTTTAGAGTGTTGAAACGCGTTGGATCCAATGCGTATGTTGTGGACCTATCCGAGGAATATGGTATAAGCTCTACCTTCAATGTATCGGATCTTATTGCATATAGGGACCCAGCGGTGATCCCTAGTGAGCCTTTTAAGCCATCCCCTCCCCTTGAGAGTGATCCCACACCTGAGTGTCCACTTCCACCTCCAGCCCCTTTTTCACGGCAGTGTGAGCATATAGATCGTATATTGGACGAGCAAGTGACAGTTACCATGATGGGGACATCACCTCCCATGCCCACGTTCACAGCTCGTCTCCTCGCCCCGGTTGCATCCGGCATGGTTTAGTCATTTAATTTTGAGTCCTATGTAATTTTATTTGAGTCATTTGATGTATTTTTCCTTTTATTTGAGTCATGTTCCTAGGTCTTGCATTTATTTTCCTAAGTTTGAGTGTCATTAGATTGTGTAATGTGCTATTGGGCCCAATTCTTCGGGCTTGGCCCATGAGCCCCCCCTACCCCTTCGGTTATTTGTTATTGAGTCTTTTGTAAGGGACTTATTGTAAAATGTGGGTTTCCTATATATAGGGCCTCATTTCCTTCATTTGGAGGTAATGAATGAATCAATGAAAAACTTGCCATTTTGAGAGTTCAAACCTCTTATCTAGTGGAGAGATTCCATTATTTGGGTGAGAAACCCTAGGGAGAGATTCCACACCCATTCCTCTCTTAATCTCTCTCTTTCACCCCTCTTTCTCTCTCCTCTGCACCCAAATCCGAAAATATTCTCTCTCCTCCCTTCCCAACCACCACTCTCCCACCTACCCCCCCATTAAAGACCACTCCCCTTCCCCACACATCCCATTACTCCACCCCCTAGTCCCAAGAGAGCTTCCACCAATCCTAGCTCCACCTCCCAACCCCCAACTACCCCACCCACTTCCCCAAGCACCCTTCCCACAACCCCAAGCACCCCTATTATGTTCCCCACACACCTCTTCCCATCCCCCAAGACCAAAATTTAATCCCACCCTTAAACCCATTTTCAAAGACCCTTTCCCTCTCACCCACCTTCCCAAATTCGTAGCTCCTCCTCCCACCACCTGTTAGACCCCCTTCCAGACCCCATTCTTCCCTTCCCCACCCTTAGAACACCCCCTCCTAGACCCCCTCACAGCCCGGGCTTCCCCCACACTCATCCACCCCCATTTCCCCTCCCATATACCCCATTCCCCCCCATCATCTTCAACCTAAAGCTCTCAACCGAAGATCTGTAGAAGAGCAGCAGCTTGCAGAGGCGACCACAGCTTCCCCCGGACGTTTCTGAAGGATCAAGAGCCATCATTGGAAGCGTCTGCCTGTCCTCTTCGCAACGAAAGTGGGTTCGTCCTCATTGGAGCTCGGTGCTGCCTGGGATCCCCGTTCTCCCACGACTGCGCAGGTCGGCCACTGCAGAGTTCCAGAACCGGAGGAAACGCTTCACCACAACGAGCCCTAAAGGAATCAGGCTTCAGGGTCTTCTGTAAAGTTCTTCCTTGGCCTGTCTACTTTCATAATCAGGAAGCAGAAGTCCATTCAGCATCTGAGAGCAGGAGTTACCAATTTTCTCCCACAATCGCGCGACTCTGCTTTCCACAGTCTGCACCGACCCCTCTTCACTCTTCTGATTCCACAGATCATCTCCGGCATCTTTTGGGGTCCCCGTTTTGTTTTCTGAAAAGAGGACTCTCCCACGGTTCTAACGGTGCTGACGGTACCTCATTCGGAGTTCAGGAGCGGTCGGGACAGCCTCGTCTTCCTACTGTTGGTGACCTGCTACTGCCAGTCCGAAAATCAGAGGTCTTGTTCGAGCTCCCGCCCCGACCGGAAGCTACTCCAAAAGAAATTAATAAAATTCTGAGGCAATCCCCTTCCAGCTACTAAGGTTTTCCCTCTGGTCTCGTCGTCAAAAAAATTCTTGATCAAGATCTACAATAGAAACACCGACCCTCTGTCCCGACTCGCAGACAGCAAGCAGATTCGGCATCCACCCTTATTCCTCGTTCTTGGCTATAGTTTCCCCACCCCGCTTGGCCGGCTGAAGGTCCCTCCCTGCGTGGAGGTAGTATTGATGTAATATCATTAACCCCCACCCCAAGTTCCCCCTCCTGTGAGAGGTGTAGTGGTGTACTTTGTTTAGGCAGGTCAAGCGACACCGCCACGGCGTGTGGGGATCCACTCACCTCCCCACTCGCCCTCGTCTCCGACCGGGACCGGTTTCTTCAAACCGGTCGAGTAAGTGCTCAAACCTTCACTCCACTTAGTGCTTGTCTTTCAATATTAGTTCTTAATTCCGCTGGTTATGCGAGTGAGAGCCCGATCCTCAAGCCCCGTTGTCTTGAGTAATCACCGTGGGAAGAGTGCAACCGGTGCCTTCGGCACTTCATCGGCCCCATTGAATTGGGCTTCCAAATCCATTGAGAATCAAATCTTGGCCTTGCTGGCCCTCTACCAGCAAGGGCCCAACCCCACATCCTCCACTTGGCATCGCCAAGTTACCCCGGGCTTGGGTGAGCGACGAGAGAGTGGCGGCCCAAATTGGCCCATTTAGATTGTGAATGTGCTTGCTTGCATTAGGTCCGAGGTTGTGTCACATCAAGTGGTATCAGAGCAAGTTCACAACTTGTCTCTCCACAAGTTGGTCCTAGGGCATGTTTATGTATTTAGACTCCTCGGTTGCATCTCCCATGTCCACTAGAATGGCCACTTCATACCCGTCATATCCATCCCCATCAACTTTCCCAATAATCCCAAATCCTAATGGAAGCTCCATTGCCAACAAAGTGGGTAGCAACACCTCTATCATAGAAGCCCTACCTAATGTCCTTATTCGGCTTGAAGATATCATGTCTCGACTCGACCGACTTGAAGGAAATAGCCGTGTACTAAGAGTGAATGAGAGTGACCTTTGGGGAAATCTAGAAACCATATTTTTAGAACACTTGAAAATCAAAACCCCCGCCTTTGATGGATCCAACAGCCTAAGCCTTTACCTAGATTGGGAGATTTTCCTAGACCAATTCTTTAAAGGTTGCCCCTTGAACGAAGGAAGGAGAATGAGGCTAGCCAAGGCACACCTCTCCAAACAAGCTAAAACTCATTGGTTAGTTGTGGAAGGTTTGAGAAAGATCCGTAGGGAGGCTCCAATTAGCACTTGGGATGAGATGAAGACCGAGCTTAGAAAAACCTACACTCTCCAACCCTCTCCCTCCTACTCAAATCACCAAAGTCCAAGGAGCACTTCAACTCCATCATCCCCACCGAGTCAATCCAAGACCCCAATCACCCATTCCCCACCACTTCCCATCTCTCCTACCCCAACCACTACATTTACACCCCACCTCCAAGTCCACACCACAACCATAGGTCCCCATACCCAATTGGGCCCCATGACCAACTCTCCACCTAGGCCCATGGTAACCCTCACCACTACCTCTCCATCACCCCCAAAAGGGGACACTCCTCCCAAAACCAATCAACCCAAACCCCTTCAACCCACCCATCTTCCTCTCCCTACCCCAATCCAACTCCCACCAAAGCCTCCACTACTACCTTTACCTATCCTAACCCAAGTTTCTCACTACCTACCACCCCGGATACACCATGCCCCAATCATCACCACACCCTCAAAAGCCCCTCTCACCTCCTTGGAAGAAGAACCCATACCCGATCTAATAGTGGTGAACACCCCAAACCCACTCCCTACCTTGGAGGAAACCCAAGTCCAAGTTGAGAAAGAAACATCACACGATGGTCCTCACCTTATATCACCCTCTCTAGTTGGGACCAAGCTCATCTTAGGAGAACCCATTGTTAGTTGGCTAAAGGAGAGCCCAATTAGAGAGATCCGGGCCCATGTTTTCCCTCCCATAGAACAAGACATTCCCTTAGTGCCCTTATTCTCCTATCACACCACAATCCAAGCATCCTATCAAGTGGAGACCTTAGAGGACCTTCTCAAGGGCATAGCATGGCAATTAGAGATGACTAGCATGTTGACCCCTATGGTAGAACAACCTAGGAGCCTTAGCCTCCTACACCTATGCATAGGGTCTATCACCTCGGTTTGCATCATTGGTTGCTACACTAGCGACCTCCTTCTATTCCTCCCTACACCCGATGAGCCCAACCTTCTCCTCGATTTAGAGCTTCTAATCTCGGGTAGAAAGTCAAGCCCTCCACTCATTGCTGACCCACTTGCCAAGAACATTGGCCCAACTATCATGGAGAAGGATGACTTAGCACCTTTTAAGGATCTTGAGGATATGGAGTTCCTCCCCCTAGGTGACCCATTTTA
Organism: Amorphophallus konjac; assembly: GCA_022559845.1. Lineage (NCBI taxonomy): Eukaryota > Viridiplantae > Streptophyta > Magnoliopsida > Alismatales > Araceae > Amorphophallus > Amorphophallus konjac. The sequence goes on along the minus strand of CM040127.1, from coordinate 136,767,845 downwards.
TGATCCATATGATCCATTCCAATGGGAGTCAAGGGACTCATATGACCCAATCATCTTACCAACCACCCACCCTTTCCTACCCTCACCCACCATATTGGGCCAAACCCACCTCATCCATGACTCGGGTTACACCTTGGGAGCCATGACCTTGGGCCACATATCCCTAGGTAATAAGGTTGTGCCCCACCCCATGATGACCACCTTCTTAGATCCATTCGATCATTTCCAATGGGAGTTCAAAGGTTGTCCCACACCTATACACATGGAAGTCACCTTTGGGAAAAGCATGCATGTGTCTAGGTTTACTACACCAATTGGCATGAACATTATGTTGGGTGCATTCATTCACATCACCCACATGTCAAGTAGAAAGCATGAGTGGTCCAAATTCGGATGTAGTGGTCCACCTTCACTCATCATGAGTTGTAGGCATGATAGGAGTATTCATGGATGTCCGGGTCCCCCAGCATTTGCCACCCCCATGCATGACCGGATCACCTATGGATGCCCCGGTCCTCCCCATTCCATCAAAGTCTTCTTAGCGTCAAAGCATGATTGGTCTACTTTTGGTTGCCCAGGTCCACCCATCACCCCTAGAATGTCAACATTCATGAAATTACATGAAAGCCTTTGCAAGCACATAAGCAAAAAGAATGAGGCTTATAAGAGGCGGGCCGACTCTCATCGGCGTCACCGAGACTTCCATGAGGGTGACTTTGTGATGGTAAGGATGGAGAGGCTCTCCCCGGAAGCCAACTCTAAACTGAGGCCACGTGGGGCTGGTCCCTTCCAGGTCTTGAGGCGCATTGGTGCAAATGCCTACGAGTTAGATCTCCCTGAGGAGTATGCAATAAGTCCCACATTCAATGTTGCCGACCTAGTGTCATATAAGGGACCCACGGTGGTACCTAGTGAGGAGATTGAGCCTACTTCTTCCCTTGAGAGAGCACCCACCCGTGAGGAGAGATCACCAGCCAAGAGAGCCCAGCGTGAACAAATTGAACAAATATTGGATGAACAAGTCACTACCACTCGGAGCAAGGTATACGAGCGCTATCTCGGCAGGTGGATGGATCGGTCTCGTTCGGAAGACTTGAGGGCAGTACCACTTCTACACCCTCCAAGGAGGGAAGGACACTTACTCGACGGAGTCGAGTTCTCCGCACCCCGGGAGTATGATGGGGACATCACCTCCCATGCCCACGTTCACAGCTCGTCTCCTCGCCCCGGTTGCATCCGGCATGGTTTAGTCATTTAATTTTGAGTCCTATGTAATTTTATTTGAGTCATTTGATGTATTTTTCCTTTTATTTGAGTCATGTTCCTAGGTCTTGCATTTATTTTCCTAAGTTTGAGTGTCATTAGATTGTGTAATGTGCTATTGGGCCCAATTCTTCGGGCTTGGCCCATGAGCCCCTCCTACCCCTTCGGTTATTTGTTATTGAGTCTTTTGTAAGGGACTTATTGTAAAATGTGGGTTTCCTATATATAGGGCCCCATTTCCTTCATTTAGAGGTAATGAATGAATCAATGAAAAACTTGCCATTTTGAGAGTTCAAACCTCTTATCTAGTGGAGAGATTTCATTATTTGGGTGAGAAACCCTAGGGAGAGATTCCCCACCCATTCCTCTCTTAATCTCTCTCTTTCACCCCTCTTTCTCTCTCCTCTGCACCCAAATCCGAAAATATTCTCTCTCCTCCCTTCCCAACCACCACTCTCCCACCTACCCCCCCATTAAAGACCACTCCCCTTCCCCACACATCCCATTACTCCACCCCCTAGTCCCAAGAGAGCTTCCACCAATCCTAGCTCCACCTCCCAACCCCCAACTACCCCACCCACTCCCCCAAGCACCCTTCCCACAACCCCAAGCACCCCTATTATGTTCCCCACACACCTCTTCCCATCCCCCAAGACCAAAATTTAATCCCACCCTTAAACCCATTTTCAAAGACCCTTTCCCTCTCACCCACCTTCCCAAATTCGTAGCTCCTCCTCACACCACCTGTCAGACCCCCTTCCAGACCCCATTCTTCCCTTCCCCACCCTTAGAACACCCCCTCCTAGACCCCCTCACAGCCCGGGCTTCCCCCACACTCATCCACCCCCATTTCCCCTCCCATATACCCCATTCCCCCCCATCATCTTCAACCTAAAGCTCTCAACCAAAGATCTATAGAAGAGCAACAGCTTGCAGAGGTGACCACGGCTTCCCCCGGACATTTCTGAAGGATCAAGAGCCATCATTGGAAGCGGCTGCCTGTCCTCTTCGCAACGAAAGTGGGTTCGTCCTCATTGGAGCTCGGTGCTGCCTGGGATCCCCGTTCTCCCACGACTGCGCAGGTCGGCCACTGTAGAGTTCCAGAACTGGAGGAAACGCTTCACCACGACGAGCCCTGAAGGAATCAGGCTTCAGGGTCTTCTGAAAAGTTCTTCCTCGGCCTGTCTACTTTCAGAATCAGGAAGCGGAAGTCCATTCAGCATCTGAGAGCAGGAGTTACCAATTTTCTCCCACAATCGCGCGACTCTGCTTTCCACAGTCTGTACCGACCCCTCTTCACTCTTCTGATTCCACAGATCATCTCTAGCATCTTTTAGGGTCCCCATTTTGTTTTCTGCAAAGAGGACTCTCCCACGGTTCTAACGGCACTGACGGTACCTCATTCGGAGTTTAGGAGCGGTCGGGACAGCCTTGTCTTCCTACTGTTGGTGACCTGCTACTGCCAGTCCGAAAATCAGAGGTCTTGTTCGAGCTCCCTCCCCGACCGGAAGCGACTCCAAAAGAAATTAAGAAAATTCTGAGGCAATCCCCTTCCAGCTACGAAGGTTTTCCCTCTGGTCTCGTCATCAACAAAATTCCTGATCAAGATCTACAACAGCAACACCGACCCTCTGTCCCGACTCATAGACAGCAAGCAGATTCGGCATCCACCCTTATTCCTCGTTCTTGGCTATAGTTTCCCCACCCCGCTTGGCCGGCTGAAGGTCCCTCCCTGCGTGGAGGTAGTATTGATGTAATATCATTAACCCCCACCCCAAGTTCCCCCTCCTGCGAGAGGTGTAGTGGTGTACTTTGTTTGGGCAGGTCAAGCGACACCGCCGCGGCGTGTGGGGATCCACTCGCCTCCCCACTCGCCCTCGTCTCCGACCGGGACCGGTTTCTTCAAACCGGTCGAGTAAGTGCTCAAACCTTCACTCCACTTAGTGCTTGTCTTTCAATATTAGTTCTTAATTCCGCTGGTTATGCGAGTGAGAGCCCGATCCTCAAGCCCCGTTGTCTTGAGTGATCACCGTGGGAAGAGTGCAACCGGTGCCTTCGGCACTTCATCGGCCCCGTTGAATTGGGCTTCCAAATCCATTGGGAATCAAATCTTGGCCTTGCTGGCCCTCTACCAGCAAGGGCCCAACCCCACATCCTCCACTTGGCATCGCCAAGTTACCCCGGGCTTGGGTGAGCGACGAGAGAGTGGCGGCCCAAATTGGCCCATTTAGATTGTGAATGTGCTTGCTTGCATTAGGTCCGAGTTTGTGTCACATCATACCAGGAGTGGATCTTACCCGCGCTACCTAGTGCGATGGAGAGGACTGCCCGCTACTGAGGACACATGGATCACACATGGCGAGTTGCAGTGGATCGATCCGGACCTTCTGGAGCGATACAGGAGCGATGCAGACCCTTACTCGACAGGGTCGAGTTTCTCCCACCCGGGGAGAATTGGTGCGGACACCTGAGCGCATGCGAGACGCGATACGCCGAGCCACCGGTACCACACACGGAGCACGACTCGAGCCACCTCAACATCTATTTGGCTCGGAGACAGCCTGGAGATGCCCCCCTGAGTCCCGGCATTTATCATATTTAGTTAGACTTTATGTGTGTGTAATTTGTGTTTATTTCATTATATGCGGTTTGCTATTTTGATTGTAAGAGGGACTTATGTGCAATTTGGACCCCGTGGGCCCCACGGGCCCCCCAGGCCCCATCCCATTGAGCCACCTCAGCCAAGGGCCCCATGTGGGGTCAGTCAACATGTCAAATGGAGGCTTCTAGATAGGTGGGCCAAGTGGGGGACAAGTGGCTTGGAAAGTCCAAGTTGGCCACCCACCCCACCTACCAAGTCCACCTTCCACCTCCTTGGTCCAAGGGCCGCCCCCCTCCCCTTATTTTTTTATTTATTTTGTGTGTGTGTGTCACATGCCATCCCAGCCGTTCATCTCCCACCCCTAGATCCTACGGTTGTGGATGGATGTGAGATGTAACCTATTTAAGCTTGTATTTTCTATTTTGATGAATTAATGCCATTTGATTCAAACAAATTCAAGAGCAAGGGCTGGTGCGCCCCCCTCCTCTCTCCTCCCTTTCCCCCTTGAAGCTGTGAAGGCTTCCATTCTGAGGTGTGACGTCTCGTGTATCAGTTCCGACGATCGCCGCCGCCGCCACGAGCCGCCACCGCACCGCCATCGCCATCAACGGAGTTCTGCATGCGCAGTACCACAGCATCTTGTTCGAAATCCACAGGTCTTCCCCGAGCTCATTTGGCTACCAAATTTGGAGGAGTTGTTCCTGGGATGTTCCTCTCCACCCACAAAAATCAGGCCAGCATTCAGATCACGTTTGCTAATTTTTGATTTTCGTCCACTCTTCCATTTCGGTTCTGCCAGAGTTCTGTCCAGGTTCACCTCCATCCTGAGTTTCATATCTTAGATCCACTTTCTGATTTTTGTTAGTTCGCCCAATTTTACTGAAGGTTCCATCCATCCATCCCTTCATCCATAATTTTTCTCAATTTTTGATTCGCCCATCTTATATTTTCTAAAAATCGTTCTCATACCCATCTACAGTTCTGTCCACCTGTTCCCAGATCCGACCACTAGTCACCCCAAAAATCATAACAAATCGCAGCCACCTCCAAATCAAATTATACAAATAGTCCCAGTTCCGTGGTTTGATTCCCTATAACTCCTAATAAGAGCTCAAGAGCTGAATCGGAGGGTTACTAGGTGGTCAATGGTGGTTCTCAGACAAGTGCCCTGAAGATCTGAGATTTCGGTTACTGTACAACAGGGACTTATAAATTCAATAAAGTTCTGATATGACCAGATCCAACAGATCTCTCTGGATCTGGATTGAAGCATTTGAAGAGAGCTTTCCAACGATAGCTCATGTGTCCCGATCCGACGTCGGGATTGATCGCAGCGGCCATTTTCGCCGGAGCGCGCGCCGGAAGACAGCAACCAAAATCTGTGGGTTATTAGTTCAAGAGTTGGGAATCGGGGCCGATCGACCCCCGATCGGTGTTCCCGGCCGACCGCCGTCCGTGGAGGTGTGCCACCAGGGGTCCCCATCACAGTGGCTCCCACCCCCGCAGATCCGGAGGACAGCGCCGTCCGTGGGCCCCGCGGGCCCGTAGAAGCCGCCGTTCGGAAAGCACGAAAACGCGGAGTTCGGCACCGCCGAGCGACATCAAGATGCTGTCCGTCAACCCGAGTTGCGTGATTCCCGGACCCCACATGTGACCTTTTACCGCCCTGCGTGGAGTGAGTCGACTTAGTGTATTGCTGTAATAATTGTTAACCGGGAGTCCGTGATTCGGCCGGGGTTGTCTTCGCCACGCCGGGTGCGTGGAGGTAAAGGTCTTAACCTTTTGGCGTTCATTTGCTTAGCTAGTATATGGTCTTTGCCGCTGCCGAGAGTGTAGGTACTAGCCCGTGTGTCCATGTCACCGCTGTGAGAGTGAGAGTGACCCATCCCGCGACTCGATCCGAGTCCAGAAGTTGAGTCGGACTACCCTTGACCTCCACCGGTTCCTTAACCGCGCACGGTCCGCGCTTTCCCTCGCTTGGGACGACGAGTGAGCTTCCACTTCTGTTAGCGACGTTTCGCCACTAGGAGCTCGTAGTGTCGGGCTTAGTGTCTCCCTGGTGTGTGTTGCTGGTCGTGTCTTCATCTTGAGTCCGAGGGTGGCACCATATAGTGTTGTCTCCCGTGTCCGTCCCGCATCATGGCACCTGAGCCCGACAGATGCAACCGCGTAAGAAGACACCGCTCGATATTCTCTGGCGTCACCAGCTCTTCGGTGGACTGGCGGTGCTTCAGCAAGAGGGCAGCATACTTCTCCACATGAGGAGGGAACTCATCCTGTCTGGGAGGGATATTCGGATGGAAATTAGGGATTACCAAGCACCTCCAGGTCTCCTCCACCGAGCAAATCCCCACCCATAAGAATTGGGTCTTCCACCCCTTATGCGAAGAATCCTTCACCGCCAAAGAGATACAACTCCTATTCTGCCTCGCCTAGATGAAATAGAAGCCCTTCTAATGTGAAACGGAAGTGGAGGGTCTTCTTCATTCTGCCCATGGTCGTGCTATACACGCCTAGCGCCTTCTTGAAGAACGTGCTATATCGTCCTAGCGCGTTCATAGAAGTTGGCAGAATGACGAACTTCGACGTTGGAGCTCCCATGGATGACTTCGGGGGAATGAACCATAGGGGGAGAACACTTAGGGAGGCGGGTAATACACGAGGGATCCTAAACAGACACATGAGGGACCCTAAACAGGGATTAAACTAACCTAATACTAGCTAGGATAACTTGGTGAAAGTGGATGTGGGGTGAGCGGTGAGGGAAGGAAGGTAGATGTAGATGAAGTTAGGGCCGTGAGGAAGCTTGATTGGGGCCTCTCGCCCGGACCCATCGCAGGACCGCTGCAACCGAGCTCCATATTGACCATAGCAGCACCTTTGGCGGTGGTGGAGGGCGGCGAACGTCGGTGGAGGAAGAACGAAGCTCCGAATGGAGCCTCACACTCGACCCTGTCTCAGAGCCGGTGCATCCATAACTTCGATCATCCTCCATTGAAGGGGAAAGATAGAGGATCAGGAGAAGATGAATGGGCATCGCACCCGAAGAGAGGAGGAGAAAAGGGGGTTCCAAAGATTGGGGTGATAGCCATGGCTACACTTATAAGACTTTCATAGATTCATTGCTTTCATTGCTTAATCAAACGAAATGGGATACATATATAGGGGAAGGGGAAGACAAAACGACACTAGAACATTGATTACAACCTTGGAAAACAACACACATTGAAGACTTTGGGGAGTTTCGACGCTGGGAAGTTGGACCGGCTGCAACCCGTTTCTGTCTGTGATCGCGCTAGGGAGACCTAGCGCCTTCTTCAAGATCACGCTAGGGACCTATAGCACCTTCATGCTTGGCCTGGCAGCTTGCTCGATTTGCTTCGGCTCGACAGCTGGCTTGATTCCCATCAAACCCCTCCACTTTGGAAGGTTCATCCTCGAACCTCGTAGCTCAAGATCCCAGTCTGTGAGAACAGCCTGGTTCCCTAAGCTCTGATACCATTTGATGCGGGATGAAAGTGGGGGGTCGTCTTCTTCCTTCTGATCGTAGTCGCGCTATACCCTTTACGCGTGTTCTGAAGAACGCGCTATATCGTTTACGCGCATTCACAGACAGTAGCAGAACAAAGAACCTCGATGTTGGGGCTCCCGTGGATGACTCTGGGGGTTCAAACCATAAGGGAAAACACATAGGACGACGAAAAACACATAGGGAATGCTAAAATTGAAATCAAACAAACCTAATACTATCTAGGATAACTTTTGGGAAGGTGGATGTGGGGGTGAGCGGCAAGGGAAGGAGGGTGGACGTCGATGATGTTAGGGCCGTGAAGAAGCTTGGCTGGGGCCTCTCACCCAAATCCATCGCAGGTACGGTGCAGCCGAGCTCCATCCTGACCTTAACAACATCTTTGGCGGTGGTGGGGAAGTGGAATCGTGGTTGGAAGAAGAACGAAGCTCCGAATGGAGCCTCACACTCGACCCCGTCTCAGAGCCGATGCATCCGTTGCTTTGATCATCCTCCATTGAAGGGGAAAAGAGAGGGGATCAGGAGAAGAAGATTGGGCATCGCACCCGGAGAGGGGAGGAAGAAAGGGGGTTCCAAAGATTGGGGGAGATAGCCATTGCTATACTCATAAGACTTTCATAGATTCATTACTTCATTACTTAATCAAACGAAATGGGATACATATATAGGGGAAGGGGAAGACAAAACGACACTAGAACATTGATTACAACCTTGGAAAATAGCACACATTGAAGACTTTGGGGAGTTTCGACGCCGGGAAGTTGGACCGGCTGCAACCCATTTTTGTCTGTGATCGCGCTAGAGAGACCTAGCGCCTTCTTCAAGATCGCGCTAGGGACCTATAGCACCTTCATGCTTGGCCTGGCAGCTTGCTTGATTTGCTTCGGCTTGACAGCTGGCTTGATTCCCATCAAATGGTATCAGAGCTTAGGGAACCAGGCTGTTCTCACAGACTGGGATCTTGAGCTACAAGGTTCGAGGTCAAACCTTCCCAAGTGGAGGGGTTTGATGGGAATCAAGCCAGCTGCCAGGCCAAAGCTGATCGTGGAAGCTGCTGGGCCGAAGATGAATGCGCTACCTTTGGGTAGCGCTACCTGAAGAAGGCGCTAGGTTCCCCTAGCGCGATCTCAGACAGAATGTAGTTGCCGACGGTCCAACTTTTCGGCGCTTGGAACTCCCAAAGTCTTCAATGTGCACTGTTTCCCATGGTTGTACTTGATGTTTTAGTGTCGTTTTGTCTTCCCCTTCCCCCTATATATGTATCCCCTTTCGTTTGATCAAAAATGAAACAATGAATCTATGAGAGTTTATGAGTATAGCAGGGCTATCTCCCCCAATCTTTGGAACCCCCTTTCTTCCTCCCCTCTCCGGGTGCGATGCCCAATCTTCTTATCATGATCTCCTCTCTTTTCCCTTTCAATGGAGGACGATCGAAGCAACGGATGCATCGGCTCTGAGACGGGGTCGAGTGTGAGGCTCCATTCGGAGCTTCGTTCTTCTTCCAACCATGATTCCACTTCCCCACCACCGCCAAAGATGTTGTTAAGGTCAGGATGGAGCTCGGCTGCACCATACCTACAATGGGTTCGGGTGAGAGGCCCCAGCCAAGCTTCTTCACGGCCCTAACATCATTGACGTCCACCCTCCTTCCCTTGCCGCTCACCCCCACATCCACCTTCCCAAAAGTTATCCTAGATAGTATTAGGTTGGTTTGATTTCAATTTTAGCATTCCCCATGTGTTCTCCATCATCCTGTGTATTTTCCCTTGTGGTTTGAACCCCTAGAGTCGTCCACGGGAGCCCCAACGTCGAGGTTCTTCGTTCTGCTGCTGTCTGTGAACGCGCGTAAACGATATAGCGCGTTCTTCAGAACGCGCGTAAAGGGTATAGCGCGACTATGATCAGAAGGAAGAAGAAGACCCCCCACTTCCGTCCCGCATCACCTTCCCAACTGAAGGATGTGCTTTCAACTCAAAAAAATAGTGGAATAGGTCCATAGAAGGAGGAACTCCACACTGGTGGCAGAGGATGCGGAAGGCGGAAAGGAGGAGATAAGAGTTGGCCATTAACTGAATGGGCGCCAGCCGGAAGAAATCAAGAAGCTGAAGAACAAAAGGTTCGAAAGGAAGGCGGAATCCACCCTTCCACGACAGAAGAAACATACAGATATGGCCTGTACGAGAGTCCAGGCTCGTCTCGTATGGAGAAGCAGCGACAAAACTGAACTTGTGAGGCAGGCGATACTGGTGCTTTGTTCATTGCAGTTTGGGACCGGTGTCCTCGCCACCGGCTCATCCTCCCACGCCTTAACCTCTGAGCGATGGTCCACCATGGAATCAGGAGAAGACTCTGAGGAAAGGCGATCCCGAGACCCTGAAGATTCAGGGGGAGGAGGAAGCTGCCGGACGGCCTCTGCGGTTATCTCTGCCAACTCCTCAAACGCCGCTGCAAGCCTCTACTCCTCCGTCGTGTCCTCACGGCGCATCGAAGAGCCCCAAAAGAAAGAACGAAGGAAAGCCAAAACCCTAAAGACGGAGGGAGTCTGGAATGACAACAAGTGCCCAACGCCTATAAACCCACACGAGAGGCAGCGCGTCGTTCTGACCTCCGAGAAAAGGGAGGCCCCTTCAGTTCAAATCCGTCAGGATCATCATTAACATGGGCCCAGGTGACCATGACACGTGGCTTCCTAACACCGCCAGATCTCCACCCACCTGAGCCACGCTGGTCCGAAACCCCAAACAGCTACTCTTCCGAGCAAACTAAAGCTCGGGAGTAGGAGGGGGACAAGTGGAGAGGAGGATTTCTGTAGCCCAATTAAGAGCAGCCAAACTAGGCCCATCAGGACCGAACGAGGCTCAGCTCATCCAAGTGACAGCCCTCTAGGGCCCACTTCGGCAAAAAAGCCCAATAAAGATCACTCGGGATCCCATCCTTCCTTGGCGGCCCTTAGGCTCGGAAGGCCCGAGCGTCAGAACGGAGGAAGACCCACGCCCGAGTTATCCCTCCATCGGGATAGGGGTGAGCGCTCTGCGCCCACTCCGACCTGACCGCATCCGAGCTATGCCTATCGCCCGGACAGGGCTGGCACCTCTGATGCTCGAACCGACTGACGAGTGTTTATCCATGCAGCCGTTGAAAGCCCTTTATGAGCAGGAGTTTATGTGAATAAAGAATCCATGATCCCTCCAGGCCATGAAGATCCCACGACGAGGACGTAACGATCCCATGATAAGGACGTAACTCCCGTCTGAAACTCCTCAGCTTACGGGACTCATCAGGTGAGCTTGCTATATAAACCAGGGACTCCCTTCAGCGGAGGGGAAGGCGAAGACACGCCTAAAACTTCCTAAGCAAGAACCACTTCACCACTCTGGTGTTGGGGGATCTCGCGCACCTCTCTCTACCTCCCTCAAATACCTTCCACCATTGCTCTACTGACTTAAGCATCGGATGGTTTTCCCCAGGGAACCATCCCTGGGCCTCCTGATTCGTTTCACTTTCTTTGCAGTTCACTACTAGGTGATCATCCTCTCAGGTCAGGACAAGCGCGAGGTCACGCCCCTTCAAGATCCAAATAGCTTAAAATGTGATATGTTGGGTTTCTTACATTTGTAAAGCTCGTAAGGAGTTTCCTTAAGGATAGGTCTTACTATTGCTCGATTTATGATGTAGCAGGTAGTGTTCACCGCCTTTGCCCACAAGTAGCTTGGAAGACCGTTCTCTGCAAGCATGGTACGCGCCATCTCCACGAGCATCCTGTTTTTCCTTTCGACCACACCATTCTGTTGCGGGGTTCTAGGTGATGAGAATTGATGATCGTACCCCTGCTTCCTACAAAATGCATCAAACTCATGATTTTCAAATTCCTTTCCGTGGTCACTTTGAATTTTTTGAATTGAATATCCTTTCTCATTCTGAATTCTAGCACAAAAATCAATGAATTCATTACATGCATCACTCTTGTTAGCTAAATATAAAACCTTTACATATCGTGAGAAATCATCGACAATCACGAAACCATAAAGCTTCCCTCCAAGATTGCGAGTCCTCATGGGAGCAAACAAATCCAGATGCAACAATTGAAGGGGTTTTTCTATTGAAATAATATTTCTGCATTTAAAAGAAGTTGTGGTTTATTTTCCTTTATTACATGCTTCACATACTCTTGAAGTTTCAAAATTCAATTTAGGAAGACCTCTAACTAAATCATGATGATTTAGCTTCCTAATGACATTAAAACTGGCATGCCCAAGACGACGATGCCACAGCCAAGCATCTTCACTCTTGTTAGCAACTAAACATAATTTTTCAGAAGCAGTTTCATCAAAGTCAACCTGGTAGGTATTGTTACTCCTCACTCCTATGAATTTGACTTCAAGTGACTTAGCATCAACAATAGTGCAATGAGAAGACTCAAAAATAACCTTGTGACCCTTGTCACAGAGTTGACTTATACAAAGCAAGTTATGGCGAAGACCTCTAACAAGTGAAACATCGTCAATACAATGGTTGAGATCCTTACCAATTCTCCCAATTCCGATTATCTTACCTCTGTCCTGTCCACCAAAAATTACCGTACCGCCATTTTTCTCTGCAAGGTCTACAAAAAGTTATTTATTTCCTGTCATGTGCCTGGAGCATCCGCTGTCCAGGTACCATTTATTCTCTTCAGCCTTCATGCAGACCTGCACCAATAAACAACCATGCTTATTTTGATTTGGGTACCCAAGCCAGCTTGGGTCCCGTGATGTTAGCATTTCCAAAAGATTGATTTTATTGACTGAAAAATATGTCATCATCATATTGCATTAACTGGCATATGTATATGTCATGCCCTATCTTCCCACAGTAAAAATAAGTGGGTCTCTTCCTACCAAAATTTCTTCTGTTATTTACATTCCTAAAAATGGAGGGGAAACTAGAATTAACAGTTGATGTAGCACGGTGTATGTGTGAACATTCTCCATGATGAAATGAACTTTTAACAGCATAGTGAAAATGATTTTTGTTGCCATGCATGAAATTTGGATTCTTCACAAATTATTTTTCTTTTCCTTTCAACATCTTCTCACTTCCATTCTTTACTATCTCAATTTCACTAATAAGACTTTCATTTTCGCTGTTCAATTTTTCTTTCACTTTCTCACATTCAATCAGCTTAACATTCAATTCTTCTAACTCCTTTTTTAACAAATCATGCCTTTCTTGGATTTCATCTTTGAGTTTAAAAGCATTTTTCTTTTCTATATCTAGGCATGCAATTTCATCTTCGAACAAATTCACTTTGGATTCCAAAACATCATTTGCATTTTTGAGATTTTTTACGTGCATCTCAAGCAGACTACATTTCTCACATGTATTGGATGAATGCAAGATTTCATGGATCTTTTTCTTCAAGATTTTATTCTCATTTTTCATTCCCTTGTATTTTTCATCCAATTCTTCATAGTCAAGCTCCCATTGTTCATTAGTGATAAGCTCTGAGTCAGAGATTACATATTCTTGATCGCTCTTGGCCATAAGGCACATGTCCTTCACTAACTCCTCAATATCTTGTTCATCATCGGACATGGACTCATCCTCGTCCTCATCGCTCCACATGGCCTTCATCGCTTTGGGCTTCTTGCCTTTCACTACCTTTCCTTTCTTCTTCTACAGCTCAGGGCATTCACCTCGCATATGCCCCATCTTCTTACATTCGTAACACATCACTTCGGCCGCTTTTGAAGGTTCATTTCTTTGCTTCGGCTGCCTCTTTCCTTTCTTAAATTTCCGGCCAAATCATCTTCTTTGGCACAAGAACTGTCGTACTCTTCTTGTTAGCATGGCAACCTCTTCATCGTCGGTGGTTCCCATAGAATCCTCTTGGCTTGAAATTGTTTCCGGGTAAGCTTTCAATGCAACAGACTTTTTCTTCTTTGTGTCCTCTTCCATTCTCTTAATATTAATCTCATAGGCCATCAGTGACCCTATGAGTGCATCCACGGTGAGGGTAGACAAGTCTTTAGAATCCTCTATCACCGTCGCCTTGGTGTGACTCTCTTTTGAGTGATTTCAATCCATTTGTGATCTCCATGAGACGTGTGAACATCTCGGAGATACTTTCTTCCTCTTTCATGTCAAATAGCTCGTAATCACGGATCAACATGTTCGCCTTCATCTCCTTGACTTCTGTGGTACCTTCGTAGATAAGCTTTAGCTTGTCCCACATTTCCTTTGCGCTACTGCACATGGAGACACGAGCATACTCGTTAGGGTGAATAGCACACTGAATAATGTTTAAAGCATTAAAGTTAACAGTGGCATTCTTGATACTATCATCATCCCACATATCCTCATCAGGGTGTAAAACATACGGACCATTCCTAATGACAGTCCATATTTCATGACTTTGAGCACGTAGGAAGACAGTCATCCTGTTCTTCCAGTAAGGGTAGTTACTACCATCAAAGAAAGGTGGCCTTTGAATAGAATGCCCTTCGGGCATTAACCCCTTGTTGAGATTGTTGGCCATTCCTAACAGATCTCTCTAAACCGCTAGGTTTCTAGATGAAAATAGAGCCGAGACTCTGATACCAATTGTTGGCCCGGTTAGGAGGCAATTGAGAGGGGGGTGAATTGATTGCCCACCCTTCTTGACAAATTTAGACTAAAATAAATCAAACCACAGATATGGTAAATAAACCTTAGATAAAGCTTGATTAGAGTGTATGAATGAAAAGCAAGCAAGCCCTCACAACATCCCAACGTAGAAATATAATCACTCGGAGAATAATGTATGAGTGGACAGTTGATCAAACTCTCGTCTCGTCGACTCACACTCGTAGTATGAACGGATAGGAAATATCATCAACCACATAAAAAGCAAACCATGGCACAGTGATTTTTAGGTGGTTTGGACTCACCAAGTGCCGTCCTACGTCCACCCCTCTCACCTCGAGAGGATTTCACTAAAACACGCTGCATGACGGCAGCAACCACAACACACGGGCTCGACGGCCCACACACGTGGGTTCTCGCACGACGACGAGAAATCGCACACACACGGAGCAAGCTTCGAAATCATCTAAAGAGAGAATTGAAATGGAAATGACAAAGCCCAGTCTGAGATTTACGATCTAAGCATAATAGAACTAAGAAGATGATAGACAAAATCTTCCCCTTTAATATTCACGCAACTAGGAGATCAAATGGAAGGGTGATATAGAATGGAAGCATAAGAGAGAAAGAAGTTGGCCCCCTTGATGAAGTCCTTCCAGGCAAGGAGATGGTGGAGAGCAGCAGCGGCTCCCTTCCAACTTCGAGCTTGGGGACAAAGGATGCAAACTTGGTGGCAGATTCTTCCTTCCACAGCAGAAGCACCGGTCCTCTCCTCCTTCTTCCAGCAAAGATAGAACAAGCTTAGCCCACAAGAATGAATCTTCTACGATTGGGAATCGTAGAATATATATAGCAAGGAGAAGCGTTATTAGAGACCACAAAACCCTTCACAAAAATCCTTTAAAAACACACCCAATAGATGGGAGAAACCCTAAGGGTTATATGGTAAAACATTAACTCAATCGGATCTACAAATGGGTCTTTCGAAACCAATATGAAGAGCACGATCCGAACTGCCTAGAAGCCTGCCAACACATAGAAAAACCAATACACAGGCTAAGGTCTGTGCAAATTATCCCATGGTCTATGCATATATGGCCAAAGTCTATGTAGAGGATATGGACGAGGTCTGTGCAAGGCATTGACAAGGTCGGTGCAAAGATAGGGTCTGTGCAAGGATGGGGTCGGTGTAGATTTTTGTAAAAAGGATGGGTCGGTGCAAACAACGGTCCGTGCACAATGCAAATGCAAGTCGGTGCAAACAATGGTCCGTGCACAATGCAAATGCAAGTCGGTGCAACCAATGGTGCGACATGCAAATGCAAGTCGGTGCAAACAATGGTGCGTGCACATGCAAATACAAGTCGGTGCAACCAATGGTGCGACATGTCTAAGCATATGTATGCACAAGGTCTGTGCATGTGACCCCTAAGGTCCGTGCACATTTTGGAAACCAACACATGAAGCAACGTCTAAAAACATCAAGAAACAATAGACATAGGTATGTGCAAGTATTGGCGAGAAAAACATCATCTCCCAGGGGTCGACCCTTAGGGTCGACCCTTGTGACTGCCAGAGAGAAAAACGTGCGGGTTTGAAAAATCAACACCCAGGGGTCGACCCTTGGGGTCGACCCTTGCACATGGACTTAACAAAATAAAATATTCAGTGTGACACACATTCTACCAGGGATTCTTACCGTGGATTTCAAAGATTGAGAAACATTTGACCCTGCATGCTTAAAAACCTCAACATCATGTCAATACACACAAAAATCATTCATGCATTCTATTAAGGTAAAACCATATGGAACCTGCATATTAAAAGTATGAACTGCAACCATATGAAAGTTTTAACACTCTAGCTTCATAACTTTTCTCATAGCCATTCAACTAGTAAAACCTTTATAGCAACAAATATTCAGTGCAATTCAAAAAAATAGAATGATATGTCTTCGTCAAAACACGCCGGGGCACAACACTTTACACCCATCACTCCTTACCTTTTGGTGCTCCAAATTGTTTACCTCCAATATCCCTATACCACCCGCGGTCTTGATCTTTCTATCTCCTGATTTTCTACAAACTCCATCAATTCCTCCTTTGCTCCTCTAGCAATTTTCTCGACTCTCCATCACGCCCCCGCGTGGGCATTCCTTGATTCAATCCTTTTCCAATCTTTTCATTTCAACACCATCATTCACTCTTCCCTCTTATTCCATCGCTATTCTTGAAAATGAAAAAAAAATGCCAAAATTCAAACTTTCTAATCTTCCATCTCTGTTGAAGAGACATCCTATCTTGATCATGAGTGTGCCCTGACCCAAGGGCCACTCATTCAAGGTCCGCCAGTGGACTTTCTTTACCCCTCCGATGAGGGGTCCTCTTCTGTACCCTCTCATGTATCCACTTCTTCTTCCTCCTCTTCTTTAGAGTCTCATAATCAGGCTAATTGTTCTTCTTCTTCCTATAGTGATAAGAGTCTGGGGGTAGTTGCCACTAAGAAAGCCAAGGGTAAGCAGATTCCCCGTAGGTTTTTTAGAGAGTTAGCCAAGAGATACCAGGCATGTTTAGAAATTCCCCAATTTATAGAGGATCTGATTTCTCTGCCAGATTTGGAATGTGAGGGTGTGTGTTCTCTAGACGAAGGGTTCGGTCTTTATGAGATTATGAACGATGAAGACCCTGTTGAAGAGGGGGATGAAGTATACGATGAATATGAGGACGAGGCTGATTCTTTTGCCAGTGACATGAGGAGATTTGATGAACCATCAACCTCAGTAGAAGAGCCTACCAAAGAAATCAATCTGGGTATCGAGGAAGACCCTAGGATTGTCCTCATAAGTAAAAATTTACCTCCATCTGAAGAAGAGGCACTTATCATGATTTTACAAGAATTTAAGGACACGTTTGCATAGAGTTATGAAGATATGCCAAGTCTGGACCCTACGCTTGTTGAACATCGTCTAACACTTATGCCAGGGTCTGTCCCGGTCAAGCAACGGTTAAGGTGTTTCAACCCAAACATGGCATTAAAAATGAAAGAAGAGGTTGATAAGCTCCATAAAGCTAGATTTGTTAGAGTCGTCCTCTATCCCAATTGGGTAGCTAACATCGTCCCAATTATGAAGAAGGATGGAAGAGTCAGAATTTGCATAGACTTCCGGGACCTTAACCGTACGTGTCCTAAAGATGATTTTTCCCTCCTCACATAGATGTTTTAATTGATAATACGACAGGGTACGATACCCTCTCTTTTATGGATGACTTCTCTGGATATAATCAGATCCGCTTGGCTGAAGAGGACCAAGAGAAGACTTCCTTCACTACACCATGGGGTACTTATTGTTATGTGGTCATGTCATTCGGACTTAAGAATGCCGGAGCCACCTATCAAAGGGCCATGATGGCTATTTTTCATGATATGATCCACATTTATATTGAGGTGTACGTTGATGACCTAGTAGTGAAGTCAAGAATAAGGATTGAGAACCATGGGGTTTTAACTAAGGTTTTACAGAGAGCCCGAGAATATCAATCAAAAATGAACCCCAAGAAATGTGTGTTTGGTGTTTCGTCAGGGAAATTACTTGGGTTCATTGTTAGCAAGAAGGGTATTGAGATCGATCACAACAAGGCGAGGGCAGTAAGAGATATGCCTCCTCCCAAGAATTTGAAGGAAGTTCAAGGATTGATTGGGAGGTTGCAGTTTATTCGCCGATTTGTCTCTCAGCATTCATAAAGGTGTAGGCCGTTCTACGAGCTTACTAAGTCAAGATTTAAATTTAATTGGGATGACAAGTGGCAGGCAGCTTTTGACGGATTGAAGGACTATCTATCCAATCCTCCTGTCCTGAGGTCGCCAGTTCTGGGCAAACTACTTGTTCTTTATGTTTCTGTCCTGGATAACTCAGTAAGTGATGTCCTTGCGCAAGTTGATGAAGAAGGTAAGGAGAGGGTAGCATACTACTTGTCAAAACTTCTCAACCCATGTGAGCAGAGGTATACAGCTATAGAGAAGACCTGTGCAGCTCTAGTCTAGGTAGTGCAGAAGTTGAAGCATTATTTCTTAGCTCATGAGGTTCATCTCATTGCTCGCATGAATCCCATCAAGTTTCTTCTTGAAAAATATGTTCTAACCGACCGATTAGCACGATGGCAGAGCTTCCTTTCTCAGTTCAACATCATCTACATTTAGCAAAAGGTGATTAAAGGCTATGCCATCGTAGAACATCTCGCTCATCACCCTCTTCCTCGATTTGACCTTGTCAACTCAGAGTTTCCAGATTAGGAACTAATGTCCGTTAATCAACCTTCGGATCCTATATGGATATTACATTTTGATGGAGCTCTAAATTCTCATGGTAGGGGAATCGACATAATTCTGTTAACACCCGAGGGCATCACCATTCCACTCGCCTCTCAGCTCGCTTTCCCTGTTACCAACAATATAGTTGAATATGAGGCTCTTCTGGCCAGACTTGAGGCCGCTCATCGATTCGGTGTTACCCAATTACGAATTGTGGGTGATAGTCAGCTTATTCTTCGCCAAGTGCTCACCAAATGGCGAACGCTTGATCCTAAACTCAAACCCTACCATGAACTTGCTTCTGCTTATGCCAAGCTTTTCACTAAACTGATCTTTGTCCATGTTCCTCGTAATCAGAATATCTTAGCTGATGCCCTTGCGTCACTTGCTTCCTCTTTAGTTTTCCTTCCCGAACGGGATTTCCATTCTATTATAGTTCAGAAGCGTCTCACTCCTGCTATTAAGGATCTTGCATTTCTTAGCATTAAGGAGGAGGTGCTCAGGAAGCTTAAGGAAGGTGAAATCATCGAGAACAAGGAAGTCATGCTATTGGATTTAGAAGAAGAAATTGATGACGAAGAAAAGCCATGGTATTACGAGATTGCTAAATACTGTCAAGATCAGTCGTATCCTGAAGAGGCCGCGGCAGAAGAGAAGAAGGCTATCAGGAGAATTACCCAGCAATACTGTAGAGCCCCAAAATTTATCAGTAATTTCTAGATTATTTATAGAATTTTTTAATCGAGATTATAAGGCCCAATTATGTTAAATAACTAATCTAGCTTTAATAGTTAAAACCCAATAGGTTTATGGACCAAGCCCATTAAGTTTGACCCATATTCTAGAAGGTTATTTAGCCTATTCACAAATTTTAAGGATAAATATCATTTTATAGATAATTATATAGATAAACAAACAAAAGAGTTTAAATTTTATTGAATTTTGCGCACATGGGATGTAGCGGTCTATCGTGCGACCGCCACAGTCATGTAACGCGCCTACCTTCGACCGTTACGCTCTGTTAGTTCCGTGAAGTGAAGAAAGAGCAAAAAGATTAACTTTTTGCTAGTCTATCTCTTAGGGATCGAGATGGGAAGACTAGTAGAGGTGTTAAGGACTCTTAGAAGTCGATCTAAGCTTTAACAATGACTCTAGAATCAATCTAATCCTCAAACCCTAGCCAAAACCCGATAAATAGACCCTAGTTTTGACCTCCATGACCCCTACATTGGCTCGCGTGGAATCAAGGTAAGCAGTCATAATTTTGGGTAAGTTTTTTATAAGCTTTCGTTTATAATACTTTAGACTAATAGCTCTCAAAATTTCGTGCTAGGAGATCAAGTACACCAGGAGTTAGAAGCTTTCAAAGTTGCTGGTTCGACCATAGCAACCCAGAGAAACTGAACGAAAGACCACTAAAGATAAGGAAATTAGGACATCTAAACGAGATAATTAGAGTTTGGTTATTTAGTTATTTTTGTTCCCAATAGTTTCATCTTCTTACCCTCCTAATTTCACGTCCTTAGGTCAAGAGGTTGAGGAGTTAGAGCGACGTGAAGTTGTTGCAAATTCACTGGAAGAGAAGAACTAGGGCGTGACTTATAGTCCCAAATTCAAAGTTTAAAACCCAGAAAAGAGGTAGGTCATCTCATGAACAACAAGAACATCAAGTTAGGAGTAAAATCCCTCTGGTTTTGTTTGATTTCTTGCACTATAGACCATGAATTTCATGTTTTAATAGAACTATGCATACATACATATCTTTAGCCTTAATTGAAGATAAAAGATACTCTCTTGTTCATTCACTTCAACCTATGCATCCAGTTAGCCTTTTTACTTCTTTTTATCATGGCTAGAGTAGTTAAGTCTTCTCTAAAATATGATATGTTCAAAGCATGATCTTTTATCTTTTTATATACTGTCAACAGGGGTCTGACGGATCAGAGTTAAAGCGTCACAGACGTGTAACGGCCTTACGATAAGCCGCCACATTCCCTATTACCTTTAAATTTCTCTGTTGTCTCTAATAGACCATAACTGGAGCGTTACAACACTGTAACGGCCCCACAATAAATCATCATAGACCTGTGACGCATCCATTCTAGCCCGTTAGATTAACTGTGTTCTGCCCACCCGAGGCAGAAATAAGAATAGTCAAGTTTACTTATAAATAAGCCTAGTTATCTAAGTTGTGACCTATTTTTCATGACTTTGAGTTATTGATCAATTCATGATAGGAATTTGCATGTTTTGAGCATTTTGAGTTATTTTAAGTTATGTTAATTTCATGTGCTAAAACTATATAGTTTGTATTAAACATGATTTTACATGTTGTATTGACGGAGTTTCATCATGGTTTCACATCGTTACACATTCTTTTCTATCTATAGAGTCAATTTCTTTAAGTACATGGCATATATTCCGGTATATGGCCATTAGTTCACTTTGCCATTAGTTTCATCAGGTCTTTCGGCCCCGGTAGGTGGATCCTCCGGCTGCTCGGCAAAATGTGGCAACGGGAAATAAATTTGAAATTCTTCATCAGGTCGTGGAGTCTCTTGAATTGCAGCAAATTAATTCTGATGCAAATGTTGCCATTGGGGCATCTCAGGATCGGGTGCAGGCGACTGGGGAGACCTCGGATCCAATTATATTATAGTCTACACTTGTGGAGCCCCCCTCCTCTTTTAACTCTGCTTTTGATGGATGTACAGATAAAGGACCTAATGGTCTCCAGGCACTGGATGTTTGTGAATTACTAGTCAGTGAAGGGGATCCAGTTCCCTCTCCCTTGAACTGCCTTGCTGGTGAAGTTGAAGTGGATAATCAACAGAATTATGTTGAGCCTAAAGAGATATCAATTTCAAATTCTGAGACTTTGGTTGTGGTCTGTGATGCGGAGGTTCCCAGCAATGTTGAGGAGACAGATTTATACTCAGCTTGCATTTCAGTGGCTGACAAGGCGCGGTTAGATAATGAGATACTGCAAGTCAAACTGCTTGGAAAAGGAAGTGAAAATTTAAATAAGCTGCTTGATGGTGGGGTCATCACCAGATCTAAAGCCAGATCGATGGAGGACATTATTTGGAATCCCCAATGATACAATCTATTATTTTTTGGAATATACGGGGGGTTGGGAATTCTGTTTCTCGTAGATGCTTAAAACAAATTGTGCAGTCAAATAAGGCCAGCTTGGTGGCCATTTCAGAACCAATGATCTCTTTTAACAGAGCTCCCCAATTGGGAAGATATCTCAATCTCAGGGGCTGTGCTGGCAATAATTCAGAAGAATCCAAGATTTGGGTCTTCTTGCATGAAAGCAATAATTTGGAGGTGATAGTCTCCTCTCCCCAGCATATTACTTTGGGTCAAAAAATTGACAATTCTTTTTGTACATATTATACATTTGTATATGCCTCTTGCAATCCTCGAATAAGACAGGATCTCTTCAATGGCCTAGCTAATTTTGGTGCTTCGGTGTCGATTCCATGGTTGGTGGGGGGAGATTTTAATTGTATAGCTAGTTTGTCTAAGAAGGTGGGTGGAGACCCCCCGGCCCTAGCATCAATGTTGGATTTTAATTCTTTCTCCTGCTCTGCTGGTTTGATTGATGCTGGATTTCAAGGACCATGTATGACTTGGACAAATAACAGATCTGGTGCAGCAAACATCCGGGCCAGGCTTGATCGAATTTTTGTAAATAGCAACTGCCTATCTATGGCTTCCCATCTTACTGTCAAGCATTTATCAAGAGGCCCTTCAGATCATGGTCCTTTGCTGATCTATTTGGACAGCTTGCCTAAATGGCCTTGTCGTTTTGTCTTCCAGAAAGTGTGGTGCACTCATGACTCTTTCAAACAATTGGTTTCTAATGTATGGAAGCAGGCCCGGATCAACCATCCAAATGCCTTGGACAGGCTGTTCTTTAAGTTGAAGGCTATCAAGGAAGCTCTTAGAAAATGGAACAAAGAAGTTTTTTGGAATATTTCTCTGAATAAAAGCCAAGCTGAAGCTGAAGTTGAAATTAAACAGAACCTTTTTGATATAGATCCTTCCCCCATAAATAAAGAGGGTCTCTCTGCAGCAAATGCCAGGCTTCGTCAAGCTCTTTTTAGAGAGGAGCTTTTCTGGAATAAAAAATCAAGGATAGATTGGAGTGAAAGTGGTGATAGAAACACTTCTTTTTACCATGCAATTGCTCAATGCAACAGAAGAAGGAATGTTATAACTAGACTTAAGGTTGGAAGCCCAGCTGAGTGGTGTAATGAGTATGCAACCCTTCAGAATCATGCAGTAGCTTACTTCAAACAACTTTTCCCATCAGAGGAGCATATGATAGATCATTCTATGCTGAATTATATCCCCCAGGTTATAACTGAGGCTCAAAACCAGTCTCTTTGTGCTTTGCCAGATGCAACTGAGGTCCGAAATGCAGTCTGGTCTTTAAAAGGCTCCAGTTCCCCTGGCCCGGATGGTTTTAGTGGAGATTTCTTTACCTTTGCTAGGGACATTGTGGGGGAAGATGTTATAGCAACGGAATGTGCTTTTTTTAAAGGATTCCCCCTTCCAAGGGGAATTTCCTCCTCCCTCATTACTTTAATTCCCAAGGTGCATGAACCTAAGTCTTTCAATGATTTTAGACTTATCAGCCTATGCAATTTCTCATACAAAATCATTACCCGGATTATTTCTGAAAGGCTGGCTCCACTGTTGCCAAGTATAATCTCTTTGGAGCAAGGAGCTTTTGTGAAAGGCAGATACATTCTGGACAATATAGCACTAGCTCAACAACTTATGATGGATTTGAATAGGAAAGTGAGAGGCCATAATGTGATTTTTAAATTAGATATGGCTAAAGCCTATGATAGGATGGAGTGGGATTTCATTATAGCAGTTTTGAAGAGAATGGGTTTTAACTCTAGATTTACTTCATATATTGGTATGATCCTTTACAACAGTTGGTTCTCGGTCAACTTTAATGGTATGGCAACTGGTTTCTTCCAGTCTAGCAGAAGCATAAGACAAGGAGATCCACTTGCCCCTTTCCTATTCATAATAGCATCAGAAGTCTTAAGTAGGGGCCTCTCTACTTTATTTCAATCAGGTCATCTGAAAGGCTATAAAGGGCCAAGGCACAGTAAACAGGTTACTCACTTACTATATGCATATGACACCTTGGTTTTTCTAAATGCTAGTAGGCATAATATTGAGGCTTTCAAACATTTTATCAGCTGTTATGAAAATAGTTCAGGGTAGAAAGTCAATGTTATAAAGAGTAGTTTTATTTTATCCTCAAAGGCTCCTGATTCTCTTAGACAATCTATCCGCTCTCTTACAGGCTATAAGTATCAGTCTGATGGCTTGAATTATCTGGGCATTCTTGTTAAGAAAGGCAGATATCTGTGTTCAGATTTTAAATTCCTAATAAACAAGATACAAACCAAGTTGGAAGGGTGGCAGTCTAGTCTGTTGTCAGCAGCAGGAAGGGTAGTGCTAATTGATTCTGTCCTGCACAGTGTGCCAGTCTACCTTGCCTCAGCATGTTTTATACTAAAGAAGGTAATACATATCATTAAAAGTCTGAGTGCTAATTTTTTTTGGCATGGTCAAAGCACAACTAGGAGACATTGGGTAGCTTGGCATGCTATCCAAAAGCCTCGGGTGGAGGGGGGACTGGGAATCAGAGATTTGATAGGAGTTCAAATTTCCCTGGCTGTTAAGATGCTGTGGAATATTTTACAAGGGTCATCTCTTTGGTCTGCTTATGCCAGGTGCAAATTCATCAAATTCCATTTTGCTAGCTGTTCTAAGCCCTTTCCTGCTGGTATGCCTATGGTTGTTTTCAGGCAAGCTAGAGATATTATTATATAGCATAGTAGATTGTTTATTGGTTGTGGGGATGGACCTGATTTTCTGAGGGACAATTGGATTGGGAATGGGCCTTTGTATAGGGTAGTCTCAGACAGTGGTGTCAATGGGGGTGAAGGTCCCCCCTTGGCTTCTGTAAGAGAGGTCTTGCTGGACCCTCAACATGCTGCTAAGGAATTCAGTGGTCCTTCTCAACTCCCTAACATTCAATTGACCAATGAAACTGATATATGTGTATGGACTGGATCTCTAAAGGGTAATTTTTCTGTCAAGCCAGTATACAATATGATTCGATCTAAGGGCCTGAGGAGGCCAGCCTGGGCCAAGTTATGGCACTCTGCCATACCCCCGAGGGCTGCTTTATTTGCTTGGAAGATTCTACATCGAGCTGTCCTGGTTGATAGCAGGGTTATGGACTGTGGGATCCATATGGTTTCCAAGTGTAATTGATGCTCCCACCCTAGCCAGGAAGATCTTAATCATGTTTTTATCACTGGAGAGATGGCTACTGAATTATGGAGATGGGTATATCCTCTGATCAATAACAGAGCATGGTTTAGTGATCAAATTACAGCTCGGTTATGGAATCTCATTTCTATTACAAATATGCAGTCAGCCTTTAGCTTTATTGGGATCCTTGCTATTATTCTGATGCTATGGGAAATATGGAAGTTCAGATGTGCAGCTAGATTTGAAGGTGTGCCTATCAACTATGCAGTTATCAAAAGGAAAATTCTATACTCTATTACCATGGCTTTAGACAGATTAATTTTGCATAGACCTCTGTCACCTGTCAAATCCAGATGCCTTGCTGGCCTAGATTTATTCCCCCGGATAGTAGTCAAAAAGCCAATTATTGTCTCATGTAAATTAGCTATGCAAGGCTATACTCTAAATTTTGATGGAGCCTCGAAAGGTAATCCTGGCAGAAGTGGGGGACGTGGTTGTATAAGAGATACAACAGGAAGACTGATGGCTACTTTTGCTTTCACTTATGGCATTGGGTACAGCCTTGTGGCTGAAACAAGAGCACTACATGATGGCCTTGCTGTTGCAAAGCAGTGTGGCATTAGATTAACAGCCATTTTTTCGGATTGTGCTGTTCTTGTGGAGGCAGCAAGGAAGGAAACTGCCCCAAGTTGGATGACACTCCCATGGTGGAAGAGGATTATGCTGCTACTCCAGGAGAATAGCTGCCCGGTCCAGCATATATATAGGGAAGGAAACCAAGTGGTTGATTCCTTGGCATCCTATGCATGTAATGCACCTTCTAACTCAGTCTTTATTTGAGATAGAGATCTTCCATGGCCGGCCAGGGGTGCTTTCAGGATAGATAAGGCAGGACTGCTAGCTTTTCGTTTCTAGTTTTTCTTGGTTATATTTTGGTTCTTCTACTATATTGTTGTTGGGTTCATAAGGGGCTATGGCTCCTCTTTTCCTCAAGGGTATACCTCAAGGATTTTGTAATTTTTTCAGCAAAAGCAATAAAATCAAGGGCCCTGGTGCTGCCTGGGGGAGTGAGAACACTCTTCCTTTCTGAGGAAGAGTGCACTTGATCAGTTCCAGCTCCAGATTGGCCAGTTCTTTGCTTTAAAAAAAAATATTCTTGAACATGAGGACCTCTCTATTGGATATTCCTTCCAATGGACTAGGAAATCTTGTTTCAAGGCCTCTGTAATTCTCTACGAGTCTGGGATTCTCACTAGGACACCGAGTTGGTTGTACCATGAAGACCCAATTGTTAGAAAGCACTATCGATGTTTTCAGATTTTGGATATGTAACGGATCTATATTCGACTGTCAGGCACATATAACAGTCCAATATATGACTGTCACACTGTTTGAGTCCATATCTATTTTCTTCTGGATTCAACCTTTCTAACGGCCCAACACTCGACCGTTGTGTTCATATAACGGCCCAGTATTACACCGTCACAGTTCTAAATTCTTTAACCCGAGATTTGACCAAAGGGTTGATATTCTAAGTTCCTAGCTAGAGTATTGATGGTCTAGGACTTGGCATATTGTCTAAAGATACTTAATTTAAATTATGAATGATAATAAATGTACCATTATGCTACCAAATTATGTCCATGAGCATTATATTATCTTAAATCATTCTTGATCTCTCATGTCCTAAGTTGAAGCGTTCATTGTTGATTATTGTTATCATGAACTTATTCACATTCTTGGCCACATTTTATTGCTTGAAACGTGGAAATAGCTTGATTTCTACTTGAAGATGCAATCGAGCACTGATTGTGTTCAAGGGCTCTATGCTAGTCCCCTCGACTGATTATCGGAAACATACTGTAAACCATGGGGTATGATGCTACTGGCGTCGCATTGCGATGGGAGTACTTTCTCTATAAATAAGTGAAGATCCACGGGTATCATGAAAATACTTGTACATGACTTTCTTGCTTGATACATGATATTCCACAGAAATTCATCAAATACTTGCTCATAAGCAAAATATGTTTGGATGATGACTACGTGGTAATGCTAGTACATTCTTGTTACATTCTTGTTCATGAAAGGCCATGCTACATTCTTGTTCATTCTTGTTACATTCTTGTTCATACTTGCTCATTCGACCTTACATGATTGTCTTATTGTTCGGTTATACTTGTGATTATCGCATTTGTATGATTTTACCTTATTTCTCTAGAGCTAAAATGTTAATTACTTTAATAGTGCCTTCATGTTGATGCGAAGATACCTACTGGGCAAGTGTGCTCATTACCTATTTCTAATCTTTTCACGAGATGGAAGTGATTCGGGATCGGATTCAAAATATTCAAATAGCGGGTCCGAGAGTGAATGAAGAATAAGTGAAGACTTAGGAAGTCTACATTGTTTAGATTGAGTCTATATAATTTTCTTATTCTTGAGTCTAGTATGATGAAGAAAGTTGAATTAGTGATTGTATTTGATATTTGATTGATAATGAAAGTTAAAATTTGAGTAAATATTGTGCAATTGTATTTATGTGTGTGATTATCTTACGCTCTGATCATTCTTGCTTGCAAGAGGCTTATCACGCCGACTGTTCACGTTCCTCGAACTAGTCTTCCGCTGTAATAAACGCTCGGAACGTGATAGTTAAGTTGGTATCAAAGCCTAAGTCTCAGGACTTAGGGAGAAGAATCATGTCATAGGATAAGTCCAAGGTTTAAGGACCCCTACCTATGAACTAAGGAAGAAATTTCCATACCCATGTGAGAATTGGGTAGAGCCCGGGATAAGATAGTTAATTAGCGTTAAGATTAATTTTCTTCCAATTCCACGAGAAATAACAAGTTGTTCTATTTCTCTCAGGTACCTTATTTTACAAATGGCTCATCGCGTAGATTGGAATGGCATGCAACAAACGATTGTCGGCCTTACTCAGGCATTGCAAACTATGGCCTAGGCAGGCGCAGGGTCCAGGGCTGGCGACTTACATCTCAATTTCTGGAGTTTGAACCCTCCGTGTTTCTATGGTTCTTCTAATCCTGACGAAGTAGAG
This sequence comes from Amorphophallus konjac, assembly GCA_022559845.1. Lineage (NCBI taxonomy): Eukaryota > Viridiplantae > Streptophyta > Magnoliopsida > Alismatales > Araceae > Amorphophallus > Amorphophallus konjac. Next base: position 136,740,161 of record CM040127.1, on the reverse strand, counting down.
AACTGGATTGATGAGATGAACCGTATATTTGACGTCATCAAATGCACCGATCAAGAGAAGGTGCGTCTTGCAACTTTCCAACTCAACAAGGATGCCCGTACATGGTGGAAGTCGGTTTCAGCACCTCCGGCCGATGCACCTCATACATGGGATGGTTTTCTCATTTTGTTCTGTGCTAAATACTTTTCCGAGCATGTGAAAGAAAGAAAGGCTATGGAGTTCGCCTCTTTTCGACAAGGAATGATGACAGTTGCGGAATATGAACTTCAATTCTCCAGACTAGCATCTTATGCACCACATTTAATCAGTACTGATCTATTGAAAGCTAATCGGTTTATGGATGGGTTGCGACCCGATTTCATTCAGCAGCTCGGGACCCAAAACATCCGTACTTATGCGGAGATGGTACAGCGGGCATATTTGTGTGAAAGGACCTTAGAAAAGGTCGAGAAATTGAAAGGGAAAGGAGAAAAGTCTAGCCGACGATCAGATCGGCGTTATAAGAAAGAAAAAATTCAGCATCATGGAGCCTCACAAAAGCCATGATAGTAAGAAACGGTCCAGGAGCGGGAACGGTGGAAGTTCCCAGAAAAATAAGAAGATTAAGGAGGAGGAGCAAGTCACCACGGCTTGCACTTTTTGTGAAAATTTGGCCATTCGGCTGAAGAGTGCTAGAAGCGCCTCGGCGCTTGTTTACGCTGTGAAAGCAGGGAGCATCGCATGTCGGATTGCCCCCTTATGAAGGACCAGCCATCTGGTGGTGGACGTAGGAGGCAGGCTCGCCTCAATGCCGTTCTAGAGGAAGAGGAAGCACCCAGGGATGGTGGACTTATGGAAGGTACTCTTCTAATTTATTCCCATCCTGCATTTGTGCTATTTGATACTGGTGCCTCTCATTCTTTTATCTCCACTACTTTTACAAAAATATTACCAATTGCATCAGTTCCTCTACCTTCAGATCTTGCTATTACCACACCCTTAGGATCTGGAACTAAGCTTACCGAATATTATCCTGATAGTGAGGTGATGGTAGAAGGTCACAATCTCCCCGCAAACTTAGTATGTCTTGACATGAAGGGTTATGATGCCATCTTAGGGGTAGATTGGCTTATAGATCATGATGCTGATATTAACTACTGAAATAGGATTATATCCATCTGAAAATCAGGTCTTCCAAGATTCTCTTTCCTTGGCATCAAGTATAGGAAACATCCCACTATCATATCTTCTCTTCACGCTTGCAAACTCATCTCGTAAGGATGTGAAGCTTTTCTTGCTTCTGTCATTGTTACCGAATCCAAGGAAATCGTCCTAGCAAACATTCCTATTATAAATGAGTTCCCAGATGTATTCCCATCCGAATTATCTAGTTTACCACCCGAGAGGGAAGTGAACTTTACTATTGAACTCATTCCAGGAGCAACACCTGTTTCTATAGCCCCTTACAGAATGTCCCCCACGGAACTTAAAGAACTAAAGAGGCAGTTGCATGAACTACTAGATAAGGGCTTCATTAGACCAAGCACTTCCCCTTGGGGTGCGCCGATGCTATTTGTCAAGAAGAAGGATGGCTCTCTCAGGCTATGCATAGACTACCGGTGACTAAATCAACTTACAATCAAAAACAAGTATCTGTTGCCGCGTATTGATGAGCTCTTCGATCAGCTTTCGGGAGCAGAGTATTTCTCCAATATAGACCTCAGATCAGGTTATCATTAGCTTAGAATTAATGAAGAAGACATTTATAAATTGGTTTTTCGAAGTCGTTATGGCCACTATGAATTCGTGGTAATGCCGTTCAGGTTAACAAATGCCCCAGCAACATTTATGCAACTTATGAACAATGTCTTTCAACCATATCTGGACCAGTTCATCGTCGTCTTCATTGATGATATCTTGATATATTCCAAGATAAAAGAGGAACATGAAGAACATTTGAAGATAGCCTTGCAAACACTTAGAGAACATAAACTTTATGCCAAGCTTAACAAATGTGAATTCTGGCTCAAGGAAGTTTCATTCCTAGGCCACATTATTTCAAAGGAAGGTATCGTTGTGGATCCTTCGAAAATCGAAGCTGTCAGAAATTGGAGCCGGCCAACGACCATATCAGAAGTAAGAAGCTTTCTGGGTCTAGCTGGTTATTATAGGAGGTTCATTAAAGACTTCTCAAAGATTGCAGTTCATTTAACTAGACTCACAAGAAAAAAAAATCCTTTTGTCTGGTCCAAGGAATGTGAAAAGAGTTTTCAAACTCTTAAGAATCACCTTACTACAGCTCCTATTTTAGCACTACCGGTGGAAGGTGGTGGATTCGAAGTATATACGGATGTGTCCGGCATTGGCTTAGGGTGCGTCCTTATGCAAAATGGAAAAGTAATCTACTATTCTTCAAGACAATTGAAACGTCACGAGGAAAATTATCCCGTGCATGATTTGGAATTGGCAGCTATTATTTTCGCCTTAAAATTTTGGTGTCATTATCTCTATGGAGAGAAGTTCACGGTCTACTCGGACCACAAAAGCTTGAAATACTTATTCTCTCAAAAGGAGCTAAATATGAGGCAGAAGAGATGGTTAGAATATCTCAAGATTTTGATTTTGCTATTCAATTTCATCCTGGCAAGGCTAATGCTGTAGCAGATGCACTCAGTAGAAAACCAATGGGAATGCTATCAAGTCTTATGATTAGTATGACTAATCTTATTCCTCAATTTGCTCTACTGAACTTAGATATTGACACAGAGGAAGAGGATTGTTTCATGGCTAATATTCGAGCTCAACCTACATTGATAGAGGATCTGGTCAAGCTGCAAAATGATGATCCTGTATTACTGGAGATTAAAGTTAACATAGAACAGAGGCCGGATTTCTCTATTACCAATGACGGAAGATTGCTATTTAAGGGCCGAGTGTGTGTACCAGGTCATGAGGATACGAAGAAACTGATCCTAGAAGAAGCACATAATTCCAAGTACACCATTCATCCAGGAGGTACAAAGATGTATCAAGATCTCAAAAGAAACTTCTGGTGGCCCAATATGAAGAGAGCAATAGTTGATTTCGTGTCCCGTTGTCTCACCTGCCAACAAGTAAAAGCAGAGCATTTTAGACCCGCAGGTAAATTACATCCCTTGAATATTCCCGAATGGAAATGGGAGAGTATAGGGATGGATTTCATCATGGGCTTACCTAAGACCAGAGGAGGACACGATGGTATATGGGTAATCATAGACCGATTGACTAAATCCGCACACTTCACACCAATAAAAAGTCGATGGTCTGTGGATATTCTAGCAGCATTATACATAAGGGAAATTGTCAAATTACATGGTGTCCCCGTCACTATTATATCTGATAGAGATCTTTGATTCACATCACAGATCGGGAAGGGTCTACAACATTCACTAGGGACTAGATTGAATTTTAGCACATCATTTCATCCACAAACTGATGGTCAGACTGAAAGAACAAATCAGGTAGTAGAAGATATGCTCAGGGCTTGTGCTATTGATTTTGGAGGAAGTTGGCATGATCACTTGTCTCTAGTAGAGTTTGCATACAACAACAGTTATCAGGCCAGCATACAGATGGCACCCTTTGAAGCTTTATATGGAAAAAGCTGTAGATCACCAATATGTTGGAATGAAATAGGGGAAAGGCAATTTCTAGGCCCCGACATTATCAGGGATTCTTCAGAGAAACCAAGCTCATTCGAGAAAGATTGCAGATGGCACAAGATAGGTAAAAATCTTATGCTGATAATCAAAGACGCGACTTGGAATTTCAAGTAAGAGACCATGTGTATCTTAAGGTTTCTCCAGGTCGTGGTATTGGAAGATTTGGCATCAAAGGCAAGCTAACTCCAAGGTTCATTGGCCCATTTGAAATTCTTGAAAGGGTCGGTGAAGTGGCTTATAGACTGGCTTTACCTCCACAATTAGTAGGAGTTCACGACGTATGTCACGTCTCTATGTTAAAGAAATATGTATATGATCCTCATCATGTCATTACTTATGATAATCTGGAGATCCAAAAGGACCTGACATACGAGCAGAAATCGGTCAGGATTCGGGAGCGAGAAGTGCGTCAACTAAGGAATAAAACTATTCATATGGTCCAAGTCCAATGGACAAAGCAATGGCCACACGAAGCAACATGGGAGACGGAAGAATCTATGTGTAGAAGATTCCCAGAATTATTCGATTGTAAGTACACTCTCCATAAATCCATGAATTGAATTTGGGGACCAAATTCTTCGAAGTGGGGGAGGGTGTAGAGCCCCAAAATTTATCAGTAATTTCTGGATTATTTATAGAATTTTCTAATCGAGATTATAAGGCCCAATTATGTTAAATAACTAATCTAGCTTTAATAGTAAGAACCCAATAGGTTTATGGACCAAGCCCATTAAGTTTGACCCATATTCTAGAAGGTTATTTAGCCTATTCACGAATTTTAAAGATAAATACCATGTTATAGATAATTATATGGATAAACAAACAAAAGAGTTTGAATTTTATTGAATTCTACGCACATGGGATGTAGCGGTCTATCGTGTCACTGTCACAGTCATGTAACGCGCCTACCTTCGACCGTTATGCTCTGTTAGTTCCGTGAAGTAAAGAAAGAGCAAAAGATTAGATTTTTACTAGTTTATCTCTTAGGATCAAGATGGGAAGACTAGTAGAGGTGTTAAGACTCTTAGAAGTCGATCTAAGCTTTAACAAGGACTCTAGAATCAATCTAATCCTGAAACCCTAGCCAAAACCCTATAAATATACCCTAGTTTTGACCTGCGCGACCCCTACATTGGCTCGCATGGAATCAAGGTAAGGAGTCATAATTTTAGGTAAGTTCTTTAGAAGCTTTCGTTTATAATACTTTAGACTAATAGCTCTCAAAATTTCGTGCTAGGACATCAAGTACTACAGGAGTTAGAAGCTTCCAAAGTTATTGGTTCGACCATAGCAACCCAGGAAACTGAACGAAAGACCACTAAAGATCAGGAAATTAGGACATCTAAACGAGGTAATTAGAGTTTGGTTATTTAGAACTTTTTATTCCCAATAGTTTCATCTTCTTACCCTCCAAATTTCACGTCCTTAGGTCAAGAGGTTGAGGAGTTACAGCGACGTGAAGTTGTTGCAAATTCACAGGAAGAGAAGAACTAGGGCGTGACTTGTAGTCTGAAATTCGAAGTTTAAAGCCCAAAAAAGAGGTAGGTCATCTCATGAACAGTAAGAACATCAAGTTAGGAGTAAAAACCCTCTGGTTTTGTTTGATTTCTTGCACTATAGACCATGAATTTCATGTTTTAATAGAACTATGCATACATACATATCTTTAGCCTTAATTGAAGATAAAAGATACTCTCTTGTTCATTCACTTCAACCTATGCATCTAGTTAGCCTTTTTACTTCATTTTATCATGGCTAGAGTAGTTAAATCTTCTCTAAAACATGATATGTTCAAAGCATGATCTTTTATCTTTTTATATACTATCAACAGGGCTCTGACGGATCAGAGTTAGACCGTCACAGACGTGTAACGGCCTTACGATTAGCTGTCACATTCCCTGTTACCTTTAAATTTCTCTGTTGTCTCCAACGGACCATACTGGAGCATTACAACACTGTAACGGCCCCACAATAAATCGTCATAGACTTGTGACGCGTCCATTCTAGCCCGTTAGATTAACTGTGTTCTGCCCACCCGAGGCAGAAATAAGAATAGTCAAGTTTACTTATAAATAAGCCGAGTCATCTAAGTTGTGACCTTATTTTCATGACTTTGAGTTATTGATCAATTCATGATAGGAATTTGATGTTTTGAGCATTTTGAGTTATTTTAAGTTATGTTAATTTCATGTGCTAAAACTATATAGTTTGTATTAAACATGATTTTACATGTTGTATTGACGGAGTTTCATCATGGTTTCACATCGTTACACATTCTTTTCTATCTATAGAGTCAATTTCTTTAAGTACATGGCATATATTCCGGTATATGGCCATTAGTTCACACTTTGCACAATAGGAACATATTCTTGAACATGAGGACCTCTCTCTTAGATATTCCTTCCAATGGACTAGAAAATCTTGTTTCAAGGCCTCCGTAATTCTCTGCGAGCCTGGGATTCCCACTAGGACATCGAGTTGGTTGTACCATGAAGGCCCAATTGTTAGAAAGCACTATCGATGTTTTCGGATTCTGGATATGTAACAGATCTATATTCGACCGTCAGGCACATATAACGGTCCAATATATGACCATCACACTGTTTGAGTCCATATCTATTTTCTTCTGGATTCAACCTTTCTAACGGCCCAACACTCAACCGTTATGTTCATATAACGGCCCAGTATTAGACCGTCACAATTCTAAATTCTTTAACCCGAGGTTTGACCAAAGGGTTGATATTATAAGTTCCTAGCTAGAGTATTGATGGTCTAGGACTTGGCATGTTATCTAAAGATACTTAATTTAAATTATGAATGATAATAAATGTACCGTTATGCTGCCGAATTATTTCCATGAGCATAACATCGTATTAAATAATTCTTGATCTCTCATGTCCTAAGTTGAAGCGTTCATTGTTGATTATTGTTATCATGAACTTATTCACATTCTTGGCCATATTTTATTGCTTGAAATGCGGAAATAGCTTGATTTATACATGAAGATGCGATCGAGCACTGATTGTGTTTAAGGGCTCTATACTTGTCCCCTCGGCTGATTGTCGAAAATATACTGTAAACCATGGGGTATGATGCTACTGGCGTCGCATTGCGTTGGGAGTACTTTCTCTATAAATTAGTGAAGATCCACGGGTATCATGAAAATACTTGTACATGACTTTCTTGCTTGATACATGATATTCCATAAAAATTCACCAAATACTTGCTCATAAGCAAAAGTTGTTTGGATGATGACTACGTGGCAATGCTAGTACATTCTCGTTACATTCTTGTTCATGAAAGGCCATGCTACATTCTTGTTCATTCTTGTTACATTCTTGTTCATACTTGCTCATTCGACCTTACATGATTGTCTTATTGTTCGGTTATACTTGTGATTCATCGCATTCGCATGATTTTACCTTATTTCTCTAGAGCTAAAATGTTAATTACTTTAATAGTGCCTTCATGTTGATGTGAAGATACCTACTAGGTAAGTGTGCTCATTACCTATTTCTAATCTTTTCAGGAGATGGAAGTGAGTCGGGATCGGATTCGGAATATTCAAATAGCGGGTCCGAGAGTGAATGAAGAATGAGTGAAGACTTAGGAAGTCTACATTTTTTAGATTGAGTCTGTGTAATTTTCTTATTCTTGAGTCTAGTATGATGAAGAAAGTTGAATTAGTGATTGTATTTGATATTTGATTGATAATGAAAGTTGAAATTTGAGTAAATATTGTGCAATTGCATTTATGTGTGTGATTATCTTGCGCTCTGATCATTCTTGCTTGCAAGAGGCTTACCATGTCGGCTGTTCACGTTCCTCGAGCTAGTCTTCCGCTGTAATAAAGGCCCGGGGCGTGATAAATACACTCTGGTTGGGGGTGTGCTCTATAGAAGAGGTCTCACGGGTGTTTTACTTAGATGCCTTGATGATGATGAATCTTGGAAGGTCATGGAAGAGGCACATTCAGGAGTTTGTGGGGGTCACGTCAATAGCCAGATGTTAGCTAAAAAAATTCTTAAATTAGGCTTCTATTGGCCCACTCTAGAAGAGGATTGCTCTATCTATGTTCAAAGGTGTGTCAAGTGCCAACTACACGCTGACAAAATTCCCATCCTATATCCTCCCCATGACCTTTCTCCATGTGGGCTTTCGATATTATTGGATCTCTTGGTGATTCAAACCTCCTCACAAAACTGAAATCATTTATTCTTAGGGCCACGGAGTACTTCACCAAGTGGGCGGAAGCGGAAGCTTATGCAGAAATCAAAGCGTCAACTCTTTGCAAATTCATCATGAAGAACATCATTGCAAGATTCAACATTCCAAATACCATCACCACCGACAATGGGCCGCAGTTTATCTCCCAAGAGCTTCAAGACCTCTGGAACATGTATAATATTGCATTGCATCATTCATCTCTTTATTATCCGCATGGCAATGGTCATGCAGAGGCAACAAATAAAACTTTGATCAAAATTATTAAGAAAACGTGTGAAGCTAATAAATTTGCAGATTGGCCAGAGAAGCTCGTAGAAGCTCTATGGGCCTACCGTACTTCCATTCGTACACCTACTGGGCAAACCCCTTTTACCCTTACTTTTAGAATGGAGGTGGTAGTTCCTTATGAGATCCTTATTCCTTAAAGTACAATTGGACAAGGAGCTCTCTATCGATGAATGTCGTGAGTCTCTCCTTGCACAGTTGGAACTCTTAGACGAAAAGCGTCTGGCCGCCACCGAATATGCGCATGTCTATCAAAACAGGCTTTCACGTTTTTATCAAAAGAAAGTAATTGAAAGAAAATTCAAAGTCGGTGAAATGGTAATCAAGAGAATCTTTGTAAAACCTGGTGGACCTCGTCTAAAACTCCAACCAAATTGGGAAGGGCCATATGTAATTAAAGAAGTTTATCCTAGTAATGCTTACAAATTAATTAATGCTGAAGTGGAAGAATTGGTTCACCCTTGGAATGGATTGTATCTCAAGAAATACTATCCTTAAGTAAAAAAAAAAGAAAAAATGATGATGACATGGTGCGTGCGTCACGAAGCCCGGAAGATCAAAATCTCTAATTCATTCTTCAATCTTAATGATTTATCTCTGGGTCAATACACACACAACACGCTTAGCTCTTGAGCTCTAGCGGTGCAAAATCCGAGGAAAGTCAAAGCCAAACTAAGAGTGTAAAGACTTTACCCATTCTCTTCTTTTTCGATCCACAAGGGGAAGTTAGACCCTGGGCAGACCACCCGAACCTACCCGCAGCCCTAGTAGGTAGAAGTCAGGGCCCAAAAGGGAACAATTTGTCGCAAAAAGCCCAATTACAATTAGGTTGTTTGTTTTTGAAAAGGAAAAAAAAGAAATAAATGAAAATCATACAAAGAAAAGCATGACAAAAGGGAAAAGTCCCCGCAGGGAAAACTATGGTCATAAGCATGTGTGAAAAAGGGGCAAAAGACAACAAAAATTTCCCTAAGCCAAAGACCGAATCCCAGTAGGCAATAGGGTAAGGGACGGAAATTTTCCTCGGTCTTCCAAAACCCCCCCATGGACTTCCCCAATATTTTCTTCCTTTCCTCCTCCGTTGTATGTCATAAGCTTGAAGAATGGTAGAGACGGACTTAGGAGGATGCGCCGTAAAAGGTCAGGAATGAAAGTAAAGCTCGAAGCACTTTGACGCTTCGTTAAATTATTTGAGAAAGGTTAATGAATTTAAGATAGTGAATGTGTAAGATTTTAGAGCCTATGTACTATGCTATCTCATTTTTCAAAAAAAAAATGTGTTTTTACTTAACGCCTAGTTATAGGGGCGTCATTTTATTGATAAACCAATTTCAAAAAAAGAAGAAGAAATGTTTTCAATCAGTGCCCTGTCAAAGGGGCGTTATTTTATTAATTAGTGACGTAGTCAGAGTCGTCATTTTTCCAAAAAAATATGTTTTTCGTTAATGCCTAGTTATAGGGGCGTCATTTTATTAATAAACGACGTTTTCACGGTCGCCAATTTCAAAAAAAAAGAGAAGAAATAAAGGACAAAAAAATAAAAATGATTTCAATCAACGCCCAAGCACAAGGGCGTTCTTTCTTTAATCAACGACATTTTATGTAGTCGTCATTTAAAAGAGAGAAAAGAAAAGAAAAGAAATGTGTTTTCAATCAACGCCCAGTCAAGGGGCGCTAATTCTTTAATTCACGACTCTTCCTTAGACGTCATTTCTCACAAAAGAATTAGCGTCCACCTGCCTGGTCGTCAATTAGTTGCTTGTTCCTCTTGCCATATCATTTTATTATTTGCATTTGTGTGTGGGCATATTTCAATTTTAGTTTGCATTTGCCTGCCTGCATGTCGCATTTCCCTCTATTATTTGTCGTTTGCCTTAATTGATTAAAGGCTTAGCCCCTTGACCCTTCGTCAAGGTCAACCACATTACCCCCTTTCTTATTGAGAAAGGGGCCAAGCCGGATAGATTAATTAATTTGTTTTCTTAAGTGTGGCACACAGGGATAAGAAGGAAGAAAATACCAAGGTACACAAGTCCTCGAAACAACAACTCAGGTAACAAAAACATGTTATATATATATATATGATCATAATATATGATGTACAAGATGTAGGAGGTGGTACATATACTCTCTCTCTCCCTAGCTCTCACCTCTGCCCTCTTCTCTCCTACTCTCCGCCTCACCCTCATCCTGGCGACGAGACCGTGGTGGGAGCATGGACCCCCGGGAAGCAACTGAGCCTCCAGCTCGAGCCTGCTCCTCTGTCTCGTTCCTCTGCCGAGTCGAGGAACCTGTTAGGTAGGTGGTGCTGGAGAAAGCGCTAGAGTGACCCGTGGCCTGCGCTCGCTCTCGGTCTCTCTGAAGGCACTCCTCTGTGGCCCGCAGTCGCTCCTCTGTAACGGCCAGCTGCATCCTCAACTCCGTGAGCTCGTGCTCACGTATCAGCCACTCCTCTCTCTCGCGAATGTGGTCTCTCCTCTCCACCTCGAGGAGGATCCTCAGCTCTGTCACATCGCTGGGCAGCTCCTCTCGCCGCCTCAGCATCTCCTCTAGCTCTGCGACCTGCTAGTCGCGGATCGTGAGCTCGGTGTCGGCCAAGGCCGCCCGAGTAAGCGCATCCTGCAGCTCGACAGCCTGCATCATTTAGCATCTTTTATAAGCATTATGACATAAAATATTTGTAAAAAGCAGGAAGTGCATACCAAGTTTTGTTATTTATCCCCGCCTCGTGACGCCTCGCATCCTCTAACTCTGCGATCCGCTGGTCACGGATCTCGAGCTCAGTCTGGGCATCCTCAACCTGAGCAAGTGCCTCCCGTAGCTCTGTAGCTTGAAACGTCACCATTCACATAAGTCTATCTGCATATTCATTCTTGAAAGAAATTTGTGCACTTACTTGCTCAGCTAGACTGCGCTCCGCTGCCTCGGCTCGTTCTACTACCCCAGAGAGTAATCCCTGCATAGAATCTACCACGATACTCTGATCCCTCATGCTAGATGAGGAACCTCCCGTCCCTCCTACCGCCGCTCCCTGCTGGGCACGTTGCATTCATTGAGACTATTAGTGGCTGAACATCTAGAATTCATTAATTGCATTAAGCATATAGTTAAGTGCACTCACCAGGGTCTCCAAGTCTGCTTGTGTACGCGCAAGCTGGGCCTCCACACTATGGAGATGGACCTTCATGTCCATCGCCACTACATTCCACACATCCTGCATTTTCACATGTTAGCTTCATATTACAATAAGCATATAAATTTTAACATTAGGAATAGCATGCATTCATACGTACCCCTATCGGCCTCATCTCAGACCGGCCGACGTATGTCTCCCAGTAGCGTTGCAAGTATGTCGAACTATCTGGTGCATGGGAGATGACTAGGGTCCTGCCTCACTGCCAGTCCGCGAACTGCTCCGAGAACTGAAGTTGCCAGTCGATGGAAAAGGTGCGTCCTCGGGTCTTCTGCCTGATCCCGCGAGGCTCCACTACCTTGAGCCACTCCTGGTGAAGGCCGAGTGTCCTCATCGCTAGGCTCAGTCGCAACGGCTCGATCTTATCAGGCAGTGAACCCAGATGTCACGCCCAAAGCGAGGTCAGCCCGTTGCAACACAAGGTTGACCCTTGTCAGTCATCCCCTCGTATGGTCTCCACACAACCTGCATGCACATTATCATGTCATCACATCTTTATAAAGCAGGAAATAAAAGTAAACACATCATATTTGCACACGCACCAGTAAAGGAGGGTAGTCCCGGAACTCTCATCGAAGGACCCTCAGCTCATAGGCATGAGGCGCCCCGGTCAAGCACGGCAGCCATCATCGCGCTAGTGGGAAGGAATCTGCATCTCCAGGTCGAGGGTCGGCTCGGTCCATCGGCATGTAAAGGTGACTCCACACCTGCATCCACAATCATTAGTAGCATATTCACAAACATTCATCATGTCATAATTATATTCAAAAACATTTAGATAATACATAAGAAAGAAAAGTGCATACCTGAAGAAAAGGTGAGAAGCCACTGACCGTCGTCTCACGACCTGTCCCCGTGGACAGATCGGCCATCAAATGTGCAACAGGGCAGCCCTCCAGGCATACCTCCCAACTCCCTCCAACTCCTCTAGAATCCCCAAAAATCTGCAGTTGATGTATCTCCCTTCATCCTCAACAACAGCCTCTTGAGCATCAGAAATAGAAACCTCCTCAAGTCCATGTCCACTCTCTCCCTCTGAGGTGGGTCTAGGCAGTAGGCTGCCTAAACTCTCGAAGTCAGTCTCTCAGCCTAGTCTCCTAAATACTCTCCCGACCTCTCGAAGTCAGCTCAGTACGATAGACAGTCCTGTAATCCCTCAGAGTATCAGCCACTGTCTCTAAACCCAACAGCTTTTGTACTAGCTCACCATAGTCCGGGAGGGTCACTCCACTCACCGCCTCACCATCTATTCTCAGTCCGGTGATCCTAGTGACATCCTGTAGGCATGGCACCATATGTCCCCAGGGCATCAAGAATGCCCTACTAGCCTTGTCCCATCTCTCCCTCAGCACCTGAATAAGAATCAGGTCAGGACGTATCGGCTCAATGCTGAGGAAGGGTCCAAACACCATCGCCTCCACCCTCTCACGCTAGAAGTCGGGCAGCCCGTAGTATGCAGCTCGCACCTGAATCCAAGAAATGCGGGTCCGTATCAACCCTTGCAACAAAACAACAAAAAATATAAATATAACCACAAAAATAAAAAAAAAACAAAAAAATCATCAATATTCTAATTGGCGACCATGCACTGGTCGTTGTTTTCTTATTAGGCGCCCATGGTGTGGTCGCTGATTCTCTGAGATTTTAAAATTGACGCCCAGAGGTCGGGCGCCATTTCCTAGTTTAAAAAAAGAAAAAAAGAAAATTTAAAAATGACGACAGTGTTCTGGTCGCTTGTTCTTTATGTTATTTCTTTTAATTCTAATAAAAAAGTAACCTGTGACCCCCTCTCTGATGCCATTTCTAAGATTATTTTCCTAAAAGTAAAAAAATATGTAGGAAATGACGCCGGCTCTTCGGTCGTCAATTCCTATGTCTCACAGAATCCCCCCCCCCGACCGCCATGTTATGATAAAAATAATAAAAATAAAAAAATATAGCAGGGTGGACGGACTCACCTTGCTGCATTCGGGTTCCATTAGCCCTCCCCGCATTGGCCGACGGTGAGGCCGGGGTCGCTCTTCTTCCTCTTCTTCACCTTCTCCATCTTCGCCATCATCACCGCCATTGCCTTCACCGTCCCCTTCTTCTTCCTCTCCTTCATTGTCTTCTCCTTCGTCACCTTCCTCATCACCATCCTCTCCATCGTCATCCTCTTCACCCTCTCTTTCTTCATTTTCCTCGTGCTCCATTACCAGAGCCTCGGCCGCCATAGGGAGGACTTCCTCCTCGTCGTCGCCATTGTCCTCATCAATATGAACGACAGCGGGTGCCATCACCCGCTGTCGCTTCCCACCGCCGGAGCCGCTCACATGGGCCATTGAGGAGGAGGGGATGGGTGGTTGTCGTCATCGAGCATCGTTGGTGAGCAGTTGCAGAATAGAGGAGAAGGGCAACACGGAGGAAAAGAAATGGGAAAAGGGTTTCAAAGCAAGGAAAGGCAGTTTTAACGGAAATGTTTATGGCGGTGATATCGAAACAATTGGCGACAGTAATCATGGCGTCATTTAGTGAATTAACGACTATTTACGAAGGCGTCATATTATGGAATTTAAGGATTTTGAAAAGTATTTGTAATCAGCGACCTACTCTTGGGCGTCATTTAAGGATTGGGTGACTGTTTGTAGGGTCGCTATTTCTTTGGGGATCGTTGGGATCAGCAAAGTTGTGAGGCAATGATGAAGGGCATTAATGTTTTTTATTAAGAATTTTTTTTGATGGACGACCGTATCTACGTGCGTTATTTAATAAATGAACCGTTATTTGGAGAAGCACCAATTATGGAATTATTATTTTTATGGGAAAATAGGATTGGCGACCGTGTGAAAGGTGCCATTCATGGAAATACTACACCCTGTGGCAGTCGCTATTTCTTACAGAGTCTGTGTGTTTGAATAGAATTGAAGGAATGTTTGAGTATTTAATCATTATTAAACACCTCCATTGGCTCAATTAAGGAAAAAACTCTTTAATTATTTAAAGGAAGTAATCATTACATGCTTAATGAGCCACCTTGGCCCTCAAATTCCTAAGAGCTATTACATATGATTTCCATTGCTCTTTGTCTTCTTCCACTCGTTCCACGGGCCGGTGTGGCTTGCTGACCCGCCATAGTGCTTGAATGGTCTTGATCTCTTCTTCATCACCCTTTGAGCCTAGTTCCCTCTTCTTGATTGGTGAGAGATGAGAAGCTTCTTCAAAGTGATGGCGGGGAAGACCGAGTTGAGAGAGGCACCAGTGAGCATTGTAGAGGATGAGCTCGGTGGCGCCAATCAACCTTAGCTCCACCCCGGAAGAAAGCCTTGCGTGAAGGTCTTGAATCTTGAGGAATCCTGGTGCGCATGTGAAGCCATTTTGTGGCATGGTCTTGAGATATCCATGCCAATCTACCCATTTCTTGATTTTTGGCACCCGGTTGGTAACTCTCTCACATAATCAAAGTGTGCCCGTCATATAGTAAAGTGGACTTCTAGAGAAGATCCTAGATGCTTGTTGGGTTTTCTCACATGGATCAAACTTAAGGTGTAAGTCCACCCAACTAGAAAATAAGAGCATAGACTCGTGTAGGGGCCTCCCCATGGAAATCGAGGTAAGCCCACTATAAAGATAGGCTAGCACCGCCGATCCTATTCTCTTTCTCTCCAATATGCTAGCAATGGCACTTAATTATTCTTCTTCTAAGAAATCTTCTGATGAAGGGAAGAGTAGTGCCCCCGCCAAGCATATTATGAAAGCTTTCATCACTTTCTCTAGATCCTCCTCTTTGGCTTGGTCCATTCTCTTGTAGACCCACGCCGCAAGCTTCATGAGATTGATCCCCTTTATGGCCCGGATTTGATTCACCATATTGGAGCTTGGAATTAAGCTTGATAGCATCTCTTGAGCACTTATGCTTCTTGTCATATGCGCCATCTTTTCTTCATCTCCTTGCTTCATTCTCTTTAAGCCTAGTAGCATCTCCGTTTCCTCTAGGAGTATGGCGGCTTCAAAAGTGGAGAATAGGAAAGTGTTGGTGTTTGGATGCCATAATTCTATAAGGGCTCCTATCGCGGCCCAATCTTGGTGTACATCATCATAGTGTTTGGCATGGGTAACTAAGCCTAGAATGTGCCATCTAGAGAGGTATGTCCTCATGTCTAGGGTGATTTTGGAGAGGAGGAGGGGTAACCATTTGATTTTAATAAATCTTCTTGCCCCCAAAATATTTGGATAATCCTGAAAATTGAAAGAAGAAGAAGGGCGGAGTATTAGAACTTGAAGAGAGAAGGGTAGTAATAAAACTCAACTCTATTTCATACTTACTTGGTTTGCAGCTATTCTTCCACTTATATGCCCTTCAATTTCTGAAATTCTTTGGAATCCCACCTTAGCTTTCTTCAAGGGCCTTTGAAGAATTCTCTCCATAGCCCTTTTCTTCACTGTTGTGATGAAGGAGTTTTGGTTTCTGTTCTACCAAGAGCTCTGGACGATCCTGCTGAAGCTGGGGCTTTCTTCTAGGTTGCGCTTTGCAGTTGATGCATTTGGAAGATTGCAAGCTCTCTTATTTATAAGAGGAAAAATAGTTATTGATCGATAGAAGAAATCTAAGTCCGAGCTTGATTAGGATCCCTGGAGTTCAGTTTTCGAGCAGGAAGCGGAGTTCTAGAATCGTAAGGAATTGGTGACCGTTACAATACTCGCTATTTCATTAAATAGCGCCCCTCATCATGTCGACATTTCTTGTTTGAGCGCCCCTTCATGCGGTCGCCATTTATTTAAATAGTGCTATTTTCTAAATTATGACGGCTTTATCTTGAGCTTGCACTATTATATAATATCTTTATCATTTGCAGTGCTAACAATCTTTTGAGCGTAGATTTCAAGGCACTCTGGGTTATTCTTTGGTGACATCTCTTGCCCTTGTATTCCCTCCTGTATGCATTCCTAATAGGTGATACTTACACTATTATAGCATATCAAGGACCTTGTGGTCCTGATGAACCTGGAATTTGAGTTCCCCTTCATCAAATACAGTGATAATTCTAGGGGAATCTTGATCGCACAGATAGGCCGTTGAGTCGTCTAAGGCTTGGGATGATGGTTCCAATTTTTGAGTAGATGCATGGATAAACGGGCTTCGGCTTAATATCAACTTAGAGATCTGGATTCTTGACCAAGTCTGGATTGCTTAGCAATATTATCATTTATTATTTTCTATTTTAGTTTGTTTTAAATTTTCTTTTAGCCCAGCATGCATCATGTAGGACTTTGAGCTTTAATGGTGGAAAAATCCTCTTATTAAGTCAGTAATGAAGGTCACTCATCCTCAATTCCAAATCGAGTACTATGTTCTCCTTAAAGACACTCAGGCTGGTTCCTTGAAAGCATCTTTTGACTAGATCTCGGTCCCTTTCTCTTTATTTTCTTACAAATCCACCTTGGTTGCAGCACGTCCACATTGGCTGATAATTGCTCTCCAATAGTGTTTCTTCCCATTCGTGCCCTCGCGCACATTTTGTTAGCTTAGTTTTCATCTAGTCAATTGTTGCTTTCTCGAAATCATCTGAAGTTGTTTTATTCAGAATCATAGAAAGATTTCCAACGCTTAGTGTCAGAGACGTGTCACATCACACATTGGCATCTACTTTTCAGTCTATTTTTTCCCTCATTCTGCCTTATTTCACTTTCACTCCATTACTCTTCATTCCATCTCACTCCCTTGCAAAGTAGACGTCAATGTGGGGTAGCTGTAGACTCGCCAAAATCAATACTTTGTTAAGTGAAATTCATGTCACAATGTGATGCCCCAAAGTTGACTTCATTACTGGTTTAATAAGTGGTTTTTCCATTTTTGTTAGATACCGCGACCGTCACCAGGTCGCCTTTTAAATAACACCCTTGGAGGTGTCGCTATTTCCTCGCATAAACGACCGCATGTGTGGTCGTTGTTTTTTAATTCTTTCCAATTTCCACTCGAAATTAATTTCTATGAATTAACGCCTTTGTGAGCGGGGCTATTTAATGAACGCCTCCGTGCGTGGTCGCTGATTATGAATTTCTTTATTTATGGAAAGTCCATAATTTCCAGGAAATAGAGGCAGTCCTAGGGGCACTGTTTAGAAAGCGTCTCTAGGTCGCCATTTCAAATATGTTTCCGCTTCGCCTGCAACCTTCCCAGAAGGGTGTCCTTCCTCATTTTAACTCCATGGCCAATCATAGGAAGGATATCTCTGTTCAGAGATCATCTTCCTTGTTTTAATCCTATTAGAGTATGGATCTTCACCTTTATAAATACCTACAGTTTTCCACAAGAAAAGACTGACGTATCTTGATTCTTGAGAGCTTATTTTGCCTATGTTGCTGTCGCTGGTGTTTTTTCCTCCTGCTTTTGCCGACAGTAGCATCTTAAGCGTGCCACTCTCCTTCTTCTGCTCACAGGCGCAGAAGGAGCCCAACTCCATTCTCCCTTGTTTTAGTTTGCATATTAGCATCACCTCCATCACATAGCTTAGAATATCTTGGCATATTGTTAGTTAACTTGCTTGCATACACCTATTCCTTCCCTTCACTCCTCTTAGGGTTTTAAAACAAACACACAAGGTGTGTTCATGCCCACTTTGCATAGGTTAATTCTTTTAGAGCATTGATACTACACTCATCTTTGGCTAATCCGTATCTCTTTATTGTCTTCGCTTGTCTTGTAAGGGTAATCAAGAATAAGAACCCCCTTCATCGGCCGACCGGTAGGAGGAGGAAGAAAAGGACTCACAATCTCACCCGCTTCTTCACAAGGTACATGTGATCATTTCTTTATTTTGAGGTAACCCCTCTGGCGATCACACTCCTTTGTGGCATCACATGCTCCCTCCCCCTCATTATTCTCCCCCTTATCATTATTATTACATTTATGTGTTAATTTTTCTTCCTTTTTAAAATGTCTATGTGACACGTTCACAGACACCTGGTGTCGACACTTGCAAATTGGATAGGCCAAAAAACCCACAAATAGAACTCTGCCAGATAGGTGTCGACACCTGGTGTCGACACTTGCAGATCTGGTCTGTTTGCCCAAGGCAGTCTCATGCAAGTTGTAAAACACCTGAAAGCACTTTTGAAAAACTTATTTTGCCAATCAAATGACATGCATTAGAGGGTCTTAAAAACATCTTTCAAGCTGGTTTCATTATGAAATATGGGAAGCTAAAAGAGCAAGATGCTACCACAAGACTGTCATGAAAATCATGCATGAAGGACACTTGAAAACCCAGTTCATAAAAAATACATCAAACCCATTCATGGGACCATCACATTCATTAATAATACAATGATATGCACCCAAGGATGTGAGAGCATTAATGTACCTGCACTATCCACAAATGCATTTTGACATTCTTTGATCAAATTGATACGCAGCAGATCATATTGACATTCAACAGATCATATTGACATGCAGGAGATCATATTGACACGCAAGAGAGCATATTGACACGCAGGAGAGCAGAAAAACAAAAGTTCTAAGCAATGCTTACCAAATATCCAGATTTCATCATGATCAATCATGAACTCTTCAACACATTTAGAAACCTCAAAAACCCTTGAAAAGAATGCATAAAACATAAATGGGTTATCACACTATCTTACCCAAAAGTCACCAAATGACGGATTTGAGAGACTAAAACCTTACCAATGGTTCTTGGGATGAGAATGTGATTTACCACTTGTTTGAATCATGGACAACAAGATTCTCATTCAAACACTCATTTAGATTCCATGTGATGTTTAGATGTCTTTCAACCATTTTTCTCCTGCAAAAACAAGATGAAACATTAGATCTACATGGATAAAAAAATCAAGGATCATGAGTGACCAAAAAGAACTTTTTTCACTAAACAAACCAAAGCATACATGGAGCTTCTACTAATAACCACCCATTAAGTTTATATACATGACTAGCACTTTGAAGAATCAAGCTCAATTGTGGAATCTCACTCAAACCTTGAGTTCATTGATTTAAACATCAACTCATTCTTCTACAAACATCCACTTGTGCATTGCACTAAGAAATGTTTCCTTAAAAACATGAGCCACAAGCTTTGGCATAAATATAAAGGCATGGAAGCTCAAACATTCAAATAGCATTCGTGTATCTACCAAATCTTCAACACTCAAATGCTTCAACACGCACATGTAGATAATCATGCCAAATGCAAAGGCATGTACAATAGCATGGGAACTCATTCATTAAATTAGCATGAGCTAAGTCATTCATGTTGATTTTATCATTCATATAGCATTGATTTCATGAGGAGCATTGTTTTCATATGTATCTCAAACATATGTAGATGTGCATTCATACACGCATGTTTCCACAAAATAATTCTCATATAGAGCAAGGCATATGCACTCTTGATCAAGCTTTCTCACACAAGCATAGAGTTATGTTGTCATACACTGTCACGCCCCGACGCGAAAAATCGAGGGCGCGAGCAATTACGAGACACTCGTGTCGATCAGAGCATGTACAAATTTAATTCTAAGACAAGAGATAAGAAGAAATTGATAATTTTATTCCCTCAAAATAGAGGTTTACATCACTAATTTATAAGCCATAAAGGCATGATACAATCTTCTAAATTTCATAATTCTTGTAAGAGTAACTATTGATCTACATAATCTAGGTAAATCACTCTCTCACTCTTGTCCATTCCCTTGTTCATTTTCCCTTCCTGCAATAATTAACCAAAACGTAGGGTGAGCAAAAAGCTCAATAGGATTTTATATCTCTAAAGCCAAGCAATCTTTAAGTATTTAACAATTTAAACAATTTGTGTCAGGAAGTAGTTGATCATGAATTTCAAGTAGGAAATTTTGTATAAGGAAATTCCAAGTAATTTCAAGATAACAAAATAATTTCAAGATCATGATAGTAGACAAGACGATGGTCATTTCCAGAAATATAGCAAGAACTTTCATGATGAGAGGGTGGGTACTATCATTAAGACAATTCTAGAACTTTCATGATGAACTTTTAAGCAATATCGAAGTAGAACAATCACTTGAACTTTAAATAATATAGAAGTAGAGCAATCACTTATACAAGGATATTTATGATGAACCTTTAAGCAATAACAATATAGAAGTAGAGCAATCACTTCTACCAACACTCAGTAGGATTGGCCAAAGTACTAAGGGGAGATCACAACGATATGACAGCCCCTCATGGAATATCACTATTTGGCTACACACTTAGGAGTTCTCACGACAGTATGGTTGCCCCTAACTATAATAGACCATGTATTGGTGAAAGCCAGCACTTGATCATTATAATACCGATTTATATTTGGACTTTGCCTCGCCCGTGGGATCAGATCAGAACCCCTTTATACACTAGCATTTAAATGTCATTTCATTGGGACGCATAGCCCCTGACATTTTTTCTATATAATTCCACAATATGGCCAAAGAATTTCAAGAACAAGCTCATTTGTAAACAAGTACAGATCTGGCAAAAATTGTGATAATTACAAAGGAGAGTGGAAAACTCATTTTAGGCATCATGTTTAACGACATTAAGTCGTAGAATTCAAGGATGACGGTAAATTAGGAAGGAAATCAAGTAAATAGAATTATTTTAAATTTCATAGTCTAATCTGATGTGTATTTTTCATAATTAAGTGTTTTAGGTAGGAAGTATAATTTTTGAATTTTAAAATCTTAATTTTTGGTATTTACTATTTATTCATCAATGTACTAGTTATTTGATAAGAAAATAGATCTTACGTACTAAAAATAAGGTTTACTTGCTGGAAATAATTTTCATGTGTCACTTTACTACTGAAATGATAAGATAGACTTTCCATGCTGGAATTAACTTTTTATCATGCTAAAAAATTTTATTTAACATATTAATATGAATACTTAACATGCTAAATAATCTTCGTACACTAATTTACTGATGAGGTGATAAACATAAGTTTACCATGCTATTTTTATAAATTTTCTGATAACAAAATAAATTTTGTATGCTGAAAAATAATTTTTCTACATTTATTTGCTAATTATTTGTTGAGAAAATAGGTTTATCATGCTGAAAATAATTTTTAAATAGCTTTAGCATGCTTAAATTAATTCTAACATGCTAAGATAATCCTGACATACTGTAAATAATTTTATCTTACTGAAAGTAATTTTTAGCATGCTAAAAATAATTTTTTATACATTACTTTACTAATAACATGATAAAAATAGATTTTTACGTACTGAAAAATAGTTTTAAATAACTTTAATATGCTGAAAATTAGTCCTAACAAGCTAAAAATAATTTTAACATGTTGGAATTAATTTTATCATGTTGGCAGTATTTTTAACATGTTGTAAATATTTTTCATGCATTAATTTCCTACTTATTCGATAAGAA
Source organism: Amorphophallus konjac (assembly GCA_022559845.1). NCBI lineage: Eukaryota > Viridiplantae > Streptophyta > Magnoliopsida > Alismatales > Araceae > Amorphophallus > Amorphophallus konjac. The sequence continues at coordinate 136,718,380 of CM040127.1, read as the reverse complement.
AAATAGGTTTAATCATGCTAAAAGTAATTTTCATAACTCAATTTCTGATGATATGACAGAAATAAATGTTATCATTCTGATAATAATTTTTTAAACATCAATTTAATTATAAGCATACTTTTACATGCTGCAAATGAGTTTTATACCTAAATTTTCTAGTAATATAGACTTATCATGTTATAAATAGTATTTAACACACTAAAAATACTTTTATTCTGTAAAAATAAATTTAACATGATGAATTTAATATTTAAGATGCTGAAAGTAATTTTAACATGCTAATGCTTTACAATTAAGGTGGATTCCAAGTACTATAATCCCATTGTATGGTGGCTAAAGTTTAGTCCCATATTGGAAGTTAGAAAAACTTATATGGCTTTATATGTTGAAGAGCTCACCCTTTGGTCAAGACCCAAGGGGCATAGGATGTGGGCTCGAGTTGTGTGTGGATATAGCTATAGATATATATTTTCAAAATATTTATTTTGACCCCCGGTATTCCGGGTAAAAATTTTATGAACGCGCTAGCTTATGCTAGCGCGATCTTAAAGATCACGCTACCCTATGGTAGCGCGTTCTGGTAAATATATATATTTTTTGAAATTATGTTTTTGACTCCCCTGAGGGCGGGAAAATACTCTGTATGAACGCGCTATGTCGGGCCAGCGCGTTCAGAACGCGCGACTGAGGTATAGCACGTTCTGGACCTGATGAAAAAACGGGAATACCCCTCCAATAAAATGACCATAACTTGCTCATTTTATAACGGAATTTAATAAATGAGCTATCAATGGAAAGAGGACAAAAAAATGAACAAGATGGCATACTTTAATTAGAGTTTAGCCTGAGAGACACCTACCTTTTGGTGGATCTAATGAGAGGTAAGAAAAACACCCAAATAATATGGAACCCCTTTGATTTCTCCCAAATCCTCCTTCAAATCTCCTTCAATCACCGCAGCAGCATAGCCTTGGTCTCCATGGATGATTTGAGGGTCGAATGGGGTTATATTTATAGCCAAAACTTGGCCAAATTTGTCAAGATTCCTTGCCTAACAATGCCAAACTTTCTAACTCCGAATTAGAAGAAAATTCTAACTTCTCCTCCTAATCTAGCCTCCATTTGGTGTAAAATCAATGCAAAAACGGCTGGTTTAAGGTGGACTGTTAGGTAAGGGTCGATTTTGGAGTCAATCTTCTAGAAATTAGATTATTATAATCCTTTTCAAAAGGCATTTAACATGTGTTACGAATTTAAGGTTAAATATCCTTTAATAAATCTTTTAATCCATTAATCTAGCCCATTATGGATTATCCAATGGGCCAATTGTAATCATAATCCATCATATGGACTTTTATTGGGTTTGCAATGATTTATCTAAGGGTTAAAGCATTTAATTTCAATTTACCCTAAGTAAATTCAAGTAAATTCATTATTCTAGTTTAGAAAAATATAATTTAATTATTTCATGAAAAATTTAATTGTATAATTTATTTGAAAAAAATTATTTCTCAATTTAAATTATCGGGTTTCTACATCCTCCCCCACTTAAAATAATTTGATCCCCAAATTCACATGATTTTCTTTCCGTAATAGTAGGGTAAAATCACCATATCTAAACTATGCATTCTAACTAGATCATCCTTATAATATGCTAAGTGCTAAGATCACCATATCAAATTTATGCTATCATGGATGAGATAGGTTTATAAGGTTACCTTCCAATGCTTGCGGCGTTCCTTTCTTTAAGAGTGGACAACGAGTAATTTTATGATCCATGCTTTCACAACGGATGCACTTCCCAAGTTTATACCAACACTCATCTGGGTTGTGCCTTCCTTTCTTACAATGCTCGCATTTTTCTTTGACCGGAATAATTTGTTGGTCATCATTCCGAGACTTCTTGTTCTTACGGAACCCGTTAACTCCGTTGAACCTCTTCTCGTCATTCACGGGTTCCTCGCTCTTGGACCCATAGACTAACTCCTTCTTGGCGACTTTCCCTTTGATTCGCTCCACCATATCCATAACATCTTCTAGAATTTGCACTTTCCTAACCATTTCCGTATATGTTTGAATCTCCAATATAGCCAATCGAGGAATGAGTTCCACCTTTAATCCGTTCATAAATATTCTTGCTCTCATTTTTTCCGTACAAACTAGGTGTGCGGCATACCAAGCTAATCTAGAAAATATCGCTTCATAATCTACTACGGATAAACTACGTTGTTTTAATGCCGCGAACTCCATGGCCTTCTTCTCGAGGATTCTTTCCGATAAATATTCTCATTAAAATGTTCTAAGAACTCGTCCCATGTAATTTGTTCATTAGGTAAGATTGCTTCGATGGATACCCACCATGCTCGGGCATCCTTTTCTAGTTGATAGATCTCTAGTAACACCTTCTCTTCCTTGGTGCATTGCATTACCTTAAAGGTTCTCTCTACTTCTTGCACCCAATTCTCCGCTTCATCTGGGTCAGTAGATCCACTAAACTTCGGGAGATTCATCTTTTGGAATTTTCGATGTAAATCCCCGGCTCCATGTCATGCTCCACCTTATGCAACTTGTTGCAAGGCTTGTGTTAATCCTTGGACAGTGTGTTGCATCTCGTGCCATTGCGCTCTCTCGGCAGCCATTTGCGAGATTTAGCCTGAAACCATAGTTATAGGGTTTAATCATTTTCCTTGGTATTTATTTCTTGATAATTCATTCTTTTTAAAACTTAACCCGTGTTTCTACACAATCTTACCGGAAAGGTTTTAAGATCTTAAGTAAATTTCTAGATGTTGATCTAGAACCTATACCAAGGGAAACCTAATCTAAGTTTAAGAATCCTAGGTTTTATGTAACCTGGCTCTGATACCACTAAAACTGTCACATCCCGACGCGAAAAATCGAGGGCGCGAGCAGTTACGAGACACTCGTGTCGATCAGAGCATGTACAAATTTAATTCTAAGACAAGAGATAAGAAGAAATTGAGGATTTTATTCCATCAAAATAGAGGTTTACATCACTAATTTATAAGCCATAAAGGCATGATACAATCTTCCAAATTTCATAATTCTTGTAAGAGTAACTATTGATCTACATAAATCTAGGTAAATCACTCTCTCACTCTTGTCCATTCTCTTGTTCATTTTCCCTTCTTGCAACAATTAACCAAAATGTAGGGTGAGCAAAAAGCTCAGTAGGATTTTATATCTCTAAAGCCAGGCAATCTTTAAGTATTTAACAATTTAAACAATTTGTGTCAGGAAGTAGTTGATCATGAATTTCAAGTAGGAAATTGTGTATAAGGAAATTCTAAGTAATTTCAAGATAACAAAATAATTTCAAGATCATGATAGTAGAAAAGACAAAGGTCATTTACAGAAATATAGCAAGAACTTTCATGATGAGACGATGGGTACTATCATTAAGACAATTCAAGAACTTTCATGATGAACTTTTAAGCAATATCGAAGTAGAGCAATCACTTGAACTTTAAACAATATAGAAGTAGGACAATCACTTCTACAAGGATATTTATGATGAACCTTTAAGCAATAATAATATAGAAGTAGAGCAATCACTTCTACCAACACTCAGTATGATTGGCCAAAGCACTAGGGGAGATCACGACGATATGACAGCCCCTCATGGAATATCACTAATTGGCTACACACTTAGGGGTTCTCACGACAGTATGATTGGCCCTAACTGTAATGGACCCTGTATTGGTGAATGCCAGCACCTGATCATTATAATACCGATTTATATTTGGACTTTGTCTCGCCCGTGGGATCAGATCAGAATCCCTTTATACACTAGCATTTAAATGTCATTTCATTGGGACCCATAGCCCCTGACATTTTTTCTATATAATTCCACAATATGGCCAAAGAATTTCAAGAACAAGCTCATTTGTAAACAAGTACAGATCTGGCAAAAATTATGATAATTCCAAAGGAGAGTGGAAAACTCATTTTAGGCATCATGTTTAACGACATTAAGTCATAGAATTCAAGGATGATGGTAAACTAGGAAGGAAGTCAAGTAAATAGAATTATTTTAAATTTCATAGTCTAATCTGATGTGTATTTTTCATAATTAAGTGTTTTAGGTAGGAAGTATAATTTTTGAATTTTAAAATCTTGATTTTTGGTATTCACTATTTCTTATCAATGTAGTAGTTATTTGATAAGAAAATAGATCTTATGTACTAAAAATAAGTTTTACTTGCTGGAAATAATTTTCATGTGTCACTTTACTGCTGAAATGATAAGATAGACTTTTCATGTTGGAATTAACTTTTTATCATGCTGAAAATTTTTAGTTAACATATTTATATGAATACTTAACATGCTAAATAATCCTCGTACACTAATTTACTAATGAGGTGATAAACATAAGTTTACCATGCTGTTTTCCTAAATTTTCTTATAACAAAATAAATTTTTCATACTGAAAAATAATTTTTCTATATTCAAAATTATGTTTTTGAAATTTAATTTTTGACCCCCCCGAAGGCGGGAAAATACTCTGTATGAACGCGCTATGTCGGGCCAACGCGTTCAGAACGTGCTACTGAGGTATAGCACGTTCTGGACCTGATGAAAAAATGGGAATACCCCTCTAATAAAATGACAATAACTTGCTCATTTCATAACAGAATTTAATAAATGAGCTATCAATGGAAAGAGGACAGAAAAACGAACAAGATGACATGCTTAAATTAGAGTTTAGCCCGAGAGACACCTACCTTTTGGCAGATCTAATGAGAGGTAAGAAAAATGCCCAAATAATATGGAACCCCTTTGATTACTCCCAAATCCTCCTTCAATCACCGCAGCAGCATAGCCTTGGTCTCTAGGGATGGTTTGAGGGTCGAATGTAGTTCTATTTATAGTCAAAACTTGGCCAAATTTGTCAAGATTCCTTGCCTAACAATGCCAAACTTTCTAACTCTGAATTAGAAGAAAATTCCAACTTCTCCTCTTAATCTAGCCTCCATTTGGTGTGAAACCAATGTAAAAATGGCTGGTCCAAGGTGGGCTGTTAGGTAAGGGTCGATTTTGGAGTCAATCTTCTATAAATTAGATTATTATAATCATTTTCAAAAGGCATTTAACATGTGTTACGAATTTAAGGTTAAATATCCTTTAATAAATCCTTTAATCCATTAATCCAGCCCATTATGGATTATCCAATGGGCCAATTGTAATCCTAATCCATCATATGGACTTTTATTGGGTTTGCAATGATTTATCTAAGGGTTAAAGTATTTAATTTCAATTTACCTTAAGTAAATTCAAGTAAATTCACTATTCTAGTTTAGAAAAATATAATTTAATTATTTCATGAAAAATTTAATTGTATAATTTGTTTGAAAAAAATTATTTCTCAATTTAAATTATCAGGTTTCTACACACACACATAAAGTTTTGTTGCCATCAAAATCACACTTATAGCACAATAATCTCCCCCTTTTTGATGATGACAAAACTTTATGATAATTACATTTTTTTCTCCCCCTTTGACATGATCAAAAAGTGGGGGGGGGGGGAATACTTGGAAGCCCGATAAGCATGATACCAAGAATGAGCATGGTCCGAATGATGTCAATGAATGAGCAAGACAATGAATGATTTACGTTTGAAACCAATGGATGATGACAATTATTGATTCTATTGATATTCAAAGTGGCACCCTCAATATGCAACATGCAATGAAAAATTAACATTAATCTCATGCAAGCTTTAAACGTGCCTATGCATACAATTACAACCTCTCCCCATTTGTCATTGACAAAAATAAACCTTGTGGGGGGTTGAATGCAAATGATAGAAAGCAAGCAAGCAAGCATACAAGCAATCTTTACAATCATGCAACTGTTAGCATATATTAAATAAATCTTCCTTGGGGAGTGGGATAAGGAAAGTGCAATAGATTCAAAAGATAGAAGTATCACATGAGCAAAAATTAAGGAAATTGTGCATGTACAAAGAGTTTGAATAATCATGTATATAGACAAATTCACAATATATGCCAAAAACATAACTCCATGAGCTGTATGTGCTCAAAAGTGTGCAATGAATCTTAAACACAAAGATATACAAAATTTCTAGATAACACTAACCGATATCTTTTCACTCTACACTTTCATTTTAGATCCTCGACTATCGATAGCTTCACACAACCCTCTTTTTTAAATGGACTTCTGATGGGGGCATCAAAGGCTAATGGGTTGTATTAGTGTGTATTGGCTTGTATTAGTGTGTCTTGTCGGTTGTATTGGCTTATAATTGTGTGTTTGTTGATTTTTTTTTATTTGGGCTCCTTTGTAAGGCTTTTAATAAGCCATTGGGGCACATTCCATGTAGGATCTATTAGTGGCTTTTATTTGTTAGGTCCATTAAGGAGGTTAGTTCATATTGGACCATTAGGCTTCCTAATGGACCTTTAAATCACTTAAAGGCCAAATTGGGCTTCTCCTTCTCATGGGCCACCTAGGTTGGAAGGCCTATAGGCTATCATAGGTGTGAATCATGGAAAATAATCCACTTTTAAGAAAGAAAAAATAATATAATAATAAGCATATGAAGAATAATAATGAAAAAGGGAGTAAAAGAGCATGTGGTGCTACTAAGGAGAGTGATCGCCAGAGGGGTTACCTCAATAAGAAGAAAAGATGATCGCGAATACCTGGTGATAATAGGATGCGGGATGGATGTAGATTCCTTCCTCCTCCTTCTATTGGCCGGCCGATGAAGGGGGTTTTTCCTCTTTGATTACCTTTAAACAAAGAACAAACAAATAAAAGAAAAGGAGATCAGCCAAACGTGAGTGTAGTATCAATCCCAAGATGAAATATGGTGATGAAAGAAGAGCATAAAGCGTGCACCTTTTGTTTGTTTTAAAACCCCTAGAAAATTAGGGAGAGGAGAGATGCAATGAAAACTAATGCAAGGAAAAGGCTATACGATGATGAGATGAGACGACAAACAACAACGAAGAGAAGAAAAGATCCCTGCTGTTCCTGTAAACAGTAAAGGGAAAAACACTTTGCTTCGGATGTGGCAGCAGGAGGAAGCAGAAGAGATCAATAACTCTTAATCTCAATCACCAGCACCCGTGAACCTCTGTATGTGTGTGCGTCTATACGTATATGTCTCTCTCTGTGTCTCTGTCTGTCTCTAACCTCGCGCGAGATCAACCAGGGGAATCTTTTATAGGGTCTCGATCACAGATAAACACAGATTTGGGAAGATAAGAATATGCAGTGGTCGTTAACGGCAAGGACTCTAGTTCCCAGATCGAGCAAGGTGATCAAGAAAGGCAGGGAACTCTTCAGGAAAGGCGAGTTTAAGCAGGACACGAAAGGGTGAGACACGACCTACCGTAGGGCGTCAATTCAGAATTGACGACCTACTCAAGGGCGTTAATTCAAAACACGACCAGGATCAAGGCGTCACTTCTTGGATTTAATTTTGGCAACAAAACCTTCTTAATTTGAAAAATTGCAAAAAGACGCCTGAAGCAAAGGCGTTAAACAAAAACACGCCCTATGGAAGGACGTTAATCATTGATTTCAATAGAGGTAGGACTCGTAAAATACCAGGAATTAACGCCCTTATCTGTGGTCGTCCTTTCTTAAGAACACGCCCCAGATTAGGTCGCTATTTAAAACACGCCTCTCTTCAAGTCGTGAATTACCAAAAATGCAAGAATTAATCACAAAAACACATAAAAATAGAAAAACTTTATATTGTAGAAATATTGAAGTTCACTTTGGAGCGTTAACATAGTGACATGAGATTTGATCAACAAAGCGTCAATTTTGGCGTGTCTACAGCTGCCCCGCCTTGGCGTCTGCTTTGGAAGGGAGTGAGACGGAATGAAGTGGAAAGTGCAACAAGCGAAATGAAGTGGAATGAACTGATAAGTAGATGCCAAGGTGTGATGTGACACGCCTCAGACACTAAGCATTAGAAATCTTTCCAAGATTCTGAGTGAATCAACTCTAGGTGATTCCAAGGAAGCATCGATTTGCTGGATAAAGGAGACTAAACTAAGTAAATAAAATGTGCACGTGGGCACGACAAGGAGACACCATTGGAGAGCGGTTACCAGCCAATGTGGACGTGCTACAACCAAGGTGGATTTGTAGAAAAATAAAGGGAATTAAGATGAAGATCCAGCAAAGGAATAGTTTCAAGGAACTAGCCTGAGCGGCTTCAGAGAGAATAAAGTACTTAATTTGGAGTAGAATTTCTCATGTCAACTCAATCAAGAGCGAGTGACCTTCATTATTGCCATAATATGAAGATTTTCATCATGAAGCTCAAAGTCCTACATGATGCATGCTGGGCTAAAAGGAAAAGATAAAACAAACTAAAAATAGAAAATAATCAAGGATAATATTGTTAAGCCATCTAGATTTGGTCAAGAATCCAGATCTCTGAGCTGACACTAAGCCGAAGCCCGTTTGTCCGCGCATCAACTCAGAAAGTGGAACCATCATCCCAGACCTTTAATGACTCAACGGCCTATCCGTGCGATCAAGATTCTCCTGGAATTATCACCGTTTTTGATGAAGGGGAACTCAAATTCCAGGTTCATCAGAACCACAAGATATTTGATATGCTATAATAGCATAGAATACCATATAGTATCAATGCTTACAGGAAAGAAATACAAAAACAGAATGATGTTACTCCCACGAGTGACCCACGCTCCTCGAACTCTGTAATCTTCTGTAATTGAAAAACTCATTAGTTCTCCCAAAGCAAAGCAAAATATGATCATAAGTGCTTAACCAAAAATAACTCCAATTAAAAGATAGCACTTAAGTTCATCAAAGCATATGGAGAATCAAATATGCAAGTCAACAAAATAATGACTGGAGTTCATGGCGTCAAATTTATAAGAGACGACTGACATCAAGGTGTCTAAAAATAAAACACGCCCTTCATCAAGGCGTTGATTGAGGTGAAAGTTCAAACAAGAGACGCCCCTCAGGAAGGCGCTAAATAAAACACGACCCTAGTAAAGTCGTCAATTTCACAATTGACGCCCTGACGAAGGACGTTAATTAACAACGCGCTTCCATCTCCGATTCGAAAGCTAAGCCCAATCCTAATTGTAATCAACCTGCAACTCCGAACGGGCATTAAACTCCCCAAACTTCTATAAAAAGGAAGAAACTTCCTTATAATCAAAGCACATTCATCGAATTCCTGCTTCTTCTGCTTCCTCTGTCTGTCACAGGTGTTGCGACCACTTAAGCTCTACTTGCAGACCAAAGATGGAGAGAGCTATTAAGAGATCCAAGAGTTCAACTCTAAGACTAACCGACATCAATGGGCATATCAGCAGTCGAATTGCCATGAACCAGGTATGTGAGTTGTTTCTTTCTGTTCTTTCTTTCATATCTTCATAGTCCTTTTGTTCTATATTCCCATCCTTCTCTCTATTCCTTTCTTTTACCTACAGGATTATCCAAATGTTCCAGGAGCCAGGAGTTTCACAAAGATTAAGTGGCTGCCTCTTCTGCTCTTAAAATTCTCTTCAGACATGAGGGTCTACTTAGCAAGATGGCACCTCTTAGGCCTAATCTCTCATGCCAAACACTATGACCAGATTCACCTTGATTGGGCTGCCATAGGAGCTCTAATTGAAATATGGCACCCTTCCACTCATACCTTCCTATTCTCAACATTTGAGGCCTCAATCTTGTTAGAAGAACTAGAGATGCTCTTAGGTCTAAAGAGAATGAAGCTAGGAGATGAGGAAAAAATGGCCATCATGCCAAGACCAGTTTCTTCACATGAGCTACTAACAAGTTTAATTCCCAGCCCAAACTTAGTGAACCAAATCAAAGCTACAAAAGAAATCAATCTCTTAAAGCTTGCTTCTTGGGTGTACAAGAGATCCGATCAAGCTAAAGAAGACGAAGAGATAGAGCGGGTGGCAAAAGCTTTCGTGGTGTGCTTGGCAGGAGCAATCCTATTTCCATCCACGGAAGACTTCTTGGAAGAATCCCAATTAAGCGCAATAGTGAGCCTATGGGAAGGAGAGAGAGAGGGAGCGGCAATTCTAGCCTATCTCTATAGCGGGCTTACCTCGGCGGTAATGGGAAGACCCATCTATGGATGCATGCTAGCACTCTCAAGTTGGGTAGATCTCCACTTCAAGTTCGATCCATGCGAGGAGACCCAACAACCTTCTAGAATCTTCTTAAAAAGCCCACTCTCTTAGATGACCGGTTCATTAGGAATAAGCAATAGAGTGATGAACCGGATACCTCAAATCAAAAAGAGAGTGGAATGGAGAGAACATCTCAAGGTAATGCCAAAGAACCTTTTTACTTGCGCCCCGGGAATACTCAAGACTCAAGAACTCCGCGCACGATTCTCTCCTGGGACGGACCTTCGACTCATAGGCGCTTCAGAATTCGTTCTGTATAACTCACATCGGTGCCTTCCCCAACTTGGGCTTCCACGGCAAATGCTTGAAGATCCATCTCATCTCCCTCCTATCAAGATACGGGATATTGGTAGCAACGAAGATGAAGAAGAGTGCGCAACTATCCAAGCTCTGTGGAAAATCAACAAGGCTCATCATCCTGTGGAGAACTTAGAAGAAGACAGAGAACAGTGGAAGTCTTATGTAATTGCTTTAAGAAGCTTGAGGCCCAAAATGACTCATTGAAGCAATGTAATCTTTTCTTTCAATAAATCAATGATAATATTCTGAATGAGCCATAACACAATGATTCTGATCAAATCTTCCAATAACCTGCGATTCTGTTGCAAATAACGACTCAGCCAATGTCGTTAATTCCATAAATGACGCCTCAGCATACGTCGTATTCAATGATTGATATCTCATAATTGACGCCTTCACCTGTGGGCGTTAACTGAATAACGTCTTAAGACAAGGCGTTAATTCGATTTATATTCCAAAAAGTATTCGTTGAAATTCCAAAAGTAACGCCTTCAGCAAAGCCACGTTTTATATAAATAACGCCTCCAACTCAGACGTTAATCAGAAATAGTAATCATCACTTCCATCACATCAATCAATCCCCATTGAATGCGTCTGACGACGGTTATCATTCCCCATGCAAACAAAAATCACGCCTTAAGCAATGTCGTCAATTATCAAGAAACGCCCATGTCTTCAGTCGTTAATTCCATAAGACACGGCCTTTCTTAAGTCGTTAATTCTTTTTGACCGTTCGACTTAACTTTCCCTCCTTTCTTCTTCTTCCTTCGTCCTCTTTCCTTCTTTCTCTCTTCTCTCCCACTGCAACCCTAACCGAAAAAACCCTCCCCCATCTCTCTCAATTCTCTCTCATTCTCTACACCCCTCTCTACACCCTAGCCCTAACCATGGCCGGCGGACTTAAACGGCAGAGGGTGGCCACACCGGAGGTCGTGGATTTGGAGGGCGAACATGCCCACGAGGATGCCCCCCCCCCCGCGGCGGCCGAGGAAGATCCGGCGGCCGAGGAGGTTCCGACGGCGACAGCCGGCGACGAGGCCGGAGGACGAGGCGAAGAAGGTGATGATGATGGCGAAGACGAAGAGGGCAATGGAGAAGGAGAAGACGGCGGTGAGGAGGAAGGTGGTGACGGTGAACACGAAGACGGTGATGAGCCACCGGCCACGGCGGCGGCCACTCCTCGCCCCGGCCAACTCCGACGGCCTCGTCAGCCACGCCCTCCACGGGAAGAACCCAAACGCCACAAGGTAGGCCCCCAACCCAATTTCCATTTTTTTTCAAGTTTATTTTCATTTTTTGGTATTTTCCATAGCCCTCGGGTTTAGAAAGCTCGAAACTCAGAAAAGAGACGCCCTCATGGGTGTCGTGAATTAAAGAAAAGACGCCCATTCCTGGGGTCGTCAATTCATTTTCTTTATTTTGAAACAAATTAATTTCATGAGAACACGCCCTGTAGCATGTCGTTAATTGGAATCATCATGTTTTATCAATCACGCCGTTAATTTCCATGCATTTTTTTTAAATATATATTTTTTTCTTTTTTTCTTTCATGAATTGTTTCGCATGCTGTTTTGATTTTCTTTTGAAAACCCTGGAAAACAACGCCCCCCATCGGGGCGTCAATTCAACAGATAACGACCATAGGAGTGGTCGTCCATTCATTAATTCCAGAATAAATTATTAAAACCCAAAATCCATTTTAACAGAAAACGCCCTACACAGGGGCGTTACTTAAGTAAATGACGACCCTGGGACGGGCGTCAATTGGAAAACCTTTTAGGAATTTAGAAATTAACCTCAAAACCACGCCCCCCACAGGGGCATCTCTTAGATAAACAACGACCTAGGGTAGGTCGTTAATTCAAAGCTCACTTAGAAACCACGCCCTCCTCAGGGGCGCTAATTAAACAACCACGACCTAGGGATGGTCGTTAATTAAATCAAATCTCAACCATGGCAATTAAGTGAAATTCAACCAGAATAATTGAACAATTAAACCAAAAATTCTTTCTTTATGCGTGCAGGGGTTGATGAGGACACGGATCTCCTGGGTCATGGTCTGAGCAGCATATTACGGCCTCCCCGAGTTCCAGAGAGCCAGGGTAGATGCTATGGGGTTTGGGGCCTTCCTTAGCATAGAGCCAGTCAGACCCGACCTACCACTTATCCAGGTTCTGAGGGAGAGATGGGATAGGACTAGCCGGGCATTCCTGATGCCTTGGGGGCATATGGTCCCTACCCTGGAGGATGTAGCTAGGATCACGGGACTTAGGGTAGACGGGGAGGCAGTGAGCGGGATCACCTTACCAGACTATACCGAGCTTGCCCAGAGGCTGCTAGGGCTAGAGATGGTCTACGAGACACCTAGCGAGTGTAGGACTATCTTTCGCACTAACCTGACTACAGTGATGGGCTTAGGGGATGCTAGGCATAGGTCAGGGGAGTCCTTAGAGCAGTTCTCACAGAGGTTGATCGATGGGGCTAGGACAGCCTATTGCCAGGACCCGACTGACAGGGAGAGAGCAGATCGAGACTTGAGGAGGTTCCTACTGCTGCTGCTCGGGAGGCTATTGCTCGGCACGAAGGGCGACGTCATCAACTGCCGATTCCTAGGGATCCTCGAGGATTTAGAGGGAGTCGGCAGATACGCCTGGGGAGCGGCACTACTGGCACACTTACTAGCCAACCTGTCCACGGGGACAGGACGAGAGACGACCGTCAGTGGCTTCTCACCTTTTCTTCAGGTATGCACTTATATATTTTTCCCCTCTTTTTTTCTTCTTTTTTTATGCATGTGAATGCCTCACTAATGCAATGCATGGATGCAGGTTTGGAGCCACCTATACATGCCCATGGGGCGCGCCGACCCACGGCCAGGAGGTGAGGGACTTTTCCCTCTAGCACGGTGCTGGCTGCCGGTGGTGTTCGGTGCCCCACTCGGCTACGAGTTGTGGGTGCTACGGAGAGAGTTCCGAGACTTCCCTCCCTCGCTGGTATGAATGTTATGCCCCCTTTTTTATGTTTATTTGAATTTATTATGATCATGATGAGATGACATGCATGTTCATGGATGCAGGTGCGATGGAGGCCTTACGAGGGGATGACCGACGAGGGCCAGCCGTGGGTCGTAGCAGGGCGACCTCGCTTTGAGCATGAGCTTTGGGTTCACTGCTTGAGCGAGATCGAGCCGTTACGGCTTATACTGGTGATGAGGACCCTGGGCCTGCACCAGGAGTGGATAGAGGTCGGGGAGCCGCGAGGGATCGGGAAGAAGACGCGCGGTCGCACGAAGGCGATCGACTGGAGGGTGCGGTTCGAGGACCAGTACGCCGACTAGCGGCGAGGCGGGACCCGAGTCACCTCCCAGGCGACTGACGGCTCCGAGTACCTCCGGCGCTACTGGGAGATTTACGCCGGCCGACCCCAGATGAGGGTCCTAGGGGTATGTATGAATGCAATTGCTTCTAAATAAAATGTAAATGCTTATGTATCTATTACGTGATTAATATGTAATGGATGCAGGATGCACGGGACATAGCGGCGATGGATGCCCAGGCCCACCTACACAGCCTGTGTAATGCCCTGGATCTTGTTGGATCTTTGTTGGATCTTTCGGATCTCTTTCGGATTGGTTTCGTTGAGTTTCGGTTCGCTTTTGTGGCTTCCGAGTTGAGTTTGACGAGCCGTGTGGGTTTTTCTCACGTACTAGTTACGGAACCCTACGGTGAGTTTGTTTGTCAATTCTCGAGCTCGTGGATGCTACAGCGACGATGTACTCGTCGAGCCGGTCGTTTCGACTATTTTTGCGTATTTTTCTGAATTTGTGCATTTTCGGCGCATTTTCAGAATTTTCAGAAATTAGGAAAATTTCCTAATTTCTTTTCCTTTTTCTTTTCTCTTTCTTTCTCTCCTTCTCATTCGCGCGACCGTCCCTCTCTCTCCCGTTCTCTCTCGTTCTCTCCCCTTTCCGGCTCCGGCTGCAGACGGAGGCGTGCGTGGGCGAGGTGGCGAGGCCGTGGAGCTGTCGAGGTGCGCGATAGGGCGAGGATCGGATCGATTCTGGCGCGATCCCGAACGGTGGATTCAAAGCCGGTGAAATCGGTTCGCGAGTGGTTTTCGGCGTGGTTTAGTCCTTTCGGGACGCGGTTTCTTCGGTGGAGGTAGGGTGACGGATCCTTGCTTCTTCATCTTCGTTTTCCCTGCCATTGCACGGCGTTCGGCTAGGAAACGAGCGTGTTTGGGCTTGTTTTGCCTAAACCGTGATTTTCGTGGTTTTTAGGGTCGGCCGGTAAACGGTGACCGTTTGCGGTTCAGTTAGTTTCTAAATGACCGCAGGGATGTTAGAATCCCATCCACGTTGGTTTCGTGCGATTTGGTGTTCATTCGAGGCCGGTAGAAGTCCGGGAACCTCGATGACCCATTTAGGGTTGATTTGGTAAAATCGCCCGAATCTTGCGTCTTTGATGTTGCATGTGGGGTTTGGAGCCCCTTGGTGTTGTCTTTTGTCGTTGCGGTGTGTTTCCGCTGCGTTTCGGCGTGAATGGGGCGTGGAATGGGCCGATCCGGCCATTCCTATGTTTTCCCGCCGTAACCGAAGTAGCGGTCTAGCCAGCGACCGTCACTTGCTTTTGACGGCCCTACGATGGACCGTTATTTGGTTTGAGGGTTTATTAGCCCTTTTGTTTCTGGGTAAGCGACGGCCCTAGCTTGGAGCGTCGTTCCCGTGTAACGCGCCGGTGACTGGCCGTTACTTGCATTTTGTCGTTTTCTTTGGGGGTTAAGTCGGTTGGTCTAACGCGCTTGACCCAGCGCGTTAGATGGAAGCGGCGCGCCTTGCCCAGGCCGTTGCTTGCCTGTTGACTGACGTTGACTCGTTGAGGCGGTGCCTTCGACGGTTGAACCCTTGTGCGTTGTTTGAGTGTAACGCGCCTGCCCCTGGCCGTTGCATTCTGTGTGGACGAGGTTGGGTGGCTGTCCCATTGGAAGTGACGGTGGAGCCCCTGTGCGTCGTTAGAGAGTAACGCGCTCACCCCTGTCCGTCGTTTGCTGTGGTGTTGGGTTGAGGGTGGCTATGCCGTTGTGAGTAACGGATAGGCCCCCGTGCGTCGTTTGGTTCTGACGGCCCTCCCCTGCCGCGCTGTTTCGTGAGTGACGCGCCTGGCTTAGCGCGTTGCTTCGTTTTGGGTTTGGGTGGCTATGCCGTTGGGAGTAACGGTGGAGCCCATGTGCGCCGTTTGCTTGTAACGCCCCTGGTCCCGTGCGTTACTTGGCTTTTGTGTGCTTTGTAGGTTGTTAGGGTGGTGTGAGCGACGGCCTGTGTCCGTCCGTCATTTGGGAAATAACGCCCCTGAGCTAGACCGTCACTTGCTAATAACGGTCTAGGGCCTGTGTGTTCCTTCTTTTGTGCCTTGGTTTTCCGCCCGATGATTCTGTGTGTCTTGGCTTGTCCTTGTGGTCTGCCCGTTGTCCTGTGGATGTCTCTTGATGTCCTATGAGGGTTAAGACTACGTTGCAAGGTGGCCAGGAGTCTTCTTACTTGTGGTAGGATTCTTGATCCTACTCTTGTATGCTTTTGTTGTTTGGTTTCGGTCAACCCGGTGTGACCCAGTGGTTGACATGTGACCTTGTTTGTGCGTGTCTTGGCGGTTCTGTCCTGTCCAAGACACTGCTTCTGGATGCTTCGAGGTGTTGTTCTACCTCGATTTGCGTGTCCAACTGTGCTGAGGGTTCTTGATGTTTCCCTCAGGTCTCCGTGTGTTGTTTTCTGCGGAGCGTGGTTTCTCTGGCTTAGGATTAGACCGATTGGCGGCTTGTTCCGCTGTTTGTGACGATCTTGCCTTGAGTCGTTCGACTCAGGATCGTTACATAGGAGGTCTAGTTGCTTGTCCTGAGTTGTCGGCAGTGGCGATGCTGCCATTTGGTGCCTCGAAGTACGTGTTGAGGGGCGTGGTCACCCGTTTGTACTTCGGCACTTGTGTTTGAGCTTCTGTGTCGTGTGAAGCCTCCACTTGTTGTTGCCTAAGGTCTGTTGAGTGCCGACCCGCTAGCGGATGGCGGAGGGTTATTCCCGGTGAGCGGTTTGTAGTTAGTTCCGCGGGCTCCTAGTCAACGGTAGCGTCCTACCGAGGGAGAATACTAGCTAGAGGACCTGGCTTAGACTATAGCCAGTGTGTGCACACGTGGTCAGGGACGGAGGACTTACGTCGACGGGCGTGACCCTGACTAGTTACTTGTTTGTTGTTCCTGTTTGGTTCAGCTTGTGTCTCTGTCTCTGCTGTTGTTACAGCAGTGCTGTAGGCGAGACGCTTGAGGTGCGGCGTAAGACGTCAGTGGACGCAGCTGGCTTTTTAAGGGGGTGCTTCCGTCACGTGACGCGTAGCTCTCGTGTTTTCTTGCGCGTCGTGACCTTTGCGAGTTGCCCGTTCGTGGCCGTGCTCGAGGTCAGTGTTTTTTTGTCCGCACGGTGTTCTGTTCGTGCGTGGGGCTTTGTGCACGACGTTTCCGGTCGTGTACGTGCTTGTTTGGCGTCTGTCTAGGTCGTGTCTAGACCTGGATTGTTTGGGGCTGGTTGACAGGCTGGTGTACCCTTCTGTGTGAGTTTAGGGTCATCCATCTGTTGCCTTTTCTTTGGGGTAGTTTGGGGTGCTGAGGTTAATTCAGCAGTCGCTTGTTTGGTGCGGGTTCTCACCCTCTCCTGCGTGTTCCCTACTCCTACTTCCCGTCTATTCCTTTACAGCTTTGTAGTGTAGCTTTTCCTGCTTTGCTACACCTGCTGTTCCTGCTGCTTTGTTGTTGCTTCTGTTGCCTTCGCTTTGTGCGCTGTCCAGTGGGGATCCGTGTGACCCCTACTGAGTTTCTGTTGAGACTCACCCCTACTGCTTTTCAGGTGGGTTTCGCCGTCTGCCTCTGCTGTTCTTGGTGGAGCGCTCTCTTGCTGTTGTAGCTGCCAGTCGTACCTGTGTCGGGCTTCTCCCGACTTCTGTGTACGTTTCTTTCTGTCGTACTGTACTGTGCTGGACTTGTTGTCTCTCCTTTGGGCTGGACTCTGTGTATAATTGTAATTGTTGAATTATTAATGAAAAGGTAATTTTATTTCTACTATTTTAGCAATCCAATCTAATGAAATTGCTTACTGTTATATCTCTGTGGCTTCAATGTACTCTACACATGCCTTTTATCCCTTCGGCGCTTTCCCGCGCTTGGGAGGCCTCGCGGGTCCCTCATGGTATCACGTGTATTCGGTATTTATACCGGGTGCACCGGGTATCCGGAATCCGGGTCGCTACAGCTGGTATCAGAGCAGTGTTCTGAGATGTTCGGAGTTCTTTTCTGAGCTATCAGAGCGTTGTTGTGTGAAGTACATGGGAATCCGAGATATACAGTTTCTAGAGTCCTTAGGCCCAGTACAGTCTCTTGCTGGCGTAGGTGTTGCGATGGTTTATCGCAGTGCTTCTCGCGTGTGGTCTTGTACGTGCTTGGTTGGCACTGTACGAGATGGTTTTTGCTCTCGTCTGGATGTGACGATGTGCTTCGTTCGTTTTGAAGTTGGTCTCGATCGTGTTGTGCATGGCAGTGTTTGTCGGTTGGCATGAACCTGCAGTGCATTGTTCGAGCTATTTTCTGTATTTTGCTCAGGTGGCTTGTGACTTTTAGCGTTGGTGTGATGGCCATGCACGTTTTTACGTTGCTTGCGTTGTCTTGGCTTGAGTCTACTTAGCTCCTGATGCATTGTTGTTTTGATTGTTTCATTGTCGTGTTGCCTCGATTGAGAAGTTGCTCGAGCGAACCTAGGATTTTCCCTTCCTGGTGAGCTGCTGTTGTTGAGCTTGTTGCTTCTCGTCCTTCGTGGTGATGCTTTTCCGAGGTTTGCCTTGGATTTGCTGTCTTAGTGATGCCTTTGTCCTGTGTCTGCTTAAGTGTAGACAGCTTTATTTTGAGTCTGATCTGCTTCTTGTTGTACGGTTGCTTGGCTTTGGACTCCGTAATGGTGTTAAGAGCTGTTGTGTACCGTAATTGTCGTGCTGTGTCTAACGGCCGATGTATTGTGAAGGCTCATTTATTGTGTCGGGACGTGAAAGTAAGCTGAGACTGATGCTTTCCTTGTGCTTTGTGCTGAAGCTGGTGCTCTTTTCTTGTTGCACTTAGGCTCTTTGTGTTCGGTTATTCGCTGGATTGGTGCTCGTGGCGTGTGAATTGTGATCTTGTTGATTGCGATGGCGCTGGTGTGTGCTGAGATGCGATTTTCGATGTTGTTTTGTTGCCTGTGCGCATTGTTGAGGGTGCAGCTGAAGTGCGTGGGTTGGCTACCCGCTTGTCGAGAGGTTTGTTCTTTCTCGATGTGGCTTCGTCTTGGCTCCCTGTGCCTTGACGTAGTTGTTGCCGTGTCTTTGTTCGTGGTTTTCTTGTGTTAGCAACGGCGTTGTGTGAGTGTTGGGGAATTTGTCGGCATTCCTTGCTGATTGAGTACCCTTTGCTCTGTATTTTCTTTCTTGGGTGTTGTGCTCTTGAGGCGTGTTGCTAGTCCTTGAGTTGCGTTCCCCGAGATTGTTGTCGTTTCTCATTGTTGTGGGTCTTCTCTTGGTGAGCAGTTTGATGCGTGACCTGACTTTAGTGGTCGTGTGCTCAGCTGTTCTTGTGCCTTAATGTGACCCTGCTTGCAGACGTGTTTCTTAGCACTGCGTGTTGTGCGGAGCCGAAATTCTACAGGTGTTGCCGTTGTGATTGTTTTTGTAAGTGCTGTTTCTCTATGATTTTGTGTCCTTGCCTTTGGACCATTGTCTTGTCAGTTAGCTTTGATGTACTCTTTTTCCTTGGAGTTAGCTTGCGACTCTATCAGATGTGATATCTGAGTGAGGATTGACTTGATGGTGTCTGTGGTCTAGTGGTGTTGTCGTCGTTGGTGTCCTCTGTGCCAGGTGTTCCCTGTTGCCTTTTGGCACTAAAGCCGATGATGTTGCGAGCTGTCAGCTGTGAGGACTGTGTCTCCTTGTGTGAGCTGCTGCTTGCCGTGTTGTTGTTGTGTTTTCGGTGTTGGTTCTCGATTGTTGTGGCTGTCGTGTCTCCTGCTCTGTGAGACGTAAACGACGTTGCCCTTGCTTCGGAGGTGTCAGATGTGTTCACTTTGGTGCCGTACTCGTGCTGTAGACTTGCTGTCTTGGAAGCTAGAGTGTGTACCTGTAATTGTGGTCTGACGCTGTTCCTCTGAGCTGTGTTTTTCGAGATTTGTGTTGTTGGGTTGTTCTTCCCTGCTTCTCCTTTGTTAGTCCTTAATTTCGAGGGCGAAATTTCTTAAAGGAGGGGAGGATGTAATGCCCTGGATCTTGTTGGATCTTTGTTGGATCTTTCGGATCTCTTTCAGATTGGTTTCGTTGAGTTTCGGTTCGCTTTTGTGGCTTCCGAGTTGAGTTTGACGAGCCGTGTAGGTTTTTCTCACGTACTAGTTACGGAACCCTACGGTGAGTTTGTTTGTCAATTCTCGAGCTCGTGGATGCTATAGCGACGATGTACTCGTCGAGCCGGTCGTTTCGACTATTTTTGCGTATTTTTCTGAATTTGT
Organism: Amorphophallus konjac; assembly: GCA_022559845.1. Lineage (NCBI taxonomy): Eukaryota > Viridiplantae > Streptophyta > Magnoliopsida > Alismatales > Araceae > Amorphophallus > Amorphophallus konjac. Next base: position 136,698,332 of record CM040127.1, on the reverse strand, counting down.
GCATTTTCGGAGCATTTTTGGAATTTTCGGAAATTAGGAAAATTTCCTAATTTCTTTTCCTTTTTCTTTTCTCTTTCTTTCTCTCCTTCTCATTCGCGCGACCGTCCCTCTCTCTCCCGTTCTCTCTCGTTCTCTCCCCTTTCCGGCTCCGGCTGCAGACGGAGGCGTGCGTGGGCGAGGTGGCGAGGCCGTGGAGCTGTCGAGGTGCGCGATAGGGCGAGGATCGGATCGATTCTGGCGCGATCCCGAACGGTGGATTCAAAGCCGGTGAAATCGGTTCGCGAGTGGTTTTTGGCGTGGTTTAGTCCTTTCGGGGCGCGGTTTCTTCGGTGGAGGTAGGGTGATGGATCCTTGCTTCTTCATCTTCGTTTTCCCTGCCATTGCACGGCGTTCGGCTAGGAAACGAGCGTGTTTGGGCTTGTTTTGCCTAAACCGTGATTTTCGTGGTTTTTAGGGTCGGCCGGTAAACGGTGACCGTTTGCGGTTCAGTTAGTTTCTAAATGACCGCAGGGATGTTAGAATCCCATCCACGTTGGTTTCGTGCGATTTGGTGTTCATTCGAGGCCGGTAGAAGCCCGGGAACCTCGGTGACCCATTTAGGGTTGATTTGGTAAAATCGCTCGAATCTTGCGTCTTTGATGTTGCATGTGGGGTTTGGAGCCCCTTGGTGTTGTCTTTTGTCGTTGCGGTGTGTTTCCGCTGCGTTTCGGCGTGAATGGGGCGTGAAATGGGCCGATCCGGCCATTCCTATGTTTTCCCGCCGTAACCGAAGTAGCGGTCTAGCCAGTGACCGTCACTTGCTTTTGACGGCCCTACGATGGACCGTTATTTGGTTTGAGGGTTTATTAGCCCTTTTGTTTCTGGGTAAGCGACGGCCCTAGCTTGGAGCGTCGTTCCCGTGTAACGCGCCGGTGACTGGCCGTTACTTGCGTTTTGTCGTTTTCTTTGGGGGTTAAGTCGGTTGGTCTAACGCGCTTGACCCAGCGCGTTAGATGGAAGCGGCGCGCCTTGCCCAGGCCGTTGCTTGCCTGTTGACTGACGTTGACTCGTTGAGGCGGTGCCTTCGACGGTCGAACCCTTGTGCGTTGTTTGAGTGTAACGCGCCTGCCCCTGGCCGTTGCATTCTGTGTGGACGAGGTTGGGTGGCTATCCCGTTGGAAGTGACGGTGGAGCCCCTGTGCGTCGTTAGAGAGTAACGCGCTCACCCCTGTCCGTCGTTTGCTGTGGTGTTGGGTTGAGGGTGGCTATGCCATTATGAGTAACGGATAGGCCCCCGTGCGTTGTTTGGTTCTGACGGCCCTCCCCTGCCGCGCTGTTTCGTGAGTGACGCGCCTGGCTTAGCGCGTTGCTTCGTTTTGGGTTTGGGTGGCTATGCCGTTGGGAGTAACGGTGGAGCCCCTGTGCGCCGTTTGCTTGTAACGCCTCTGGTCCCGTGCGTTACTTGGCTTTTGTGTGCTTTGTAGGTTGTTAGGGTGGTGTGAGCGACGGCCTGTGTCCGTCCGTCGTTTGGGAAATAACGCCCCTGAGCTAGACCGTCACTTGCTAATAACGGTCTAGGGCCTGTGCGTTACTTCCTTTGTGCCTTGGTTTTTCGCCCGATGATTCTGTGTGTCTTGGCTTGTCCTTGTGGTCTGCCCGTTGTCTTGTGGATGTCTCTTGATGTCCTATGAGGGTTAAGACTACGTTGCAAGGTGGCCAAGAGTCTTCTTACTTGTGGTAGGATTCTTGATCCTACTCTTGTATGCTTTTGTTGTTTGGTTTCGGTCAACCCGGTGTGACCCAGTGGTTGACATGTGACCTTGTTTGTGCGTGTCTTGGCGGTTCTGTCCTGTCCAAGACACTGCTTCTGGATGCTTCGAGGTGTTATTCTACCTCGGTTTGCGTGTCCAACTGTGCTGAGGGTTCTTGATGTTTCCCTCAGGTCTCCGTGTGTTGTTTTCTGCGGAGCGTGGTTTCTCTGGCTTAGGATTAGACCGATTGGCGGCTTGTTCCGCTGTTTGTGACGATCTTGCCTTGAGTCGTTCGACTCAGGATCGTTACATAGGAGGTCTAGTTGCTTGTCCTGAGTTGTCGGCAGTGGCGATGCTGCCATTTGGTGCCTCGAAGTACGTGTTGAGGGGCGTGGTCGCCCGTTTGTACTTCGGCACTTGTGTTTGAGCTTCTGTGTCGTGTGAAGCCTCCACTTGTTGTTGCCTAAGGTCTGTTGAGTGCCGACCCGCTAGCGGATGGCGGAGGGTTATTCCCGGTGAGCGGTTTGTAGTTAGTTCCGCGGGCTCCTAGTCAACGGTAGCGTCCTACCGAGGGAGAATACTAGCTAGAGGACCTGGCTTAGACTATAGCCAGTGTGTGCACACATGGTCAGGGACGGAGGACTTACGTCGACGGGCGTGACCCTGACTAGTTACTTGTTTGTTGTTCTTGTTTGGTTCAGCTTGTGTCTCTGTCTCTGCTGTTGTTACAGCAGTGCTAAAGGCGAGACGCTTGAGGTGCGGCGTAAGACGTCAGTGGATGCAGCTGGCTTTTTAAGGGGGTGCTTCCATCACGTGACACGTAGCTCTCGCGTTTTCTTGCACGTCGTGACCTTTGCGAGTTGCCCGTTCGTGGCCGTGCTCGAGGTCAGTGTTTTGTTGTCCGCACGGTGTTCTGTTCGTGCGTGGGGCTTTGTGCACGACGTTTCCGGTCGTGTACGTGCTTGTTTGGCGTCTGTCTAGGTCATGTCTAGACCTGGATTGTTTGGGGCTGGTTGACAGGCTGGTGTACCCTTCTGTGTGAGTTTAGGGTCACCCATCTGTTGCCTTTTGTTTGGGGTAGTTTGGGGTGCTGAGGTTAATTCAGCAGTCGCTTGTTTGGTGCGGGTTCTCACCCTCTCCTGCGTGTTCCCTACTCCTACTTCCCGTCTGTTCCTTTACAGCTTTGTAGTGTAGCTTTTCCTGCTTTGCTACACCTGCTGTTCCTGCTGCTTTGTTGTTGCTTCCGTTGCCTTCGCTTTGTACGCTGTCCAGTGGGGATCCGCGTGACCCCTACTGAGTTTCTGTTGAGACTCACCCCTGCTGCTTTTCAGGTGGGTTTCGCCGTCTGCCTCTGCTGTTCTTGGTGGAGCGCTCTCTTGCTGTTGTAGCTGCCAACCGTACCTGCGTCGGGCTTCTCCCGACTTCTATGTACGTTTCTTTCTGTCGTACTGTACTGTGCTAGACTTGTTGTCTCTCCTTTGGGCTGGACTCTGTGTATAATTGTAATTGTTGAATTATTAATGAAAAGGTAATTTTATTTCTGCTATTTTAGCAATCCAATCTAATGAAATTGCTTACTGTTATATCTCTGTGGCTTCAATGTACTCTACACATGCCTTTTATCCCTTCGGTGCTTTCCCGCGCTTGGGAGGCCTCGCGGGTCCCTCATGGTATCACGTGTATTCGGTATTTATACTGGGTGCACCGGGTATCCAGAATCCGGGTCGCTACAGCCTGGAGGACCAGCTAGCTACCATACAGGCTGACCTCGAGACCCTGGTGAGTGTTTAAATTATTTCTATATGCAAATGAATTTTTGTTGAATTATTGATGATTAGCCACTGACGATTTTAATGAATGCAGGGTGCCCAGCAGGGAGCCATAGGGAGAGATGCAGGGGAAGCCTCCAGCTCGAGGGGACACAGTGCAGAGGTGACCGCACTACCAGAGTAGCTAGCGGGAGCGGTCACACGGACCGAGGCTGCAGAGCGCGATCTCGCCTCACGGGTAAATTCCAAAACTCAAACCTCATTCAATTATATATTTCATTGTGTACTGATAAAATTCATTTTTCAGACTGAGGAGCTTCGAGCTGCTCTCACTTGCGTCTGCGAGGGACAGCAGGCAATGACTGCCCAGGTGAGTTTTACTTTCAGCCATGTATTGCTTATTTCATGAATTATTGCACAAGGGAACTGATGATTTGTTTACCTGTTTGCAGACCAGACAGTTACAGGCGGCACGTACCCAGGCCACCCTGGCCGGGATAGAGCTGGCGATCCACGAGCAGCGAATTACAGAGCTGGAGCGGTCCCTGAGGCGACGGGAGGAGCTGCCTCAGGACGTGGCAGAGTTGCGGGTTGCTCTTGAGCAGGAGCGACGAGAGCGCGCTCGAGAGCGAGAGGAGCATCTGGCGGACCGTGACCGGCACCATGAGCAGTAGCAGACGGACCGTGCCCGGTACCAGGAGCAGGTGGCTGCGCGCGACCGTGAGCTGACAGACCTGAGGACGCAGCTGGCCCTTTCTCAGGAGCGGCTACGAGTGTCTGAGGAGCGTCTTCAGCGAGGGCGTGAGCGAGCGCGTGCTGCGGGGTACTCCTTCACTAGCTCCACCTTTGTGGCGGGTTCTTCTCTTTGAGAGAGGAGCGAGGCAGGGGGCCAGGTTCGAGTTCCATCTTCTTCACGGGGGCCCATGCCCCCTCCATCAGCGCCTCCTCGGGACGGCGAGGACGAGGTAGAGAGTAGGAGAGAGGAGGGTGGAGGCGAGAGCTGAGAGACTTACTTGTACTCCTCCACCCTCACACCTGTACTCAGATATTCATGATGTATATATATATGAGATTGACATTTTTGTTACCTGAGCACTTGTGTAGTTGTGTACTTGTGGTTGTGTACTTTGCTTCTTTTCCACGTTCTTTGTTCTACCTTACTTTGCCCTGTACCTGCAGTTGTGGTTCACACTTGAATAAACAGGTTAATTCATCTGTTCGACTTGGCCCCTTGCTCAATAAGCAAGGGATGCCTTTACTTTGGACCTGGATAGCGGGTCAAGGGGCCAAGCCTTTAATCAAATAAGGCAAATGAAATAACCAATAAAGGGAGATGCAACACGCAAGCACACGCATGCAAACAGTAATCAAGATGCCCTATGCAATAATGCAAGCACGCACATGAAGAATAAACCCCATTTCCTCTTTTCTTTTCTTTTCCTTTTATATTTATATATTTTTTCTTTTATTTTTCAAAAGAAGCGCCTTAGATTAGGTCGTTATTCAAACAAGACACGCCCTAGGTGACGGCGTGAATTTGAAAAAACGTTTTTGAATTTTGTTGAAAAGATGGCCCACACAAGGGCGTTATTTAAAAAAGGATGACCTTCTCCACAGGCGTTAATTTCAGAAAAGGCGCCTCATTCAAAGGCGTTAATTTTCCTGCTTTCAGCATTAGGTTGACAAAGCTACTAGGGCACTGAGTCCAACACGGTCATCATTGAGGATTCATTGACCTTTCTTGATTAATCAAAAGGGGGTCGACGTGCCAGTGGTTAAACTTATACGCAAGATCTCGCCCGGTGCAATCTCCTAGGTCAGTCTCGACCATTCTGCTGGTTTATGACTTACCACCAAGAAAGAGATGGAAGAAAATATAAGGAAGCCCATAAGGGATTCTGAAAAGCTTAAGGTAAAACTACCTCCCCTACCCTATGCCTGTTGGGGTTCAGTCGTTGGCATAGGGAAATTTTATTGCCTTTTGCCTCTTTTATATTGCATGCATACGCCCAAGGTTTTCCTTATGGGGACTTTACCCTCTTGACATGCTTTTCTTTCACGATTTGACTTTCACTTCGAGACTGATTTGCATTGATAAAAAAAACCTAATTGTACTTGGGCTTTTGTGGCATTTGTTCCCTTTTGGGCCCTGACTTCCACCTACTAGGGCGGCGGATAGGCTTGGCGGGTCTACGCCGAGACCTTCCTTCCTCCCTTATGGGCCGAAGAGGAAAAGAATGGGTATTGTCTTCACCTTTAGTCAGGTTTTGACTTTCCATCAGATTTTGCACCGCTTGAGTTCAAGGTTTAAGCGTATAGTGTGTGCGGGAGTCGACCCCATTTTGAGTTAACAAAACTGATGAATGAATACTAAATTTTAACCTTTCAGACCTTGCGTCCTTGCAACCATGGCAACCATTTTTTTTGGCATTTTGGAGAATTTCTATTTTTTTGGATAGATTTCGAAAATTTCTATTTTTTGGGATTTTGAAAATTTTCTATTTATTATTTTTTTTTTGAATTAGGGATAGTATTTCTTAAGGTACAGACCATTCCAAGGATGAGCTAGCTCTTGTCCTTCAGCATTAATCAGTTTATAAGCATTGCCAGGATAAACATCTTTTATAACAAATGGTCCTTCCCAGTTTGGTTGGAGTTTTGAACGGGATACCAGGTTTTACAAAGATTCTCTTGATTACCATCTCACCGACTTTGAATTTTCTCTCAATTACTTTCTTTTGATAAAAACGTGACAGCCTGTTTTGATAAACGCGCGCATGCTTCTCATCTAGGAGTTCCAGTTGGGCAAGGAGTGAATCACGACGCTCATCAATAGAGAGTTCCTTGTCCAATTGTACTCGTAGAGATGGAATGAGAATCTCATAAGGGACTACCGCCTCCATTCCATAAGTAAGGGCAAAAGGGGTTTACCCAGTAGGGGTACGAATGGAAGTGCGATAGGCCCAGAGAGCTTCAACCAGCTTGTCTGGCCAATCCGAAAATTTATTAGCCTCACACGTCTTTTTAACGATTTTGATCAAAGTTTTATTAGTGGCCTCTGCCTGGCCATTGCCCTGCGGATAATAGGGAGAAGAATGATGCAATGCAATGTTATACCTGTTGCAGAGATCCTTGAGCTCTTGAGAGATGAATTGAGGTCCATTGTCGGTGACGATGGTACTCAGGATGCCGAACCTTGCGATGATATTCTTCATTATGAATTTGTAGACGGTTGACGCTTTGATCTCCACGAATGCTTCCGCTTCCGCCCACTTGGTGAAGTATTCCGTTGCCGTCAGGATGAACGACTTTTGCTTGGTCAGGAGGTTCGAATCACCAAGAGGTCCAATGATATCAAAAGCCCACATGGAGAAAGGCCATGGGGAGGACATGGGATGGAGTGAAGAAGCAGGATAATGAATTTTGTCGGCGTGCAATTGGCACTTAACACACCTTCGAACATAGATGGAGCAATCCTCTTCTAGAGTTGGCCAATAGAAACCTAGCCTAAGGATCTTCTTAGCTAGCATCTGGCTATTCACATGACCACCACACACTCCAGAATGCGCCTCTTCCACGACCTTCCAAGATTCATCGTCGTCGAGGCATCTTAATAAAACACCCGTGAGCCCTCTTCTATAGAGCACACCTCAAACCAAAACATAACATTGAGCCACTCTTCTAATTGCTTTCTTCTCTTCTGCTGTGGCCTCCTCAGGATAGGACTGATCATTGTAATACCTGGCAATCTCATAATACCAAGGTTTCTCTTCATCAGCCAATTCTTCTTCCCAATCCAAAAGCATGACCTCTTTGCCTTTAAGAGCTTCACTCCGCCTGACCTTCTCGAGCACCTTATCCCTAACGTCGAGGAATGCACGATCCTTAATAGCTGGAGTGTCACGCTGATGAATGAGAGGAACATGAAAATCACGCTCAGGAGGGAAGACTAGAGCAGAGGCCAAAGAAGCAAGAGCGTCAGCTAAGATGTTCTGGCTTCGAGGGACATGAACAAAGATTAACTTGGTAAAGAGTTTGGCATAAGCTGAAGCAAGTTCCTGGTAGGGCTTGAGCTTAGGATTGATAGTGCGGCATTTGACGAGCACCTGGCGTAGAATGAGCTGACTGTCACCCACAATTCGTAATTGGGTAACACCAAATCTATGAGCAGTTTGAAGACCGGCCAAAAGGGCCTCATACTCAGCTATATTGTTTGTGACAGGGAAAGTAAGCTGAGCAGCAAACGGGATGGTGACCCCTTCTGGTGTTAAAAGAACCATGCCGATCCCTCTTCCTTGGGAATTTAGAGCTCCATCAAACGGTAATGTCCACATAGGATCATGGGGTTGATTGATGGACATCAGTTCTTCGTCTGGGAACTCCGAATTGACAGGATCAAATCGGGGTAGAGGGTGGTGAGCAAGATGTTCGGCAATGGCGTAGCCTTTGATAGCTTTCTGCTGAATGTAAGTGATGTCGAACTGTGAAAGGAAGCTTTGCCAGCGTGCTAATCGATCAGTGAGGACAGATTTTTCAAGAAGGAATTTAATCGGATTCATGCGAGCAATGAGGTGAACCTCGTGAGCTAAGAAATAATGTTTTAACTTCTGAACTACCCAGACTAAAGCAGCGCAAGTCTTCTCCATGGCTGAGTACCTTTGCTCACACGGGTTTAGAAGTTTAGACAAGTAGTATGCTGTCCTCTCCTTCCCTTCTTCATCCACTTGAGCTAGGACAGCACCTACAGAGTCATCTAGGACCGAAACATAGAGAATAAGTGGTTTGCCTGGAATTGGCGACCTCAGGACAGGAGGATTGGCCAGATAATCCTTCAATCTGTCAAAAGCTGCCTGACACTTGTCATCCCAATTAAGCTTGACTCCCGGCTTAGTGAGCTCGTAAAACGGCCTGCATCTTTGTGAGTGCTGGGAGATGAAGCGGCGAATAAATTGTAATCTCCCGATTAATCCTCGAACTTCCTTCAAATTCTTGGGAGGAGGCATGTCCCTGATGGCCTTTGCCTTATTGGGATCAACTTCAATTCTCCTTTTGCTAACAATAAATCCAAGCAATTTCCCTGATGAAACGCCAAATACACACTTCTTGGGGTTCATTTTCAATTGATACTCTCGTGATCTTTGCAAGACTTTAGCTAGAACCCCAGGGTGCTCAATCCTTGTCCTTGATTTCACTACCAGGTCATCCACATACACCTCAATATAAATATGGATCATATCATGAAAAATTGCCATCATTGCCCTCTGATAGGTGGCTCCAGCATTCTTGAGTCCAAAAGGCATGACCACATAGCAGTAAGTACCCCATGGTGTAGTAAACGATGTCTTCTCTTGGTCTTCTTCAGCCAGACGAATCTGATTGTAACCTGAAAAACCATCCATAAAGGAGAGAGTCTCAAATCCTACCGTATTATCAATCAAAATATCAATATGAGGGAGGGGGAAGTCATCTTTAGGACACGCACGGTTGAGGTCCCGAAAGTCTATACAAATCCGAACCTTTCCATCTTTCTTCATGACCGGGACGATGTTAGCCACCCAATTCGGATAGAGGACAACTCTAACAAATCTAGCCTTATGAAGCTTGTCGACCTCCTCTTTCATGTTTAAAGCCATGTTAGGGTGGAAACGTCTCAACCGTTGTTTGATCGGGACAAGTCCTGGCTTAAGGGTAAGCCGATGTTCAACGAGCGCAGGGTCTAATCCAGGCATATCTTCATAACTCCACGCAAACGTGTCCTTGTATTCTTGAAGTACCGAAATAAGCGCCTCCTCTTCGGAGGGCGGCAAATTCTTGCTGATAAGGACAATCCTAGGGTCTTCTTCCGTACCCAAATTTATTTCTTTGGTAGGCTCTTCTACTGAGGCTGATGGTTCGTCGAATCTTCTCATGCCACTAGCAAAGGCATCAGCCTCGTCCTCATATTCTTCATAACTTTCATCCCTCTCTTCAACAGGGTCTTCATCATTCATAATCTCATAGACACCAAAACCCTCATAAGAAACATTAGTATCCTCATATTCCAACTCTGGCAGGATAATCGGATTCTCCACAAATTCAGGAAGAGCTAAACAAGCCTGGCATCTTCTGGCTAACTCCAACAAAAATCTACGCGGAATCTGCTTACCCTTGGATTTCTTATGAAAATATACCCCATGAATTTTATTAGAAGAAGAGGAACAACTAGCTTGATTGAAGGAAGGAGGTGAAAAAGTGGATACAGGAGGAGGTACAGAAGGAGCCCCCTCACCAGAGGGGGAGAAAAGATTTATCAATGAATCATGGAGGAGTGGCCCCTGGGTTGGGACACACTCGGAAAAGAGATAAGAAGTCTCCTCAATAGAGATGGAGGACTGAAGAGTTGGTATTTTGGCATTTTTTTTCCATTTTTATCTTTATCTTCATTTTTATTTTCCTTTTCTAGAAGAAAGCAATGTGAAAGGAGAATAATAGGAGGAGTGGAGATTGAAAGTTTAGGAAAAGATTGAATCAGAGATGACCCACGCGGGGGTATGATGGAGAGTTTGGAGAATTGCTCGAGGAGCAAGGGAGGAATCGGGAGAGAAACTTGTAATGAATATGGAGAAAAGTTGATCATAATTGGCGGCGGTCTCGGCACGCGAGAGAACAATTGAGAATGTAGAGAAGTTAGAAGCGACGGATGTATAGAAGTGAGAGAGAGAAGGCCGGCCCACAGCCTGTCTATTGTAGATCCTTCTTCATATGGAACATCTGGCTCTCCAGTGTCCGTATAATCACTCAGCAACTGCCTTTTGTCGGTTATCACAGCCGGCTTTTCAATCAATTCATGGATCAGTGGCAGCCATTCTGGATCTGTCGGCATAAAGAGACGGCTCAAGGTAATAGTAATATCATGCATATCGAACCATCTGTACCAATCACACTCTGGATCATCCATCTTCCTTCTTTTATCAGGCCTTAAGGACTCCAGGGCTTTATAAGTGGCCAATGGTGCAATATGGTGAGCAAACTGTCTCGCATGAACATCTTGACAGTCTAGAATGGAGGTGATTATTGTAGTCTGCTCATGATTCTAAATGCCACCTGTGACAAAATGTGTCTTTAATGTCCAAGTAAGCGGCTGGCGATCTGTCTTCAAGGTGGATGTCATAACTGCCCATGGTTCATCTTCATTTTTACCCGGCCCTTTGTAGCCCAGGGCGCCTCGTGTAATCAATTTCTGAGGCTTAATAGGCCTAGTCCTGCCTTGACAACTGGCACCCAGACCTTTGCCGTTTTGATACCCCATTTTCATTAGAATCTTCCAGCCAAGGGTGTTTATCATGCTTTTCTTCTTCTTCCCCTTGGAAGGCAAGGGTGTCATAGCAATTGTCGTGACTGTCTCGGGCGACATTGGCCGTGGGTGAGGGAGGTCTAGCATTGATAGCAACGGCTTGTTGGCAGGCCAAATGGAAGGAACTGATGAAGCCAAGTGTATGTCTTCCTCTGGCAGAATTGGCATACTGGTAACTTTGATAATGCGGCCCTTGTGTGGAAACTTAAGGCACTGATGGTTTGTAGAGGGCACTGCATCGAGCTGTTGAATGGAGGGGCGACCCAGAATGCCATTAAATGTTGGATCCATATCCAAAATATGAAAGTCTGCTGTGATTGTAGCCGGACCCAAACTGACTTTTAATGTGATCATGCCTAGAGGAGGCTTCTTGGTATTGTCGTATGCTGTGACTGTTATGGTAGATGGCCAAATCTGATTTTCTGGAATGCCGCACATCTTCAATGTGCTTGGTGGCAAAACATTGATAGAGGCCCCAGTGTCCACCAGACATTGTTTCACCGCCACCTTATTGATATCCACCGTAATACATAGAGCATATTTCCTTGCTGAGAGTGGTGCCAGTTCATGCTCATGAAAAGTAATCGCCGGCTGACTGCTAGCGGGCGTTAATACTGTGGTTATCTGCTCGATCGGAATGTCCTCGTTGACCATGACCTTCTGCAAATATTCCTTCAAAGATAATTGGTGAGTGACTAACCTCTTGATCAGTTCTAAAATGGAGATTCTTGCTGGAGTTCGGTCAAGATGCTTTAACAAATCATACTGAGTGCCGGGCACAGACTCTTGCTCCTGTTCTTGTTCATTAGGCCCCTGCACGGGCTCTTGCTCTCTTTGAGGGAAAATACAGTGGAACATCCGTCCACTGCGGAGCGGTGCCACGTTTTGTCGTGCCTCTGTCAGGGCAAGTAAGGGAGGATTGGAAGAAGAGGAGGGTGTATTAGCGTTAAAAAGCGGTGGAGAGGTGTTTAAAGGAGGAGCTCCCGTAAGGGGTGTTGGTGAGGAGTTCAATGAAGAAGCCCCCGCAGGAGGCGTAGGAGTAGGAAGGGGCGCCCGAGCGTGGGAAGGGTTAGTGGACGGAATGAAGAGAGATCTGGGTATAAAAGATGGTGGAACTGATGGTGGAGGGATCTTTTCTGGTGCAGGAGTAATGGTGGTGGATGTGACAGGAGTGGGTGGTGGGCGGATAAGGAGTGGTCTAGACGGTGAAGGTGAAGGGTTGGTGGTGGATGGCGGGGTTTGCTGCGTGGTAGGCTGCGGAGGCGGTAGGCGGGTAAGGAGAGATCGGGTTGGCAAAGATGGAGAATTGGCGGTAGCAAGTGGATTAACGGGACGCAGAAGAGCTCGGCTTAATTGAGGAGTAGAAGAAGACGGAAGGGTGCGCAAGAGGCGTGGAGGTTGATTTGAATTATGATTAAATGCCCCGACAGAGGCATTTTTTTCGTGCCATCCTTGTACTCTCTCCACCTCGCAGAGAGACATGACAGGGTTCACGTGCTGATTCGGCGGGTGCTCCGCTAATGGATTGTGGACAATCCCCATATCTTGCTGAGGTGCCGGAGCTTACTGTTGTACTTGTGGAGCTGGTTGATGCGGCTGTTGAGCCTGCTGCTGCCGAGGAGGCCTTCTTTCTTTCATAGTGGCGATAAACTGTCTCATCTCATCCCAATTAATGCCACCCTGGTCATTTAAATCATAAATGTAGTCCTTGAAGTGGAAGCAACGATCAATATTATGACCAGGGGAGTGGTGGAAGACACAGTAGCGGGACGTATCAACATTAGCGGGCCACACTGCCCTTTCCTTTGGTAGCATGAGCAAGTTGGCGGCCATTAAGGTATTGAAAATATCCGGGAGACCTTCTGGCAATGGCGGATAATGGGCCCTTTTGGGGCCAAGTGGTCTCCTTTGCTGTTGTTGTTGCGGTCCATAGTTAATGGGTGGCGGTACTTGGTGGTATTGTTGCGGAGCTGGAGGGTCAGCGCGGGGCGCTTGGTTTTGTGGTGGAGCAAAGGAAGGTTGAGTAGTAAATTAGTGTTGTGGGGGGGGGGGGGATTGAAGAGGGTGCTTTGTGATGGAGACGGCGGGGGTCGTGGGTTAGATTGGCAAAAGGGTGTGGGGTTGCTGACCGCGCCAACTTGCTCATTTGCTATTGTGCCCTCAGTTGTGGGCCCGCTGCTGTTGACATTCGTATTCTTTTTAACCAACCTTGGTTTTGGCTCAAACATGCCCATGATGGGCGAATCTTTCATTTGGGTCTGAATATAACGAGCTCTTTCATAGAGCTCCTCCATGGTCAATCTGTTCATGGCCAGTATATGCCGGAACTGAGGGGTTGCATTGGATATAATCATCTTAACCTGTTCCGGTTCTGATAAGGTATCTTTCAACTTCTCGGCCATTGACCGCCATCTATCAGCAAATATGATGAAGTCCTCCTCGGGCTTCATTTTCTCTGCAAACCAAGTCTGTAACAGATAAAGATGGTCCGACCCGGTCCCTATACTTCTGCAAGAATTTCTTCTGAACCACATCGAAATCACCAGCATCTGTCGGATCCAGGGAATAGAACCACTCAAGGGCTGGCCCCTCTAAAGATCTTCTAAACAAATAAGCCAATGAGGCTTTGTTGCCCTGCCAAAAAGACGTTTCATACATAAAATCCTTCAGATGGATAAAAGGATTGTCAGTTCCATTGTATCGCCGAAAGTTCGGCATTTCAGAAGGTGGTAAGTGAAAAACTGGCAATGTAGGCAGAGAGATTTCTGGGGCATTCTTGGCAGCAGTAACCTTGTTGAGTTTTTCTTCCATGCTAGCCAATTTCTGAAGGAGCAAAGCATTAGTGTCTGACTCGACCGGGGCCGAATTTGGAATGAAGGTATTTGGCATAGGCGTCCTTAGAATTTGGGGAGGTTGAAAGAATTGGGGCCTAGCCGCTCAGTAGCTTGCCTGTTGGGCCGGCATGGCCGCACCAGGCGTTGGTGGACAAGAGGGGGGTTTGTGCAAGACCGCTTGGTCATTAGTGAGGTGATGGCCACTCTCGACCGGAGGGGGATTGGAGGATGAAGAGGGAACAGACTTCCCTTTCAAAGTGGCCTGAACTGCCTGCCGCTGGGAGTCATTTAATTGAGATAGAGCATTAATCAAATCGGTAACATTGAAAGATGGGGAGGGGTTCCCCGAAGTGTTGGAGGGTAAAGCCTGAGAAGAGGGCACAACCTCTTGAGTAGTGGTATCAACCACATGAACTTGAGGATAATGAGAATGAGGAGGAGGGTAATTCCCCTCATGATAGATAGAATCTTGGAGAGGGACCTCATATGATTGACCAAAAACGTTCTCTTCCACATCATCATAGGAATATCCGTAGCTTGCCATGTTGATAATCTTACCTGAACGGAGTTGCATGCTTAAAAAGAGAGAAAGCTTTATGAAGGAATTACCACACAATCAATCACTCAATCAAAGGAAGCTTAAGCCGATCAACCCAACCAAGTTTATGCAATCAAGTTGAGATGAACGCAAGATTTTAGTGTTATGTTTGAGATTAGAGTGAGTTAAATTGCAGAATAATTCACTCCTCTTTGCAAAGTGAAACCTAGTTTGGATCCAAGTGTAGTCTCCGGGTTAACTAGGTTCTCTCTCTTCTTACCAACGATAGGTTCTCTAAACTCTGGGTACTTCGAAGGTACAACCAGCCCAGCGTCCGTGAGGGAATCCATGGGTGCGGGGACTTACGGAGATCTTGGAAAAGGGATTTCCGGTCCAAAGAGACGGAATGCTCAATGGAGGGTTGTCCCGATTCCAAGAGAGGTGTGTGGAATCCTAGTGTAGAGAGAGGAGGTCTTTCAACCAAATGCCACAAAATACAGTATAAGATAAGCAGATCACACCAATATAATCAAATAATCAATGTGAGTATGAATCCAGCATGAAGAGACAGAAACAACAAAGCTCTGTAAACACACAGGAAAGAGGCGACGTAGCGGCAGTCGCTATCAATAAAAGAGACGACAGCATAGCTGTCGTGAATCACTGGGAGAGGCTCACAGACAATGAAAAAACACGCCTTGATGTGGGGCGCTAAATATGATAAAGATGCCTCTGACAGAGGGCGTCAAATATAAGTGGTGCGCACGATCGAAGAAAAATGCGCCTTGGTGAGAGGCGCTGCCAAATAAAAAGACGCCCGAGGGGAGGGCGCAAATTCACAGAAGCAGCAGATATGATTAAAGACGCCTTCGTAGAAGACGTTAAACAGGAAATAGACACCCTGGATGAAGGCGTTAGATA
The DNA here is from genome assembly GCA_022559845.1 of Amorphophallus konjac. Lineage (NCBI taxonomy): Eukaryota > Viridiplantae > Streptophyta > Magnoliopsida > Alismatales > Araceae > Amorphophallus > Amorphophallus konjac. The sequence continues at coordinate 136,683,207 of CM040127.1, read as the reverse complement.
AAAAGGCGCCTTTGTGAAAGGCGTTAATTCAAAAACAGCAATATATTAATCACAAGATGGCTGATCCCGGGGAATGTGCAGTGCGCACAGTGGAGGGTGCCCGTGGGGCACAAAGGAGGGGTACCGTGGGTACCAAAGGGAAAGGGCACGCGTGGGTGCCAAAGGGGAAAGGGCACACGTGGGTGCCAATAGGAAAGGGCACACGTGGGTGCCAAAAGGAGATGGTAATCAAAAGAAAAATAGTGGAAGTCCCACCGTGATCGCCAATTTGTAAATCATGGAAAATAATCCACTTTTAAGAAAGGAAAAATAATATAATAATAAGCATATGAAGAATAATAATCAAAAAGGGAGTAAAAGAGCACGTGGTGCTACTAAGGAGAGTGATCGCCAGAGGGGTTACCTCAATAAGAAGAAAAGATGATCGCGAATACCTGGTGATAATAGGATGCGGGATGGATGTAGATTCCTTCCTCCTCCTTCTATCGGTCGGCCGATGAAGGGGGTTTTTCCTCTTTGATTACCTTTAAACAAAGAACAAACAAATAAAAGAAAAGGAGATCAGCCAAACGTGAGTGTAGTATCAATCCCAAGATGAATTATGGTGATGAAAGAAGAGCATAAAGCGTGCACCTTTTTTTGTTTTAAAACCCCTAGAAAATTAGGGAGAGGAGAGATGCAATGAAAACTAATACAAGGAAAAGGCTATACGATGATGAGATGAGACGACAAACAACAACGAAGAGAAGAAAAGATCCCTGCTATTCCTGTAAACAGTAAAGGGAAAAACACTTTGCTTCGGATGTGGCAGTAGGAGGAAGCAGAAGAGATCAATAACTCTTAATCTCAATCACCAGCACCCGTGAATCTCTGTATGTGTGTGCGTCTATACATATATGTCTCTCTCTGTGTCTCTGTCTATCTCTAACCTCGCGCGAGATCAACCAAGGGACTCTTTTATAGGTTCTCGATCACAGATAAACACAGATTTGGGAAGATAAGAATAGGCAGTGGTCGTTAACGGCAAGGACTCTAGTTCCTAGATCGAGCAAGGTGATCAAGAAAGGCAGGGAACTCTTCAGGAAAGGCGAGTTTAAGCAGGACACGAAAGGGTGAGACACGACATACCGTAGGGCGTCAATTCAGAATTGACGACCTGCTCAAGGGCGTTAATTCAAAACACGACCAGGATCAAGGCGTCACTTCCTGGATTTAATTTTGGCAACAAAACCTTCTTAATTTGAAAAATTGCGAAAAGACGCCTGAAGCAAAGGCGTTAAACAAAAACACGCCCTATGGAAGGACGTTAATCATTGATTTCAATAGAGGTAGGACTCGTAAAATACCAGGAATTGACGCCCTTATCTGTGGTCGTCCTTTCTTAAGAACACGCCCCATATTAGGTCACTATTTAAAACACGCCCCTCTTCAAGTCGTGAATTACCAAAAATGCAAGAATTAATCACAAAAACACACAAAAATAGAAAAACTTTATATTATAGAAATATTGAAGTTCACTTTGGGGCGTTAACATAGTGACATGAGATTTAATCAACAAAGCGTCAATTTTGGCGTGTCTACAATGGGCTTGTGAATGGCCTTGGACCAACTTGGCCCAAGATAGGCCCATGAAGGGGGTGCCCCTTCTTTGTCTTATTAGGCTAAGTTAGGTAAGTTTGATTAGAATATGTGAAATATGTTTTGACCACATGGGAGAAATACTTTCTCCTATCCCCCTTAGTGCCCCTTCCAACCCTAGATCTGAGGACATTTTGAGTCATTTTCTATTTTATATAAATACTTGTATTTCCACATTTTAGTGAATTAATGAGAAGAAAATTTTTGTGAATTGCCAAGAGCCTTGGAGCAACCTGCGCCCTCCCCCTCTCCCCCTCTGGTTTCTCTCTTCTTCCTCCAATCTCCAGGGTATAGAACCCTCCTATATTCTCCTTAGCCCCTCTATATTCTATCTTTGCTACCGCCGCCGCCGTTCATGCCGCCATCGAGCCACCACGAAGCAAGATCTGAAGTGCTGTCTAAGGTTCTATTTTACTGGACATAGGGTTACTCCTAGAGTTTTAGCTCCAAACTCCTACATCTTCTGGAGCTGAGATTTTCAGGGTGAGTTCTAGAGGTCATCACCACATCTCATAAAAATTTAAAAAAATTCCAACCCCCGTTTTATAATTTTCCATTTTCGTTCTTCCCAATCCACCAGTTCTGTCTATAGTCTGTCCAATGTTATAACCACTCTGAATTTCCCCCTTTCGACCCCCTTCTTGATTCTTTTTTGAACCCCCAATTTTATTGGGGCTTCTGTCCACCTAATACCACTTCCACAAATTTTCTCGTGAGCTTAGGTTCTCTTTTGTATTTTCTTAAAAATGACTTTAGATCCCAAGTTCTATTCTGTCTCTGCTGTCCAGATCCGACCACCTGGTACTAGAAAATACTTTTCCTCTATCAGATATCCACCAAACCTTTCATAAAATATATCACCGTTTTCCTCTTTTTTCCCTCTACCACTTTCATGAAGATCTCAACAGCTGAATCGGAGGTCTACAATGCCTTCAACTCCAACTCTAAGGAAAAAGCACTTCTGCGCTGAGATTTTGGGTCCTATCAACCAGCAGCTTGGAAATTCGGTCAAGGCCAGATCTGGGATAGACAATTTTATCTCTCTAACCATAGATTGAATAATTTTGAGGTAGCTTTCGAACTGCGCCAATCTCGCATCGATCCGACGTCGGGATCGGTCGCAGCATGAGTTTTCGTCGAGACATGCAGGTCTGAAATAGAATTCAGATCCGTGGACAGTAACTCCAACTCGCACCGATCGGAGCCTCCTCGCCTTCTGCGAGGTGAACCAGCATGCCGCCTTCCCAGGCAGCACCCCTCTGGACGTCCCCGTCCCAGCGGTGCCGCTCCGGGCCCACACGGCCCCACGGACCAGCACATGGGTCCCACGATCGTGAGTGCGTGTGCCGCCGAAGCTACACAAGAAGCTGCCCGTCAACCCGAACCTGCTACTCCCGGGTCCCGCTGTGTCGCCCTTTACCTCCCTGCGTGGAGTGGGCAGTAAAGTCTTTGCTGTAATTTATATAATTTATTGTTCCGAGAGTACGAGATCGGCCGGGATCATCTTCCCCACGCCCGACGCGTGGAGGTATCGTGTTCGCTCCTTTACCCGGCATTTGCTTTATTCGTATATACTTGTTTATGCCGCTGCTAGAGAGCATGTGTTAGGGCCATTAGCTCGATATATTTATTTCACCGTTGCTGTGAGAGAGTGCAAGATCATCCCGTGACCCGATCCGGACACGAAGTTGAGAGTTGACCGCCCTAGCTCACTGCCGGTTTCTCAACCGTGCTCGTCCGTACGCTTCCCTCGTTAGGGGCGATCGCGAGCTTGCTTAGAGTCCGAGGGTCGCATATCCATTGGTCTCGAGTCCGTGGTCTGTCCCGCATCAATTTGGTATCAAAGCGCCAGTTGAGTCTAGGGTGTTTAAAATAAAAAAAAGTGTGTCATTTACGTCTAGTCATCGTCAAAGTCAGTCTAGGTTGCATTTACATCCCATTAATCGGTATATCAAAAGGTGTTGTCTGAATGTTAGGCTACGCCTATCGGGAAGGCCGCACACTTGCGCGAGTGATCTTCGGATCGATTAACTCCGCTAGGTACCGGATATTGGCTAAGTCTAGGTGTGTAGTCGAGTCTGCATTCTAACTGTGCATCGCATAGTAGGGTCGTGTCTAGTCCACGAGAGTCCGATCTTGTCACCGTGTGCCTTCATGTCTACTACTCGCCACCCCCATGACCGTTCCCCAAGACCATGTGTCCGAGTGGTCATCCCTGGTGGCCCAATTCAATGCCTTCATGGCCCGACCCTTTGATTTCACCCATCTCATTTCTAAAGCCACTCTACCCAATGGGTCCACAACGGAACTCCATTTCACTCATAAGGAGTCGGATAATTGGGTTTCTCTTGATATCGAGGAGTCCCTCTCCAAGACGGGCGAGATTATCCGCGATGGTGATTTTGCTTGTGTCGAGTTCCACAGGAAGATCAGTTCCGAATTTTACTACGATGGTGCATGGTGCAATATTGGTACGCTAGCAAGACCATGCATTATATTAGGGTGACCATGGTTGGAAGAGAGGAGAGCGACCTTGGACCGGGATAGGAGGACCTGCACCTTATATCCACCTCATCTACCCGGTGAGTTCATCTTCCACGACGACATTCAGCCGACCACCTTTGTGTCACAAACCACCCACCCCTATCAGTCCGCTCCGCCTATGGACTCATGTCCACTACCTCCCCTGGAGCCCAACCATGTGGCCCCTAGCCACTTCTCCGATCCGTGTCCTTCACATTCCCCTACCCTAGAGGACACACATACCGAGGATGTCCCACCCATGCTTATTCTAGTGGATTATGAGGCTGACCAAGAGTTGGTCGAGGAGTACCACGCTAATATTTTTGGGCGAGAGAGTGAGCCAATAGAGGGACATGGGCTGTTAGTCACCCCACTCCCACCGATTATCCCGGACCTGTCTATCTTGCCCACTTTGTCCTCGGTGGACCCCGCCATCCCACTTCTGCCCGTCTCTCCTACGGTAGCGCAGCCACTAGTGACTACCGTACCACTGTCGATACCCTATGTTGACATGCTATGATTTGATTTCTGCCATGCGTACGAGAAACAGTCTCCAGACTTCATTATTATCGTGCTTTACACTAGACGTCCAGATTACATTCCCGTCACCCATCCCCTAATCCTCCCACACTTTCATACTCGAGGATGAGTCTTCTCGAACCGGAGACGGTTGACGAAGGATGGAACTCATGGCATTAAGTTGTGGGTTAGTCTCTCTTTACATGTAGTGTATGTAGATGGTGACCGTCATCCTTACCGAGTCTTCCTTCGTGTGTCCCTTGTGTTGTGCCTCTTTGTCGTCAGTCAGAGTAGTACTAAGAGTGTTCAAGTTTGCCTAGGGTCATGTGTGTGAGTCTGTGTTTCCTTGTTTGTTCAACTTGTTAGGAGTCTGCATGCGTCTTGTGCAAGCTTGTTGATGTCAATCCCATATGAGTGAGAGGCGAGTATGGGATCAGCTCTACATCTATGCCCCGGATCTAGTCACCTACAGGGACCCAGCGGTGATTCCTAGTGAGTCTTTGAGCTGCCTCCTCCTCTTGAGAGTGACCCCACCCCGGAGTGTTCCACCCCTAGCCTCTTCCCGTAGCAGCATGCGCATATTGAGTATATACGGAATGACCAGATGACGATCACTTGGAGTGGAGCGTACCTGCACTACTTGGTATGGTGACAGATTCGTCGGAGTTATTCGAGCAGCAGCACCCCTTACTCGACGGGGTTGAGTTCCTCCCACCCGGGGAGAATTGATGGGGGCATCAAAGGCTAATGGGTTGTATTAGTGTGTATTGGCTTGTATTAGTGTGTCTTGTGGGTTGTATTGGCTTGTAATTATGTGTTTGTTGATTTTTTTTCATTTGGGCTCCTTTGTAAGGATTTTAATAAGCCATTGGGGCACATTCCATGTAGAATCCATTAGTGGCTTTCATTTGTTATGTCCATTAAGGAGGTTAGTTCATATTGGACCATTAGGCTTCCTAATGGACCTTTAAATCACTTAAAGGCCCAATTGGGCTTCTCCTTCTCATGGGCCACCTAGGTTGGAAGGCCTATAGGCTATCATGGGCTTGTGAATGGCCTTTGGGTGGCCTTGGACCAACTTGGCCCAAGATAGGCCCATGAAGGGGGCGCCCCCTTCTTTGTCTTATTAGGCTAAGTTAAGTAAGTTTGATTAGAATATGTGAAATGTGTTTTGACCACATGGGAGAAATACTGCCTCCTATCCCCTTAGTGCCCCTTCCAACGCTAGATCTGAGGGCATTTTGAGTCATTTTTTATTTTATATAAATACTTGTATTTCCACATTTTAGAGAATTAATGAGAAGAAAATTTTTGTGAATTGCCAAGAGCCTTGGAGCAACCTGCGCCCTCCCCCTCTCCCCCTCTGGTTTCTCTCTTCTTCCTCCAATCTCCAAGGTATAGAACCCTACTATATTCTCGTTAGTCACTCTATATTCCATCTCTGCTGCCGCCACCGCCGTTCGTGCCGCCATCGAGCCACCGCAAAGCAAGATCCGAAGTGCTATCCAAGGTTCTGTTTTACTAGATAGAGGGTTACTCCTAGAGTTTTAGCTCCCAACTCCTACATCTTCTGGAGCTGAGATTTTCAGGGTGAGTTCTACAGGTCATCACCACGTCTCAAAAAACTTTTAAAAAATTCCAGCCCTCGTTTTATATTTTTCCATTTTCATTCTTCCCAATCCACCAGTTCTGTCTACAATCTATCCAGTGTTACAACCACTCTGAATTTCTCCCTTTCGACCCCCTTCTTGATTTTTTTTTTGAACCCCCAATTTTATTGGGGCTTCTATCCACCAAATACCATTTCCACAAATTTTCTTGTGAGTTTAGGATCTCGTTTGTATTCTCTAAAAAATCACTTTAGATCCCAAGTTCTGTTCTGTCTCTACTGTCCAGATCCGACCACCCGGTACTAGAAAATACTTTTCCCCTATCAGATCTCCACCAAACCTTTCATAAAATATATTACCATTTTCCTCTCTTCTCCCTGTACCACTTTCATGAAGATCTCAACAGCTGAATCGGAGGTCTACAATGCGGTCAACTCCAACTCTCAGGAAAAAGCACTTCTGCCCTGAGATTTTGGGTCATGTCAACCAGCAGCTTAGAAATTCGGTCAAGGCCAAATCTGGGATAGCCAATTTTTTGTCTCTAACCATAGATCGAATAATTTTGAGGTAGCTTTCCAACGGCGCCAGTCTCGCGTCGATCCGACGTCGGGATCGGTCGCAGAATCAGTTTTCGTCGAGACGCGCAGGTCTGAAACAGAATTCAGATCCGTGGGCAGCAACTCCAACTGGCACCGATCGGAGCCTCCTCGCCTTCCGCGAGGTGAACCAGCGTGCCGCCTTCCCAGGCAGCACCCCACCGGACGTCCCCGTCCCAGCGGTGCCGCTCCGGGCCCACACGGCCCCACGGACCAGCACATGGGTCCCACGATCGTGAGTGCGTGTGCCGCCGAAGCTACACAAGAAGCTACCTGTCACGCCCCGAGCGCGGAAGATACTCAGATATGCGCGACGAGTTTATATCAATCATGTCAATCAGAGTAGTAGTGTATTCGACACCAAAATGGAGATGCGCAAAAGTAAAGATAACCCAATCCTTTATTTCATAATGGATAGACTATTACAAATCCAATACTCTATTCAAAAGGAATAGTACATAGTTGACTCAAGAAAATAGGAAAAAGACTAGATGACACTTGGAAAAGCTCTAGCTCTTTCACTCTTGACTTTCCCCATCTGATTGACCTTCTTCGTCGGACTTACCTGAAAGTAGGGAACACACGGAGTGAGCGAACGCTCAGTAGGAAATTATATCTCAAGCGCTAGCAAGGGGTTTAAATAATTACATTTTTCATGAATATACTATAGCTATGCATGCTCGCATAAAACGACAAGATAGAGAGAGAATTATCAATAAGACAGCAAGATGAACTAGTCATGAGCTTTCAAGAAAAGATAACAAGATATTCAAGCAAGTACTTTTTAGCAAGTCATGTCAAGAACTTTGGCTATCATGTATCAAGCAAGCAAGTAATTACCCTTTCTCGGGTCACACAATTCATGTCAAGTCAAGTACGAGTCAAGTACAAGATTTGTGTGGAATGTCCAATCAAGCTAGTCATGCACTCGGTATAATGCCAGATACCTTATCATTCAACTCCCATGGGCACAAGTACTTTCGGGTGCTCCTCCCCAGACCAGATCGGGCCCTATATGCGCAGGCATTTATCATGTATATTTGACATCCACTCTTGTATATATATATATCTATAGCCAATATGGAATTTCAACAATTTAAGCTTGTAGACACGTAGGATAACTTTGAGAGAATGGAGTCTAAAAATACGACATTGGACATAGATAGGCGATAACAACGGTACAATCACGACGAACAATGAAACTAGGTGGAATTAGGTTCCCTTAACTCGGGTACCATGACAAGTATGGACATTCTTTATATAGAATTGAGGTCCACATGAATAGTATATCAAAGGTAAGATACCCTCATTCTTATTATAGAATTGAGGTCCACAAGAACATCAACAAATGGCATGATATCATCATCCCATTAAGAATTCTCATGATATACTCTTTGCATATCATAAGGGCCGGTATACCATGTTTCTTTAGAGTGACATGGCATTTAATAGTGTAATGGGTTTTTAGGGTACAACCAGCTCAGTCGGCCATGAGAGAATCCAAGGCTCGAGGAGTCTTACAGAGGTCTCTATGACTAACTCGCTAGTCCAAAGGAACGGAATGTCCAATGGAGAGCTTGTATGTCAATGAGAGTTGAGGGTGATCGATAAAACATCATGAAACGTGGGACTATACTCACGGAGTGGAGATATAGTGCCGATATACATATATATATATAGATATCCTGAAACCATCGGTTATCAGAAATAGAGTAAAAACATTCTTATAGGAAAATAACGACTTAAGTAAAGTCACTACTCAAGTAATTAACGCCTTGGATAAGGGCGTTTATCTATTTTTCCTATTTTGCAGGAATTTCAATAATTCAGTATTCTACCAAAAATGCGCCTTGGTGAAGGGCGTTTATTTACAATGTGACGACGTAATCAGTGGTCGTCCATTCTTTCCTTCTATTTTTACAGAGTATATATTTTTAGAATTTTCTCAAAACACGCCCTGGACAGGGGCGTTACTTTTCAATTCACGTCCTGAACAGGGGCGTTAGTCAAGTGAGAGACGACCTATACAGTGTCGTGAATTCAAGAATTTACAATATTTCAGGAAATAAAATTCCAAGAGCCAATAGACATGATTTAGCCGGAATTCACAGGTCGAGTCATGCAATATATATTAGATTGGATATTTCATATCTATTGAATTTTTAACGTGGATCAATTATTAATTACATGTGATTTTCATGAAATTAACGCCTACAGGGCAGGGCGTCAAATCTGTAATTGACGACCTGGTGCAGGTCGTTTCTTTAAAGTAGCGCCCTGGACACGGGCGTCTCTTACAAAAATATTACAGAAACGTGTAGAAACCATCAGGAAACTTATATACATGACATGCATGATGTGTTACTATGAATTTAATTTGTTTGGGCTACGTTGCTTGAGAAAACCTACCTTGACAAAGATTTGAACAGATGCAGGTTCTGTGAAGAAAGAATCGATACTCTGTTTTATAAATAGAGTCTTTTGAATCTTTCGAACAGTAGCAGCAGCAAGGGTAGTAATAGGTTGCAGATGAAGAACCCTCAATTCTTCAGTAGGTTATGATGACGTCCCTACAGAGAAATAAGATGAAGAAACATTAGTTTTTCTTCATAATACTTACTGAAGGTAGAGGAAAGAAGAACTTACCCTTTTGTTCTTCACAACGTTAATCTTCTTAACCTGTAAGAAGAGAAGAAGACGAAGAACCTGTTAATGTTCTTCATACCATCGTAAACAGAAAAAAAAGAAGAAGAAAGAACCTTGGTTCATCACATACCGTAGAATAGTCCGAACGCCAAATAGCGTTCTCGGTTCAAGCTGTAGGTTATTTATAGGATTAAGGTGAACCTAATAGAGTTAGTGTTCGATTGGAAGTAACACTTCCATGATAGAGTTATTACTACATTCGAACTCTTTCTCATAGTTATCAACTTACCCTGGATAGACTCCTGGGTCGAACGAAACTCGAACTGAATTAACGACCTAGGTCAGGGCGTCGAATTTAAATTGACGCCTTGTCAAGCGTCATTTTTTGTTGAAACGCGTCCACTCAAAGGACGTTATGCAAACTTGCCCTTTTTATTTATTTTGGTCGTTTGAAATTTGACGCCTTGTCTTGTGGGCGTCCTTTCTTCAAAACACGCCTTAGGTAAGGGCGTTTTATTGTAAAGTAGCGCCTATATCTAAGGCATTATTTTTATCAGGTTTTACTTATTTTTATTCCAAGCTCTTTCGTTTATTTATTAAATCTTTTAATCTATTTTGATTTATTTTATTTATCAGGGTTGCTACACCCTCCCCCACTTAAAAAGAATTTGGTCCCCAAATTCCATATCATATATTTACATTTGAAGAGTGTAGAGTATGTACCTTCTAAAATAAATCTGGAAATTGTTTCCTCGTAGATTCCTCGGTCTCCCATGTCGCTTCATGTTCTCAATTCTTATTCCATTGTACCTTTAGCATGGGAATAACCTTATTCCTTAGGGTACGTACTTCTCGATCTAAGATCTTCATAGGCTTCTGCTCATATGTAAGATCCTTCTGGATTACTAGGTCTCCATGTTCGATAATATGTGATGGATCATGCACATACTTCTTCAACATAGATATGTGGAACACATTATGTACTTCGGACAGTTGAGGTGGCAATGCGATGCGATAAGCAACCTCGTCAACTCTTTCTAGTATCTCAAAAGGTCCGATAAATCTTGGTGTAAGCTTGCCTTTAACACCAAATCTTCGTATTCCACGTCCAGGCGATATCTTGAGAAATACATGATCTCCAACTTGGAATTCGAGATCTCTTCTTCTTGTGTCAGCATAAGCCTTTTGTCTAGACTGAGCAACTTGCAGTCTTTCTTTGATCAATTGTATCTTCTCGGTAGTGTCCCTTACCATTTCTGGACCTAACACTTGTTTCTCTCCAACTTCGTCCCAGCATAAGGGTGATCGACAACTCCTTCCGTATAAGGCTTCAAAAGGTGCCAGTTGTATACTTGCCTGGTAGCTATTATTGTATGTAAATTCGACCAGAGGCAAGTGATCATGCCAGTTTCCATCAAAATCAATAATGCAAGCTCTAAGCATATCCTCGACTACTTGATTGGTTCTCTCGGTCTGACCATCCGTTTGAGGGTGAAAAGCTGTACTAAAGTTAAGCCTTGTTCCCAACGAATGTTGTAGTCCTTTCCAAAAATGAGAGGTGAAACGGGGATCTCTGTCTGACACGATTGAAACAGGAATACGATGTAATCTGACTATTTCCTTGATGTATAGTGCAGCTAAGACCTCAACTGACCATCGACTCTTGATTGGCAAGAAATGCGCTGATTTAGTCAATCGGTCAATGATAACCCATATTCCATCATATCCTCTTTTTGATTTAGATAAACCCATGATGAAATCCATACCAATATCCTCCCACTTCTATTTAGGGATATCTAGAGGATGTAGTTTTTCAGCAGGCTTTTGGTATTCCGCCTTGACTTGTTGGCACGTGAGACAACGTGATACGTAGTTTGCTATTTCCCTTTTCATGTTGGGCCACCAAAAATTTCTTTTCACATCTTGGTACATCTTGGTAGATCCAGGATGAATCGTATACCTTGACCTATGAGCTTCATCTAAGACCTTCTTCTTCAATTCTGGGCAGTCCGGTATACAAGTTCTATTCTTGAATATTAATCTTCCATCAGAAGCTAATTGGAAATCCGATTGTCCTTCTAATCTGCCCTTGATTTCTACTAATGTAGGATCATCATTCTGAAGTGCTTGTATTTCAGACAATAAATCTGACTGTATGCTTACATGAGATAATGTGACACATCTAGGGTCCGTGTCCATGCCTATATTGAGTTCAGAGAATTGTTTCAGCAATTTCCATTCTTGAATCAGACAATTGGCTAACAGTGCTCTCGGCTTTCGACTAAGGGCATCTGCTACATGATTACCCTTTCCGGGATGATATTGTATATTGAAGTCGAAGTCCTTGAGATATTCTAGCCATCGTCTTTGTCTCATGTTTAGTTCCTTCTGTGAAAAGAGATATTTAAGACTCTTGTGATCGGAGTATACAGTGAACTGTACTCCATAAAGATAATGTCTCCATATTTTTAGTGCAAATACCACCGCGGCCAATTCTAAGTCATGGACGGGGTAGTTCTCTTCATGCTTCTTTAATTGACGAGAAGAGTAGGCTATAACCTTCCCTTGTTGCATTAGAACACACCCGAGGCCAATGCCAGAAGCATCAGTGTATACCTCGAACTTTTCTCCTTCAATTGGCAATGCTAAGATAGGAGCTGTAGTGAGATGATCCTTGAGAGTTTGGAAGCTTCTTTCACATTCCTCATCCCATTCATAACGGATCTCCTTGCGAGTTAACCTCGTAAGTGGCATGGTGATTTTAGAGAAATCCTTGATGAATCGCCTGTAATAGCCGGCAAGACCTAAGAAACTTCGGATCTTGCTAGCATTAGTCGGTCTTTCTCAATTCCTTACAGCTTCAACCTTTGATGGGTCTACAGACAAGCCATCCTTTGATATAACATGTCCGAAAAAAGTCACTTCTTCAAGCCAGAATTCACACGTGCTAAGTTTTGCATATAATTGGTTTGTCCTCAATATTTGTAATGCAATCCTCAAATGTTCCTCATGCTCTTCCTTGGTCTTGGAATAAATCAATATATCATCAATAAAGACCACCACGAATTGATCCAAATAAGGCCTGAATATACTATTCATTAACTGCATAAAGGCAGCAGGGGCATTCGTTAGTCCGAAAGGCATAACAACAAATTCATAATGGCCATACCTGCTTCTGAATGCGGTTTTATGAATATCCTCGTCCTTGATTCTTAGTTGGTGATATCCGGACCTAAGATCAATTTTGGAAAAGTACATGGATCCTGAAATTTGATCAAACAATTCATCAATTCTCGGCAGTGGATACTTGTTCTTGATAGTGAGATGATTCAATTGTCGATAGTCGACGCATAACCTCATGGATCCGTCTTTCTTCTTTACAAATAATACAGGTGCTCCCCACGGGGAAGTACTTGGTCTAATGAATCCTTTCTTAATGAGTTCCATCAATTGCTCCTTTAACTCCTTGAGTTCAGCAGGTGACATCCTATAAGGTGCCTTTGAAATCGGACCAGCACCAGGGACTAAGTCAATGGTGAAGGCCACTTCTCTTTGCGGGGGTAATCCCGGCAAATCTTCCGAAAACACGTCCGAAAATTCTTGTACCACTGGAATGTCTTCTAACTTAGCTTCCTTAGCTTCTTTAACTGTGACAAAGGCAAGGAAAGATGTACATCCTTTCCTGATGAGCTTGCTAGCTCGGAGAGCTGAAATAATAGGGGATTTGCTCCGACTCTTGGGGCTAGTAAATATTAGTTCTGGAAATTCCTTGAATGTAACCTTACTATTGCGGCAATCAACCGTTGCCTGATACTTGGATAACCAATCTGCCCCTAGTATAACATCATACTCTTTCAGATCTAAACATATGAGATCAATAGGGAGATTTCTACCCTGAACCAATACTTCGCAGTTTTGGTAATGATGTGTAATATCAGTCTCATCATCCAGAGGAGTAGACAAAACTAACTTTATCCATTCCGATTCTAGGGGTAATGGGTCAGCAAACTTCTTAGAAACAATAGAATGCGATGCACCAGTATCAATTAAGACATATGCATTCCTAGAACAAACTTTCAATGTACCTTCCACTAAGCCGCCTCCTTCTACTTGCTCGGTCTCCTTGATTGCATGAAGACGAGCATTCTTGGTTACTGGGTGCTTCCCGTCAATGGCTTGATCGTTAAGTAATGGGTAATCGGGAATCCGATGCTCACGACTACCACAACGGAGACATGCTCCTAGTTTCCTCCAGCATTCTTCTGCTCTATGACCCGCTTTATCACAATGTTTGCACACTGTATTTGGAGAGGTAGTGGTGATAGAGAAGGGCTTGGTCTTCTTGAACTTTTGGTCTTGTGAGGATGCTCCTCCATTGCTAGGCCTTTTCTTGAAGTTGGGTTTAAAGGAACCCGAACCTGTAACTTGTTCCTTCTTATCCTTACCACGAATCCTATCAGACAGTTCTGTGGCATCTTCTAATAGTTGAGCTCGGCGTACTATCTCCGAGTAGACTTGAATGTCCATCGGCGCCAGTTGAGTAATAGCTTGGGGCCTGAGCCCATTAAGAAACCTCCTAGCTTTCATTTTCTCGGTGCTAACTAGACGCTTAGCATATCGAGACAATCTAGAGAATTGGGCCTCATACTCGGCCACTGACAAAGATCGTTGCTTTAATGCAGCAAATTCTGCAGCCTTCTTTTCCTGAACTCGGTCCGAGAAATATTTTGCGTTGAAGTGTTCAACGAATTCCTCCCACGAAACCTGATCTTGATTTATAGTAGCCTCTATTGATTCCCACCAGCATGTAGCATCCCTTTCTAACTGAAAAGTAGCTAATAAGACCTTATCTTGATCCGTGCATTGCATAACACGGAATATTCGTTCTGTTTCCCTAATCCAGTGTTCAGCGTCATCTGGATCAGTAGAACCTGTGAACTTGGGTGGGTTCATGTTCTTGAAGGTCTGGTGGAGACTTCCTGCTCGTTGTCCACCTCCTAGTGTTACTTGCTGCAGTACTTGAGTCATGCCTTGCAGTGTACGCTGCATGTTGCGCCATTGAGCACGTTCGGTAGCCATTATTCTACAATTACAATAACTAGATTAATACGTGATTTGTATCTTAAAGACTAGCATTCTATGTTAACTTTTACCCTTGGTTCTACCCAAATCTCACTGGTTAAAGGTTTGAACATATCCTTGGACTTGGATTTTCCTAGGAATTGAATACCCTAGGCTCTGATACCACAAAAAATGTCACGCCCCGAGCGCGGAAGATACTCAGATATGCGCGACGAGTTTATATCAATCATGTCAATCAGAGTAGTAGTGTATTCGACACCAAAACAGAGATGCGCAATAGTAAAGATAACCCAATCCTTTATTTCATAATGGAAAGACTATTACAAATCCAATACTCTATTCAAAAGGAATAGTACATAGTTGACTCAAGAAAATAGGAAAAAGACTAGATGACACTTGGAAAAGCTCTAGCTCTTTCACTCTTGACTTTCCCCATCCGATTGACCTTCTTCGTCGGACTTACCTGAAAAGTAGGGAACACACGGAGTGAGCGAACGCTCAGTAGGAAATTATATCTCAAGCGCTAGCAAGGGGTTTAAATAATTACATTTTTCATGAATGTACTATAGCTATGCATGCTCGCATAAAACGACAAGATAGAGAGAGAATTATCAATAAGACAACAAAATGAACTAGTCATGAGCTTTCAAGAAAAGATAACAAGATATTCAAGCAAGTACTTTTTAGCAAGTCATGTCAAGAACTTTGGCTATCATGTATCAAGCAAGCAAGTAATTACCCTTTCTCGGGTCACGCAATTCATGTCAAGTCAAGTACGAGTCAAGTATAAGATTTGTGTGGAATGTCCAATCAAGCTAGTCATGCACTCGGTATAATGCCAGATACCTTATTATTCAACTCCCATGGGCACAAGTACTTTCGGGTGCTCCTCCCAGGACCAGATCGGGCCCTATATGCGCAGGCATTTATCATGTATATTTGACATCCACTCTTGTATATATATATATATAGCCAATATGGAATTTCAACAATTTAAGCTTGTAGACACGTAGGATAACTTTGAGAGAATGGAGTCTAAAAATACGACATTGGACATAGATAGGCGATAACAACGGTACAATCACGATGAACGATGAAACTAGGTGGAATTAGGTTCCCTTAACTCGGGTACCATGACAAGTATGGACATTCTTTATATAGAATTGAGGTCCACATGAATAGTATATCAAAGGTAAGATACCCTCATTCTTATTATAGAATTGAGGTCCACAAGAACATCAACAAATGGCATGATATCATCATCCCATTAAGAATTCTCATGATATACTCTTTGCATATCATAAGGGCCGGTATACCATGTTTCTTTAGAGTGATATGGCATTCAATAGTGTAATGGGTTTTTAGGGTACAACCAGCTCAGTCGGCCTTGAGGGAATCCAAGGCTCGAGGAGTCTTACGGAGGTCTCTATGACTAACTCGCTAGTCCAAAGGAACGGAATGTCCAATGGAGAGCTTGTATATCAATGAGAGTTGAGGGTGATCGATAAAACATCATGAAACGTGGGACTATACTCACGGAGTGGAGATATAGTGCCGATATACATATATATATAGATATCCTGAAACCATCGGTTATCAGCAATAGGGTAAAAACATTCTTACAGGAAAATAACGACTTAAGTAAAGTCACTACTCAAGTAATTAACGCCTTAGATAAGGGCGTTTATCTATTTTTCCTATTTTGCAGGAATTTCAATAATTCAGTATTCTACCAAAAACGCGCCTTGGTGAAGGGTGTTTATTTACAATGTGACGACGTAATCAGTGGTCGTCCATTCTTTCCTTCTATTTTTACAGAGTATATATTTTCAGAATTTTCTCAAAACACGCCCTGGACAGGGGCGTTACTTTTCAATTCACGTCCTGAACAGGGGCGTTAGTCAAGTGAGAGACGACCTATACAGGGTCGTGAATTCATGAATTTACAATATTTTAGGAAATAAAATTCCAAGAGCCAATAGACATGATTTAGCCGGAATTCACAGGTCGAGTCATGCAATATATATTAGATTGGATATTTCATATCTATTGAATTTTTAACGTGGATCAATTATTAATTACATGTGATTTTCATGAAATTAACGCCTACAGGGCAGGGCGTCAAATCTGTAATTGACGACCTGGTGCAGGTCGTTTCCTTAAAGTAGCGCCCTGGACACGGGCGTCTCTTGCAAAAATATTACAGAAACGTGTAGAAACCATCAGGAAACTTATATACATGACATGCATGATGTGTTACTATGAATTTAATTTGTTTGGGCTACGTTGCTTGAGAAAACCTACCTTGACAAAGATTTGAACGGATGCAGGTTCTGTGAAGAAAGAATCGATACTCTGTTTTATAAACAGAGTCTTTTGAATCTTTCGAACAGTAGCAGCAGCAAGGGTAGTAATAGGTTGCAGATGAAGAACCCTCAATTCTTCAGTAGGTTATGATGACGTCCCTACAGAGAAATAAGATGAAGAAACATTAGTTTTTCTTCATAATACTTACTGAAGGTAGAGGAAAGAAGAACTTACCCTTTTGTTCTTCACAACGTTAATCTTCTTAACCTGTAAGAAGAGAAGAAGACGAAGAACCTGTTAATGTTCTTCATACCATCGTAAACAGAAAAAAAAGAAGAAGAAAGAACCTTGGTTCTTCACATACCGTAGAATAGTCCGAACGCCAAATAGCGTTCTCGGTTCAAGCTGTAGGTTATTTATAGGATTAAGGTGAACCTAATAGAGTTAGTGTTCGATTGGAAGTAACACTTCCATGATAGAGTTATTACTACATTCGAACTCTTTCTCATAGTTATCAACTTACCCTGGATAGACTCCTGGGTCGAACGAAACTCGAACTGAATTAACGACCTAGGTCAGGGCGTCGAATTTAAATTGACGCCTTGTCAAGCGTCATTTTTTGTTGAAACGCGTCCACTCAAAGGACGTTATGCAAACTTGCCCTTTTTATTTATTTTGGTCGTTTGAAATTTGATGCCTTGTCTTGTGGGCGTCCTTTCTTCAAAACACGCCTTAGGTAAGGGCGTTTTATTGTAAAGTAGCGCCTATATCTAAGGCGTTATTTTTATCAGGTTTTACTTATTTTTATTCCAAGCTCTTTCGTTTATTTATTAAATCTTTTAATCTATTTTGATTTATTTTATTTATCAGGGTTGCTACACTGCCCGTCAACCCGAACCCACTACTCCCGGGTCCCGCTGTGTCACCCTTTACCTCCCTGCGTGGAGTGGGCAGTAAAGTCTTTGATGTAATTTATATAATTTATTGTTCCGGGAGTACGAGATCGGTCGGGATCATCTTCCCCACGCCCGGCGCGTGGAGGTATCGTGTTCGCTCCTTTACCCGGCATTTGCTTTATTCGTATATACTTGTTTATGCCACTGCTAGAGAGCATGTGTTAGGGCCATTAGCTCGATATATTTATTCCACCGCTGCTGCGAGAGAGAGAAAGACCGTCCCATGACCCGATCCGGACACGAAGTTGAGAGTTGACCACCCTAGCTCACTGCCGGTTTCTCAACCGTTCACGTCCGTACACTTCCCTAGTTAGGGGCGATCGCGAGCTTGCTTAGAGTCCGAGGGTCGCATATCCATTGGTCTCGAGTCCGTGGTCCGTCCCGCATCAACTTCACCGTTTGACACGAGTCTCCTCATGTGTCTCAATGGGGATTCTCGGTTATTAGGATCCGTCACTTGTTTGACTTTTCATGTGGATTTTTGTATCACCATTTGGCGTGAGTTTCCTCATGTGTCTCAATGGGGATTCCTAGCTACTAAGATCAACATTCCACTTATTCAATATTTGTAGGGGCAAGTAACTTTTTCCTCACGATTACTCCTAATGTCCATGTAGAGTTTCAAGCATCATGCAAGTGTTAGGCAGAATTTTCAATATCTTTATGGTTAAAAGACATTATAGACATGATTTTCAATGTGTGGGGGTTCATGTTTCAAGTATATAGAGTGAATTAAGCTAGAGACATGAGAAATTCTCCCCCTGAGTATATGCACTCACCAACTTTGGCTACTCCCACTTAGTGTAAGCCATGTAACACACCTAGTTTGAATCAATGCATCATTATTTATGAAGGAGCGTCAAGCCTTAGAATAGTCAAGAAATGGCTTTATAAACTATGTACATGCAATCAAGCAAGGTTATGGAAATGTGTTCATGCAAGGTGATTTCTGGTATGTGGCAGAGGTGTGAGTCTGAAAACTCTACTCACGCATGGGGAGTGTTTCCAAATGGACTTAATCCACCCTTCCACAAATGCCATTTGATATATCGAAAAATCAGAACATTCATCCACTCACGAGTCAAAGTATGCAACATGCAGATGACAACGTATGCAAAGGTGAGAATGATATGCAAAATACCAATGATTGGACATGATATGCTTTATATGCAAGTACATGCAAATAGGTGTCGAGAGGGGAAATCTCATCCCCCATACGGAGAGGCCAAATGAGGTCCAAATCTGATAGAACGAGGCCAAACTCCTCGAAGTGGCAGCCCTCGGGCCCCCTTAATATAAGCCCAATAACTCACTCGGAACAAGCGCTTCCTATGCGTCCCTCGGGTTGGGAAGTCCGAGCATCAGTTCGATCAGGAAAGCTCCCCCGGAGCCCCCTATTCCCTGTCCCAACCATGCACTCATCACTCGAGAGACTAATCTTGGACCAGTGCCTATCGCTCTGGACAATTGATGGAAGCTTATCTGTACGGCCGTTGTGAGTCCCTTAATGGCAGGAAGCTCAAGGGGATAGGGGAGACCAAGAGTCCGCGTGCTATAAGGAGCCCGCATGAAGGACGTAACCCCCCCTGAGACTCCTCCGCTTATAGGGATCATGCACACAATGGGCCACTATTTAAATTGGAAAAGCCCTACTGCAAGGAGGTAAGCAAGGAAAGAGCCAAAAACCCTGAGCAGGAACCACTTCACCTTTTGGTGGAGAGGGATCTCGCGCTCCCATCTTCCTCCTAACTATTCCCTTCGCACCAGAGCTCTACGACCTTTGCTGACTTAAGCATCGGAGGGTCTTCCCCAGGGATTTATCCATGGGCACCTCTGACTCGTTTCCCTTCTTGCAGTTCACACTTCAAGTGTACGTGGTCATCCTCTTCCCCGCTCAGGAGCAGTGCGAGATCGCCCCTCTTCATCTGACGTCGTCTGTGAGAAACGAACAAAGAGCCATCATGGTGCGAAGAAGTTCTTGCCGGAGGACTATCGGCGACTTGGGAAAGGCCCTGGTGACGAAAAAATGTGCACCTTCCCTCCCCACGGAGCATTCCCCGTCGAGTAACCACGCCAACGAGATACCTCCATCGGTGGCAGGGGAACAGCTTCCCGGTGGGAGCACCGACGCCCTCCAAACCCTCAACGCAAAATTGGATGTCCTCGTGGATCTCATGAGGGCCCAGGCGGCTAGGGAGGAGAAGTCGCAAGTCCCCCAGAAGATCCCCCACTCGGAGATGCCTCCCAGCAAACTGTTGGAGGCCGTTTCACCCTCCGGGGGCGGCGACTCATTCGCAACTATCAGGAGGACCATCGCATGCCCCTCCCCCAGAGTAGGAAGCCTCCTCAACCTTGAGGAGGGAGAAGACCGGAGCACGCTGACCATTTCCAGAAACTGAGGCCCCCGAGAAGTGTCAGGGCAGCATGCAAGTGCACCCCCCCAGCCCCTTGGGCCAACGACAACCGGAGCTGTCTCTCCGGCTGCTAGACTTTGAGAGGCGTTTCACGGAGCAAGAGCGCACCCTCTGCGCCTTGCAGAAGACCTCTCCTGTGGAGGATGAAGAGCAATCCCCGTTCTCCAATTATATTTTGAAGGCAGAGATATCCCCCAGGATCTCACTCCTGACCTTTAAGTCGTACGACGGCCAGGGAGACCCGGTCGACCACTACGACAACTTCGACGCCCTTATGACCTTGCATGGGGCGTCCGACGTGATCAAGTGCCGAGCGTTCGTGACCACTCTGGTTCAGGGCGCTCATGCTTGGTTTAGGGCCCTCGCCCCTAGCAGCATCCACAACTTCAAGTAATTCGGGCGAGTGTTCAAGGAAAGCTTTGCCGGCAGTAGTCCACCCCGGTCAGTGGCGGGATTACTGGCCCTTAAGCAGGAACAGGGGGAGAAGTTGCTGGCTTATATCAACCGATTCAAATCGGAAGCCATGCACATCCCCCGCCTGGACATTGCCTCTGCCATCACCGCATTGACCGGGGGTACCCGCGAGGAGAACCTACGGCGCGAGCTAGTGCTTTATCCTCCCACCTCTCTTGCCGAGCTAGTGACCCTGGCCTTGCACCATGCCGAGTGCAAGGAAGTCCTTAGCGCCTACCGAGGCACGACAGGCTCGGGTCGGGAGGGGGACAAGAAGTGATCGTCCGAGCAAGGGACGGGCCAAGGAAAAATGCGGAACCAGGACGGAGACCGAAAAGTGCCTTCCCGAAAGTACGAGTGGTATACCCCCCTTACCGCCCCCATCTACGAAATCTATGAAGACATCAAAGGCTCGGGTCTCCTCAACCAACCCAAGCCTTTCAAAGCCAAGCATCGTAATCGCCGCAAGCATTGGCTGTTCCACAGCGATCATGGGCATCACACCAGCGATTGCCATCAGCTTCAAGATGAGATCAAGCGCCTCGTCCACCAGGGACACCTATCCTGATACGTGTCCGGGCAGAAGGAAGACCAAGGTGCCCCTGAAGAGATCGACAATGCCCCACGTGGAGTCCACATCAACGTCATCACGGATGGTGCAGCATCAGGCAGAGATAGCAGCCGAGGATGAAAGCGTCACGCCAAGCGGGCGAGCCGGGCCTCCGCTGAGCCCCCTAAGGCCCCGTAGGTGAGCGAACCGCAGGCCCTGGTATTCTTCGACCAGGACCTGGAAGGGTTAACCACCCCACACAACGGCGCTCTCGTTGTATCGGCTACAATAAACCATTATAATATAGATAGGATCTTAGTTGACAATGGTAGTGCCCCTGATGTATTATCCTATGAATGTTTCCTCGAGATGGGAGAGAATCCATCTAAACTCCGCCCGATCCGAACCCCCCTCTGTGGGTTCAACGGCCAGGCAACTTATCCCGAGGGAGTCCTGAGCCTACCAGTTACTATCGGCACCCCACCCAAAACTATTGCGGTTATGGTAGACTTCATCGTGATTAAAGGGATGACGGCATATAACACCATCTTCGACCGAGGCATCCTCAGCCGAATGAAAGCGGTGCCCTCTACTTTTCACCAAAAAATGAAGTTCCCTACCAAGTATGGCGTGGGGGAAGTCCGGGGTAACCAGGCATTGGCTAGACGGTGCTATATAATCTCGGTCGAAGCCACGAGGCAAGAAGGGAAAAACAAAGGAGTAAAGGGAGCCGAAGAGGAACCTGCAACATCTGAGCCAGGTGGCGAGTTGCTAACGGTCTTCCTCAACGGTGACCCGACTCTAGGAGTAAAAATTGGAGCCGGTCTACCACTTGAGGAACAAGAAAAATATAAGGATTTTCTTGCCCGGTATATCTGAGTCTTTGCATGGTCTGATGAGCACCTTCCTGGGATCCCGGGAGACGTGATGATGCACAAGCTCAACCTCGACCCAACGGTGAAGCCTGTCCAGCAATGCAGGAGAAAGCATTCCTCGAAGAAGCAAGCGGTCATCAAAGAGCAAGTCATCAAGGGGCAGAAGACTGGCCTTTTTTGACCGGTCCTGTACCCTACGTGACTCGCCAACGTCATCCTAATACCGAAGGCTTCGGGGAAATGGCGAATGTGCATGGACTTCACTGAACTCAACCACGGTACCCCAAAGGATTGCTACCCACTGCCGAGCATCGATCAACTGGTCGACTCAACCTCTAGTAACGAGTTCCTCAGCTTCCTGGATGCCTACTCCTGTTGGGTTCGGTGCAGTATTCATAGGGGGGGTGAATGAATACAGCCCTTTAAAAATCTTTCACCCAATTAAAATATGATGCTCACTAGAATTACTAGTTCGCAAACTAGACAAGCTTAAATGCTAATGGGCAGATGCGGAACTAAACAAACACACATTAAGATCACTAGAGTGCTAACAAGACAGATTTAGACAAAATATAGCTCAACTAGAATTTCGCTCTCTTGACAAATTAAAACACTCTAAGAAGACTAATTAACTCTTCTGCTCAACCAGAAGCCAAACACATGGAGCGCCCCTATGCATTCATCTAGCGGAAGCACAATAGAACAAAACAAACCACAATGCACAAGGGGTTTTTAGGTTGTTCGGTCCAACAGACCTACATCCACCCCACACTCAAACCGAGTGTGGATTCCGCTGACTCACAGCTTGAACAGCTGGGCATCACAGCTTGCCATACAACCACTGGGCAACACAGCTTGCCATCCGAGGAATCCTCCTCGCCCCACTGAGTAACACAGCTTGCTGTCCAGTGGAATCCTCCACTGCAAACCGCTGGGCAATACAGCTTAGCCGTCCAGAGGCAGCACCTCTGCAATCCGCTGACTAACAGCTTGAACAAAGATGTAAAATAGAAGACAGAAAATAGAACAAGACAGCAATCGAAAAGCTGTAAGTAATGAAGCACAATATTGCTCTCAAAGAGCTGGATGGCCTGGATTTGATCCACGGTCCATCAAGAATAGATCTCCCTCGATCTCACTCTCTTTCTTCACTCTCTCTCTTTCTCTTTCTTCTCTGCTGCACTTCTCTTCTTCTCTCGATCTCTGTTCTCCTTTTCTCTCTTTCTCTTTTTCTTCTCTTTCTCTCTTTCTTCTCTTCTGCTGGATCGTGGAAGCTCTCTCTTCTTTTTCCCTTTCTCTTCTCTCAGCTTCTGCTCTCTGCTTCGATCACGATCAGTCTTCTACAGAGGATGAAGACTCGTATATATAGCAGCGGCAGCAACAGCTAGGGAGATAGGGCGTGTGCTTCCCATGCCTTCCATCCAGAAGATTCCTCCTCGGATCACGTGCTCAGCACCCACCTCGGATCACGTGTCAGGTGCCAGCTTCAGGTCACGTGCCCATTCATCAGTACGCTCAGCAACTGGAGTTAGATGGCGTCAACCCACTTGCTCCAACGAGTTGACGCAGCCTTCAGAGATCTTCAACCTATGAAACTCAAGTCTGCTGCGTTGACTCCATCAGTTTGCTACGTTGACGCATTGATATGTTCTAGTTAACAAACAGCCTAGCCTTTTTAACAGTTGCGTCGACGCTGCTCCACTGCTGCGTTGACGCATAGGTGATCCAGTGATCAAGTCTTCAGCAGATAGATGTACTGCGTTGACGCTCTCAGCATGCTGCGTTGACGCATGGAGCTGCAGCATCGATGCTGCCAATGTACTCCAGAGGCTGCAATAAGGGATACTTGAACTGCTGCGTCCACGCTACTTGATCAGTGTGTTGACGCACCAGAATAATCCACAAGCTTCTTTCTTGATTGTTTGAACTACTGCGTCCATGCCACTTGATCAAGGCGTTGACGCATTGGTGTGTTCCAGCAGCTGAAATTGGATGTCTTCAGCCCTCTTGCGTTAAGGGGTTCATTAGCCTCTTCAGTCCCTGTCAGACAGATGAAACGAAGTCTTTAGTTCTAAGTATGTGCATTGCATTGTATAGACTTTGCTGTGAAGGCGAAAGCAATGTAAAGTATACACAACACAGTGTATAGACTTAATGAATACAAAGGCTTCATAAGCCTCAGATGAAGGCAGGCGCTGTGTAGACTTTATGATGATCGGATGAAGGCAAGCGATGTATAGACTTCATGAAACACAACTGAACACACGCGGTGTATAGACTTCATGAAGATCAGATGAACACATGCGGTGTATAGACTTGATGTGTTCACTGATGGATGTACACACTTGCCCGCTGTACAGACTTTCATGCTTATATGCAATATAGAGACTTCAGACTACAGGGACGTGTGAACAACCAGTGTGTAGACTCTTCAATCGACAGGCTTTGAAGCACAAAGGCAATGTACAGACTTTGCCTTAAAACGAATTTAAAGACTTAGAATCAAAGAGGCGTTGTGTAGACTTTGAACCAGTGTACAGACTTGGAAGCTTGAGCCAATGAATAGACTTGAAACGCGTTTAGCAATGTATGGACTTTGCATAAGACGCTGGAATGTATAGACTTAGGAGCAAATGACACGGCTGTACAGACTTAGAATAAGACATGCATGAGACTGACGCTGTACACACTTAGCCTAGAACAATGTGTGGACTTTATCTATCATGGACGATGTATAGACTCAATCAATTGGAAGAGATTCCAGTGTACAGACTTGCCACCGACCAGTGTATGGACTAACTCAGCCTGAGGCACAGTATGGACATCAACTCTGCACATCGAATGTATAGACTTCAAGTGTGAAGACCATTGTATAGACTTTGAAGACAGAAGCCAGTGTATAGACTTGATGCTCAAGGAGTGGCCGTACAGACTTAGAGTGTAGCTGAAGCCTTGAGCGTAGGAATAGGCTGGACTGTATAGACTTCAGGCTTCAGAAACGAATGTACAGACTTCACTCAAGAAATGTAGGGAAAGACCCCAATGTATAGACTTTGCCTTGAACGAAGGTCAGTGATGAATGTATAGACTTTCAAGATGTGTAGACTTGGATACGTGAAAGCTACAGTGAAGGAATGTACACACTTGACCGAATCAAAGGCAAATCGAGTGTACAGACTTCATGCCATGAGACTCTGAAAGAGATAGTCCAATGTACAGACTTATGAAGACTGATGCATGAACAGTAATGCATAGACTTGCATGAGACGCAAATTGAGACGATGCACAATGTATAGACATATTGCGAGCATGCTGCAGCCAATGTACAAGCTTGACAATGTATGGACTTTAAGTCCAATGCAAAGCAGTAATGTATAGACTTTAGACTTCGCCATGCTTACACTAAGCGATGTATACAGTTGCTGAACCACTGTATAGACTCACAGCGTTGACGCTGCAGACTTGAGACACACTCACAGCGTTGACGCTACATGGCACACTCAGGCAATCTCCACAGACTAAATCAGATATAACACACTCAAGCATTCAAATCAACATGCCATCATCATAAAGAAAACATAATATCATAATGCACTCACTGTGTTGCAATCATCAAAACAAGATAGCATTGCTATCATCAAAACACATAGCACATGCTTGTGCCTAAGGGGCACAACATTCTCCCCCTTTTTGATGATGGCAACACACTGTGACAGTGAGTCACCAAAATTTTCTCCCCCTTTGACATAATCAAAAAGAGAAAAATAGTATGAACATGAGTGCAACATGGCAGTATGCTTGCAAACACCCTTAGAGCAACAAACTCCCCCTATCGGCATGCAATAGTAGCTATTCTATCCTTAAAATCAGATGACCCATAACTCCCCCTGAAGCACCGGAATGAACCTTGGTTATCCAATAACTCAAGCTAAATTCTGCCATTACAAAGAATCTGAATTCTGGTTACATGAACAGAATGAAACAGAACCAGAGCTGATTGTGGAACAGGATGGAAGATTCCAACAGTGTGGATCAACTAAAAATGTAAGATTAGCCAATACATCTCAATGAATCAATCAATAGCAAGATGTTGATCAGGCTATCTGGAAAGAATCTGAACATGAGAGATTGTAAAGCATCCATCATAACAATGAGTCTTAAGAAGATTTGACTCTTCTATCATAAGGGGTTATGAATTTGCAGCTTAACCAATCTGATTTAATTTTGCTGTATACCAAATTTGCCAAATTAAACTCAATACTCATATCTGAATCCAAGTTTTAATAAAAGTGAACCAAATAGTCAGAAAACACTCAAAAACAATCATCTTTTATCTTACACATATGATCTCAATTGCACCTTTGAAAAATACACAGGTTAGTGCTGAAGTTAAACACTTTTTCAAGAACATGAGTTGACAGATTTTTCAAGATAATTTTATTTGAAGCACATTATATTTTTTCCTGAGCAATTTAAGTTGATCAACACCTTTTTACATGAGGCACAACAAGTCTTAGTTGAAGTGACCCAGTTACTTAGTGTGATAACTGTCATTGCCTCTCACTTTCAGAGCAGAGTTAGCAATATGAGTGTATTTTTACATGAGAAGACACCTTTATCAGAGGCCAGACTCCCCAGCTACTCAACACAAATAAGCTATTGCTCTGTCAGGTTTTGTTTCACTGAATTTTTATCAGAGATAACTATGGCACCTCATGACATGAGTTACTTTATTTCATTGATAAAGAACTCAGTTTCTCAATGACCGAGTCATTGCTCTGAATTCATAATTTTTTTCATTTAGTCAACATTTTTCAAATTAATGTTTAACAACAATACACACTATATGCATCTTAACCAAGGAAGCCTTGAATTCAAATTTTCAGATATCCGATGAGAGAGTCTAAGGTTTACATGACACATGTGGTTAAAGTTTATTAAACCTTATCATTCAGATATTTTCAATTCATTTAACTACAAATCTGAAAATACATTAATCTTATATCAGTCTGATTCAGTGATAATTCTTAAACCTCTATGATAAAAATTTCTACAATGTTCTTAGACTGAATTGCATGACATGCAGCTTAAGTTCCTCAGATCAGAAAATTAAGTTTAGCTGACCAACAAATCAATAGTAGAGCCAATTCAGTCACACCAGCTGAGAAGAATGTGAAAGGTGAGTATAGGCTGGTGCAAGAGTAAATCATCAATAGAGACGAGCATCAGAAGAGATTTTATCATCAGACAGTAGCTGAGTCTGGAATACAGACTGATCAGCTATTTTAGAGATACCAGCAGAGAATTCAGTTGAATAGCGCATAGTCAAGAGAGTGAATCAGGTTACTTAAACAAAGGGAGTTCATGAGGTGAAGAAGATATGAAATAGGAATGCTCCCCCTATCTAAGTGCAATGAATTTCCTTTTAAATTTTTCAAAATTTTATGATATGCACTATCCTATATATGCAGTATGCAACAATTCAAACAAGGAGAGCATGATGATCAATCAACAACAAACGAGCTCCCCCTGACAAAATGCATGATGTGCAATGAATCATTTCTTTTCGAATTTTATTTTCTTCAAATTTATGATATGCAATACACTGCTCTATATGAAAACTAGACCTATGGTACTAGGCGGAGGACTCGGTCCAAGGACCACCTCACACATGGCAGTAGCATCCAGACATACTCCATATGCCCTTCAGCACTGTTCCATTTAATATACCATGATGGTCATGCAAATGACATATGCAGTGCAGAGCAATCTCATTTATTTAGTGCAAACAACAGCATGAGAAGAGCATAAAAAAATCAACCAAGCAAAACAACAATTTCAGATAATGAAATTAAAACAGACAAATCAGCATTTTTAGATTATGAGATTTAAACAAAGTTCAGAACTGACCTGAAAGGTAGGATCCTGGGATTTCCATTTGAGTGCCTTGGTTAACCCCTTTTATTCGTTTCCAAGGCACACCTGCAACAACTGGATTATTTTGATCCTGCAGGAACCCAAGCTGCCTTGGGTCCTGTATGAGCCCTAACAGGTGTTCTAAACAATCTTTTAGCAACATGATCATCATATTCCATCAGTTTACACTCAAACATTGAATGTCCAGTTTTTCCACAATAATAACATGAAGCCACAGAATTTTTATTTTTATTCTTCATGTTAGCAGAAACATGATGCCCATGTGCATGCATATGAGTATGAAAATTATGTGCATGAGCATGAGTATTTCTTTTATTGACATGAAATTTTTTCTTTCCATGCTCAGCCAGCCGACAGTTGGCAGCTTTGTGGCCTAGCTTACCACATTCAAAACATGCAAAGTTTTTCCTTTTATCTCTCAAGTTATTTCTAGCAGAATCATAGAAAGCAGAGAATTTGACAGATTTAGAGTTTAATCTATTTCCCTGAGCATGCCAGCAGTCTTTGACTGCATGCCCATACTTACCACATTCAAAGTATTTAAGATGCTTGCTTCTTGATTCATTTTTACCCCAATGATTTCCTGACCAGCACTCAATAGCCTTGTGCCCAGGCTTATTGCAAGTGAAACAAATGATATGCTGATTAAATTTGAGTTTGTTTCTTTTGTGCTCATGATGATTTGGGGTGTATCTGGCATGCATTCTGTCATCAGATTTCAAAGCATAGCACTCATTCATTAAATGACCATACCTACCATAATAATAGCATGAAGCATTAGATTTCCTAAAGGCATGGTTTCTTCCAGATAGATTCCTAGAGTGCATTATTTTATTTGCATGCTAATCCTCTTTTAATATTCTGCAATCATCCATGATATACCCATGCTTACCACAGTAATAGCAAGAAGCATCAGATTTCCTAGGGGCATGGTTTCTATCAGATGAATTCACAGATGCATGTGAATGAGTACAAGAAGCATGAGCATTTTGCATTGACCCATCAGATTCAACAGAGCTAACAAATTTTAGAGTATAACCAGAATTATTCTTTGCTTTCTTTGTTTGACTTTTCTTTTTCAATTTCTGATTATTATCAACAGGTTTTGTTTGCTTTTCAATTTTCTAAGATTTGAACTGAAAGACAGATTTTGAAGGTGACTTCTGATTTTCATTTTGTTTTGGGGATTGCTTTGAAGTACCAGCTACATCAGTGCTTTGGACAAAAGTGGTATATAGCTAGTTTTTAGTAATTTTCTTAATATCAGAATAGCAATTTGTTCCCCCTTCTGAGTTATCATCCTTCCTCTTCCCAACAGTTTTCATTTTTTCTTTAATCTTGGCAGACTCAATAGCTGAATTTTCCAGATTATGAATTTTATCTTCCAAGCTAGCAATGTGAAGTTCATAACTGGCAATTTCCTGTTCACTGCAATTAACACATTCACTTAGAACTTCGTTTGCAGTTTTATACTTCTCAATTTCTTGTTCTAGACTGTTCAAAATTTTTAAATTTTCATCATAGACAGCTTTTCCTTTTTCTGTGGTGAGAAGTCTTTCAAACAAGCCAGTGTTTAACCACTTCAATTTTTCAACTTCAGCTTTTAATTCAGTGTTTTCTTCCTCAAGATCTCTAGCCTGAAATTCATTACCCTCACATCTCTCTCTTCCAGACATTAGCTCCAGTTTTTCAATTAATTCCTCTTCTCTTTCCTCCACTCTAATTTTCTCAGCCACCAAGTTTTTGTGATCCTCTTTAAGTGAGATAATTTGTTTACTCAGCCATTCATTCTCACTATAAAGATCTTCATTTCATTCTCTTAGAGCTAAGCACATATGGCAGGTTAATTGAGCCGAAGAAGAATGTGAAACCTCCCCATTGATTTCATTTATTCTACCCATAAGACTTTCAATTTTCTTTTGAAATTCTTCATTCTCAAGTTTCAGTTTATCCAATTCGGAATTAACTTGAGTCAGTTCTTGCATCCCTTTTATATGTTCATTTTTCTTCTCATTCAGCTGATTCTCAAGTTCTGATATCTTGTCCAGACATGTTTGATTTTCAAATTTTAGAGAGCCATTCTGTTCCTGAAAATTCTGAACATATAACATACATGCATTATAAGATTGTTTCAGATCTGGACAAGTTTTACAAGGAACTTTCAAAGTTATCTGATCACATTTCTTTTTCAGTCTTTTATTCT
The DNA here is from genome assembly GCA_022559845.1 of Amorphophallus konjac. Taxonomy (NCBI): domain Eukaryota; kingdom Viridiplantae; phylum Streptophyta; class Magnoliopsida; order Alismatales; family Araceae; genus Amorphophallus; species Amorphophallus konjac. The sequence continues at coordinate 136,652,898 of CM040127.1, read as the reverse complement.
CAGATTTCAATTTCTCACATCTATTATTGAGTTCCTCATTTATATTTCATAGATCATCAATTGAAAGTTCTTCAGGTTCAGAACTTACCTCGGATGAAGTTTCATCATCAGCATTTCTTCTATCAGCCATCAAGTATTTGCTGTGATTTCTGATTAGCTTCAATTTTTCAAAAATGTCTTTGGCAGACCTGCAAGATGAAATGCATTCAATTAGAGATCTGTCAATTGATTCTTTTAATAAAACTACAGCTCTATTATTGACAGAGTCTTTCAGCTTATCCTTCTTGGTCCATTTAGATTTATCCTTCGATAGTTTGTATGGGCCGTGAGTCATTACCTTCCACAATTTTGGATCAGTAGACTTTACATACCGATGGAGGTTTTCGAACCAAGAGTCAAAGTTATCACCTCTGAATATCGGAGGATTAGCCATCGAATCAGATAACAACCAAATTCAAAGCACAAAATAGTAGACAACAAAACCAGATAAGCAAGACACGGCACTAACTCAGTGAAACTAAATACAGAACACAAGAGGCACACTTATGAAATGCACCAAACAGAAATGCACTAAACCAGATGATCAACGTAAAGCACTAAGACAGTAAATCAAAACGATTCCAAATGACCCACTCTGAAATGCACTAAACAATTAGCAGGATCCTCTGTAGATTGTTAGATCTGTTAAGTCAGAGACCGCTCTGATACCAATTGTTGGGTTCGGTGCAGTATTCAGAGGGGGGGTGAATGAATACAGCCCTTTAAAAATCTTTCGCCCAATTAAAATATGATGCTCACTAGAATTACTAGTTCGTAAACTAGACAAGCTTAAATGCTAATGGGCAGATGCGGAACTAAACAAACACACATTAAGATCACTAGAGTGCTAACAAGACAGATTTAGACAAAATATAGCTCAACTAGTGTGACGACCCAGAGTTCAGGACACCGATATACCGATAACATCAATATACCGACACCAAGAACTGGGGAGGCCACCCAAGAGGCTGGTGAGGCCTCTGAAGGGTTAGTGGGGGGTTAGCTGAGGAATATGCATAATTAATTGCGAATTGGGGCGCGCAATACAAATAAGTATTTAAGATTTAAACACAAGTGCGGAAGCAATTTAAAATAACCAGAGTGATATATATAACTAGTCCAGAGTCACAAACACTAGTCCACAGGGCACAACTACGCGGGGCATACCCCGGCAAAAGTACAACACAAGCCTCAAAAAGGCAGCTCGTGCTCAGTTGGCAGCTAAGGAACGGTCCCGAAACAGCACGCTAAACTCCGGGAGATGTCGGGCGCGGCTCACCTGAAAGGAGAAGGGTGAGTCACAGCCAGACTCAGTAGGGGTCACGCGGATCCCTACCTCGCACTAAACAAGCGAACATGCATAATTAACAGCAATTAAAGCATGCATTCAAATAAATACACAGGCAATGGCATGAATATCTAATCACAAGAAAGCTGTAAACTCTATCTAAGCAAGTATAACAGCTAACACATGCCGCTACTAATTAAATGCAAGCGATTAAAGCTAAAACTACCAATTAGAATGAGCTGCAACTAGTCCAAGCAACAAGGAAGGACAACCACTGGAGCAGAAACCAGATGCGTCCACTGACGGCTTACACTGCGTCTCAAGCACTCGCAGTCGACAAGCGACAAGCTAAGCGCGCAAACAGTACCAGACCAAGTGACCAGTCGGAGTGACACCCGTCGGCGTCAGTCCACAGTCTCCGACCACGTGTGCACACACTGACTCTAGCCTGAGCCAGGCCCTCTAACTAGTTTTCTCCCTTGGCAGGACGCTACCATTGGCTGGGAGCCCACGGAACTAGCTTACAAACCGTGAATGGGAAATATACCCCTCCGCCATCCTCAAGCGGGTCGGTACTCAACAGACCTTAGGGCAACAACAGTGGCTCCATTGCCTGGAAAGAAAAGCTACTCTATTGGCACATAAAACACGCCACAATATAGTAAAACAATACAACTATGGCATGAATATAGAACGGAACGCATAAGCAATGGGCTGGGAATATATTGCAGCCATCAGGGAAGTGGCGGTCAAGGACCCACGCGCCACATGCAAACGACGGTCGGGGGTCGGCGCGTTACTTCAAGAATGACGCTCCAGTCCCCATCCGTCACTCCCTTCAGGATTCCAGCTCAAGAGGCATCAAAGGCATGTAACGGTAGGGGCCCTGCGCGTTACTTCGAAGCGACGCGTGGGGTCACCGCCGTCACATCCACCCGAGGCTCAAACCACCTATCAGCGTTCTAAATGGTAGCAGGCGAAGTAACGCCCCGGTCTAGGCGCGCCGGACCGAAACGACGGTCGGCCGACTGGCCGCCGGGCGCACCGCCTGACCAAAATCACGGAAAACAGTTGATGAGTAACGGATGGGAGCCCCACCGTTACTCTCCAAGTAACGCACCCCCATTGGGCCGCTATTTGGTAGTGACGCGTCCACCTTGGACCGTCGGGCAAGTGACGGTTCCTGGCAGGACCGTCACTGCACCTGGGTTACGGGCGGGTACGGTTTGTAAACCGAAGCCCTCCCGGACGGCTGAAAACGCCGGGTATCGACGAGAAACCTAATAACCTGTCAAACCACGCATGCTAGACAACAATCTAACATCTAAATCTAGCACATGCAAGGCCTAAAACGCATTAAACTCAAGATTTAGGCTAAAACCCCAAAAATGGAAATATGAACATCATGCATGCTACGGGGTGCTAATCAACAAGCGAGCTAAAGGAAACGATCCTAGCAAGATCGAGGTTCCATCCCCCTACCTTTCGCAAGCCGAAACCGTCGAACGGGCCGCATGCAAGGAGGAATAGCCACGGAGCTTCCACGCTCCACCTCGCTCCCACGATCACCGATCCACGCCGAAGTGGACACCCACGCGCTCTACTCGACGCGAGGAATCCAACGGTGCCAACCTCGTCTCAATCCGACGCCGTCTCGACCCCGATCCCTAAGAGAGGAGAGGAGATGGCCGCACGGAGGAGAGAGAGAGAGAGAGAGAAATGAGAGATCGACGGGGGAGAGAGAGTGAGGGTGAGAGATATATAAAAAAAATAAATAAAATTAATATATATATAATATAATCATTATATATATAAAAATCTTATTAATATTCAATAACCCTCAAACAGCTCCGAACAAATCCGGAAAAATGCCAGACAAATTCCTAAAAATCCAGGAAAAAGCCGGAATTTCCAGAACAATTAATAGAACAAATACCACGAAGGATCCATTAAGGCACGGGCCTTACAGTCCCTCCCTCCTTACAGAAATTTCGCCCTCGAAATTTACAATAACCGAAAAGGAGGAAACGGAGAAAGGACTTATACCTCACTGGAACAAGAAAGGAAAAAGCTGACGCATCTCATCTTCACGCTCCCAAGTAGACTCGTTACCAGAGTGACGCTGCCAAGCAACCCTTACCAGAGGAATAACCTTATTTCTCAACCGCTGCTCACGACGGTCTTCAATTCGGATAGGAAACTCTGGCGTGGACAAATCAGCAGTCACCTCGGGCCACACTGAATCATCGAGAACATGAGAAGCATCAGACACATATTTCCTCAACTGAGACACGTGGAACACATTATGAATAGCTTGCATGGCCGCCGGCAGTTGCAAACGATAAGCCACTGAACCAATAGCTTCAACAATCGGAAAAGGGCCAACATACCGCGGACTAAGCTTTCCACGCTTCCCAAACCTGGAAACACCCTTCATTGGAGATATTTTAACAAACACCATATCTCCTGGCTCAAATTGTAGTGGACGTCTGCGCCGATCTGCATAACTTTTCTGTCGACTCTGAGCCGTCAACAATCTCTGTCTGATCAGACGAACCACATCAGAACACTGCTGTACCATGTCCGGTCCTGTCAACAGTCGGTCCCCAACATCAAACCAGTTCAGAGGAGTACGACAAGGACGACCATACAGCGCTTCATAAGGAGCCATGTCAATACTGGAGTGAAAACTGTTATTATAAGCAAACTCAACAAGTGGCAAATGCTGACCCCACGAACCTTGCCAATCAAGGCAACACGATCTCAGCATGTCTTCCAAAGTCTGAATAGTTCTCTCTGACTGTCCATCTGACTGTGGATGATACGCTGAACTGAAAGCTAACTCAGTGCCCAAAGCTTTCTGGAAACTACGCCAGAAGCCAGAGGTAAAACGCGGGTCACGATCTGACACAAGTGAAACAGGAATTCCATGCAATGGCACGATCTTCTGCACATAGAGCTCGGCCAATCTCTGCACACTCCAAGTAACTTTAATTGGCAACAATCTGGCGGTTTTCGTCAATCTGTCGACAAGCAGCCAGATTCCATCAAAACCTTGAGAAGTTCGAGGCAAACCCACCACAAAATCTGTAGTAACATGGTCCCATTTCCACATCGGAATTTCCAATGGCTGAAGCAGACCACCTGGCTTTTGATGTTCGGCTTTAACTAATTGACAAGTCAAGCACTTAGAAACAAAAATAGCCACGTCCTTCTTCATGCCGGGCCACCAGAACTGCTTCTTCAAATTCTGATACATCTTGGTGACACCAGGGTGAATAGCAAAACGGGAACCATGGGCTTCACTCAAAATCTCATTCCTCAAATCATCATCAACAGGAATATACAATCTGCCCTGGAAACTGACGACCAGCTCGTCATCAAATTCCACATCATATCTTGATATAACACGGGCCAAATCAGAATCAGCTTGTTGGGCTTCTAGAATCTGCTGATACAAAGCTGAACCCAAAACCAAGCTAGCACAAACTGCCATCCTCGGATCGGCAGGAATCTCTACACACAATGCCTCGCTCGGAAGCTGTTCCCACAATTTCCATTCATGAAGCAACAAATGACTGACTTGTACTTTCCTGCTCAGAGCATCAGCCACAACATTCATTTTACCTGGCTGATAGGAGAGTGTAAAGTCATAATCTTTCATGTATTCCATCCATCGCCTCTGCCTGAGATTCAGATCTTTCTGGGAGAAAATATACTGTAAACTCTGATGATCAGTAAGAATCTGAAATTTCTCACCATACAGATAATGTCTCCAGATCTTCAAGGCAAAAATAACTGCAGCTAGCTCTAGATCATGAGTGGGATAATTTCCTTCATGCTGTTTCAATTGCCGAGATGCATATGCGATAACTTTACCATGTTGCATCAGCACTGCACCCAAACCTACTCGAGACGCATCTGTACAAACAAGAAAACCACCCGAGTCGGAAGGCAAAGTCAACACTGGAGAAGAAGTCAACAGCCTTTTCAATTCAACAAAGCTAGCCTCACACTGATCCGACCAGACAAACGGCACACCCTTCCGTGTCAAATTAGTCATCGGTGCTGCAATCTTCGCAAAATCCTGAATGAATCTGCGGTAATACCCAGCCAATCCTAAAAAACTTCGTATCTCCGTGATGGTCCTCGGTCTCTGCCAACTCAAAACGGCATCAATCTTTGCAGGGTCTACTGCTACTCCATCACTAGAAATCACATGGCCAAGAAAATGAATCTCCCGAAGCCAGAATTCACATTTACTGAGCTTCGCATAAAGCTCGTGATCTCTTAGAGTCTGCAGAACGATCCTCAAATGCTGCACATGATCATCAACAGAGGCAGAATATATCAAGATATCATCAACAAAGATCACCACAAAATGGTCCAGAAATGGACGAAAGATACGCTGCATTAGATCCATGAAGGCTGCTGGGGCATTAGTCAAACCAAACGGCATGACTAAAAATTCAAAGTGACCATATCGAGTACTGAAAGCAGTCTTCTCCACATCAGATTCCCGGATCCGCAACTGAAAATAGCCAGATCGGAGATCAATCCTTGAAAAGACAGCAGCAGACTGTAACTGGTCAAACAAATCATCAATCCTGGGGAGCGGATACTTATTCTTGATAGTCGCCTGATTCAGCTGCCTGTAATCAATACAAAGCCTCAGGTTTCCATCTTTCTTTTTCACAAACAGTACTGGGGCACTCCACGGAGAAAAACTGGGACGAATATAACCCTTCTCCAGTAACTCTAGTAGCTGTGCACGCAGTACTTTCAATTCAGCTGGAGCCATTCGGTACGGCGGCTTTGCTAAGGGGCCAGTACCTGGAATCAGTTCAATCACCATCTCAATCTCTCGCTCTGGGGGCAAGCCTGGCAACTCGTCAGGAAACACATCAGGGAACTCACAGACAACCGGAATATCACAAACATCCCGTCGTGGTTTTTCAACAGCCACCACTGAAGCAAGGAATCCCTGACAACCTGTGCTAAGCAACCTGTAGGCTCGAATAGCAGAAATAATCATACGAGAAGAACGGGATCGAATACCTTGAAAATAAAGGCTGATTTTCCCTGGGGCTGAAAATAGACTTTCTTCGATCTGCAGTCAACCACAGCTCCATAATGCTCCAACCAATCCATTCCCAGAATAACATCATAATCTGCCAGCTGCAACGCATACAATCTCGCCGGCAACTGGTGATCATCAATCATCACAGGAGACTCATCCAAACACAAGGGAGTAACCATGAAATCTCCAGAAGGCAATTCCACAAACAACTCACAAGACAGCTCAGAAGTTGGTTCCTCAATACAAGCCATAAAATCCTCAGAAATAAAAGAGTGAGAAGCACCAGAATCAAATAAGACATGAGCTGAATGACCATAAAGCATAATCGTACCTTCCACAAGATGGGACGCAGCAGCATCAGCTCTTGTCAAATGAGAAACTTTGCCTTTCTGCTTCTTAGAACCAACTGAAGATTGCTGAGAAGACGCCGACGCCTGAGAGAAAAATTGCTGTGGAGCTTGAGGTGCTGGAGGTCTAAACTGCGGCTGAGGTTGAGAAAACTGAGGAGCTTGCAATGGATTCGGCCTCAGCGGGCAATCTCGAACCACATGACCTGGCTGGTCACACCTAAAGCAAACAACAGGAAGAGAACACGGTTGGCCCTTATGATGACCACCGCATCTCCGACACGTCCACGGCTGACTAGCAGCTGAGCTCTGTCGAGTCTGAGAAGAAGGTGCTGTCGGCTGCTGAACAGAATCTGCACCGGACGGCTGCTGAACAAACTTCTTCTTCTTCTTGAACCTTTTGAACTTGGGCTTAGAAGGAGAGGAAGCACTGGAAACCTCTGACTGGACCGAAGGAACACTAGGCACGGGCTGTCGGTAAGCCTGCTGAACCTGAGCCACCGGCTGCACTGACCCTGCCTGGGGATATCCACCCGGTCTCGCCATCTCCAGCTCTAAAGCTACAGCTGTCTGGCACGCAGTATCGAGATCCGCAACACGACTCGCTATCAACGGCATCTTCAACTCTGGCCTCAACCCTCGCAAGAATTGCTGGGTCTTCAAAGCTTCGCTGGCCAGCACATGGGGCGCATACTGACCCAATTCCAAGAACTTATTCCTGTACTGAAGCACGGTCATACTGCCCTGGGTCAATTCCATAAACCGATACATCTTATCCATCTGCAAGCAGGCAGGAGTATAGGCACGCTCAAAAGCAGCAACGAACTCTGCCCAAGTGATTTGCCGAAGAGGTCTGGATCGAAAGGAAATCTGCCACTCGGCTTTCCACCACGCAATGGACGTACCCTGGAGTTGAAAGGCAGCGAGCATGACTTTCTCATCTTCAGCACACTCCATCGAGACAAAAACACGCTCTATCGCATCCATCCATTGCCTCGCGACTTCTGGATCAGCTTGGCCATCGAAAGCAGGCGGATTGAACATCAGAAATTCCTTCAAAGCCTTGCCTCGACTGCCAGGCACTTCAGCTTGAACGATCGGCACTGGAGGAGCAACTGGAACGACAGGAACAGCGGGAACTGCAGGAGGAGGTGCAGAACCGCTATCTTCCCTGGGCGCATCTCGAGGAACACGAGGAGCTCGAGGAGGTCTTCCTCGACGAGGCGGCATAATTATGCTGCCAAAAACACAATCAACAATGAAATCCATCAATCATACGGAAAACATCCTATGCCAGCAAGAGACAACAACAGGACTAGCTCTGGACCAAGCGTCAATTCCAATTCTTTACGCAAATCCTCAACTTCAAGCTCTGATACCATCTGTGACGACCCAGAGTTCAGGACACCGATATACCGATAACATCAATATACCGACACCAAGAACTGGGGAGGCCACCCAAGAGGCTGGTGAGGCCTCTGAAGGGTTAGTGGGGGGTTAGCTGAGGAATATGCATAATTAATTGCGAATTGGGGCGCGCAATACAAATAAGTATTTAAGATTTAAACACAAGTGCGGAAGCAATTTAAAATAACCAGAGTGATATATATAACTAGTCCAGAGTCACAAACACTAGTCCACAGGGCACAACTACGCGGGACATACCCCGGCAAAAGTACAACACAAGCCTCAAAAAGGCAGCTCGTGCTCAGCTGGCAGCTAAGGAACGGTCCCGAAACAGCACGCTAAACTCCGGGAGATGTCGGGCGCGGCTCACCTGAAAGGAGAAGGGTGAGTCACAGCCAGACTCAGTAGGGGTCACGCGGATCCCTACCTCGCACTAAACAAGCGAACATGCATAATTAACAGCAATTAAAGCATGCATTCAAATAAATACACAGGCAATGGCATGAATATCTAATCACAAGAAAGCTGTAAACTCTATCTAAGCAAGTATAACAGCTAACACATGCCGCTACTAATTAAATGCAAGCGATTAAAGCTAAAACTACCAATTAGAATGAGCTGCAACTAGTCCAAGCAACAAGGAAGGACAACCACTGGAGCAGAAACCAGATGCGTCCACTGACGGCTTACACTGCGTCTCAAGCACTCGCAGTCGACAAGCGACAAGCTAAGCGCGCAAACAGTACCAGACCAAGTGACCAGTCGGAGTGACACCCGTCGGCGTCAGTCCACAGTCTCCGACCACGTGTGCACACACTGACTCTAGCCTGAGCCAGGCCCTCTAACTAGTTTTCTCCCTTGGCAGGACGCTACCATTGGCTGGGAGCCCACGGAACTAGCTTACAAACCGTGAATGGGAAATATACCCCTCCGCCATCCTCAAGCGGGTCGGTACTCAACAGACCTTAGGGCAACAACAGTGGCTCCATTGCCTGGAAAGAAAAGCTACTCTATTGGCACATAAAACACGCCACAATATAGTAAAACAATACAACTATGGCATGAATATAGAACGGAACGCATAAGCAATGGGCTGGGAATATATTGCAGCCATCAGGGAAGTGGCGGTCAAGGACCCACGCGCCACATGCAAACGACGGTCGGGGGTCGGCGCGTTACTTCAAGAATGACGCTCCAGTCCCCATCCGTCACTCCCTTCAGGATTCCAGCTCAAGAGGCATCAAAGGCATGTAACGGTAGGGGCCCTGCGCGTTACTTCGAAGCGACGCGTGGGGTCACCGCCGTCACATCCACCCGAGGCTCAAACCACCTATCAGCGTTCTAAATGGTAGCAGGCGAAGTAACGCCCCGGTCTAGGCGCGCCGGACCGAAACGACGGTCGGCCGACTGGCCGCCGGGCGCACCGCCTGACCAAAATCACGGAAAACAGTTGATGAGTAACGGATGGGAGCCCCACCGTTACTCTCCAAGTAACGCACCCCCATTGGGCCGCTATTTGGTAGTGACGCGTCCACCTTGGACCGTCGGGCAAGTGACGGTTCCTGGCAGGACCGTCACTGCACCTGGGTTACGGGCGGGTACGGTTTGTAAACCGAAGCCCTCCCGGACGGCTGAAAACGCCGGGTATCGACGAGAAACCTAATAACCTGTCAAACCACGCATGCTAGACAACAATCTAACATCTAAATCTAGCACATGCAAGGCCTAAAACGCATTAAACTCAAGATTTAGGCTAAAACCCCAAAAATGGAAATATGAACATCATGCATGCTACGGGGTGCTAATCAACAAGCGAGCTAAAGGAAACGATCCTAGCAAGATCGAGGTTCCATCCCCCTACCTTTCGCAAGCCGAAACCGTCGAACGGGCCGCATGCAAGGAGGAATAGCCACGGAGCTTCCACGCTCCACCTCGCTCCCACGATCACCGATCCACGCCGAAGTGGACACCCACGCGCTCTACTCGACGCGAGGATTCCAACGGTGCCAACCTCGTCTCAATCCGACGCCGTCTCGACCCCGATCCCTAAGAGAGGAGAGGAGATGGCCGCACGGAGGAGAGAGAGAGAGAGAGAGAAATGAGAGATCGACGGGGGAGAGAGAGTGAGGGTGAGAGATATATAAAAAAAATAAATAAAATTAATATATATATAATATAATCATTATATATATAAAAATCTTATTAATATTCAATAACCCTCAAACAGCTCCGAACAAATCCGGAAAAATGCCAGACAAATTCCTAAAAATCCAGGAAAAAGCCGGAATTTCCAGAACAATTAATAGAACAAATACCACGAAGGATCCATTAAGGCACGGGCCTTACAACTAGAATTTCGCTCTCTTGACAAATTAAAACACTCTAAGAAGACTAATTAACTCTTCTGCTCAACCAGAAGCCAAACACATGGAGCGCCCCTATGCATTCATCTAGCGGAAGCACAATAGAACAAAACAAACCACAATGCACAAGGGATTTTTAGGGGGTTCGGTCCAGCAGACCTACATCCACCCCACACTCAAACCGAGTGTGGATTCCGCTGACTCACAGCTTGAACAGCTGGGCATCACAGCTTGCCATACAACCGCTGGCCAACACAGCTTACCGTCCGAGGAATCCTCCTCGCCCCGCTGAGCAACACAGCTTGTTGTCCAGTGGAATCCTCCACTGCAAACTGCTGGGCAATACAGCTTAGCCATCCAGAGGCAGCACCTCTGCAATCCGCTGACTAACAACTTGAACAAAGATGTAAAATAGAAGACAGAAAATAGAACAAGACAGCAATCGGAAAGCTGTAAGCAATGAAGCACAATGTCGCTCTCAAAGAGCTGGATGGCCTGGATTTGATCCACGGTCCATCAAGAACAGATCTCCCTCGATCTCACTCTCTTTCTTCACTCTCTCTCTTTCTCTTTCTTCTCTGCTGCACTTCTCTTCTTCTCTCGATCTCTGTTCTCCTTTTCTCTCTTTCTCTTTTTCTTCTCTTTCTCTCTTTCTTCTCTTCTGCTGGATCGTGGAAGCTCTCTCTTCTTTTTCCCTTTCTCTTCTCTCAGCTTCTGCTCTCTGCTTCGATCACGATCAGTCTTCTACAGAGGATGAAGACTCGTATATATAGCAGCGGCATCAGCAGCTAGGGAGATAGGGCGTGTGCTTCCCACGCCTTCCGTCCAGAAGATTCCTCCTCGGATCACGTGCTCAGCACCCACCTTGGATCACGTGTCAGGTGCCAGCATCAGGTCACGTGCCCATTCATCAGTATGCTCAGCAACTGGAGTTAGATGGCGTCAACCCACTTGCTCCAACGAGTTGACGCAGCCTTCAGAGATCTTCAACCTATGAAGCTCAATTCTGCTGCGTTGACTCCATCAGTTTGCTGCGTTGACGCATTGATACGTTCCAGTGAACAAACAGCCTAGCCTTTTTAACAGTTGCGTAGACGCTGCTCCACTGCTGCGTTGACGCATAGGTGATCCAGTGATCAGGTCTTCAGCAGATAGATGTACTGCGTTGACGCTCTCAGCATGTTGCGTTGACGAATGGAGCTACAGCATCGATGCTGCCAATGTACTCCAGAGGCTGCAATAAGGGATACTTGAACTGCTGCGTCCACGCTACTTGATCAGTGTGTTGACGCACCAGAATAATCCACAAGCTTCTTTCTTGATTGTTTGAACTACTGCGTCCATGCCACTTGATCAAGGCGTTGACACATTGGTGTGTTCCAGCAGCTGAAATTGGATGTCTTCAGCCCTCTTGCATTAAGGGGTTCATTAGCCTCTTCAGTCCCTGTCAGACAGATGAAACGAAGTCTTTAGTTCTAAGTATGTGCATTGCATTGTATAGACTTTGCTGTGAAGGCGAAAGCAATGTAAAGTATACACAACGCAGTGTATAGACTTAATGAATACAAAGGCTTCATAAGCCTCAGATGAAGGCAGGCGCTGTGTAGACTTCATGATGATCGGATGAAGGCAAGCGATGTATAGACTTCATGAAACACAGCTGAACACACGCGGTGTATAGACTTCATGAAGATCAGATGAACACATGCGGTGTATAGACTTGATGTGTTCACTGATGGATGTACACACTTGCCCGCTGTACAGACTTTCATGCTTATATGCAATATAGAGACTTCAGACTACAGGGACGTGTGAACAACCAGTGTGTAGACTCTTCAATCGACATGCTTTGAAGCACAAAGGTAATGTACAGACTTTGCCTTAAAACGAATGTAAAGACTCAGAATCAAAGAGGCGTTGTGTAGACTTTGAACCAGTGTACAGACTTGGAAGCTTGAGCCAATGAATAGACTTGAAATGCGTTTAGCAATGTATAGACTTTGCATAAGACGCTGGAATGTATAGACTTAGGAGCATATGACATGGCTGTACAGACTTAGAATAAGACATGCATGAGACTGACGCTGTACACACTTAGCCTAGAACAATGTGTGGACTTTATCTATCATGGACGATGTATAGACTCAATCAATTGGAAGAGATTCCAGTGTACAGACTTGCCACCGACAAGTGTATGGACTAACTCAGCCTGAGGCACAGTATGGACATCAACTCTGCACATCGAATGTATAGACTTCAAGTGTGAAGACCATTGTATAGACTTTGAAGACAGAAGCTAGTGTATAGACTTGATGCTCAAGGAGTGGCTGTACAGACTTAGAGTGTAGCTGAAGCCTTGAGCGTAGGAATAGGCTGGACTGTATAGACTTCAGGCTTCAGAAACGAATGTACAGACTTCACTCAAGAAACGTAGGGAAAGACCCCAATGTATAGACTTTGCCTTGAACGAAGGTCAGTGATGAATGTATAGACTTTCAAGATGTGTAGACTTGGATACGTGAAAGCTACAGTGAAGGAATGTACACACTTGACCGAATCAAAGGCAAATCGAGTGTACAGACTTCATGCCATGAGACGCTGAAAGAGACAGTCCAATGTACAGACTTATAAAGACTGATGCATGAACAGTAATGCATAGACTTGCATGAGACGCAAATTGAGACGATGCACAATGTATAGACATATTGCGAGCATGCTGTAGCCATTGTACAGGCTTGACAATGTATGGACTTTAAGTCCAATGCAAAGTAGCAATGTATAGACTTTAGACTTCGCCATGCTTACACTAAGCGATGTATACACTTGCTGAACCACTGTATAGACTCACAGCGTTGACGCTGTAGACTTGAGACACACTCACAGCGTTGACGCTACATGGCACACTCATGCAATCTCCACAGACTAAATCAGATATAACACACTCAAGCATTCAAATCAACATGCCATCATCATAAAGAAAACATAATATCATAATGCACTCACTGTGTTGCAATCATCAAAACAAGATAGCATTGCTATCATCAAAACACATAGCACATGCTTGTGCCTAAGGGGCACAACAACTCCGGCTACCATCAGATCAAGATGGACCCACAAGACATCGAGAAGACCGCCTTCATCACCGAGTTCGGCGTACACTGCTACACCCAAATGCCTTTCAGGTTAAAGAACGCCAGAGCAACATATCAGAGACTGATCAACCACATTTTCGAAGGACACATCGGTCAGAACGTCGAGGCCTACATCGATGACATGCTCGTCAAAACACTGAAGGCTGAAGACAACCTTGCCGACTTAGTCGAGACCATCGACACCCTACGGAAGTGCAACATGAAGCTCAACCGCGCCAAATGTGCCTTCGGAGTTGGATCCGGGAAGTTCCTAGGCTTCTTGGTAACTCATCGTGGGATTGAGGCCAACCCCGACAAGGTTCAGACCATCTTAAACATGCGGCCACCCACCTGCATCAAGGACGTCCAACGTCTTACAGGGTGCATTACTGCGCTCAACCGTTTCCTATCCCGGTCGGCCGAACGATGCTTACCCTTCTTCAAATTATTGAGGGGACCTAAAATGGCATCTACTACGTTCACCTGGGATGAGGAATGCCAGAAGGCGTTCACCGAACTCAAGGAATTCTTGGCCTCACCCCCGGCGCTGTCCAAGCCGATCCAAGGTGACACTCTACACCTCTATCTCTCGGCGACCCCTTCCACAGTAAGCTTGGTCCTGGTCAGGAATGACGCTGGGGTCGAGACACCAGTTTACTATACCAGCAAGGTGCTTAATGAGGCTGAGAAAAGGTACCCCGTAACCGAGAAACTTGTGCTAGCATTGGTTACCTTGGCCAAGCACCTCCGACACTACTTTCAAGGGCACCCCATCGTCGTATTGATCGGCGAATCCCTGAAGAAGATTCTCTTTCATCCTGAAGCCTCGAGAGGCCTTGTCAAATGGGCCATCATGCTCGGGGCCTACGACATCTCATATCACCCCCGCTCGGCCATCAAAGGACAGGCTCTCCCAGACTTCATCGCCAAAAGCATAGTCCCAAATGAAGAAGCACCTCCACCTGCACCCAGGCCCACGTGGGATCTGTTCGTCGATAGGTCCTCCAATTCAGCTGTAAGCGGCGCCGATGTTCTCCTCAAATCCCCCGAAGGAGTGGAGCCGCCGTACGCCCTGAAGTTCAACTTCCAGGCGTCCAACAACGCCTCCGAGTACGAAGCCGTTATCTCAGGGGCCAGGATGGCTCGATGACTAGGGGCCGAGCGGGTCAGGGTCCACACCGACTCCCAATTGGTCGCTAGCCAGGTCAATGGTGATTACGAAGCTCGGGAAGGATAAATGGTCAAGTACCTCCAGGTGGTCAAGAGGATGGCCCAACTCTTCGAGAGCTTTGAGGTAGTCCGGATATCCCGGGAGGAAAACTCCCGACCGGACACCCTCTCTCGCTTGGCCTCCTCGCTCGACCCCACGGGTACATGATCGGTCTTCCTCTAAGAGCTCGAGCGACCGAGCGTAGAATCTGAGCTTATGACTATTGACACGGCACCCCTGATCGATTGGCGGATCCCCTATATATCCTGGCTTTAGGATTCTCAAGAGCCCTCCGACCCTCGGGAGGCTCGGAAACTCAAGTACCAAGCTCGGCATTTCGTCATGCTGGATGATGCCTTATATCGCAGATCTTTCTCTGGTCCCCTCCTCAAGTGCATCAGCGCTGACGAAGCCAGCCGAGCTGTTGGCCCAGAGTATATGGCGGACATAAAGGGGGGTTGAATTGTCCCCTTGCTGAGATGGCGGATTTTAAAATCTTTCTTAACTAAACACAATGGAATTAAAACAAACTACTTGATTAGCCTAAACAAACATGAGATCTAAAAAGTTCTCTCGATCTTACCGATCTCACTCGTAATAACAATGCAACTGTTACATAAATTTACGCCTAACCCAAACACGAATGGCAGAGTAGGAATGTGTAGATGTGCAGTGAATAAAAATCTAAAGGTTGACCTGTGAAGGGAGATAGTAAAAATGGACAATCACATAGGCATGCCACAGATAACACGGATATTTTTAGGCGATTCGGGACCACGACGGGCTCCCTACGTCCGCCCCTCACCGAACCCGGTGAGGCTTCACTAACACGCTACCAAAGTAGCAACCATGGGGATGAATCCCACACCACACATGCTGCCTCTGCAGCAAGACACACACACACGGGGTCTGGCCCCAAGACGCTGCCACCACAGCACACACACACGGAGTCGGGGAACTCACCCCGGACACAAAAACCACACGAAGACTCAGCTACGTTCACCACACACAGATGTTCTTCGATGTTCAGAAAAGTAAGAAGATATACAATATAGCTCCCAGTAGTATGTAAATAGAGAAGACTATCATCAGGAAATGGATAAAAGATGTAGAAAGTTTCCCCTTCATTTTTCCACTGGCCGTTAGAAGATCTTTCTTGAAGTTCAGGTTGGAGGAGTTGAATCCGCAGGATGTTGGAGCAGCCGGTCCTTCTTCTTGAAGATCCAACATGTGTTCCTTCAAATCTAAGCTCCAATCGCTCCTACAAACACCATGAACAGATGAGTCTATCAAATCCCTCTCCTCTCCATCTTGTGGCCGCACTCCTTTCTTCTCCCTGCAACAGATAGAACAATATTAGCGCTAGGATTACTCTCCTACGATGGAGATCGCAGGGTATAAATAGGGCTAGAGTAAAGAACAAAAGACCACAAAAGCCCATGTAAAAACCTATCTAAACTGCACCCATACCATAGGAGAAACGCTAAGGGTAAAGGTGTAAAAAGACCAAATCAACCGGACCTTAGATAAATGGGTTCGCAGTGAAAATTGAAAACCCGATCAACCCAAAAGCATTATCATTGCATTAACTCCAAAGATTGTGTAAACGATGGTGCACGTTTGAAAAATACCAAAAAGCAAGTCGGTGCATGTATTGACAAGGTCTAAGCATATGTGCAGACACGGTCTGAGCAAAGCATGCACAAGGTCTATGCACAAGGTCTGTGCATGTGACAAAGAGTAAGTCGGTGCAAGTTTGCTAAAGAAGGTGCACTTCATATGTAGGGTCAGTGCAAGTATAGGTCAATGCACAAATAGACAGGGTAGGTCGGTGCAAGGATAGGGTCTGTCACGCCCCGAACCGATAGCAGCGGAACGTGTCGTTTGCTCGGAACGTGACAGTTAAACAGTCGATTCGATCAGAGCATAGTCATTTCCACAAAACACAATTTGGACAAATAACAATTTTCATTTCAAATATAAGTTCTTTACATATTTGGGCCCATAATAAACGAAAAGACTTAATAAAGAAAAACTACAACGAGACATAAGATGCAAGATAACCAAACTAGACGTTTCATCTAGATGTCAGAGTTCTCTTCACTCTTGCCCTTACCCATCATGTTCGGTCTCGTCGTCACTAAGGTCATTACCTAAAAAACATTGAAAAATGTAAGGTGAGCGAATGCTCAGTAGGACTTAATATCTCATGCTCCAAGCTAGCTTTAAGTCAATTACAGTTTAACATGGTCATGCAGGTCATGAAAGATATAGAAATCGAGAACTATAATGACACGAGATAAATTCAAGAACTATAAGAAACAAACGAGTAAGCAAGATGCTAGATACACTCATGAAGAGTAAGGACAATGACAATCAAGAGAGTATAGCAAAATCTTAACAAATACTTTCTCAAGCTAGGTCAAGAGCATTCATGCGGAAATATAACATTCATCTCTCTATGACGAACACTATCACGAGAGCTTCAATGTATCCATTATTATGAAGGATCTTTGGGACAAGATAACGTATACTATCATTGGGGGTAATTCAAGAACATTTATGATGATCGATATAGAAGTAGAACAATTACTTCTACAAGCACTATATAGCATTTGCCAAGACACTAAGGGAATATCACGACGATATGATAACCCCTCCAATAAGGCAATTTAAGATCTTTTCATGACGAATAATAAGTTGTGGAGAGATGTACTATGATGGCAGTACTCTCGATCATCACTATCACAAGAGCGTTTGCACACCTAGCACTATATAGGATTGTGTACTAAGATGGTAATTACTCCCGATCATCACTATCACGAGAGCGTTTGCACATCTAGCACTACATAGGATTGGCCAATGCACTAAGGGGAAAATCACGACGATATGACCACCCCTCATGGAAATAAGTAATAGACGACTATAGGTGGTGAATGCCAGCACCCGATCATCGTATACCGGTAACGTTTGGACTTTGCCTCGCCCAATAGGGTCAGATCAGGACCCGTAACATTTAAAATGTCATTTTAGTGGGACCCATAGCCCTTGACATTTAGTCTAGACTAATTCCATATTAATGGCCAAGAATTTCAAGGATCAAGCATGTAACAACATTAAGATAGATTTCATGGAACATAGAGTTCAAGGATAGAACTTGTAATAAGGATGATATATCAATAAACTATATGAAAACCATGAAATTCTGGAAATCTGGGTGATTAGGTACAACCAGCTCAGTCGGCCTTGAGGGAATCCAAGGCTACGAGGAGACTTACGGAGGTCCCAATGACTAACTTGTCAGTCCGAAGGAACGAAATGTCCAACGGAGGGCTCGTATGTCACCAAGAGTTGAGGTATATAATGTGGACCAATCATGAAACAGAGACTCCATCTACGGACGTGAGATGAGAGTGCCAAAAGACCCGAGGTATGGGTCAAAACCAGAAGAAAATGGTGAGAACATGAATGCGTTAATTATAGAATTCACATCCATCCAATTCTATAATTAACTATAATTAACTAAACTTATATTAATTGACGCCCGTGGGTGGCGTCATTTATTAATTAGTGTCCTCTTGGAGGGACGTTAATTTTATGATTTTTAACTTAATTCATTTAACAAGAATTCACATTAATATCTATTTAATTGAATAATTTCAAAAATATACATTCAAAGACATATTTATTTATATAAAATAATTTGGAAAAATAGAATATATGATAATTAAGAGAAAAATTCAAGGATTCCAAAAATATATTTTTTATAATTTTATGTTTCATAGTTTAGTAGATATGGATTTTCAAAGATATAATTACAAGTTATATATATATATATATATATATATATATATATATATAAAATAATTCAACGACCTTGCACGATGTCGTCAAAAGAATTTGACGCCATTGAGCTTGTCGTCATTTCAATAAAAGTGTCGATCTTCAAACCTCCTGTTCTCGACGTACACATGTCGGAATCACGCGTTCTATATATCGAAATGACGGGCTCGGAAAACTCTACTTAACTGGACGTTCAAAGTAATTTTTCATTGAGAGATGGGAGATCTTGATATAGGGGGCACGAAAAATGATGCAACCACTCTCACTATCTCGGTCTCTACCCCAATAATGCTCCCATAAAATTTCATGGCCAAAGGACACTCTGACGGCCACGAACAAATCGTTAAGGCAAAATCCCATAACTATCAAGCTACAGTAATTTTTATAATGCACCGAGTATATAGTTAAAACATATTAAATTGTTTAACTAATTAATGTTTATAGTTAATACAACATTTATATGCACGAAAATTTAGGAATAATCATGGGGATCCCATAATTATATTTATCTAGAATTTTGTTATGTGGTGACACGGTTACAAAATTATTTAATCATGCGTTTACTTTGTTAACTTCACGTGAAACTACAAACTTTAACAAGAAACATGCATAAATTATGCAGATTAACTAACAGTTTGGCTTGGGAGATTACCTACCTCGTGTTGCTTTTAACAGGAAAGAAGAGTAGCAGAGGATGAAGAAGAAGAATAACGGCAACTGAAGCAGCCGAACGGTGAAGGAGAAGAAGCTCTGCTTCTTCACTGCTCCAACAACAGCATCAGCAACCGCGGCAGTAGCTCGTGATAGCTTCCACGACAGCCACGCGAAGGTCAGGAGGAAGAAGAACGCTAACAGCAATAGCCGCAGCAGCTTCACACGAAGGCAACAGCCTTGCCTCTTTCCCGTTAACCGAAACAGCATGCAGCGGCAGAAACAATAGTAGCAGAGGGAGAGGAAGAAGAAAAGATGAAGACGACGATGCCCAGTAGCAATAGTAATTCACGATGGCTCTGCCATCGCTGAGAGGGTTGTACTTATAGGGATTTATCTCCTTTCCTAATGAGAGTCAATATTCCCCTCGAAGAATCCGAATGGAACTTAAAACTTTCCTTTGATCGATCGTGTAATGCCCTAGATCCTTGGTAGGTCTTGCTGGATCTTCAATGGATCTTCTGGATTGGTGTCGGTGAGTTTCGGTTCGCTTTTGTGGCTTCCGAGTTGAGCTTTACGAGCCGTGTGGGTTTTTTTCTCGTACTAGTTATGGAACCCTACGGTGAGTTTGTTTGTCAGTTCATCAACTCGCGGATGCTACAGCGCTGATGTACTCTTCGAGCCGGTCATTTCGGCTATTTTTGCGTATTTTTCAGAGATAGGGCCGGAAATCGGATTTTTCAGAAATTTGGAAAATTCCTAATTTATTTTCCTTTTTCTGTCCTTTTCCTCTCTCCTCCTTCTCATTCGCCACCGTCGTCTCTCTCTCCCGTTTCCTCTCCTCTTGTGGCTTCTCGACTCCGGCTGTAGACGGGGTACCTAGAGGCACTGTGGAGCTTGCTGGGTGTGCGACGGAACGAGGATCGAGATGGATTTGGCGCGATCCTGAACGGTGGATTCAAAGCCAGTGTTTGAGCTCGCGGTGTGGTTTTCGGCGCCGTTTAGTCCCTTTGGGGCACGGATTCTTCGGTGGAGGTAGGGTGATGGTTCCTCACTTCCTCTTGCTCGTTTTCCCTGCCCTTGTACATCGTTTGGCGCGGAAACGGCCGAGTTTGGGCATGTTTAGCCTAAACCGTGATTATTGGGTTTTGTAGGGTTCGCCAGAGAACGGCAACCATTCGTAGCTCGGTTAGTGTTGAACTGACTGTTAGGATGTTAGGATCTCATCCATACTAGTTTTGTGTTGATATGTGGTCATTCGAGGCCGGTAGGAGCCCGGGAACCTCGTTGACCCATTTATGGTGGATTCGTTGGAATCACCCCGATCTTGTGTTTTTGTGCTTGCATGTGGCCTTTTTAGCCTTTTTATGTTGTTTTCCATCATCGAGGGTTGTTTCCCCTACACTTCGGCGTGAATGGGGCGTGGAACGGGCCGATTTGGCCGACTATTTTCCCGCCGTAGCTGGTGTGGCGGTCGTTCCAGGGACCGTCACATGCCCTGTCGGCCCCACGACTGACCGTTACAGCGTCTGGGTTGATTTGAGTTCTTCGGGGTTTTGAGAGTGTGACGGCGCAGGGGTGGCACGTCACATCTCTCTGACGCGTCCCGTGAGACGCGTTATGCCTATTTTGTCATTTTATGGTTGGGTTAACTCGGTTCCTCTGACGCGCTTGCCCCTGTGCGTCAGGTGAGTGTAACGTGCCTGCCCCAGGCCATTACATTCTGGTTGACTGACGTTGACCATTTGAGGCGGTTCCCCTGGCGCGCCTGCCCTAGCGCGTCAGGTGTGCGTAACGCGCCTGCCCCAGGCCGCTACATTCTGTTTGACCGTGTTTGACCGAGTGAGTCAGTTCGCCTAACGACCGTGCTCCCGTGCGTTAGGTGTGTGTAACGCGCCTACCCCAGGCCGTTACATGCTGTTTTGGCTGAGTCGGGGTGGCTGCGTCGTTGGCTCTAACGGCTGTGCCCCCGCGCGTTAGGCGGTTGTGACGCGTCCGGTCGAGACCATTACATGCCCCTCAGCCAGTTGTTTTTGGCTTGTGCCTGTTGGCCCTGACGCGCTTGAGTTGCCTCGTTAGGTCGCTGTAACGCGCCTGTTCTAGCGCATTACAGGGTCCGAGTGTGTTTTTGAGTTTGAGGGTTGTTGGCCCTGACGGCCCCGGTCGGGCGCATCAGGTCGACGTAACGTGCCCGGTGCTGGCCGTTACGTGCCTTTGTGTTTTTGTAGTTGGTTAGGGCGGTGTGTGTGACGGCCTATTCCCCGACCGTCACGTTGGATGTAACGGCCTAGCGTTAGACCGTCACGTTCATGTAACGGTCTAAGGGTGGTGCGTTACATTCCTTGTGCTCCGATTTCCGTTCCTTCGGTTTCTGCTTGTCTTGGCTTGGCCTTGTGGTCTACCCGCTGTCCCGTGGATGTCTTTTGACATCCTATGAGGGCTAAAGACTACATTGTAAGGTGGCCAGGAGTCTTCTTGCTTGGGCTAAAGACTACATTCCTTGTGTGCCTTTGTTTGGTTTCGGTCAACCCGGTGTGATCCAGTGGTTGACAGGTAACCTAGTGTGTGTCTTGACGGTTTTGTCTAGCCCGAGACACTGGTTCTGGATGCCTCGAGGTACTGCGTTACCTTGGGTTGCATGTCCAGGTGTGCTGAGGGTCTTCGGTGTTCCCTCAGGTCTCCGTGAGTTGTTTTCTGTGGAGTGTCATTTCTTGTGGCTTAGGATTAGACCAATTGGCGGCTTGTTCCGCTGTCTGTGACGATCTTGCCTCCGAGTCGTCTGACTCAGGGATCGTTACGTGGTAGGTCAAGTTGCCTGGTCCTGAGTCAGTCGGCAGTTGGTTAGCTGCCTGGGTGCTTTGTGGTGCGCGAGACAGGGCTTTCTTTGACTGTCTGTGCTTTAGCACCTGTGTTTTTTAATTTGTGTCTTGTGAGCCTCCACTAGTCGTAGCCCTAGGTCTTAAGTACCGACCCACCGGGAGTGGTGGAGGGGTGTTTCCCGTTATACGATTTTTTAAACTAGTTCCGTGGGCCCCGGCCAACGGTAGTATCCTACCGAGGGGAATACTAGCTAGAGGCCTGGCCTAGGTAGTGGTCAGTGTGTGCACACGTGGTCAGGGACTGAGGACTTGCGTCGACGGGCGTGACCCTGACTAGTTACTCGTAGTTGTGGTACTGCGGTCCTGTATCCGTAGTTAGCGTTCTTCCTTGGGACTGTTGTTCCTTGGACCTAGTTCTTGGTGTGTTCAGTCTCCGTCGTCCTCGGAACAAGCTTGTAGACTTGACACTTGATGTGCAGTGTAAGACGTCAGTGGACGCATCTGGCTGTTCTTCTAGTGTGAGGGTGCTCCTATCGCTTGGCCTATGACTTTTGGCATTTCTCGTGGCTGAGACTCCCGACATTTCTTGGCTGGTGACTCTCGTGTCACTTGGCATTTCTTGTGCGTCATGACCTTCTTGGGTTAGCCATTCTGTGGCTGTGCTCGAGGTCAGTGTCCTGTCGCCTGCATGACGTTCTGGTCATGCGTGGGGCAGTGTGTACGACACTCTGGTCGTTTTGTTTGTGTCGTCTGTTGTTTGGCTTACTTTCTGGCTGACGGGATGGTAAGGCCCGACCGTGCGAGTTCGGGATTGACCTTCTGTTGTTGCTTGGAGTAGTTTGGGGTGCCGAGGTTAGTTCGGCCGCCGCTTGTCTGGCGCGGGTTCTTCCCCTTTCTTGCTTGCTCCCTACTCCTGCTTCCCGTCTGTTCACTACTGCTCGTAGCGTAGTTTTACAGCTTTGTAGTGTAGTTCCTGCTTTACTACACCTGCTGTTTTTATTGTTGTTGTTCCGTGTTACTGCGTGTTTTTCAGTGGGGATCCGCGTGACCCCTGCTGAGCCAGTGACACGTGGCTCACCCCTGCTCTTTCAAGTGGGGTGGCGTTGTTCGTTCTGCTTCCGCGTGGTTCCTAGAGTGTGCCTGCTCGTTGCGTGCCGTTGCTGCCAGCTGGTACCTGCGTTGGGCTTCTCCCGACCTTTTGGTACGTCTTTCCTTTCTGTCGACTGTACTATGCTAGACTTGTTGTCTTTAGCTTTGGACTGACTCTGTGATACAATTGTCAATTTGAAACAATTAAATAAAAAGTAATTTTATTTTTGCTACTTTAGCAAACCTATCCAATGAAATTTAATTGCTTACTGTATTATCTCTTTGGCTTCAATGTACTCTACACGTGCCTTTTTCCCTTCGGAGCTTTCCCGCTCTTGGGAGGCCTCGCGGGTTCCATGAGGTATCACGCGTATCCGGTAGTCCTACCAGATTTGCCGGGTATCCGGAATCCGGGTCGCTACAGATTGGTATCAGAGCAGTGTTCTGAGATGTTCAGAGTTCTTTTCTGAGCTGTCAGAGCGTTGTTGTGTGAAGTACATGGGAATCTGAGATATACAGTTTCCAGAGTCGTGAAAGTCCAGTACAGTCTTCAGCTGGCTTCGGTTTGCGATTCTTTGTCGCGTTGTTTTCTATGTGTTGTCTTGTGCGTGCTGTTCTGGCACTGTACGATATGGTTCTGCTATCGTCAGGATGTGACGGGGTGTTTCTTTTTCGTCGTTGTGTTTGTTTCGATCATGTTGTACTTGGCAGTGTTCGTCGAAAGGCTTGAATCTGCAGTACGTTGTTCAAGGTTTTCTCTGTGTGTTGTTCAAGTTGCTGTTGACCTTTGGCCTTGGTTTGATGACCGTACATGTTCTCACGTTGTGACGACCCAGAGTTCAGGATACCGATATACCGATAAAATCGATACACCGATACCAAGAACTGGGGAAGCCACCCAAGAGGCTGATGAGGCCCTTGAAGGGTTAGTGGGGGTTTGTCGAGGAGGTGCACAACGAATTGCAATTTGGAACGCGCATATTACAATTAAGCAATAAAAATAACAGAAGTGCGGAAGCAATTCAAAATAACCAGAGTGATACATATATAAACTAGTCCAGAGACACAAAAGTACTAGTCCAAAAAGGTACAACTACACGGGGCATACCCCGACAAAAGTACAACAAAGGCCCAAAAAGGCGACCTGTCTACTGCTGGCAGCTAAGCACGGTCTCCGAGTAACTCACGAAACACCGGGAGACGCCGGGCACGGCTCACCTGAAAGAAGAAGGGTGAGTCACAGCCAGACTCAGTAGGGGTCATGCAGATCCCTACCTCAAACTAAACAAGCATACATGCAAAAATAAAGGCAATTAGAGCATGCATTTAAATAAAATAATAGGCATTGGCATGAATAAACTAATCACAGAAAAGCTGTAAACTCTAACTAAACAGGTATAACAGCTAATACATGCCAATAACGAGTAAGTCCAAACGACAGAAACTAAATCTACCAATAGAATATGCCTCAACTAATCCAAGCAGCAGGGAGTAGGATAACCACTAGGAACAGAAACCAGATGCGTCCACTGACGACTTACACTGCGTCTCAAGCACTCGCAGTCGGCAACACGACAAGCTGAGCGCGTAAACTGTACCAAACCAAGTGACCAGTCAGAGTGACATTCGTCAATGTCAGTCCACAGCCTCTGACCACGTGTGCACACACTGACTCTCGCCTAAGACAGGCCCTCTAGCTAGTTTTCTCCCTCGGTAGGACGCTACCGTTGGCCGGGAGCCCACGGAACTAGCTTACAAACCATGTACGGGAACGCCCCTCCGCTATCCCCAAGTGGGTCAGTACTCAAAGACCTTAGGGTTACAACAGTGGTTCCATTGCAAGGAAAGAAAAGCTACTCTATTGGGATTTACAAACATGCCATTATATAATAAAATAACTCAACATGGCATATAAACATTTCGGAATGCATAAAGAATAAGCCGGCAACTTTTTGAACCTGACAGGCGAGTGGCGGCCTACTGCCACCGCGTCACAAGGGTGTAACGGTCGGGGACTGGCGCGTTATATCAACAGTGACGCATCCGCCCCTATCCGTTACATCTATCGAAGTTCCAGCTCAAAGCAAACCAAACAAAGTGTAACGCGCTTGCTCAGGCGCGTTACACCGCCATGACGGCCGGCCGATAGGCCGTCGATCCACCCGAGGCTAAAATTCAACTAACAGTTTTTAATCGCTCAGAACACGAAGTAACGCGCTCGCCCAGGCGCGTTATAGCCACCTGAAGGTCACCCGACTGGCCGTCAGGCCAACCGCCAAAGCTGGTCAACGTAAATCAACGGACGAGTAACGGTTGGGAGCCCCACCGTTACTCTCAATATGACGCCTCTTCAAAGGGCCGTTACATTTATGTAACGCGTCCCCTACGGACCGTTACTAGTGTGACGGTTCCTGGAAGGACCGTCACACCGTCTGGGTCACGGACGGGTTATGTTTGAAAATGGTTCCCTCCCGGACGACCGGAATCGCCGGGTAACGACGAAATAAACCTGTTCATGTCAAACCACACGTCCTAAACAACAATATAACAACTAAAACACGCGCATGCAACACCCACAATGGCTTATACATGAAGAACAAGCTTAAAACCCCAAAAATGGAAAATACACCATATGCATGCCACAAGGGTTTAAACAAGAAATCATGCTATAGGAAATGATCCTAGCGAGATCAAGATTCCATCCCCCTACCTCGTTCGAGCCGAAACGGCCGGAAAAGCCGCATGCAAGGAGGAGGGTTCACCGGGCCTTCTCGCTCCGCCTCATCTCCACAAGCCACGATCCGCGTCAAGGTGGGCGTCCACGCGCTCCACTCGACGTAAGGATTCCAACGGCGCGCTCCACGCCTCCAACCGACGTCGTCTCGCCCGAAATCCCTAGGAGAGGGGGAGAGGCAATCGGCAAGAGAGAGAGAGAGAGAGAGTGAGAGATTGAGATCGACGAGGGAGAGAGAGAGAGGGGGGTGAAGGGTTAGGGAATAAAAATCTTATTATTCCCATAATCTCAATTAATTCCAAATAAATTCAGAAAAATACCAGAAAAATTCCTAAAAATCCAGGAAAATAGCCGGAAATTCCAGAATAAATACTAGATCCAAACCACTAAGGATCCACTAAGGCATAGGTCTCACAGTCCCTCCCTCCTAATAAAAATTTCACCCTCAAAATTTTCAACAACGGATAAGGAGGAAACTGAGAAAAGAATCATACCTCACTAGAATAAGAAAGGAAAAAGCTGACGCATCTCATCTTCACGTTCCCAAGTAGACTCATTACCAGAGTAACGCTGCCAAGCAACTCTTACCAAAGGGATAACCTTATTTCTCAACCACTGCTCACGACGGTCTTCAATTCTGATAGGAAACTCTGGCGTGGATAAATCAGCAGTCACTTCGGGCCAAACTGAATCATCGAGAACATGGGATGCATCTGGCACATACTTCCTCAACTGAGAGACGTGGAACACATCATGAATAGCTTGCATAGTCGCTGGTAGTTGCAGACAATAAGCCACTTGACCCACAGCTTCAACAATAGGAAATGGGCCAACATACCACGGACTGAGCTTTCCACGCTTCCCAAACCTGGAAACACCTTTCATCGGAGATACCTTGACAAAAACCATATCTCCTGGCTCAAACTGTAGTGGACGTCTGTGTTGATCTGCATAACTTTTCTGTCAACTCCGAGCCGTCAACAATCTCTGCCGAATCAGACGAACTACATCTGAACACTGCTGCACCATGTCAGGTCCTGTCAAAAGTCTATCCCCAACATCAAACCAGTTCAGAGGAGTACGACAAGGACGACCATATAGTGCCTCATAAGGAGCCATGCCAATACTGGAGTGAAAACTGTTACTATAAGCAAATTCAACAAGTGGCAAACGTTGACCCCATGAACCTTGCCAATCAAGGCAACACGATCTCAGCATGTCTTCCAGAGTCTGAATAGTCCTCTCCGACTGTCCATCTGACTGTGGGTGATACGCTGAACTGAATGCTAACTCAGTGCCCAAGGCTCTCTGAAAACTGCGCCAGAAGCCGGAGGT